>CP141143.1:24287091-25487091 GCA_035235625.1 Saururus chinensis | reverse complement strand
CACACTCATCTAATCAATTTCTGAAGGGGAATATTAGAGGCTGTTGGCACTGGAAAATTATAAATAGAGAATCAGAAATGTTGTTTTACCTTTAAATCACAGCTGACCACCCTGCAAAGTAGAGTACGAGAGATGTACATATAATTTGACTGAAGTATACTATATATGCAAAATAATAGACCTCACCGAGTCTAAGAAGGAAATCAAGACCTTTCCAAGGAAAACTTCTATAGATTTTTTATACCCTAAAGCACACAAATTTATGCTGACATTGTTGTATCTTCAATATTTGTAGCTGGTAAGCTAACAGCACATAAACTTACCCATGTAGCCATGATACGTGCCACCAAAATTTGCAAACCATAGGAAGAAAAGAAATCCCATCTCCACATCAAGTAGTAACAAAGGAAAAGAAAAGAATTAGGAGCTCCCTTCAGTCCAAAGCAGAAGCTTGGAACAAGATCAAGTCTGTTTTGGGCTGAAAGAAACCCCCATTTCTTCAATTTTCACAGATCCACATGTCAATGAAATGGAGAGATCACTGAAGGAGGGAGAAGAGCCATGGGGAGGGGGGGTTGGAAGGGATAGTAATGAACCAAAAATGCTGCTGACTCCTCTCTCTTTTTGTGCTCTAGGTTTGGCTTCTCTTGGGTGTAGCAAGAAGTAAGGGGGACACGAGTGGCCAATACAATATGGATTTTGACTCGAAATCACTATCTTTATTTAACCTTAATTCTTGCAACAATCAAAAGAAAAGAAAAACCTCTATAGTCTTACTGGAACTTACAGTAGATCATAAATTGTAAAAAAATATTAACAAGGCTACAGATGGAGAAAAAGGGAGCTCAAGCAGTTGAGCTTGGCCCCAGCCAGACAAGCATGGCATGTATCATGCATTGACACGTTCTAGTGCAGAAATAAAGACTTGTATAAGGGGGAAAAGAGAGAAAGAAAGGGAAGGAACAAAGAACAACCCATGTCAGGAAAATAAATGCCCTTTTCATTTATATCAAGAGAGCCAGGAGTTGTCAGCAAAAATAAAAACAAATAAAAAAAGCCAGGAGGATAGTGCGAAAAGAAAAAAAAACATAGCCAGGAGGTTTGGATCTTGCTGTTAAGAGCCCTTAGTTGGCACCAGTGTTAGGTGTACCTCCCACCCTCTCTTTTGAGGGATCCCTTAAGTCACCAACAACCCTCTATTTATTGTTTTCAATTTTTGCGACCGCCCAAATCTTCTTTTTTCCATAGTAAGCATTTCCTACACGCCATTACTCTTTCCTTCCTTTACCCTGAGTGGAAAGGAGTGCAGATAGGTTTGGTTTCCCTCACGCTCCTCCAGTGTAAATTCACCTTTATTTGTTCCTGATTTTAACGTTTCTCCCTTGTATTGTTGCTGTCAAGAATCTGATGCCCACTATCCCTGGAATTTATGGTTTTACTATAGAGAGGCAGGGTTCTGTAGCTGGACTAAGCTTTCTTAAGTACGGGGATGGATGATTTCTCTCTTGGCCCTCGTACTTCTTTCCTCGTCTTAATTGCGTTATGGTTCTTAGTCTTCCCTCTTCTGCACTACTGTTGTTTTCCAATATATTTCATCTTCAGTATTTAATAAAGGCACGTTAAAATGAACCTGGCGCGTGTTAGAAACATCTCCCACAACACACATGCAGCAGGCGGGTTTGAATCACCCGCCTATCTTTTAATACATATCATCATCAGATTTTAATCTGACAGCTCACGATGTCCAAGCTCAGCCCGAACCTAGGCTCTTAACGTTACCCAGTCAAATATCATCTGGTCACAATAATAAATCTCTCTGAATACGCAGGTCTACATGCATATACATGCCAGACTGGATAGCATGGATTTCCAAACTGGTAAGTGCTAACTGCTTTGCCCAATGCCCATGCATTTTCTTAATAAACATTCTTTTTCTCCCTAAATGATAGTGATCGATAATAATCATATCGGCAGAGAAAATCTAAAGAGCGCCTGCGAGATGCATGTAAAAGCCATACATAACTTTTGGACTAAGAGGTAAGAGCGTTAAACAATGATGTGTTTATCACTCATTTTATTTGAAAGAAACGGTATTTATATGCTTTTAAAGAGGATCAAGAATGTTATAGTATTATTTTTGGAGTATATGGACACTGCAAATTGTGTAATCATGCCAGATGGATTTGGACTTGCTTTAGGCAATTTGTTAAGATGTGATTTCTATTTTCACCCTGAAGAGGCCACTGCACAATGTGAATATGGACTTGGACATAGAAGACTTGTAGAGTATGTTTTTTGTTTCATGTATGTCAAGCCTCTATTAAATCACCTAATGCGTACATGTGTACTTATTCTATACCTCTCTCTCTCTATATATATATACATATATATATAGAGAGAGAGAGAGCGCGCCTAGGCTCACGCAAACTCTGCAGGCCATTTGGATCTAATATAACTCGGGGCATTTAAGCCATGAGTAGTGTGCCCCCCCCCCCAACGGGCCGAAGCTCACCTCAATTTTTGCCCTATATATAGGGGGCCATAGGATCGATTCTGCTCCATCATGAAGTGCATTATCAATTATATTTTCTTTAGAATAATTCTTATGATAGCTGTAAACTCCATCCCATTAGTAAGAAGAATGTTTGATGTCACAACAATGAAGGAGATGTGGGTGTTGGAGCACTGAAAGATTGGTGCACTATCGGATTAGGCAGACATTTCTTGCGACTTTTGAAAGAAAATAATTCTCTCTAGAACAAATGGATGCATATTCAGGGTTCTTCAATTCGGCATTGCGATATCTCATCTTATTCTTCTACGGGGAAATATTTTCTCTCTTCATAGTATGATTATTGATTTCATTTCTTACAAAATTAATGATGGGACTAACATAGTTTTCTTGTCTTGTGTATCAAATAAATAGTCATCATCTTGCTTCAATATTTAATTGTTTGAAGGATGGTGGTTGGAAGTGGACTCAATATATTAATTTGAGATGTGATCATCTTCTCCTAGTTATTGAGGGTCATATTCTTAATAAGGACTCTACTACACTCATATGGAAGCTCTACTACATTCATATGGAAGCTAACGCCCGCAAGTAATATCACTGCTCAATTAGCTTATATGGCCTTATCTAAGCATTAAATCTAAACTTAAATGACCAAGTCTTGTATGGTTCAAATAACATATTCTTTGTCACTCCTTCCTTTGTTAGATGATGTTACACATCTTCTTACTTTGGATAAACTTTAAGCTAGAGGGATTCAAATCATAAATAGGCATGTATTATGCAAGACTGATTGAAAATAGCTAACCACATTTTCTTCTCTTGTGGTTATTGAAAATGGATCACGAGTATTATTTTTAGATTTTTCAGAGTGGTATCTCTTGCCAGCAAGCTCAACAAGTTCTTCACATATCCACTTTCACAGTAGCTCTATGCATGACCTTGGGTTGTTACTAAAGCTATTTGTGAACTACATTGTCTACTACATGTCGAGGGAAAGAAACAATTGCATATTTAGAAATGAAAGTCTCAATAAAAGATCCTTTCAAGTAGTGTGAAACTCAAGTCAAAGCTTATGCCATTGGCAATTCTAATATTTTAAAGATTGTACATGAATTTCCTTTTTTTTATTGAAAGATGACATCTTTAATTTTTTTCTCTTCGATTTTGTGTGTGTCGGTGGGCGGGTGGAGGGGATTGAGTTTAAAAATAACCGTGAGTAAGGTGAGCTATCAAATAAGCGCCCACGCACATGCAGTGTTGCCTGTGAGGTTATAGATTTAGTCAATTTGCACCTTATATATATAGTCTACAAAAATTACGCATACGTTATGAATGTTCCATTTCTTTTTCTTTTTTTTCTTATCGGTAAAATGGGTAAAACCCATTTAATTAAGGAAAAGAGAGAATACAAAGAGTCAAATCAAAGTACAAACAGCCAAATAATTATGAAAACTAAATTCGCCATCTATGGATGATAAAAGGGAAATCCCTGAATGGATTTGTGGAGATGTGTGTTGACTCACATGCTTTGATTTCATGTTCACAAGCTTTGAAAACCTGAGACGAGGGATAAGATTTCCCCTGGAGGATACGAGCATTCCTTTCTTTCCATATGAAGTAGATAACACAATTCAAAACTGGCTTGAGGAAGACTACGAGAGGTGGAGTAAGATATCTAATATATATTGTCCATAGAATGATTAACATGATCATGTGGGGAATAAAAACAAGCCCTTGCTGGACAGAGTATAAATTTACTCTTCTCTAGTTCTAGCTGAATATAGTATAAATCTACTCTTCTCTTGTTCTGGGCGAACAAAGTATAAATCTATTGTTCTCTAGTTTTGGGAGAATAAAATATAAATCAGCTATTATCTACCTGTATTGCAAAATAATAGATCATAGATACGCCAATAAGAAAGCAAAGAACACAACAATTCTATTAGATAGAGAAATAGTTAGAAGATAATTACAAAGATCACTCAACAACGCTTCTCACGCAAGATAAAAAAAAACTCCAGCTTCGTTCTCCAAGAAATTTCTATACTATTAGCAATGTCGCTAATACCTATACTAATAGCGACGTATACATCTATACGTCGCTAATACTATTTATTTTATTTTTATTTTTATTTTAAAATATAAATTTTAATAAAATAATCTTAAAAAATTAAAAATAAAATTACTCTCCCTCCCCCCTCTCTCCTCTCTCTCTCTTCTCTCTCCTTGCTCCCCTTCCCCTCTCTCCCCTCCGCTCTTTCCCTCTCTCTCCATCTATTTTAATTTTAATTTTTTTAAATTTAAAACAATGTTATTAGCGACGTATACATATATACGTCACTAAAAGCTTAATGTATTAGCGACGTATAGGTCTATACGTGGCTAATATGCTCACTATTAGCGACGCATACAGATATGTGTCGCTAATTCCTAGAACTATTATAGCGACGCATATCTGTATGCGTCGCTAATACTTTTAAAAAAATTAAAAATAATCTCTCCCCTCTCTCTCCTCTCTCTTCCCTCTCTCTCTACCCTCTCTCTCTCCTCTCTCTACCCTCTGTCTCCTCTCTCTACCCTCTCTCTCCCCTCTCCTCTCCTCTCTCTCCCCTCTCTCTCTCTCCCTTCCTCTCGTTCCACTCTCTCTCCCTTCCTCTCGTTCCACACTCTCTCTCCCCTCTCTCTCCTCTCTCTCCCCCCTCTCTCTCCTCCTCTCTCCCCTCTCCTCTCTCTCTATCTCTCCTCTCTCTCCCCTCATCTCTCTCCCTTCCTCTCTCTCCCCCTCTATCTCTGTCCCCTCTCTCTCTCCTCTTCCACTCTCCTACTCTCTCCCTCTCTACACACTCTCTCTCCTCGCCCTCTCTCTCTTTCCTAACCCTTTGATCTCCTCCATCTCACTCTTCCCTTTCTCTCTCACCTACGCCTTTCTCTCAATTCTCTATTCTCTCTCCTCACTCTCACACTCTCCATGCACACTCTCTTCTCTCTCTTCACTATCTCTTTTATTATAAATTATATTTTAAAATTAATAAGAAAATTTAAGAAATAAAATATATTATATATAAATAGTGAATGTTTAATCTATTATTAACACTACTTTTATTGAAAATTTAATATTTATTTATTATTTATGTAAATAGTAAATATTAAATAAAATATATTATATTTAGGAAGTTTATTTTAAATTATCTTAATATTTATTTATTATTTATTAATTAAATTATTTAATAAAGCTATTAGCGACGCTTGTAAATAAGTGTCACTATTATCAATCATACTTGCGACGCTACGTTAATAATTCAAATTTTTTATTTTTTAATTTTTAATTCATAACTATTAGTGAAACTTTTGTTTATATGTCGCTAATAGTTACGTATAATTATACGTTACTAATAGTTACATATAATTATACGTCGCTAATAGTTATAATTTTTTTATTTTTTATTTAAAATATATATCTTTTAATGACGTATATGTAAAGCATCGCAAATAGATAAACTATTAGTGACACTCAAAATAAAACGTCGCTACTATTGTTCGTATTAGCGACGCTTTACGCTATGCGTCACTAATATTTGACTATTAGCGACACATATATTTATGCATCGCTAATGGTTAGTTTTATTTGCTACTCTTTTTTATGTGTTGCAAATGGTCGTTATTAGCAACGTTTAGTTTTGCGTCGCTAATACTACAATTTGTTGTAGTGTCACTACAACAAAATTGATTATTAGCGACGCTTAAAAGCGTCGCTAATAGTACTATTAGCGTCGCTAATAGTTATTAGCGACGCATATAAAGCGTCGCTATATGCGTCGATAAAAGTGCCGTCGCTATTACATATTAGCGACGTTTAAATCAAGCGTCGCTAAAAGTATTATTAGTGACGTATAGTAAACGTCACTATTAGTATAATATTAGCGACGATTTTATTTAACCGTCGCTAATAATATATTATTAGCGACATTTATTAAACGTCGCTAATAAAAAAATATTTTAAATTTTTTTTAAAAATAAATTAAATAAATAATTAGTAACGACGCTTATATAAGTGTCACTAATGTATATAATATTTTAAAAAATATAAAAAAAATTTATTTATGAATTAAAAAATAATTTAAGACTATTAGCGACGCTTGATAAATGCGTCGCTAATAGTATATAAATAAAAAAAATAAAATAAATCTATTAGCGACGTTCATATTGAGCGTCGCTAAAAATAATTAAATAAAAAAAAAGCTACCAAACCCGGTCAGTACTGACCCAGTTTGGAGCGAGCCATGGGCACTGACCCGCGTCACGGGTCAGTGCAGACCCGCGTCGCGTCGCGGGGCAGTGCGAACAGTGGGGAAAGATGCGCCGGACGGAGGGGAAAGACGCGCGCTGGCCATCTTCGCGCGTTGCGTATTTGGAGGGGAAAGACGACGACGTGGCTGCACTAGCACCGGAAGACACGACGTGGCTGACGTAGCCGGGCCGGAGTGTGAGGACGTGGCAGGCTTTTTTCTCGCAGGACGGGACCAGGGCGGTGGGCAGAGGAGAAGGAGGCGAGGCCGGGTGTTTACGCTGCTTGCATGAAGGCTCGAGGCGGGGGACAACAGGAGAGAGAGCAGTCGGTCCTCGCTTTTTCTCGCCGGGTAGGAAATGGCAGTGGGCGGAGGTAGGCAAAGCGGCAGTGGGCGGAGGTAGCCTGCTCCCCGTCCGTCTTCCTCCCAAGGCGCCTTCTTGCCGGCCCTGCTCCTCGCAGCCTCGGCATCTCTAATTTCGCTGGCTTCTCTCACACCCGGACCGCGCCGCTCCTCACCCACGCCGTCCTATTCGGTAGCCGCTTCAACACCGTGGGCTACTGAGTTCAGAGGACCCCGGGCAACTTCGCTTACTCGCCTTTGAACTCTGGATCCAACTTTAGTGACCGCCGGCCTCCTACTGAGATGGCCCCGCTCCTCCTCAGCTGCAACTACGAGCCCGGCGGCGAAGGCGCCACAAAGCAGCAGATGATCGACTGTTACATCCAAAAGGTCTGGTCTAGAGGACAAAGCGAGGCATAGCCGGTGGAAGCGGAGGAGGAGAGGAGAGAAGAGCCGCATGGCAGGGACGAAGCAAGGCAGAGCCGGTGGAAGTGGAGGAGGAGAGGACGGAAGAAGCACAACATATAAAGGCCCGGGCGGAAATTTGCCCGGGCACGAAACTGGGCGAAAATTCGCCCGGGCGCGAAAGGGAAATTCGCCCGGGCGAATTTCCGCTGCGCGTTAAATGTTTAGCGACGCTTAGTAGAGCGTCGCAAAACATAATCATTTGCGACGCTCGGTTACGCGTGTCGCAAATAGAGGTACATTAGTGATGGAAGAATATTAGCGTCGCTAATAAAGTTATATTAGCGACGCTCTCTTCCAACCGTCGCAAATGTTAAAAAAAATTTTAAAAAAAATTTATTATTCCTAAATAGCCACGCTTATGTCTAAGCGTTGCCAGTTATTAACCTATTAGCGACGCTCAATTTAAAGCGTCGCTATTAATTTTTTTTACTTTTTCTCCCCCTCTCCTTCCTCCTCTCTCTCCTCACCTTCTCTCCCTCCTCTCTCACTCTACCCTCTCTCTCCTCACCTTCTCTCCCTCCTCTCTCTCTACTGTCTCTCTCTCCATTCTCTCTCTACCCTCTCTTCTCTCTCTCCCTCTCTCCCTCCCCCTCTCTCTCACCTCTCTCTATCCCTCCTCTCCCTCTCCCTCTCTCTACCCTCTCTCTCTCCCTCCCCTCTCTCTCACCTCTATCTATCCCTCCTCTCTCTCTCTCTACACCCTCTCTCTCTACTCCCTCTCTCTCCTCCTCTCTCTCTCTCTCTCTCTCTCTCTCTCTCCTCCTCTCTCTCTCTCCCTCTCCTCTCTTTCCCTCCCTCTCTCTCTCCCCTCTCCTCTCTCTTCTAATTTCATTTTTTATAATTTTTTATAATTTTAAAAATTAATTTTAAAAATAAAAAAAAAATATTAATAGCAACGTATAGGAATATACGTCGTTATTAGTACATGTATTAGCGACGTATATTACTATAAGTCGCTAATACATGTACTAATAGCGACGTATATTCCTATACGTCGCTATTAGTATTTTAATTTAATTATTTTTTTATTTTAAAAAATAAAAAAATTACTAAAAAATTTTAAAAATCAAAATAAAATTCCTCTCACCCTCCCCTCTCCTCTCTCTCTCCCCTCCCCTCTCTTTCCCCCTCCTCTCTCTCTTCCCCCTCTCCTCTCTCTCCCCTCTCCTCTCTCTCTCCCCTCCCTCTCTTTCCCTCTCTCTCTCTCTCTCTCTCTCCCCCCTCTCCTCTCTTTCTCTCTCCCATCCCCTCTCTTTCCCCCCTCCTCTCTCTCTTCCTCTCCTCTCTTTCTCTCTCCCCCTCTCCTCTCTCCCCTCCCCTCTCTTTCCCCCTCCTCTGTCTCTTCCCCCTCTCCTCTCTCTCCCCTCTCCTCTCTCTCTCCCTCCCCTCTCTTTCCCCCTCCTCTCTCTCTCTCCCCCTCTCCTCTCTTTCTCTCTCCCATCCCCTCTCTTTCCCCCACCTCTATCTCTCCCCCTCTCCCCTCTCTCTCCCTCTCCTCTCTTTCTCTCTCTCCCTCTCCTCTCTTTCCCTCCCTCTCTCTCTTCCCCTCTCCTCTCTCTTCTAATTTCATTTTTTATAATTTTTTATAATTTTAAAAATAAAAAAATAAAAAAGTAAATATTAATAGCGACGTATAGAAATATACATCGCTATTAGTATTTTATTTTATTAATTTTTTTATTTTTAAATTTTTTTTAAAAATGAATAAAAATTTTTAAAAAATCAAAATAAATTTCCTCTCACCCTCCCTCTCTTCCCTCCCCTATCCCCTCTCTCTTCCCTCCCCCATACTAATAGCGACGGGGCGGAAGGCGGCAGGGCGGAGTGGCTGTGCAGCGGCGGAGGCCAACGGGGCAGTACCTGCGGAGGGGGGAGGAGGGGCCAAAAGAAGGGCGACCGGTAGGGAGACAGAGGCGGAGGATGGTGGGCAAATGCTGAGGGGGGGGAAGGCGACGGCACGACAGTGTGGCGAAGGCGACCGCGCGGCAGCGCAGTGATGTGGCTGTGCGACAAGGGCTGCGCGGCGGTGGGCAGCGGGAGATGGGCGAAGGGTGAAATGTGAAGGACGAGGCTGGGGGGATTTATACGGCGCGGGGAAATTTTGCCCGAGAGCGAAATTTCCCCGCGCAGGTATTTTTTGGGTTTTTTTTTTAAACTTTAATTATTAGTGATGGTCACTAGGACCGTATGTCGCTAAATATATACTTTTAGCGACGTTTACTCAAATCCGTCGCTAAAACAAATTTCTCTCTCTTCCCCCTCTCTCTAACCTCTCTCTCTGCCTTCTCTCTCCTCTCTCTCTCTAATCCCTCTCTCTAACCTCTCTCTTTACCCTCTCTCTCTACCCCCTCTCTCTCTATGCGCTCTATCTCCTCTCTCTCTCCACCCTTTCTCCCTCCTCTCTCTCTCTTCCCTCCACCCTCTCTCTTCAATTTTTTTAATTTTTTTGAGATTTTTTTATTTTTTAAAATTAATTTTAAACATAAAAAAATTAATTTAAAATACTAATATACGTCGCTAATACGTGTACTAATAGCGACGTATATTCCTATACGTCGTGATTAGTATTTTATTTTAAATTAATTTTTTTATTTTTTAAATAAAAAATTTTAATTTTTTTTTTAAAACCAACAATATAAAATCACTCTCTCTCCCTCCCCTCCTCTCCTCTGTCCCTCCTCTCTCCTCCCTCCCCTCTTTGTCTCTCTCCCTCTCCTCTCTTTTCCCCTCCTCTCTCTCCTACCTCTCTCTCCCTCTCCTCTCTTTCCCCCTCCCTCTCTCTCTCTTCCCTGCCCCTCTCCTCTCCTCTGTCTCTCTCTCCCCTCCCCTCTCTCTCTCTCTCTTCCCTCCCCTCTCGTCTCCTCTGTCTCTCTCTCTCTCCCCTCCCCTCTCTCCCTCTTCCCTCTCCTCTCTCTCTTTCCTCCCCTCTCTCTCTCTTCCCTCCCCCTCTCTCTCCACCCTTTCTCTCTCCTCTCTCTCTCCACCCTCTCCCTCTTCCTTCTCCTCTCTCTCTTTCCTCCCCTCTCTCTCTTCCCTCCCCCTCTCTCTCCCCCCTTTCTCTCTCCTCTCTCTCTCCACCCTCTCTCTCTCCCTCTCTCTCTCTCTCTCTTCCCCTCTCTCTCTTCCCTCTCCTCTCTCTCTTTCCTCCCCTCTCTCTCTTCCCTCTCCTCTCTCTCTTTCCTCCCCTCTCTCTCTTCCCTCTCCTATCTACCTACACACTATCTTTCCTCTAATTTTAAATTTTTAATATTTTTTATTTTTTAAAATTAATTTTAAGAATAAAAAAAATTAATTTAAAATACTAATAGCGACATATAACTATATATGTCGCTATTAGTATTTTAAATTATTTTTTTATTTTTAAAAATAAAAAAATAATAAAATTTTAAAAAAATTAAAATAAAATTTTAATAAAAATAGGTAGTAGTAGCAACATATATGAATATACGTCGCTATTAGTTCTTATTTTTTATTTTTTAAAAAAATTTAGAATTATTAGCGACGCTCATATTTAAATGTCGCTATTGTTGAAGCTATTAGCGACATAGGTAAGTATACGTCGTTAATAGTGTTGAAATTTATTTAAAAAAAATTAAATATATATCTATTAGCGATGCTTATAAAAGCGTCGCTAATAATGTACGTATTAGCGATGCATAAATTTAAGCGTCGCTAAAATATTACGTATTAGCGATGTTTGGAGTTGTGCGTCGCTAATAGATTATTATTAGCGACGCTTAATATTATGTGTCACTAATAGTTGTATTGTTTATGACGGTTTTTTATATGTCGTTATTAGGATATATTAGCGACGCATAGTATTGCGACGCTTATATAAGCGTCGCTAATACCCAGTTTTGTTGTAGTGGAGGGTAGAACCGGATGAAGAAGAAACACCCTTACAACGTATTTCTTTAACCAATATCATTCCACAAACATGATTTAACTTAATTTATCTGTATTATGAGAATTATAAACAACAACTTTAAATGATTCCCAATCAAATTGCAAAGATTTAAGCAAGGCAATAGACTGTATATCTTTTGTAAAATTAACATCTACCGCTTCAAGTTGATTCACCAAAGCATAAAATGAATTCAAATGATTGACCACAATCTCATCATCAGAAATTTTCATATCAAAGAAATTAGTAAGAAGATGTACCTTGTTAGTAGAAAATGGACTCGCATACAACTGCTCAAGCAGATCAAAGCATTCCTTCGTGGTCTTGGACTTCATGACGTTCGAAGCCACCTATGATGAAATAGACAACCTGACCTCTCCTAGAGCCTTGTGATTAAGCAGCTCCTACCTTGCAATCTCTTCCACCTTGTCTTCACCAACGAGCTTGATTGTAAACAATGGTTGATAAAGATCCTTTTGGTACAAGTAATCTTCAATATGCATGAGCCAAAATCTGTAAATTTGGCCATTAAACTTCTCTATCTTGAACTTGCTGTCATTGGCCATCTTCTCCTGAAGCTTCGATACTAATTGAGGAGAATAAAGTAGGCCTTGCTAGACAGAGTATAAATTTACTCTTCTCTAGTTCTAGCCGAATAGAGTACAAATCTACTATTGTCTGGTTTTGGGAGAACAGAGTATAAATCTACTATACTTTGCCTGTAGTGTGGAATAATGGATCGTTGACATGCCAACAAGAAAGCAAAGAACACAAGGAAGTTTAACGTGGTTTGGCCTTGTTGCCTACATCCACAGGATCTCACAATTCCACTAGATAGAGAAATAGTTACAAGAGAATTACAAAAGGCACTCAACAATACTCCTCACTCAAGACACAGAAGAAAACTCTAACTTCTTTCTTCTAGAAATTCCTGTTTTCCTTCTCTCTGTGTTGCTCACTCTACGTCGGCCTCTTGGTTCTGGGTTGTGGCGGCTCTCAAATCTGGTCTGGAATTCTTCACCATCAATTACGTCCTCCAATTCTTATATTTATAACTTAGGTATTGTAGAGTCAAAGTCTAAACTGCCGCTCAAAAAGTCCTAACCAAATAGGACTCACGCCACATAGATCATAAGGAATATCCACTCTAAATAGTCTTAACACTAAAATGATGATTCCTTTAGTTAAATTCATAAGAGAAGGATACGTGCTTAGAAGTTAAGGAGTCTACCCTTAAACAACATCCAAGAAATAAAGGAGTGTCGTGGAATATAATGTTGTAAGTAAACAAACCTAATTTAGTGATGATTTTGTAGAGAAAATTACAAAGGAAAATAGGAAAGAATTTATAAAAGCGATCAACCCCTTTTTCCTTGGGAATCAAGTTCAAGAAAGTATTATTAAGAGACTTAGCTTTTTCTTGTGAAAGAAAAAAAAAGAGAACAACTTTGGTAAGGCCCTACAATATCTTAAAATTGGATGAAGAATTTCTTAGGAAAACTATCACGACCCTGGGCTTTCTTGGAAGGTGATGAAGATACTACTTGAAAATTTTCTTCTTTAATAGGCACTATAAGGCTAGCACTTTGAACTGAAGTAAGCCTCCCTTTGATATGAGAATTAGTAACCAAATTAAAGCTCATAGGAGTGAACGTACAAAGATTTGTAAAAGCTTGTGGGCGTTAGTCGTTCTGTATTTTAGACTGTTGCATTTCAAATTCTTAATTTCAAAATGCAAACAAAAATCCTGCATTTCATACTCCTGATTTCAGAACACAAACCAAAATCCTAGATTTTATAGAATGCAAACACTCAACAAGGCCATGAAATTAAGAACTGGATCATCAAGAGCTTCACTGGGATGGGCTACTATGGCACCTGTCACGGGCACAAAGTTTTGCCTAGTGTTCACATATGTGATGGCCTGGCTGCGCCGCGCAACCAGCAGCCACTCTCTTCCCTTCCCACTTGTATGCGCAAAGGAAACATAAACAAAATAGCAATACAAATCCGAACTGGTATAAGGGTCTCCGCCCAAGCTATATTTCTGTCCGTTGAAATACAAGATAGGGAGAGGGCAAGGGCTGATCCACCAGGCTGACAGCTCTCCTCTCTGCTCCCTGGTTCGCTGTGCAGGAAAAGTCAATTCTAATCAGCCATGGCCGCCCTGCTCTCCCCTTTAAATAGGTTCAGCCTGAAACTAGCCGTCCCTATGCTACTAGGAGTACAAAACCTACCCAATACGTACAAGAGTCCTCACCTTGACCAACTCTCAGCCCATAAGCATTCCGCCCCTAGCATAGATTAGGAAACCTGCAAGAGTCCATCTTCCGTTAGAAGTCCATCGCCATGCTGCCTCCAAGAGTCTGCCCATCCAAGGAAATCAGCCACTTCGACTCCCATCCGCCCTAGGAGTGTGACCCGCCTACCTGTGTGAGTCCTGTCCGTCCTAGGAACCTGCTGCTTGGACTCCTACTTAAGCTAGGAGTGCAGCGAACCAGCATAGGTGAATCCCGTCTGCCTTAGGATTCTTCCCCTAAGTCCAAGTAGCGCTCAACTTCGTTAAAAGAGTCCCGCCCGCGCAAGGACTCCTACTCAGCTTGCTCTGCAAGGCGAGTAGCTCGTCCGGAACACCTCCCGCGCTGTCCCAGCATCCATTCATGCCTAAGGGGTTGCCTAGGCTATCCGTTGCCTAACAAAACTTAGCTGCCCACTGCCAAGTAAGGGGGTAGCCGCCCCCTTTCAGCATTTGTCAAGTTAAGGGGCTAACAGCACCCATGTCCCCGGCATGATCCCCTGCAACATCTTGGAGAACCCCGGTTGGTACACCCAGTACACCCCCTACCAGGCGGAGATCTCCCAGGGGAGGCTCGAATCGCTGCTCAATTACTGGACCTTGATCACCGATCTCATGGCCCTCCCCATTTCCAACACTTCCCTCCTTGACGAGCCAGCCGCTGAGGCCATGGCCATGTGCAACAACATTCAGTGCGGAAAGAAAAAAATGTTCCTCATCACCAGCAACTGCCACCCACAGATCATTGACATTTGCAAGACCAGGGCCGACGGGTTTGATATGAAGGTGGTGGTCGTAGATCTGGAGGACTTCGATTACAACTCGGGGGACGTCTGTGGAGTGCTGATTCGGTACCCTGGGATTGAAGGAGAGGTACTGGATTATGGGGACTTTGTGAGGAGCTTGCACGCCAAGGGCATGAAGGTGGTGCTGGCGACAGATTTGTTGGCCCTGACGGTGATGAGGCTGCCAGGCCAGATCGACATCGACATTGTGGTGGGTTCGGCACAGCTGTTTGGAGTGCTAATGGGCTATGGTGGCCCTCATGAAGCGTTTCTGGTGACGTCGCAGGAGTACAAGAGGATGATGCCCGGGAGGATCATCGAGGTGAGCGTGGATTCTAGCGGAAAGCCAGCGCTCCGGATGGCAAAACAAGGGAGCAGCACATCAGGAGGGACAAGGCCACCGACAATATCTGTACTACTCAGGCTCTGCTTGCGAACATGGCCGCAATGTATGCATTGTATCATGGTCCCAAGGACCTAAAGGCCATTGCCGAGCTTGTTCACGGGCTTGCCGAAGTTTTTGCACAGGGGCTAAAGAAGCTTGAACAGTGGCAGCCATGTGATTTGTAATGGAACACAGACCAAAATCCTAGATTTTAAGATTAAAACCAAACTAAATCCAGTGAACTGTAGAGGATCCGGGAGGTGGGAAAGGAGTGGACCGAGGGGAGGAGCAAATGGGGTTGCAGGGAACGGAGGAGAGACCCTTTGGCCGTGCATTTTCAAACCACATGAGTTGAGGTCGGAATTGAAAATGCACGAGTGAAGGCTATTTCATGTTATAAATTGGGGTTTCGAATGCACGAGTTTGGAAATCGCTTTTGCATTGACTAATGGGGTAATCTAAAATGCACATAAGAAATCTCTAACGACTAACATCTCATTCTAAAATGTGTGCTCCCAATTCCAAATGTCTAACGCCATATTTTGAAATCGATGAATTATTATATGAAATATAGAACGACTAACACCCTGGTAGCCTCTTTGCCAATATCATCTGCTCTAGAAATAGAGTTTCTTGTACTGCCAACAATAGAAGTGATAGAATTACAAGCACACTTTTTAAACACTATAACATGGGAAAATTTTGTGCAACAATCTCCTTACACAAGCCACTTAACACGGGATTTTTGTCTATAGAAGGATTCCTCAATACGTAAATCTTTGTTATAGACTACAAGAGCTTTGGATTCCTCAATGACCAGGCCATCATTGATCCATTTAGGGGATCGTCTCTAAGCATCATTTGCCAATGTTTGAGGTTCTCTCTAGTTCCTGGCACTCTAGAATGAAGGTCGCAAAATTTCATTTTGTTCTACTACTTGAGGCTAGCCTTAATTTCTCTTAGCTTCTCCACCATAATGAAAAGAGGCTTTCTAGATGTATCCTTATCCCAAGCCTCCTTGATCATCTCCATACATCCTTCTAATTGAGACCACAATATATATTTAAAATGAGTAAAATACCCAACAACAAGACCCATTCACCGAAATCAAATAAGGATACAAAACCCAAACTGAACTGGAAGTAGTGAAGTAGAAAAAAATCTAGCCTTCATCGATTGGAGGAAGGAAGAAGAGAAAAAGAAAAGGGGGAGAGAAGAAGATAATGTGGGGTTGGGGGAGCGGGGGATCATAGACCAAACAAAAACTACGGGAATCAAGTACAAAAGGAAGCTTCCAACAGGTCAAAAGATCAAAGTGATCCAAAACCAAAAAGCCCTAATCTTTTAAGAGAAGAGAAAAAAATCATAAGAGGGACAAAAGAAGAGAATAGGGCAGGAGGAATCACAGTGAATAGAAATAGGAACCAAGGCATCAAACACAATAGACAACATATAATCTTCAAAATAAAAAAATAAATCTTCAAAGTAAAGGGCTCAATCAACATTGATTTGGATCCCGATTTCCCTCGCACCCCTCCCCCCAAAAGTCTAAAGGACACGTCCCTCCTCTCAATGTTGTGTATAGAAGATGGAAGGGAAATTGTGGAAGATGGAGCTAGTGTCCAAAAGATGAACTTTTGAGCCTTCACTTCCACTTCTTAGCTACCATAAAAAAGTCCTAGTGAGGTCGAGGTTTAGTTTGGGAGAAATGGGAACCATGGCATCGGGGTGGAGGGACGGATGGGCACTGGTAGGCATTGGCTGAAGATGTAGTGGCGACTGGGCTATGGCGGAAGTCAGAATACAGTAGGGGATCAAGTTGGGAGTGGAAGGGGAAGGGGAAGGGAAGGGGTAATGTTTGAAAAAAAATATTAAGTTAGAATCAGATTGGGTATCAAAGCACTTTGGCCTTTCAATCAAAAATCAAACAGACCAGATGTGTTTGGCTGACTTGACTTTCCATATATAGTGGCTCACTCTATCATTTCTCTCTCTCTTCATATAATATATATATATATATATATATATATATATATATATATATATATATAAACTCTACTAAAAATATAAATTAAATCCAATAAAATCATATAGAGAAATATAATATAGCCAAAACGATGATGTGAAAGTAGATGTGTGGGATATTGAGGATTAAAAATAAATATATTTCTAAAAAATTAAAAGTAACACCTTTAGGGGAAAAGTCTAGGGAGATTTTTCTATATTCCTTAGCCAATGATGCAAATATTTTATATTCCCTAATTTTGCATAAAGCATTCCATAAAATTTGAGTTTTCATAGAATTTAAAAATAATAGACCAAAATACTCTTACAACTTGGGTTAGGGGTTAAAATCATGTAAACTCATCAATGATGGTGCATAAGCAAAGAGGCAATTTCTACATGGCGATTCCCACCAGAGAAAATTATGATCTATGTCAGGTGATTTTTTTATAATTGAAATTGCATAAAAAAAACTGGGGCAAAGCCCCAAAAAACAAACTTACAACCCTACTGCCCACAACCATGGAGCGAGGGATGAACCACATAATCCAAGTCTACATCTTACAAACCAAGAGCTAGGAGGAAACTATGTTGAAAATGAAACTAAACCAAGCAAACCACACCTTAAACACTAAATCAACCAAGATAACACACTGACAAGTCACAAAAGACCCAAACAATGGGAACAAAAATAAACTTTCACACAATGAGAAAGTGAAAGCAAGCTATTGAAGAAATTAGAGGCCAACCATGCCCAAGCTCTCTAGAGAGATGTCACATCACACTAAGTGTTCCAAAAATCAAATAGGAAAGGGCATGCATCATTCACTCTTTCTTTAACTATGAATTCAATAAGAACTTCCTGCGGTTGGTGGATGATGTCATGTGCAAGAATATATGTTTCCTTCTTTTTGTCTTCAAAGATTCTTCTATTCCTTTTACTCCAAGTGAATGAAATATATATAGTGAAAAAAGATTTAACATCACCTGCTACTCGATTATGGTGGATGAAAGTCAAGAGCCATTGGATCTCACTAGGGTCGTCCCTTATATGATGTCTCGTGATTGTTGGCCTCCGTCATTTCTTCAACAATTACACTTCTCCGATTTTTGTCTCAATATTTCTGACCACATAAATCATTTATCCTTGCAAAGGAAAGGATGGAGCCTACAACTTAGAAAATGAATTATGGGGGACTTGCTAGGGAGAATATGGCTATATAAGACTAGAGAGGGATGTAGATGTTAAGGAAGGACTCAGTAGAATAACTATGATGGTCTACTACCCGATTGTATAAAGAGGGACTCGAGTATAGTTTTTTGTATGCAAATTTTATTATGTAGAACATCTTATGTAAGCATGTATACTATTTTAGAAGCTTTGAGCCCCAACTTGATGAACACTTATATTAATAATATGTATTATCAATAATATATATTGTTGGCATGTCATATTATCGTATAAGTAATATGAGTCACATCGTATTATGGGCCGCCAATTAAAAGAACACATATCATGTTTTCGTTAACATGATATGGTAAATATCGTGTTATCGTTATCACAATATGAAGAATATCATGTTATCGTTAGCAAAATATGGCGAATATCATATTATCATTAACACGATATGGTAATATTGTGTTATCATATATACAATATAGAACATATTGTATTATTAATACATGTATTGTTGACATATCATGTTATCGTGTATACAATATGAGACATTGTATGTAAGTTTCTAGCTCAAAGAACACATATTGTGTCATCGATAATACAATATGATAAATATTGTGTTATTATATATGCAATACAAAACATATCGTATTATAGGTTATTGGCTCAAAGAACACATATTGTGATATCGTTAACACCATATAGCGAACATCATGTTCGTGTATATGCAGTATAGAATATATCACATTATCAATAACACATATCGTTCATATGTTGTGTTATCGTATAAGCAATATGAGCCACATCGTATTATGAGTTAATGACTAAAAAATACGCATTATGTTATAGTTAAAACCATATGATGAATATTGTGTTATTGTTAACATGATATAACAAATATCATGCTATCATAAATGCGACATGAAGTGTATCATATTATGGGTCACTGGCTCAAAGAACATATATTATATTATCAATAACATATATTGTTGGTATGTCATGTTATCGTATATGTGATATGACCAGCCCACCACTGAGTCACCCACCATGATCTGCCTCCAATAAATCACTACTAGTAGCTCGTCACTAATGACACCCCCCCCTACCCCCTTCTATTGTTCATTAATGAATAAGAAGCTGAGATATGGGTTCATTTATGGCCTAACGGTACTTTTGTCGTACATTAGGTTATATGAGATTAAGTGTTGAAATATAAGGGAATATGAAACATTTGCATGTGGCCAAGTAATTTTGGAAAATCTAAAGCTTGAGGAGTGTAGTTTATGATGGTAAGTATGAGCATGTTAATAGGAGACAAAGGCAAGCCCCACTAAGTTCGGAGGGAAGGCAAGTGGAAAGTCGAAAAGTGCGAAAATGAGATGTAAGAGGATTTTGATGGAATTAATAAGAAAGTATAACTTATAAAAGAATTCGCACAAAATAGGTAATAATGGAGGCATAAGGTCAATGTTGCCAACATTAAATTGTTATAAAAAATGCTTCCTAATTACAATAACGATCAATCTTACAAATTTAGTTGTAACATGAAAAAAATTACATGCATAATTACTCATTTACCTTTGGTAACAATTCTCTTGCTACAACTCAAAACCCACAACTGATCAGTTCATTTTTTCCTGTGCTCCTCCTAACGTACAAATTTGTAAATATACTTGATTAGCTTGCAATGTGATTGATAATATACCCAAATCCAGTAAAAAAATAATTTTTCATCTTTTTTTTGTTGCAATGTTTAAAGTTTTATAGAGATTATCAATGCCCCTAAACGTAAAAATAGTCAAACGAGGACCTCCTTGATCGTACTTGTTATAAAGTAATATATTTATAATTAGCTTATCAAGACCCATGCAAGTAAGAGCATTTCCAAGAGGGCTTTGCCAATGCTTACTGGACTGCTCCGAGTATTAGTTTTGGCAAAGCACATGGGAAAAAATCCTTCCAACGGGCTTTATCAATTACTACATGAGTTTAGCAAAGTCCTTTGCTTTTGTCAAAGTTGACAAACCAAAAGTGGTTTGTGATAGCTTAACATGAAATATATTATCCCATGACGTCCACTATTTATTAATGTTGGACATCTGCCATGCCCAAGTTCAAGTGACCAAAAGTCTGGTGGCCATTTTGGGCGTGTCTATAAATTTTGTTGGCATATTTCTATTTTAATTTTATTTAATTGATTAGGTGATTACGTATTTTTATTTTAATTTTGGTCATTTATTTAGGTGAATATGTAATTTCATTGTATTTTTATTTCTTTTTAGGATATCCCAAAATTCTATTTTACTTTTATTTATTATCATTTTACTTTTATCAAATGTTTTTAGGTGATTATACAGTTATATTTTACTTTTATTTATTATTTTTAGGCTATTAATAATTTTAGTTTCTTTTTATTTCTTCTTTTTACATGATTTGATATAAGATAAAAAAAATAGTAAAATTATAAATTTGAACTGTGGTTGGTGCTCATTTTCTCAAACGCACAATTCAAAATGCCACATAGGCAAGTTGGTCTGTCAGAATTTTCCACGCATGCATCTTCAATTACTATATTTGACAAAACCGGTTTAATTAAGATGTTCTTACCTTGGTTGTTTAAAAAGACAAAGACTTCATCTGCATGGCTAGCTGTCCAAGTGAGAGCCATATATTAATATATATATATTATACTTTCTTCTTCCAATGAATTGTCTGATAGATATAGGGCATTTGATGGAAGTGGCAACTTTGATGTTTCTATTATTAATGTTACAGGATGTCAAAAGGGGTCTACTTTGGCTTGGCAATGACTGACATATTTTGTATGCTGAAAACACCACATATATATTTGGGACGCTGCATGGACCTTCATGGCCGAACAGCTGGATCTCTCCATATATATATATATATATATATATATATATATATATATATATATATATATATATATATATATATATATATATATATATATATATATATATATATCTTCACCCAGCACATGTCAAAACGCACCGCCAATCCATCCATTTAAGGTTAATTTTACTCATTTTTCCTAGGTGCCATGATTATGAAATCCCATGGTTGGTTAAAATATTGTGCCTAAATTTAATGATAGCTGCATTAATTTTGCACTTTTTTACTTGATATAAGTATATGCTTCTTATCCAATCGTCATATGTATTGAAATGTAAGATTTAGTAAAAAATTTATGGAATCAACACTTTTTCTTCCTTGTCCGGGCAATTGCAAGCGCTCTTAAAATTATATAGCCTTACTAGTAGAAGATGCTTAAAAAAGAAGTGGGGACTGGCCAGTCGGTTTTGCTAAGCCAAAATACTGGCATAAAATTATGGGGCTTGAACTAAACTAATTGCCCCTTGATAGGTGAAGGGTTTAGGTAGCTTCTCAACTTTGGCGTGTAGATAGCTAAGGCATGTCCACTTAGGGGCGAGTCTGTGTGTCAGAAACAGCATTGGTGCATTCGGTGGATAGATTTGTAGAAGTCTTATGTGTATAGTAGGATTCAATGGCGGCTGGGTGTCATCAACATAGGGGGAATTCTATGCACGAGAGATAGATTCATGGAGCACATGTGAGCAACCATGCCTGAACACACAAATAGCATACTTGTACAAGATGGATGGCTATAAAGGTTTGCTAGTTCATTGGCAAGGATCCTAATACGACTAGGAGTGTGTGCCAATGCCTAGGGCAAGTGAAAACATTTTTAAATAGTCTTAGGTCTTAACTGAGTCAAAGTATTAATTTTTTATAGTCAACGCACTAAATTGTCAAGAGTTGTAATTTTTTTATTTTCATACTTGTAGTATTCTATCATGAAATAGCTGAAGGGGGAGATTATTAGAACACATGAAAACATATATAAGGTAATTAGTTAATTTCGATAATCAAAATTAAGTCAAAACTTTAAATGTTAATGTTAAAGTCTGATTAGATTAGCACAAAAATCGAGTCAGATTTGGAATCATAAGGCATGAAAAATAGGATTGGATTCATTCTAAAAGTTCAAGGTTGAAGACTACATTGATAATAAATGGTTTGAAGGTATGATACACATACTCGGGTATACAAATTACTTAAAATTAAATAAAAATAATCAGTTAAAGTGATTTTGGAAGTTGTAGGACAATTAAGGTCAAAATTTAGACAGTTGCTTAAAAGAGATCGATCACCTTTGAATAAAGAATTAGCATAGATCGATCTTTTAAATGAGTATTTTCTAGATTTTAAGCTAAGAGCACAAAAGATAGATCAATTGAGCATTTTGTTCATACTGAAACAGTAAATGATCTATCGATCATAGTTTTACTTACCTAATTTAAGATTTTGAATATAGTCTTTTCTAACTTGGGTTCCATTAACCCTAATTGACTTAATACTCTATAAAAGGGTTAAGTATGGATGAATTTAAAGGGAGAAAAAATTAATATTTGAAGAGATGAAAAGGGGAGAGACCTTTGTATATACTTTAAATCCTTCATCGCTATAGTTTTTGAGAGAAAATCTTAAGGGCGAGAGATATTGAAATGGTGTTTATACAATCACTTTTTTCACATGCACAATAGAGTTTGAGGAGTAGGAGCTGATTCTTATTCAAGAGGATTGGAGACTACTCAAGGCTAATTAAAAATCAAAATGAGTTTTGATTGAGGAACTAGAAGATGAAAAAGAAGACGAAACATGAAGAGAAAAGCTTTGAGGGTTAGAAGGAAACTTGAAGGTGGACAATAAAAAAGAACATAGAAGAACAAAAAATAAAGTTTCATTTATGTGAGTCCTTGATAGGTTTGTAGTTTATCCATGGTATTGTAAAAAAGTTTTGCTTGCTACTGCATTAATTTAAGCCTAGAGATAGGATTTTCATGATTTTTTAACCTAGTTGGGGTTTTCCACGTTAATGTCACGACCCAAATTTTTAAAAGCATTTTTAAATAGCACGAACGGTAGGTAGGGAAATTTTCTTTTCTTTTCTTTAATACAAAACAAACCCTTCGATTAAATATCCAGGTCATGATAACTGGGGTTCACAAATACGAATATTAAATCATATGATATTATTTAACGTCTGAAAATTTATAAAGACCAGCTCATCCATCTAAGTACAAGTCTGTCACTCGTCTGAAATAAATAACAAGTTGACTCTCACGCTTAAGGTACACTTACGTATCAGAGTTTCAAAAATGCAGAAACCTCTTGAGCTTGCTTGCCTTGGTCTCACTTGTCGTCGCCTAGAGAATTTGCAACATAGCAAACCAAACAACAACCACAACTATAATGGAGCATCTCTGCCTACAGGAGAAGAGCTTCCAAAGGACAAAAGGTTTTATTAATATATTTCGGATCAGGCCAACATCACCCGATGTTAGTTGCCTACGTACTCATCAGACAACATCTTCAATGTTTCCAACAAGATCGGATCCAGACGTAGTTCTGCCTAAAACTACACTATACTAAGAAGCATAGCATCACCCATGCAATGCTTAAGTATTTTAAAGCAACCTATATTTTATGCAAGTCCTTTTATCGTTCCACTTGTCTAATTAACAAACAATATCAAACAATGTTATTAATTATCTCACAACCCTTGTTCAATAATTAATGCTAACATCCTGCAAACCGTACCACATAAGGGTAATATATAGAACACATCACTCAAAAACATGGGCTGATCTTTAACCAATGAAGACCATCACAATGCACAAAACGATGGAAACCGTTCAGGAAACAATGCACTAATTGTTACCTGAAAATACTAACTCCCATTCAAAGGAGTAATTGTATGCTAACAGAAATCCTAGCATCTCTAGAGATCCACTTGGATCAGCCATGGGTCTAGAGATGTAGGTACTAGCTGTGCTCATGGACACACTGGCCGGAGGTAGATGAGCCTTCCATGATGCTCAAAAACCTTATTTGCGCATTTGCAGGGATCCATCGTCCCAAAAGGAGCGGAGACCACAAGGGTCTAAAAGAATACCGCCATGGCTATTATCAGAAATCCTAGCATCTCTAGAGATCCACTTGGATCAGTCATAGGCCTAGAGAAGTAGGTACCAGCTCTGCTCATGGACACACTGGCCGAAGGTAGATGAGCCTTCCATGATGCTCAAAAACCTAGGTTGCGCATTTTGTAGGGATCCATTGTCCCAAAGAAGTGGAGACCACGAAGTCTGTAAGATTACTGCCATGACTATTACTGTGAGCTTAAACTTGACTCAGACAACATCCCATAAGCACCTTTGATTCATTAACCAAGGTAAAATTCTATGTTAGGGCCCCGTTCACTCCATGAACAAGTCCCAACCCTAAAGAGGGTATTTTAGTCATTATCTTGATTAAGTATTCTTCCCCCAATTCAATGACAACCAAAACATATTGATTAGTTTTTATTAACCTTAATTTACTGATATAACTTAACACAACAATAATGAATGCAACCATCAGAATGATCAACATGACAAGGACTCAGACTCATGCTGAGATGAACTGACCAATTCAACATTATAATGACAAGAATTTTGGGGCTGAGATGTATAACTCAAGTCAGCCACCTAACATGACAAGTTCAAGCTAAAACAACCATTAACATTCACCCTAATGTATATCACAATCAAGGCTGAAATTCAGGAAAAGCACAGGCTGAATTTCAGAAGCATCTTAGCTGAAATTCAGAGACATAATAAACATGAATATATCATGAACTAAGGCTCAAAAATCAGGGATTCAATTAGCAAGATTATAACCTAAATCAAAGCTGAGAATCAAGTATTAGGTAGGCAATGATGCAACCTAAACTAGAGCTGAAACTTAGATATTCTCTTAGCATAATTATAACATAAATCAAGACTAAGAAGTTGGTATTACTTTGGCAAAAATAGAGCCTAAAAGAAGGCTGCAAAAATAGGGATCTAAATAAGTAAAAGAAAAGCCTAAACCAAGGCTTTAAATCAAGGATTTAAATGACCAATGTAGAGCCTAAACCAAGGCTTCAAATTAGGGATTTAATTTGCCAAAGTATGGCCTAAATGAAGGCTTCTAATCAAGGATTTAATTGGGCAAAGTATGGCCTAAACTAAGACCATGAATCAGGGATTAAATTGGCCAAGGTATGGCCTAAAGTAAGGCCATGAATCAGGGATTAGATTAGCCAAGGTATGGCCTAACGTAAGGCCACAAATCAGGGATTAAATTGGCCAAAGTATGACCTAAAGTAAGGCCACGAATTAGGGATTAAGTTGGCCAAAGTATGGCCTAAAGTCAGGCCACAAGCCAGGGAATAAGTTGGCCAAACTATGGCCTAAAGTAAGGCCATAAACCAGGGAATAAGTTGGATAAACTATGGCCTAAAGTAAGGCTACAAACCAGGGAATAAGTTGGTTAAACTATGGCCTAAAGTAAGGCCACAAACCAGGGAATAAGTTGGCTAAATTATGGCCTAATGTAAGGCCACAAACCAGGGAATAAATTGGCTAAACTATGGCCTAAAGTAAGGCCACAAACCAGGGAATAAGTTGGCTAAACTATGGCTTAATGTAAGGCCACAAACCAGGAATAAGTTGGCCAATCTATGGCCTAAAGTAAGGCCACAAACTAGGGAATAAATTCAGCAGAGTGTATGCCCAAATCATGGATAATAAATATGACTGGAATAAAAATCATTCATGCCTAACATATGGCTAAGATAAATGACAAAAATTAGCAACATGCTTGAATGAATTAAGGCTAGTTTATGACATCAAAAGAAACCCCTAGAACCAAGCTGAATTATGGCTGAATTACATCTATCAAAACCTCATGCTGAAGGTGTAAAAAGAAACACCTACTTGTACAAATTTGTCCCCAAAGCTCCTAGCCCTTGCTCCTACACTTCTAAGCCTTCAATTCAATCCAAATATGGTTGTTTTGTGCCCTTTAAAGCTGCTAACTATGGAGGTCCTTGCTGAGAGAAGGAAGAGGAGATAAGAGATGGAGAAGAAGAGGGCTGAACCAAAATCAATCCTTTCTTATATAAGGCTTCCCCTCTTCAAACTCTTGGGTTCCCTCCTCCTCTAAGACTCTCCATTAATTACAATCCCAGAATTACAATCCCTACCCCATTAACAATAGGAATCCAACCTACATACATGCTCAAAACAGTCCCAAAAGTGTTCTAACCCAACTAGATGTATAATTGATCCCTCCTCCAACTTTTTTCACCACTCCTAGCACTCCTCGGACTCCTACTTGGGCTAGAAGTCCTATGCTCACATGCTATCTCACATCAACAAAGTTCTAGTTGCGTCCTCTTCTTCCTTGGAGTCCTTATCCCGCTAGGACTCTGTGCCTCTTTAAAATCCTAGTTCTTTAAGACTTTTAATTCCTAGTATGTTTAGGACTCCTAACTCCTAGCACATTTAGGACTCCTAATACCTAACACGATTAGGACATCCAACTCCAAGCACGAGTAGGATATCCAACTCTAAGCACGAGTAGGACATCCAACTACAAGAACGAGTAGGATATACAACTCTAAACATGAGTAGGATATCCAACTCCAAGCACGAGTAGGACATCCAACTCTAAGCATGAGTAGGACATCTGATTCGGGTAAATGGGCCCTATGCAGTAAGCTTAACTTCGAACAATCGTATCTCCCTCATCCAAACTCCGATTCACACGTTCTTGGTGGCGTTTTAAAGCTCTTTCTATCTACTTTCTAATTACATAGGTTTTATCCATCACTTCTAACTTATGGTCAATTAATTCTAACGAGAAGGTCAAACACCCTATTTTCCATGTATTTAAATTTTGAAACTTGGTAAAATTAGGGATATTACAGTTAAAATCATTGTGTGATACTCACATGCTTGTGGTTTGATTTCTTGGTAGGTTGATCATAATTTTTTTGAAGGATTAAGGCTTTTTTTTTGCTACATAAATAAATTCATGTGAAATATGGTCATAACTCAATAATTTATCTTTATTAGATAATCAGGCTAGAGACAATGTGTTAATCTATTAGGTTGTTTAGATGGATATTAAACTTTAATCTCCTTCTCCAAGGGCCTTCACTTTGCAATTCTCTCTCACCGAAATATTCCTTTCGAAGCTCTTCTTCCTCATACATTTCCTGGAGTTTTCTTCTTCTTGGAATTTCCCCCTCTCTAGGGTGCTCAACTCATAAAAAAATTGACCCTCTCATTGTATTGAACACCCTCGAATTAGCAAGGATCTCACTCTGAACAACCTCAAATGGCTTTATAACAATCTCATAATGGAGAAAAAACGGTTTGGATAAGGTTAATCTCCAGAACCAAAAAATGGAATAGTCTCCCCTTAAAAACCTTAAGCCCACATCAAATTATAAATACAACCATGTAAGATCACTACACATCCCATAGCAACATGTCATGTGGAATGCGGGTCACTCCACATCCTATGGTGTGGCATTGCTGGCACAACTCGGATGGCATCAGCTTGCTTACATCAACATCCTCTTTGTTTTATTATTTCTTTTCTTTTTTAAATCCAAATTAAAATTTTGAATTTCAAACCACCATAATTCTTTACCATGAACTTAAATTTGAATGTTCTTAATGCCATTGGGCCCGTATCGATGAGCCCTATTGAAAAGACTACATGGGTTGATTATCTCACAATTTTCAAGTAAGGCCCACCCATATAACACGATTTTTGAGGCTGTAGTTTTCATTCATGTTCCCCGATTCTCTCATTCATCAGTTCATTGCGCTCATTTTTTTTAAAACCCTAGTTAACACAATGGAGTTTCACTACCTCATTTCAAATAATCTCCCTCAAAAATTGGAAAATTATAACTAGTCCCTCATGTTAAA
Organism: Saururus chinensis; assembly: GCA_035235625.1. Taxonomy (NCBI): domain Eukaryota; kingdom Viridiplantae; phylum Streptophyta; class Magnoliopsida; order Piperales; family Saururaceae; genus Saururus; species Saururus chinensis. Next base: position 25,459,072 of record CP141143.1, on the reverse strand, counting down.
AATTATTGGAGAATAGGGTATTACATAATATTTAACTCAACTCAACATAATCATTTCCACTCATAGAATTACAATTTTTCAACATTTAAAATTGCAATACCATAATAGAAAAATAATTAAGCACTTTAGTACAAACCAAAAAGATACTTATAGTGTTTTATTTCTAATGAATTGTGGCACTATTTTGTTGTTATATAAAGAGAAAAACAATGAAATAAAAGTACTCTATATCCCATAATTGCTCTTGGTGGTGAAATTACTTTTCCAACAAAATGGTTCGCCTTTGGTGGTGAAAATATCATAATCCTAACCCAAGACAAAGGAATAGTGCCACATATGTGCAAGGAATGCTGCATGTGGGAAGACAATTGCATATATAAAGGCAGATTCTTGACTGTTGAATATATTAGAAATTAAACATGACAATGTTTTATTTTTTTACTTTGAGCTCTTGAAGGGACTATAAAGTTATTTATTAGTATTTATGAGAGGTTTATGTGCATGTCATCTACACACATGAAGGTTGTAGGAAGCCAAACACAACCAAACTCATATATATAACGTACTATTGACATAGAGTACATGACACACATCAACACAAGCAACATCATTACAGTTCAAAACAAACATGAAGCCAAGCATAACACAAGCTCTCTCCATCGCTATAATGGAACTCTTAGTGCAATCTAAAAGGGTACGTGAATAGCATCCAAGAGGTTGTTTGTCACACCACAATTTTGTAATGCATCTTACCAGAAAACGAATGCAACAGACAAATTGGTAAATTATGGGAAGTTCAAAAGAATTTTTCAAATCATGACAAGGAAAATCTTTGATGTTGTGAATACTAGTTGATCAAACGTCCCAAAAACAAAACTAAATACTACTTAGTATTATTAAATAAAAAAGGTACCCTACAGACCCTATAGATTGTTTGTTAGGTACTTGTCCATAAACACAAAATTCGACTACATAATCATAAATAAACTGATAATCATGTGCCTAAAATTTTATTTCTTTCTTAAATAGCAAATAGATCATCCGATTAATATCCGCTAATAATAAATGAAGTTCACAAATATGAATATCAAAATATATATTACTACCACACTTCTTAAAAGTCCATAAATTGCGAGCTATCCATCTAAGTACAAGTCAAAAATCAATAATTAAGTAAAGTTGGCTCTCATGCCAGTAAATATAGTTACTTATAAAATTACAGAAGAACTAAAAGTCCATAAATTGCAAGCTATTCATCTACAAGTTCAATGTTGTTCTCTTTTTCCCATTGACGATCTTGCTCTTGCTAGGCCTTGTCTGAAGAACCTACAACATATAAGACAAAATAACAATAGAACATCTCCTTCCTTAAGAAGAGAGCTGCCAAAAGAACAAAAGATTAATTAATATTTTTTGGATTGGCTCAAATTCATAGGATATCAGTTGCCTACAGACTTATTAGATAACATCTCTAATATTACTTTTAACAAGATTAGATCCAAACGTAATTCTATTTAAATACTAACACCATTTCATGAAGCATGACACTATACATGCAATGCTTGAATGTTTTAAATTAGAATACATTTTATGTAAGTCCTTTAGTTGTCCACTTGATCAAATCAATAATTAATAACATGCAATTTTATTAATTATCTCACACATTCATGTTCAATAATTACTAACCTCTTCTAATTTCAAAGACAAATAGACACATCACATGGCATCCTAAGGGATGTCATAAAGCCTACCATGAACTATCCTCAAGAGGGCACTATCCATAGTATCCATGGAATCCACCATGAAGTGTCATTACCTAATTTAGCCCCAAAGGAATCAGCCAGAGCAAGGGAGAAGCCAACCAAGTAAGATGTGAACTAACATTAACTACGTGTACACTAAATGATCCTATGAAGATTAGTTGTGAGCTCAGCACACTCAAAGGTCCCACTAATAGGAAGGTGCAACAACGCAACAAAATTAACAACCTATGAAAGAGATAATACTCAAAATAACCATCCTAAAACTTATCATTGCCCATTGAATGAGCAAGGACTCAAAATAACTATCCCAAACTGTATCATTCTCCTTGAGATAGCAAAAATCAAAGCTGCCATCAGTCAATTAACCAAGACAAATTACTAGATCAAGGTCCTTGTTCACTCTGTGAATAGGTCCCAAACCTGTCTGATGGTATTTTAGTCTTTGTTTTGATTAGGTGTTCTCACCAAATCAAAAGTTATTTAATCTGTATTGATTAATAGTTCATTAAACTTAAGATGGTTAAAATTTACTATCACAATATTAATTGTAAGCATTAAAGCGGATAAAAACATAATTAGCATGAGACCACACTGGTCCCAAAAGATTGTGTTCCCAAGTCCTAAACTCAAATATGGCTTTAGAAAGCCTCATGCACTTGTGCGCTAACTCTTGTTGGGTTAAGTGTATCTATCTTTACATAAATAAGTTAGACCGTGGCTAAGGAACATTAAGGTAATTTTTCTATGTGGGATAAGGTTGACTATTTTTTTGTTTCAAGTCCTTAACCTCTCAAGAGGTTTCACTTTCAAATTGGCATGAGATTTTACTCACGCAAATATGAGCTAGTCCACTCATAGGGCATTTTTGTTTATCTTATTTAGAGTTTTTCCAAATTCCAGTGGGTACAAAAATGATATTAGTGACACTTCTTGATGTCAGGGACCCTTGGTAATGTTTGTGGCATTTTAGAGGGTCATCAACCCCTCGAACCAACTTTAGTTCACTCACTAGTTTACACTCTAAAGTGAAGAGGGAAATTGGCTATTTAACTAATTATTTTGATTTTTTCCTATCATGTTTTTGGTTCAAAATTACTCTTACTCTCACTAAGATTTTTCTTAATTTTTAATTGTATTTGCAAGCCCATTTCGATATTAAACTATAGTAATACTACCAGTGTAAAATAATTATTTCATAGATAATAGGATTTTTCTCTAGGAAAAACCTTGAGTTGAACAATAATCACTCTCTTCAAGTCCATCTAAAATTTTCTCAATTTTTTTCCTCAATTAAACCTCACTAAACTAGACCTAGTTCAGTCGCACACCTTTTTGTTTATAGAAATGGTTTGGACTTGGGCCAAGTTCAGCCCGGTCCTGGCCAAAGCGGATGGTAACCAAACCTGAACCTGAGCCAAATGTGGCCAGTGGCATGTTGGCCTTTGGTAGTGTTGCCTATGGCTTCCATGATTGGTGAGTGGTGTGTCATGGAAGTGGGAGATAATACACCAGCATAGGTCCTCGACATTCCTTCTAGAAGAGAAGGTTATCATGCCACGCAAAGAATGGGCGGCCAATAGGGTCCTTCTGGAGGCCTGTAATCAGTGACTGTGTGGAAGGATCATCCCTGTAGGATTGCTATAACTAAGCAATGAATGGACCAGAAGGAGTATATAAAGTTGCTCAATGAAGTACTTCAAGGGCTGATGATAAGTGCGTATAGTGAAGCAGCAGCCCTGCAAGTAAGGTCTCCATTTATCGACGGCAAGGACTATGACCAACATCTCTTTCTCATATATAGACAGCGATAAGGAACGATCTGCCAAGGCCTTGCCGAAGAATGCAATAGGTCGCTCGTCCTGTAGGAGCACCGCACCCAGGCCGGCCTCTGAAGCATCTGTTTCAACCACGAAAGAGTGGCTAAAATCCAGTAGAATAAGGATGGGGGCAGAGACCATAGACTGCTTCAGCATATCAAAAGCCGCTTGGGCAGCCTCCGTCCAAGTGAAACTGCCCTTCTTCAGGAGCTCTATGAGGGGGCGGGTGATCACTCCATAATGGTTGATAAACCTCCAATAGTATCCAATGAGGCCCAAGAAACCTCTAAGTGCGCAGACCCAGGTGGGCGACGCCAAGAAAGCATTACAGACACCTTAGAAGGGTTTGTGGCAACCCTGTCCTGAGAGATAATGTGGCCAAGATAATCAACATGTGGGCTGCCTAAAGAACACTTCGAACGTTTAAGGAATAAGGAATTAGCTCTCAAAACGGAGAAGATAGACTTGAGGTGCTCTAAATGTTCCAACCACAATTTGCTTAAACAAATATGTCATAAAAAAACTAGAATGAAGCAGCAAAGAAATGGTATGAAGAGATTGTTCATAAGGTTCTGAAAAGTGGAGGGGCGTTGTGAGCCCAAATGGCATGACTGAAAACTCGAAATGGCCGTCGTGAGTGCAGAAAGCGGTCTCATGAACATTGGCTTGCTGCACGCGAATCGTAGGGCAAGGAGGTCCTTGGGCAGCTCATCTTTGTGCACCTCTACCACAGCCATTGCTGCAGAAGGAACCCATGGGGTGCAAACCGAAAGAAAGAGCTCACTGATTGGGTAGAGAGAAGGGTACCCGGCTGAGACCCTTGGATCCATACCCGCTATCCTTGAACTTCAAAGCCCATAATCATCTCGCATAAATTTTATATCACGTCCCCAAGTTCCTACAGCTACTGAACCTCTAGCACCACATCCGCCTCTTTTGTGGGTAGCAAGAAGAGGTCGGTGACAAAGTTGTGGCTTTGGATAGCTAGTGCGGCCTGTGCACATACCCCGGAGCTCCTAAGATGCTTCCCATCACCGATCAAGACATTGAAAGGTTCCGAATCTGACAAGGAATAGCCCAGACGCTGGGCCACTTTATTGTTGATGAAGTTGTGGGTCGAGTCATAGTCGATAAGGATGTCCACTTGCTACCGCTTAAGATGGCCTTAGACTTGCATAGTGTGAGGAATGAAGGCCCCGGAAAATGCATGGACTGAGATCTCGGGAACCACGTCGTCGTAATGGGGTGAGCCATCCCTGTCCACCTCATCTATCCCTTCTTCGACCTCCTCCACCAATAGACTGCCCTTGACTGAGCAATGATGCCCAGGTACAAACTTTTAGTCACACTTGAAGCATAGCCCCTTGGATCGATGTTCCTCCATTTGGGCCGGCATGAGGCAACGCACGAGCTAACTGGGTGGAGGGGCTGCTAACCCGGATGGTTGATGGTTGTGCTGCTAGCATGATGGACAGGGGGTTAGCGCCAAGAGGGGGCCGTGGGGAAGGTCCAAGTTGGCCACCCCCTCGCTGTTAGGCTAGTTTCTCCTCCTCAATTTGTGCATGCCGCACGACTTCCCGCATAGATGAGCATGCAAAGTAGCGCATTTCATTTGATATTTCCAGTTTGAGCCCTATTTTGAACGTCCCTACCAAGGCTTCCATTGGCCACTTGGGAAGATGGTTTGCGATCTTGATGAATTCCGTGTAATAAGCCCTCACAGTGGTGGTTTGGCGGAGGGTGGATAGCATCTAGTTGAAGTCCTGGAACTCATTGGGGCCTAACTGGATGCACAATTCATTAGCAAACATGGTCCAAGTGGGGTAACAAACCTCCTTCTAAAAGCTCTGACACCAAGCAGAAGAATCACCGTCCAAGTGGAATGTAGCTATGGTAACCGTTCAGCCTCGGAGTGCGTCCCTTTATAGGTGAAGAACTTCTCTGCCTTGTACAGCCACTCCACCGGATCCTCATCACCATTGTATCTCAGAAACTGTAGGAGGGCCAAACGGGACTTAGCCCCTCCCCGTGGCCCCCCAGGAGAGCCTGAGTACTCCTCCCAGTCATCCTCCATCTTTTGGAACAAATTTTTGGGTGGCAGTATCATTAGGGGCATTTTCTAGAACATGTGGCGGCCCTTGTATATCCATCCTTGGCGTCCTCCTTCCTTGGGCTGTTCAAATGTCTAAGGGCAGGAGTGCATCTCTGTCTGTTGATGTCTAAGGGCCAGGACAGCGGAGTTCTTGGGCCTGAGACAACTCCCCCTTCTCCACGTTGGTTTGCTGGGGTCTGGGCAACAAGAGCGCTGAGGGTGCTGCTTGATGTTGGGCCATGGCTGTGGACAAGGACTCCAATTTGGCCATGATTTGCGCGAGTATGGGAGGGCTGATGGTCTCTAGGGCTATTTTGGATCTGCCCACTAAAATTTGGTTCTCCTTCTCTGGCTAAACATCACGGGTCGTGGCTGACTTCTTGCCTCTCGCCATGGCCAGAGATTGTGATGGCTTTGATACCAGTGTTGTGCCCAGTGTAGGCACAATCGGTACCTCACACGAATCACGCTAAGAGAGAAAGAAGAGAGTAGGAAAGTAGAGGGAAGAAATTGATTCAATTGCATAAAACAACATAAGGAGGAAGAAGATGACCCCTTCTAGGGAGCCGCACCCTCTCCTTGGGGGTCGTGCTAGCTAGTGGGCCCGATTAATCAGCAGGGACACTAGCTGGACCATTACACATTACTACCATAATGTCCAAGTTAATACGAATTATTACAAAAGCATAAAATAAATAAAGTAGCCTAATGCAAACATATGGAAGGTTTACAGAGCGGGGAAAGAGCCTGGGTGAACATGCACAACACACAACTAATAGGATACTGCTCCTCAATGCCTTAGAACATCTTGCCTCAAGTGGGGATAATTTTTGAGTATGCACCTTTGCAGCTGGAGTATTATATATGCTTATCACTGCTGCAAACTCTCACATCACCAAACTTCTCCAACTTCTTGGTGTTGATATTGATCAATATTTGTAAATTCAGTCACTTTGGTTGTGCATCTTAAGTTAGAATGTCTAAATTATATATTCCACTACCTGATTATGCCAGTTTTAATGCTCTACTCTTTTTTGAATTTGCTTCTATCTGCTAACTGACTAAGCACTATATTAATTTACCTATGACTAAGCACCATATTTTACCTATACCTGTACCTCTTTTTGTATTTTGTATGCAGAAATATGAAGGTTTTAGCCTAAAATTTTCAAGGGCATGGTAATTCTGCTACTAGATTTAATCTTAGGCGTCTTAATTTTGAACATTGGCCTAATATCTTATCTCTGCCTCCTCTGCCTAAATTGTGAAAAAAAAAAATTGTTTGTGGATAAATGTTGGTCTTGTTGGGCCTATCCTAAAATGGAGCCCGTGGATGGACTTCCCTCCACATATGGTGACCCATTGGTTAACTCATTTGGAGTTCAAATAGATAAAGTAAGTGAAGGGCTGTTTAATAATAAGCCTAGTCTTCTTAAAAGAATAAACTTTTTTTTTAGATAAAAGAAGGTAGAGCTAAGGACTTGCAGAGAGACTTTGGAGAGAATAAAATAAGTTTCTTAGAGAAAGAAGAAGAAGGAAATGAGGGAGTTTTTGAAGCTCAAGTTGTTCCTCTTGGCATAAAGAAGACAAATGAAGATAATTTCTTTCGGTAATCATTTTTCTATATCTTGTTTGTTTTTTCACCTTTGAGTAAGATATCCTTATTATATGTAAAGAATACATTGACCTTTAATAGTAGAATTTCTACGAAGTAGATAGTGTATCCCCATTATTGATAGTAAAAGTGATCTACACAGACCTTGTAGATATAGTTGTTTCTTTGACATTAAATTACACAATATTGTGTTTTCCATGTGTTATTGAATTGCCTGATTAGAAAACTTGATTTATGGGTGTGTTTACGTGTATATCCTACACTTTGGAAGTGTAGATGACCCAGTTAAATTATTTTGAATGTGTAAATTTATTCTTTATAGTGTTTTCTAGCTAGTACAAAGAAGGAAAAGTGGTGTACTTTTCTCAACAAGTGGTATCAGAGCCGAGGTTAAGACTATCTTTGTGTTAGATAAGATGAAGGATCACACTATAATGATGATTAATTTGAATGAGAAAAATTGGATAATATGGAAAGCCAAGAGATGAATGATGTTTTATACTCTAAGGAACTCTTTGAACCAGTTTTGGGAGTTAAGCTAGGTAAGATATGAGATGATAATTAGACTAAAGAGAACTAGATAGTTATAGCTCACTTTAGATAATGGTTGAATGATATTGTATTCCACCATGTGTATAATGAAATTGATGCATAATTTCTTAGGGACAAGCCTCATGTATTGTATGAAAGAAAGACTCTAGGAAACAAGACCTTTTTGATTAGGAAACTTGTGAATTTGAAGTTTAAGGAAAGTGATTTGAGGCAAAGCAAAGATGCAAAGTTTTGTGAACTAATTAACAACTATGAAGATGAGTTGCACATCTTATTATTGCTTAGTTCCTTATCAGATAGTTGGGAGACTCTTGTGGTATCTATTAGTAACTCGACACCATATTGGATGTTATATATGAGTAAGTAGCAAGTAGTTTGTTGAATAAAGAGTTTCTTGTTTTTTCTTATTAGTAACACATTTGAAAACATAACAATTTGTTTTTATTTTTTCTTATTAGCAATGTCAAACAAGCATCACTAATAATTTTTAAAAAAATATCTATGCATTAGCGACGGTTTATAAAGTATAGCTAATAATATATCATTAGCGACGCTTATATACTTGTAAACAAGCATTGTTAATAATATATTATTAGTGATGCTTATTTATAGATAATAATTTATAATTCAATAGCAATATTTTTTTAAGCATCGCTAAAAAAACTTTAGCGACATATAAATAACATTCCTAATAATGTTTTTATTTTTATAATATTTTTCATATTAACAACGCTTTATAAAAAGTTACTAATAATTTAAATTTGTGATGCAAAAAAAGTGTCGCTAATAATAGTAGTATTAGAAACACTTTAATATGCATCGCTAATGAGTAATACTGACGGTTCTTTTTGCAACGCTTTTGTAATTATTAGCAATGCATTTTCATAGTCTTTTTCTTGTAGTAAACCACTGTCAGCCTCATCCTTTTTTATGGAAGAACATATTTTGATCAACCTAGAAAGGTTAAGTGTTGTATACACACTTTTTTTGCTCCAATGCTCGCAATATGTTTTGTTAAACTTCTCTGGTTTTTTTCTATTGTTCACTTGGACATGGGTCACATGAATAGGGCCTCTGATGAGTCACAATGTTACTAGTACTTTTGCTATTTGCTGCCATCACTTTTGTACACGAAAGAAAATTAGTCTAGAAAGAATAAGGAACAATATATAAATAAGAGGAAAATGAAATTAATGGGGATTTTGTCCTAAGATTATTGTTTCTCCTTTGTTCATCCCGACTACCTTGTGAAACCTTCTGTTGTGTACTTGCACGCACATATGGAGTAGTAAACTAGAAGAGAAGATCAAGTCTAGAGACTATCTCCTTTAGATAGATTCATACTCTCCACCAGTACTTTGGGACACATGGATGTCTATTTCCCAAGATAAAATGATTTGTTGTTGCTAAAGGAAATAACTGCAACTCACGGCAAAATAGTCTATAGTTTTACTCTCTCAACTTAGACTGGAATTATGCAAAATGTAACTTTCATGAGTCCAAAGAGATGTTGTTGCTGCTAAGTGGATGCAAAATACACATTTAAACAGATTGTAGAAGGACATGTACAAACTCCAAAGAGATGTATTTACACACAAGGACATCTTGGGAGAGCACCCACATAATTGGCCGTGCATTTGAACGAAGTTGGTCGCAGCGATACTATGCACATGTAGGTTAACCCATAGAGGTGTTTGGGTCTAATTTGTATCACTCAAACTACAGTGGGGTAACAAAAAGGCTTACCTCTTAAGGTCAAATTTGAATTTTATATACTCACTCTAGGAAAGTCTCTATTCTTGTGGGGGACTATTCTGAGTATCATTCTATTACTACACTAACTTTATTCACTCTCGTATGATTTTGAGTTAGTAGGCCAAACCCACTTAACCCAAACCTATTAAAGATACTAATATGGGCTCCAAACTATATTATGCAATAGAACTATGGTGTGCAATAATTTTGTTGTGTAGGATAGAGATAATGCTCCTTATGATATAGAATTAATGGCAGCAGTGAAGGCGGTAGAATTGGCCATGGATTTGAGCTAGTCAGAAGTAATTAGTGAAGGAAATCCTTAAAAGTGATTAAGAAGATCCATAGCAAAGGGATTACAAGTCCAAGACCAAGTCAGATTCATGCTCTAGCAAGTTTCGGTGCATCCCAGTTCATTAGCTACAGATTCAACCATATTTTCAATGAAGCAAATCTAACTGACGAGATCAGCTTTGATCGAGCAACTGTCTCATGCTTTTACTACCACTGGTATTGAATATAGAACATATTAATATTAATTAGTCACTGAGATGCATAAGAACAAACTAAGCTACTATTGTCCAAATCACTCGTATACTTTCTCATAACATTGGTTTTACAAAGATTTTCCCCCTAAATAACTTCGTTCAAATAATGTTTGACACGCTCCTAATGCATGTAAAAACCCTGAATTAATGGTGGCAGGAGAGCCATAACGAAACCGATACTTTCAGGATTCCCCAAATAAACAGTTGTATCTATAATAATGCACTGTAAAAAGGTAATGACAAAGCTTACTCGTATTTTCAAAACATAAAGAAAACTAACTTCAACTACCACGTCTCATGACTCATCGTTTCGGTTCGTCATCACTCGAAGGCCCATGCATTCTCCTTCCGAATTTCCTCTTCCTCTTCGGGGGTGAAGTCGTTCTCGATGCCAAACATCGTGCGGATTTCCTCGGGTGACTTCCCCTTGATCATGTCCGCCACTTTCTGGCACCCCAGTTCCAACAAGCTCGTGATTTCCAGGTAGTTTGCCGCCATAATTAGGTGGAAGACTGTGACCTGGTCTGTATTCATGAACTCGGCGTCCCAGACCTTGAGTTGCTCCTCCTTGTTGCCCTTCTCGTCCTCTTCCATCTGCTTCTGCTCCGCATGCTTCTTGCAGTACTCGATCACCTTGGCGAGGAGCTTACCGGTCAAGTTCGGCACCGGGATCTTGTCGTTCGCGCAGTCGTCCTCAATCATGAGCTTGATCATATGCGACTCCATGGCCACAGTCTCCTCCACGTCGAACTCCTCTCCGTCCGAGCTTATCAGCGTCACTTTCTTCCCCGCCGCCATGGCCATCTCCACCGAAGCTGCTTACAATCGCACCACAACACAAGGAGAGGAAGAAAGCCGGGGGCCCTTATTTATAGCTGCGGGCTTGCCCTCTGGGAGAGGGAGGGGAGAAGGAAGAACCCGCTTTGGAAACTTCCCCAGTTGGGATTCCTGACCTAACCCGAATTGAATTGAGACTTCGACTTAGGTTCCAATTAGGATTCCTGTTTGAAACATGCCCTTTTCCTGGAATCCCTCGAGTTCTGAATTTCCTGTGGCAACAGGAAAGTTGAATGTTTCAGTGAACCCATTGAAACCGAATATGGGGCCATGATCGGTGCATCTTCTTCGGTTGTTGGACTCTCTCTGTAAAGGATTAGCTGCTTTGCCAGTATCTTGTCTGGTGGATTTTCCTCTATACAAACCACAACTAACAGGATACTGCTCTTCAACGCCTTAAAACGTCTTTACCGCAAGTGGGGACAATTTCTGAGTATTTTGCTTATCACTGCTGCAAACTCTCACATCACCAACTTCTCCAATTTCTTGGTGTTGATGTTGATCAATATTCGTAAATTTAGTCACTTTGGTTGTGCATCTTAAGTTAGAATGTCTGAGTGCTATATTCCACTGCCACTTTTAATGCTCTACTTATGTTTTTTGAATTTGCTTCTATCTGCTAACTAAGCACCACATTCTACCTTGTATCTCTTTTTGTATTTTGTATATAAAAGTATGAAGGTTTTAGCCTGGAATTTTCAAGGACGGGGTAATTCTACAACCAGGTTTAATCTTAGGCATCTTTATTTTGAACATCAGTCTGATATCTTATTAATATCTGAAAACTCTGCCTCCTAGGCTTAATTTGTTAAAAAACAGAACAAAAACTATATGTGGGTAAATGTTGCTCTTGTTGGGCTTATACTCAGATAGAGCCCATTGATGGACTTCCCTCCTCATATGGCGACCGATCACTTAAACTTTGGGTTCAAATAGATATAGTAAGTGGATGATATTTTAATAATAAGTCTAGTCTTCTTAAAAGAATAAAGTTTTCTTTTGAGATAAAATGTGGTAGAGCTAAGGACTTGGGGAGAGGCTTTGGAGAGCAAAAAAGTGGGTTTCTTGGAGAAAAAAGAAAAAGAAGGAAATGAGAAAAATTTTGAAGCTTAAGTTGTTCCTCTTGGCATAGAGAATGCAAATTAAAATGGTTTCATTTGGTAAATATTTTCCTATATCTTCTTTATTTTTTCACCTTTGAGTAAGATATCCCTATTGTATGTAAAGAATGTATTGACCTTTAATAGTATCTCTACGAAGTAGAGTGTATCCCCATTATTGATAGTAAAATTCTCATAGATATAGTTGTTTCTTTGACAATAAACCACGCAAAATATTGTGTCTTTCATGTGTTATTAAATTGCCTAATTGGAAAACTTACTTTGTGGGTGTGTTAACTTGCATATACTACACTTTGGAAGTGTAGATGACACACTTAAATTATTATGAGTGTATAAAGTTGTTCTTTATTGTATTTCTTGGCTAGTACAAAAGAGAAAAAGTGGTTTAGTTTTCCCCACAAATGGTATCGGAGCTAAGGTTAAAATTACCTTTGCATTAGATAAGATGGAGCATCACACTACAAATATGATTAGTTTAAATGAGAACAATTATATGATATGGAAAGCCAAGATGGATGATTTTTTATACTCTAATGATCTATTTTAAACCGGTTTAGGGAGTGAAGCTAGAGAAGACATCAGATGATAATTAGAAGAAAGAGAACCAAATAGTTATAGCTTACTTTAGACAATGGCTGGATGATATTGTATTTCACCATGTGTGTAATGAAATTGATGCAAAAGTTCTTAGGGACAAACCTCTTGAATTGTATGAAAGAAAGACCACAGGAAAAAAGACCTTATGGATTATGAAACTTGTGAATTTGAAGTTTAAGGAAAGTGATTCCATGGAAAAGCATTTTAATGAGATGTAAAGTATTGTGAAGTAATTAGCAACTATGAAGATGAGTTACAAACCTTATTATTACTTAGTTCCTTATCGGAGAGTTGGGAGACTCTTGTGGTGTCTCTTAGCAACTCAACATCAAATTGGGTGTTATATATGATCAAAGTCACAAGTAGTTTGTTAAATGAATAGGTTAGGAAAAAGTCCTTAAGTAAGCTTTAGTTTCCAAACAAAGAAGAGGAAGGTTAAAGAGTAAAGGCCCAAAGAATGGTAAAGAGGGTAAAAATTTGAAATCTCAAAAGGGATTTAAATGCTTTCATTATGGTGCTCTTGGGCATTTCAAGAAGGAATGTAAGTTCTTAAGTGAACAAAAGGAGGATCAAGCAAATGAGAAAGGAAAACAAGTTCAAGACGCTAATATCATAAAGAAGGGTTAGGACAATGTCATGGTCTATGTTTGTGATGAAAGTTGTCTGAGTTCAACAAGTGCAACTAGTTAGATTGTTGATTCCAAAACTTCTTTCTATGAAACTTCTCATAGAGAGTTCTTCAATACATATGAGTTGGGTCACTTGGGGGTGGTGAAGATGGAAACCATTGGGTTTTGGAGATTGTTGAAAAATGAGATGTGTACCTTGTGGCCAGTGTAGGTCACAGGTTGGTTCTTAGAGATGTAAGACACATTTCAGATTTAAGGTTGAATCCCATATCAATAGGTAAACTTGATGATGGAGGTTATAAGTTAAACTTTGGCAAATGTGTCTGGAAGCTCACAAAAGGGTTTCTTGTTGTAGCAAGGGAGAAGAATTGTTGCACTCTTTACAAAATGAAAAGAAAACTATCTAAGGGTGAGGTGAAAGCCATCTTAAAAACTCATATGCTAGCTGGGCTGGGACTCCGAATAGATGTCCTGGGTGGGACTATGAGTGGTGTTCCTAGTTGTACTTAGGATGGAAAACTTATAGGATGAGTTTGTAAAGGACAACAAAATTCTACTAGTACTTGGGTTTGTTCCACCTTCCCCTCTATATAAGAGGTAGATGGGCTAGTGTAGAGGGCACCAAACTTCATTCTAATCAACAAGAGAGTACTAAGAGTTGAGGGTGAGTTGGGTGTGACCTGATTTCATAGGGGGTACATTTAACGACCCTGAATTTTTGATATATTTTTCTGCCTCTAATAAGCTAATGTTAGAGTTTTTAATATTTTTTAATTAATTAAAGACTTTTATGTAATAAATTTTTATAAGATTATGATAAAGCTTTGAAAGACAAGCGTAATGGACTTTGAACTGCTCAAATCATACATCGAGGCCGTAAGTTATGGTCCCAAGAAATATGTCTAATGGGTGAAGCCTACTAAAAAAGTGCGGCATAACCTACCTATGAGTGTCCCCTTGTTTGGAAGCTTGCCAATATGAGTCCATCGGTATCAAGAGTGCATGATTCCAACTTATGATTAGAAAGATATCGTGTTTTCGAATTTTGAATTGAAAATAAAGTATATAAAAAAGTGTGGCTCACACATGGTTGGCATCAACCATGCCAGTCTATGCAACAGTTGTGCGCCATGCGGGATTGGACCCACATAGTCTTGGGCCGACCGCTTGATACACTGCAATCCTATGCTTTGATGCGATGGTATCGTGCATCAACTGCAATGACCAGGACCCTAGTGGCATGCTCACCCACCTACGCATGCATGTCTATAAATAGGACACAGGGGTCTAGTTCTAATGTTTTCTAGTTTCCCACGTCTCAAACTTCTTTTCGTCTGTTCTAAGACGTTTTAAGTCTAAGTCAAGTCATTCAAGAGGCATTCTCTACTAAATCGAGCTTGCCAAATGCATTTGGGTTAATTTTGCTATCTAAGGTCTCTACAATTACAAAATTAATACCCAAGGTTAAGGTAGGAGGTTTTAAACTCTAGATGCATGTTTTGCTCATAGAAGTTAACTTTTGAATTATTTATGAAAGATATTATGTCTATAAAAATATTTGCATACCCTAGGTTATGTTTTGGTTGTGTGTACTCTATGGGTAGTTCCTTGGCTTAAGAACCAAGAACTATATGATAAGGATTTTACGCGCATATGTGTAGAGCATCATGGGAAAGCTCCTATCCTAAGTGGCCTCAATTGCCCCATAAGCATAGATGTAGGCCATCAGGTATCACAACTTTTAGATTCGATTGTGAATTGACTTTTTTCAGAATGATTTGTTTCTGATAAATGATTCTTTGAAAAGATTATAATTTTTTTGTGTGGATTTCTACGTTGCATGCTTTCAGAGTTTAGTTCAACCTATTGAGTATTATTATACTCGCCCACCCCTAGATTTTGCAAGTGATTCAATAGGGATGGTGATGAAAGTGGAAGAGATCTTCAAATAATTTATTTGGTTGCTACTTTAGACGTTTTTGTAATTATTTATGTGATTGATGTTCAAAGGTATGTTATGCCTAGAGAATTATAAACTATGTATAACTATCAACTCTACGCATGGTGGCCCTTGGCAAGTGTACTAATTTTATATTCTTTTGATTATGTTAGCTAGTATTTATGTTTTAAATATTTTTGGTTGTGCAATGACTCCATTATATTCAATGATGATATATGTGAGTTTGGTGTCTATTTTGCACCAACAACCATCACGTTTGGTCAATGTGTGATAATTATGCATGGCAGACGGGATTATTGTGATTATTATATCATAGTAAATGGTGGCCATCATAGTACAATTCTCATACTAGTGCTGCAAACTTATATTGTGAGTTTGGAAGCAAGGAATAGTGCCTTGTTAATTGTATTTTCATGGGGGTAGAACCTCTTTTTCCTATGAGTTGTTGTGTTACAAAGATTTGGGGTGAAAGCTAGGTGGATTGGTTGATGGTTGCATAGTGCGACTATGCCTTCACGAGGCAAATTCTCAGTTAAGAGTTTGTCCCCGTGATAAATGGTTTGATTGCTTGGATACCCAGAGGATTTAAAGGGCTCTTGGACTAACTTGGTGCAAGATATTGAAGGATGTTGTGAGGGTTCTATGGACTTGGAATATTGGTATGAAATTGTAAACACGATGTTGACTCGCATATCAAGCTTAAAGCCAAGGTAGATGCAATGTCTACATCAATGGTATGCTGGTTGAAGCTCCTTGTGCTAAACAAAAGAGCATCTGGGTGTGTTTGACTAGCATTTGTCCATTCTAGAGATTGCTTCATTGATGGACAAGTCATAGGAAGGCAATTATGTTGGAGGAGAAACCCAATTCATAATGTTGGTAGCAAATGTGGCTACAACGTCAAACCTCCTTAGGAGAAAGTGAAATAGGTTGTGGTTGATGCAATGACAAAGTTCCAACAATTGATGGATAAGGTGTCAATACTAAAAGAGGGCAGTTATCAACACAACACTAAGGGATGGCGGTGAAGGGTCATCCTAGCACGCAGCTAAGAAGGCAAAAGTGCTTCAACCAAAGACGTCACTACAACGAAAAGGACTATTAGTGATGCTTTTATTAGTGTCACAATAAAAATCATCTCAACTAACCACTATTTGAGATGCTTAAAAGAGCGTCGCATAAAAGAACCATTTGTGATGCTTTCAAAAAAGTGTTACAAATAAAATAAGTTTAAAACAAATGTACTATTTGTGACGTTTATTAATAAATGTTGCAAATAGTCAATAGTATTTGTGACACTTATCTCTAAGTGTTGCAACTACCATATAATTTTTTTAAAAAAAATATAGCATTTGCGATGCTTTTTTGAAAGCTTCGCAAATAGTATTGACTATTTGTGATGGTTTAAAAAAAGTGTTGAAAATACAATTTTCGTAAAAATATAAAATAAATATTATTTCTTTACTATTTATGATGCTTATACTTAAACGTCACAATTACTATACATTTTTTCTTTACTCTTTTTTGTGTGAGATTGAGCTCACGTGCATCAACGTGAGGCCTGAAGTTGTGTGCAACACTTGGTATTTTTTATTATATATTATACATTAAAATAATAATATAACAATATATATTTATTATTTAATATTTAAATATAAAATAAATATTAAATGCAAAACATATATTTTTAATATTATTATTTAAATATGATATATATACAAAAGAGAGAAAGTGAGAGAGGGGAGAGAGAAGAAAGAAGCCACAAAGAGAGGGAGAGAGGGAGATAATACAAGAGAAGAGAGAGAGAAGACATAGAAGAGAGAGCAGAGAGAAGACAGAGGGAGAGAGAAGACAGAGAGAGGAGAGAGCAGAGAGAATACAGAGGGAGAGATAAGACAGAGAGAGGAAAGTGGAGAGAGGGTGGAGAGCGAGAGAGGGGAGAGAGGGTATGTGATGCATAGAGCTATGTGTCGCAAATACTCAATGGAATTTGCAATGCATAGCTCTATGAGTCACAAAAACATTTGGTATTTGAGTTACATAGTTCTTTGCATCACAAATACAAAGAATTTTATTTAATATTAATTATTTAAATTTATAATATATAATAAATTATTAAGAGATAGTCAGAGAAGAGAGGATATTGGAGAGAGAAGAAAGAGGGAAAGAAGAGAGAACAAGAATAGTGTAACGCCCTGACCTGAGCCGGGGTCCAAAAATTTCTAATAAAAAATTTTCCTTCCTTAAACAAAGAATCATCATTTGTGTACGAGAGGGACAACGTTCATCTATGCACTACGGAGCTTCAAAGCTTCCTTGTATGTAGACTCACATTGTAACAATCATATACACATAACGAAGCTTCAAAGTTCGTCGCATGTAGGTCAGAATAAAACTTATAATTATAATTAATTTGGATTAGCCAACGTTGCCTTGTCATTGGTTGCCTATGTACGTATTGGATAACATTCATAATATTATTACAATACGATCGGATCTGAACAAAGTTCTGCCTAACGGCTATTACATACATTAGACATCACAAAATCATATACGTTAAAATATATATATTCTTATACGCAAATATATCATACGAACTTAGACCGAAATCTCGTAAATCATTGAAGTCAAACAAAAATCTCATAAATCATATAAATTATCAAAATTATATTAAAATCTCATAAATCATCAGAGTAACAAAAATCTTATAAATTGTCGGAGTTAAACAGAAGCTAATAAATCAATGAAATCACACATCTCGCTCTACTACAAAGCGGACATAACACATTTACATGTCTCACTCTACCCTAGAGCGAGATTGGACACATCACACGTCTTGTTCCATCAGAGAGCGAGATAGGTCATATTTAGTCACATCTAAACACAACATATCATAACACAATAGATCAAAAGCATAGCAGGACACTTTAGATCATATTGGATAAAGCATAACAAAGAATTTCAAATAAGAATTTATCAAATTATAGCAAATCATATATCTTAATTAGTATATTATTATCACTAATTAAGATATGTAAGCATAAAAGTAAATTAACATCCTAAGTTAACTACTTAGGATGTATACATATTCTCATACAGAAGATCGGGTATAATTACCTATAGGAAACATCGAAAGCGGTGGTGTTTAGAGTTGTTCATTTCTTTAGAGTGTCCTTCTTTCAGGTCTGAAGATAGCGGGCAAAATGTCATTTAAAGTAGGTTGACGTAGCATCCCTTCACCTTAGAGATGCTCCTTACTTTTTGTACTCGGAAGTGACAGATGGAACATCCTCTTTTTGGGGACATTTTTCACCTTCAATGCTTATGAACTATGGACGGAGCCTCTCCTTAGCTTGGGGATGCCTCTCTTACTCGGTGGCTCTTTGATGGAGGATAGAGCCTCCCCTACACCAGGTCGCTTCTCTCGTCGTTGCCCGGCAACTATGGACAGAATCCCGTCTTGTTCCTGACCCCTTTTTCTTTCTCTCGTGCTTGAGAACGATAGGCTAGGCCTCTTCTTCTCTTGGAGTGTTTCCTCCTCATACAATCATCAACATAGAGAACAGATGCCTCCATTAAGTAAAACATACTCGATTTAGTCAAGAACATCTCTTGAAAGAACTAATTTGGAGTCAGAACGATTAGAAACGAAGAAAAAGA
The DNA here is from genome assembly GCA_035235625.1 of Saururus chinensis. NCBI lineage: Eukaryota > Viridiplantae > Streptophyta > Magnoliopsida > Piperales > Saururaceae > Saururus > Saururus chinensis. The sequence continues at coordinate 25,440,126 of CP141143.1, read as the reverse complement.
AGTTCTCCGATTCTCGAGGACAACGGGGCGGACCTCTCCTTGTCTTGGGGAGTTTCCTCCTAATACGGCTCCCACTCGAAGAAAGGACCACTTCATTGTGTAGAACATGTTTGATTTACTTAAGAACGGCTCTTGAACAACCTTAATTGGACTCAAAACGCTAAAAAATGGAGAAAATGAAGTTCTTGCCTCAAAATGGACTAGAATGAGGCATTTATAGCCCCATGGCCACCAAAATAAAACTACGCCGAACTGCGCCGCGATGCCAAAAATGGTAGCGCCCACCATTTTACACACCGGGCAACACCCGTGTGTAACGCATGCAGTGACCGCACATCACGGCTGTGCATTACGCACGCCGCGGTCGTGTGCACTGTGGGCGTCCTTCACACGTGCCTTTTTTTTAATATACACCAATCTTCAAACATGCACAACTTCCTACCCCGGATTCGGATTCACGCATTCTTGGTACCATTAGACTTGTATCGACAAGCCCTTCAATATAAGCCTAGCTAAGCTACACACACCATGGTCACATGTACCGTGCGCGTCCGTTGTTCACGCCTTTTTTTATATACACAAATCTTCAAACGCGTGCAACTTTCTACCCTGGATTCGGATTCACGCATTCTTGGTACCGTTGGACCGTATCGACAAGCCCTTCTATAGTAGCCCACTTAAATCACTTTATATCACTCTTTTAAAGTGAGTCTAGCTTAAATTATACGCTTTCTGAAGTTGTAACTTTCGGTCCCAACCTCTATTTCTTTCTTTCTTCATCGTTATTCTCGTTTCTTCGAGCTCTACCTATGTACAGAGGTTTTAAACTCTGAAAATCCCTAAAATTTATTCAAAAATTATCTAATTACCACTAACCCCTCAAGTTAGACGTAATAAAAAAATGAGCCGTTACATTCCCCCCTAATTGAATTGTATCCTCGTAATTCATCCAAACCATTTTTTTAAACACAACAAAATCCGGTCTTTATTCAGACACAAATCACAAATAAAATTTTGATAATTCAACATTGAAGGAAATCTTCTTAAAGAGAATCTAATAGCTCATAATCAGATAAAATACTTTAAACAGAATCTGATAATTTAGATCGGATAAAATCGTCACAACATAAACCAATGACTTATGATCGGGTAAAACACTCTAAAACACAATCTAATGCTTACGTCAAAAGCAGATAAATCAAAATTCATAATCAAAACACAAAAGCAAATCCAAACCAAGCAGATTCCATCAAACACAAATCCAAAACACTCTCAAATTTTCATCATCCGATAATCACAAATCCAATAAATTGATCGAATAAACCATTTCACAAAATTCTATTTAAGATCAGACACTTTTCTTTTCAAAAACACGGTGGAGCAAATCAGCTAAAAACACATAAAATCAAAATAGTCAAAACACATACCGTGATACCAAAAGGTGTTTCTTCCGTTATTCATGTGGTAGTCGGAAGGTTCATAAGGATAGGAGCTTTCCCATGTGTGCGCATCACTAGACGATTATTTTTCTCTTAGTGAGCATCTCACAAATCACTTCACATGCCACAATGCCCAACGGCTTTCCCCAGCACTCATGGGGTAATGAGAGGTCAGAAGGATAGGAGCTTTCCCATGATCTCCACACCTATGCACATCATAAATGATTATTTTTCTCAATAGATATCCACTATTGATAGTTTTTCAGCTTTATACCAAATAACTATCCAGAGAGTCCGAAGACCCAAATCATCAAAGAACCGCATCTTCAAATCAAATCCAGAGCAAATATTCCCTATTAAACCAAACTTGAAATCAAAATTCATTTCAATACACTAGTGGAATCAACCTTGAAGCTATCTACTAACACCTCATGTCCCATACTACGGGTGTTTGATGGTTTCTTCTAGCAATTCTACCGGCGGTTGAGATAAATTTACTAAATTTTAAATCTATTTTCAAATAACAAAGGATTAGAAATCAAAATTTCATATCAAATCCACTAGCAGATTCAACCGTAGAGTAATTCACTAATACCTTATACCTCATGCAATAAGTATTTAGTGATTCCTCTTTAGAAATTCTAATGTTTTTTTTTCAAAACAAATTCACTTCTTGAGTAAATGCATTTTTAGAAATAGACACTTTGAAATCAAATTTTATTTTAATACTTTGGTAAAATTAACCGTAGAGTTTTTCACTAGCACATCATGTCCCATACCATGAGCGATTGATAGTTAGTCCTTAGTAATTCTAGTGTCGTTTAAAACATATTTAAAATCAAACCACTAAAAATGTTTAAAAAATCAAGTACTAATTTCAAAATAAAATTTTCGATCGTGTCAAATTCAAAATCAAAACTTGTAAAATAAGTGACACATGCAAAACAAAATTGCAATTCGTTCCTGATTTAAAAAATTAAAATTCTCAAAATTGGAATCCATCTTAAATACATGTAAAACAAAATTTTTAAATCAAATCCGATTCAACATATTTAAAATAAAATTTTCAAATCACTGAGGAATAAAATTTTTAATTCTTGAAATCAACAAAATTTTACGTTAATTCAAATTTCAAAAATATTAAACTTGATGCAATATATTTTAAATTAATTCAAATTAAAAGAATTAAACATAATGCAACACATTCAGACATAAAATATAAATAATTTTAATTTAAAAATCAAATCATCAAATTGATGTTCACATCTAAACCCTTTCAATAAATGGTGAACAAAAATCTCAAATAATATATATAATTTATAAATACATATATTAAAATTATATATTAAAAATTTTAGATCAATCCTAATGTAAGATCGACATCTACAAAATCTGAGTTTATTTTCAATCTAGCACAACACATGCCGAAAAAAATTTAAATCACTTCTAATTAAATAAATGAGAATTCATAAGATCAAAGTTCGAAGAAATTCTGATGACACACCATCATAATAGAATTACAAATCAAAATCCAATACAAATGATTCTTGACATAAATTTCAACTTAAAATCCACTTGAGAATCAAAGTTGTTAAAATCGGAGTTCTTAAATCCGATTTCACACTTATAGAATGAAAAGTTCACAATTAGAATTCTCCTTAATTCCAATATCACATATGCAGAATGGACGTTTACAAACAAAATTTGTGTAAAATCTAATGTCATATATGCATAATTTTTTTTATTGGAGTTTCTCTTCAAAGCAATGACAAACATGCAAATTAGAAAATTTCACAATAGGATTCACTATTAACTCCATTGTTACCTAAAAAAATTCACAATCGGACTATGTATTAAATCCGATACAACAATTCCTAAATAAAAGCTTTAGGTAAAATTGACCCTCATAGAATAGAACTTCAAATCAAATTGAAATTTGAATCAAATCAATACATATATTTTAAAATATTTCTCTCTCGCAGACAGAACAATGCACCGATACCCATTTTAACATCCCAACCCGAACCAGGGTTCATAAATCTCTAATAAAAAAATTTTCTTCCTTAAACAAGGAATCATCATCTATGTGCGAAAGGTACAACATTCATCTACACTCGATTTAGTTAAGAACGTCTCTTGAACGGACTAAATCAAACTCAAAACCATCAAAAATGAAGAAAAAGAAGTTCTATGTTTCTTCCTTAAACGGTCTCCATCCATTGCATAGAACACGCATGATTTACTTAATAACTCCTCTTGAATGGCCTTAATTTGACTCAAAACGCTCAGAAACAAAGAAAATAAAGTTCGTGTCTCAAAATGAACCAAAATGAGATATTTATAGCCCCCCGAGTCGGCAAAATAAAACGGTGGTGTTGTGCCTCTCTGAGCTGCGGTGCCGCCAGAAACCGTGGCACCCGCTGTTTTATGTGGGGTGCGTCGTGGTCGTGCAAACCGTTTTTTATATACACCAATCTTCAAACGAGCATAACTTCCTACCACGAATTCGGATTCACGCGTTCTTGGTACCATTGGACTCGTATTGACGAGCCATACAATATACACCAATCAATTTATCTCACTCTTTTCAAGTGAGTCCAGCCTAAATTATATGGCTCTAACCCCTCAGGTTAGACATAATCGAAAAATGAGTCGTTACAGATAGAGAGAGTTAGAGAGAGAGAAGACACTGGAGAGAGAAGAGAGAGATATTTAGGATTATTTTAAAAAAAATAGTATTTGTGACATTTTTATAAGCGTCCAAATACCTACACTATTTGCAATGCATATGAGCAAAGGGTCACAACTTATTTCCTATTTTTGAGCTTCACAAATAGTATATAGCTATGATTTTTTTAAATACAAAATTATTTGTGATGCTTTATCATAAGCGTCACAATTTTCTACACTATTAGTGACACTTACTTATAAACTTCGCAAATAGTATAGGTATTGGACACGCTTATTAAAAAGTGTCGCAAATAGTAATTGGAAGCGTCACAAATATTTTTAATAAAAAATAAACATAACTATTTTTCTGCTTTATCCTCTCTCTTCTCTCCTCTCTCTCTTCTCTCCTCTCTTTTTCTCTCTTCCTATCTCTCCTATCTCTTTCTCCCTCTTCTCTCTGTCACTCTCCCCCTCTCTCTATGCCCCCTCTCTCTATGCTCTCTCACTCTTCTCTCCCTCCCTCTATGTTCTCTCACTCTCTCTTTGCTCCTCTCTCTCTTCCTCTCTCTCCCTCTTGTCTTTCTCTCTCTCTCTTGTCTCTCCTCTCTCTTCGCTCTTCTCTCTCCTCTCTCCCCCCTCTCTCTTTCCTCTGTCTCTCTCCCTCCCCTCTTTGTGTTCTCTCACTATCCTCTCTTCTCTCTCGTCTCTCATTCTCTTCTCTCTCCCTCTTCTCTCTTCTCTCTCGTCTCTCATTCTCTTCTCTCTCTCCCTCTTATCTCTTATCTATTCTCTCTCGTCTCTCATTCTCTTCTCTCTCTTCTCTCTCTCACTCTCTCTCTCTTCTCTCTCTCTTCTCTCTCTCTCTTTTATATTTTTAGCAATATTTAGAAGTAGACGTCGCTAAAGGGTACATTAAAGTGCCGTAAAAAAAATTTAACATGGGAAGAATTTGCCCATGTTCTCCCCCCTCGTCGTGATTCTCCCCCATCATTTCATATGCCCCCTGTTGTTCCCCTACTCTGGCCCGCCGCCATGGATCCACCCACTGCCTAGCTTTGCCACCACTTCGGCTTCCCCCACCGCCTAGTCATGCCGGCTCTACCCCCTCTCCCCTATTTTTCACTACCTCCCCTCCTCTGGCCCTGCCTGTCGTGGCTAAGCTACCCTGGCTACCCCCTTCCCTGCTCCTCCCTCTCCCCTATTTAATCACTACCCCAACTCCATCTATGTCACGCCCCGGCGATGCCCGACCCAAGCCGAACCCAGTCCAAGGGCCGGTCAAGTGCGCAGGGGCGACGAAGTGAAGATTGAGAAATGATCTAGCGGAAGACTTAACCCTAACCACGGGCGATCAACAGCAACACGGAGTGCGCACAATCCTTTGAGCAAGAGTAAATAAAAGGGAAGGAAAAGGGTTGCTTATCACAAAGTAAACAACAATCTCAAACCCACAATCTTAGTTAAGTAAAGCCCACACTGGCTCAAAATAAGTCATAAGCATCACAACTGTAAAATATGACATAAATCCAAAGCAAGAACCCTACACAAAGGTTCGAACATAAAGCATGAAACAAACGCAGGTAAGTCACGCAACGATCTCCATCATCACACCCAAGCTACCTCTGACCTTTCCTCAAAGAGGCAATCCTGTCCGTCTGCATGTCGCACCACGCAGCCCCAAATCAAAACACAAAAGAGGGGTGAGTTTTAACACTCAGCAATGGTTTTAATATCACTGTCAACGTAGAAAATACGATAGCTTAGCAATGAGATCGTTCAGATCAAAGATTTACATGGTGCATCACTTTCTGATCACACATTCATATCACTTAACACTGCATCATAATGCATAATTCAACCTGCATGAATGTATCTCTAGTATACATATTCCCACATGCATTCACATCATAACCAATCCCGCATGGATGTATCTCTAACATACATATTCCCACATGCATAATATCATCACAACCTGCATGGATTATCTCTAACATACATATTCCCACATGCATTATTTCACAATTCAACCTGCATGGATGTATCTCTAACATACATATTCCACATGCATAATATCAAAATCAACATGCATGGATGTATCTCTAACATACATATTCCACATGCATTATATCAAATCAAACTGCATGGATGTATCTCAAACATACATATTCCTCATGCATTATATCAAATCAACCTGCATGGATGTATCTCTAACATACATATTCTCACATGCATTACATCAAAATCAACATGCATGGATGTATCTCTAACATACATATTCCTCATGCATTATATCAAATCAAACTGCATGGATGTATCTCAAACATACATATTCCCACATGCATTACATCAAAATCAACATGCATGGATGTATCTCTAACATACATATTCCCACATGCATAATGTCATCACAATCAACCTCCATCAAGGAGTAATCACACATTAACGTCACACAGACGAGAGCATAGACAAGGCCACGAAGGCGTGTCATGGTCCAAAATTCTACACAAGAATTCAAGAAAGATCGGGGTTGTCAATCCCTAACACTGCTCGCCCTGGACGATCCTGGCCAAGGATGTCCTATTCTCACACAGAGAATCTAAAGCAAGGGTGTTCGCCCAGGGACATCTCCTGTGGAGGGAAGAGCCCGAGTTCTCACACAGAGAACCCTAGAACACGTGGTAGCGGGGTGCACACGGCATACCACACTGGATTCTCAGGGTCCAGATGACACACACAATAATATTCTCACATATCCGCAAGACAAGTACACAACTCGTCCCCACATCATTCCATTAAACAAGACTCAACCCGGGGAGTGCACTCGTTCCACACAGGAACTTCAAATCGTTCCACACAGGAACTTCAAATCAAAATATGTCCTTTCGGACCAATCAACTTGCGATTAATCCACGACCGATCAATCCGGCACACAATTCCATCACATTGCATCCAATCGGTCAAATTCGATTAATCACGATGAAGCCTCAATTGGAAATCCATTTTCATGATGCGTGCAGCATGGTACATACGTGGGCAAAGCATACATGAATCCTAATCCATGATAAGTGCTCTCATCAGCCCCTAATGCATCATTCATAATCACAATATCAAGCTTCAACATCATCATTTAACCCCACATGTGTGTGTATCTAGTAGAAGCATTTCACATAATACATGCCATCATGCTTGAAATTAAACTCACTACCACACTACACATGTGAATTTCCATCTAAACATGAATTCCAGCGGAAATCATAGGAGAAGAATCGTTGAAATCATAGCTAGATTCAAAACTCAACCACAAAGGCTAAACACATATAACATCACTCATTTCATCATTGAGTCATGGCATTCACCAACATTCACACACCATTAACCACAATCTATCATGACAAACCAGTCCAACAATGATTGTAGTCCTATTGAAAATATGCTTAACCAAAGGGAAACAACTACTCATAATTTCAAAATAACGATTCCAACATCATGCCACAAGACATAAGTCATTCCACCATCTCTAAGCATATATCTCAACTCCATAAACTTAATAGCATGCATTTCCAGTAGCCTAACATAGCTTAAAACACTCCACATTCATATAAAATTGGCAAGCTAAAGTGGAATCATCGAAATAGACATCATATGCACAACATACAATTTCCTGTGTAGCCGATCGATCGCCCTTCAGGCCGTTCGATCGGTTACACGCAAAAATTTAAAATTTACAGTTCAGCCGATCGATCGCCCTGCAGGGCCGATCGATCGCCAACACGGCAGAACAATCATTTTCTTCCTTTCGCAAAATCAAACCGAAACACCATAGATAACACTTCAAATCCACATCTAACACCCTAATCATCATCAAAAGTCCTCCTTGACTTCCAGAATATCAAACCAAACCATAATAATGCAAAACCCTAAGAAATCGGGATTAAATAATTTCATTTTCTAATCTTACCATTAACACACTAAATCAAGCAAACCATTTCAAAATAAGCCAAAAATGGAGAGTTTTACCATGGATAAACAGAGATTTTGAAGACCCATTACCTCAACACTTGATTAAGCTCGGATTGAAGAGTCACCCTTCTTGAAATCCTTGAAAACACAATGAGTTTGAATTAAACTATAATAGAAATCGATTTACTCAAGAAATCCCTAATTAAATCTTAGATCTAGGGCTTGTTGGTAGTAAAAATCGAATTTTGAATGTTAGGGTTTGTAGTAAAACACAAATCAGTAGCTTTTGATGGTCAAAAACGAATTGAATCAAGGGGAAAATGGTAGATTTGGAAGAAATAAAGAGAAAAGCCAAGGATTAGTGCTTAATTAGAGTAAGCTTACCTTAATCGGCTTCTAATTCGGGCCTAAGTGGGGATTAGGCCAGCCCTCCTTCCTTAGCCTATTCCCAAAAATGGAAATGGCTCTAGTTTGCCCTTTTATAGTACGGGTTGGGGTAGGCATAGGTAAGTTTTGGGGTGTAAATATGAAAAGTAGGCAAAAAGTGGGTATTTTGCAAATTTAAACACAAATTAAGCCTAATAAAATTCTGAAAATTTTTGTATGACCTTAAGTATATGTCTAGGTTCATTTGATTCAAAAATAAAATTTTTGACGGTGGGGCCCACAGGGGTCCCGCCAAACCCTAATTTTGGGGAAAATAGTGAAAATTCCGAAAAATCTCAAAAAATTCACATTTGGTTTAAAATCACTTAAAACCACTAATGTTGAAGTTAATTTTGGTTGAAACCATCACAAACTCTATTTATTTTACGAAATCACCGAATAAGATCAGAAAACACGTAAATCTCACGATAACCAATAATTAAAGAAAACCAAAACCGGTTTAAAGATGAGGGTCCTTACAATCTACCCCCCCCCCCCCTCTTTTTTCATGGCCTACCCTGCCCACTAACCCTCCCCCTTCCCCCAGTTACCCCTTTCAATGCTTCTCCCCCTCCTCCTCTTCCTCTAGTTGAAGGATGAGGGGCTCTATCCAAAGTCAAGATTGCTAATAACATTTCTTATTTTTTAAAATTTTTATTTATTAGTGACGCTTTTAAAATTGTCACTAATTATTTAATTTAATTTTTTCTCATTAGTGACGCTTTTAATAGCATCGCTAATAAGTTTTTATTAATTTTCTTATTAGTGATGCACATACAAGCGTCGCTAATAAGTTTTTTTATATTTTTTTCAATGTCTTTATTTGCAACCCTTTATAAAGCGCTGATAATGGTAAATTATTAGTGAAGCTTTTTAATAAGTGTCAGTAATAATTTATTTTTAGGGGCACTTTATGAAACATAAAAAAATTATATTAGCAAAGCAAAACATGCGTAGCTAATAACAATACTATTAGTGACGCTTTTTCATATGTGTTGCTAATGAGCAGTACTAATGGTACTTTTTCAATGTATTTAGCAACTCTTTTTAAGCATCACTAATAGTCATTAGCAATGCTTTTTTACTATTAGAGATACTTAAAAGCATTGTTTATAGTCTTTTTTTTTGTAGTGCACAGTTGGGACGTGAGGTGACAAGGAGATTGCAATTATATGTGGGATATGGAAAGCTACTTCAAGTTGGTACTTACCTTAGATTTGGAGCAAGTCACTATTGCAATTATATATCTTCAGGGGGATGCAAAGTTGTGGTGGTGGATATAGTTGGACAATGATACAAAAGTAGGGCATCTGAAGATTGAGACTTAGTGCATGTTCAAGTAGTTGCAAGAGAAATTCATCATGAAAAATGTGGCCTAGATTGCAAGGGAGGCACTGAGCAATCTCAAACATACAGGCACAATCTGGGACTACGTGAAGGAGCTTCAATCACTTATGCAGGGATTAATGAACATGAAAGAGGATGACAAGTTGGGGATTGCAAACATGGGCATACAATGAGTTGCAAGGAAGGGAGCGACACCTTTCAGCAGCCATTATAGCTGCGGATAATTTGATAGATTTCAAATAGGACCTACTAAGGAGGGCAACAAGGGTGGAAATGGTTGCAAGGATAAGGGCAGTGTAGAGAAGCCCAGCAAGCCAAAAAAGGGTGCTAACTATTTTATTTGTAATGGGCTGCACCATGTTAGGGACTGCCGAAACAAAGAAAGGTTGAATCCAAATGTTGCTACTAAAGAAGACAAGACAGAGTCGGATCAAGAGGATGTAGTCCAAATGGGTTCTTTGTGGAGTGTGGGGTTCATTGAAGTGCTAGAATCCTCTAGAAAGGGGTTTGATGTGGGTTCATTAGTAGGACTTGCATTTAGGAAAATTTTCTCCTAATGACTTGGTTGTTGGTAGCAACCAAGGGGGCTCCTTATTGGAGCAATGCACAAGACTTATGCATCAGGCACTAACAAAAGAGAATATTGAAGGGAGTCTTATGTGTTATATATAATGTAATTAGCTCATTTTGTTAATAAAAACTAAGTTGAAACCTTAAGTATGTAGTTAGTCTTAGAAATTTGACTAGATTTAGTCGTAGTTGAGTCAAGTTTGGAATTAATAAACTTGAAAAATAGGAGCATACATGTTTTTATGGATCAAGGCTAAAGACTAAAGTGTTGAACATAAAAGAGGTTTGTTAAGCATACACTCTCATACAAAAGTTACTTAAAGATATTTAAGAAGTTATTTTAGAAATTTTGGACCGAATTCGGGTAAAAATGGCTAAACTATAAATTAATTGTGTCATCGATCAATGTAACATACACATGACAAATTTATCGATTGGTTATGAACTGTAGCATGGAACAATGTTGAATCAATCGATCGTTTTAGCAAAAGATTGATTGACACTTGAAAAAACCCTTTGTAAAAACAAACTGATAGTTTATCAATTGATCGCTGTTTGGATCGATCAATCACTAGCAGTTTAGGTCACCTAGTTTAAGCCTTTCCAAAAGATATTTCTTTCCTCATTAGAAGTCTCAAACGACTGAGTCCTATATAAAGGTTAGGGAACCAGTGATTTGAAGAAAGCAAAACTAGAAAATAATAGAGAATGAAGGAGAGATCCTTTATCATTGTTTTCCTTTAGAGTTTACCAAAAAACTTCACGCACATATTAATGGTGGATTCATAAAGACACAACTGAAAGAGAAGATTCTCATACTACAAACAAAGATGAGTTACAACAAGTTCATCAAAGGAGTTGAAAAATCTCAAAGGTGAATCAACAATTGAAGAATAAGTCTTTGATTGAGTTGCTAAAAGGAAACAAAGAATGGAACACAAAGACGGCAATTGATGCACTTAAATAATGTTTAATTAAATTTTTTTAAATTTCGCATTACAATCCTATTTTGTGTTAATTCATTGCTTATTTAGGCTATTTATATTTACAATAGGTTAGTTGGACCTTAGTTACGTTTACATGTTTAAATAGGCTTCAACAGGATCCAAGTAGAAGGAGTGAAACCCAACTACCTAAATCCATTTAAAAGTCAAGAATGAGCTCCTAATGGTCTAAACATATATGGAATGGTCGAACATAACCTTTTGGACTTGTTGGATTTGAGATTTGCATCAAGAGAACTAGAAGAAGTTGATTTGGACAAATTGACACAACTTTTCTATTTCGACCATATTTTTCTGTGTATAATTCGGATGGATATGATTCTTGTAGCATTTGAAAGAAGACTTTCATGGCTACAATTATCATTTTAGGAAAAAATTCACAATTCTGACAATTTATTGGTCGAATTCGACATGCAAAAGGACAGCTAGTTAATTAACCCGAAGCTAGCACATAGAGAATCTTTTCATTGGTTGCGATTAATACACGTAAGGAAAGACAATGAGGCTGATTAGATAACTAAAGGAAGATTCAAAGATACTTATTTGCTAAATAAATTACTAATTTATTTGATTTATTTATAATCTAATTATTGCTAAAGAAGCAACCAATCAGGCAATCAATCAGGATGCAATCTAGAGATATGATCAAACTTTTCTCTTTGAAGTAACCCCTTATACTCCTATAAATAGAGGAGTGGACGTGATAGATGCATGATTCCCTCCTCTTTGGAGCTCTCTTCTCCTATTTTTCTTTTCTTCTTCTCTATTTTTGTATTTTTTTTAGTTTTATTATATGGCTTTATAATCTTTCAAGTTAAGGCTAGGGATGAAGCTTGTACTTGATGTTTAATGGCTACTTTGATTAAAGTAAGTTCTTTATTATTTTAAATTAATATTTCATATTTAAAGAGTTTATAATCTATATAATTATTTGATTCAGCATTGACAAAAGGCATGCCGAATGCTTATAATTCCTTATGATTACTTATTTAATGTTTTCACGTAGTAAACAATCAATTACTATTGTTCTATTTCAAAGTTCTTCAAATGATAAATTTTTTTGATTGAGACAAATTTTCATTTGATCTTAATTGAGTTATCATTTAAATCAAATATACATTAGAGATTTATTACAAGTAAATTTCTGATGCCTTAGCACTTTATCTTTGATTGTCTCTTATTTTCTATTTTACCTTCCTTCTCTATTTTATTTTTTTGTAACTATTTTCTTTGTTGCACAAGGCTTTCCCTATAGATCGACCTTGTTTACTACAATTGGCAAGTAAAACAAATCTGAATTTGACTTCTTCATAGTCTTGTTTCAGACGTAACAACAGCAAGCTTTAAGGATTACAAGGAGGAAAAATTGAATGCCAACAATGAAGATGACTAAACAATAAAAAAGATTTTTTGTTTGTGTCGAGTTTCTAGAGGTTGGTTGTCTTTTGTTAGTGTCTTCTAAGTTCTTAATTATTAGTGCATTGATTTAGCCTTTTGAGGTTGTCATAATTTTTCATCCAAGTTAGGTTTTTTACGTTAAATCTCTGTCTTTATGTATGATTTGTATGCTTGGATTGATTGAATACTTGGTAAACTGATAGTTCATACATAGTTAGTTTTGTTGCCTTGTATAACTTCCTACGCATAGAAGGTAGAACTCTTGATTCTTACTTCTCCAAACTGATTTAGGTCATTGGCTTGAATAAGTAAAGAAATTGAATTTGGAATGGCTTGATCAAGGTAACTAGACTTGCAAGCAATCGATTGTTCATTGTTTGTTTAACACATGATACTTCAAGCAATTGATTGATTTACAAAGTGATTGATCGATGACTCTCAGCTTCATTTTATGTAGGGCAAAATCAAGTGCCTAATCAATGATTCCATCACGCCTTTTGTCTAGGGGTGTTAACAGCCCGAATATTGTCGACCTTCATAGTGTTCAAGTTGGAGCTTGAAACTTCAATTTTGAGCTCGAGTCAAGCTCAAATTGAGTTTGAGTAGAGTTCAAGCCAAGTCGAGTTTCTATGCCTTATGATCATTGCTTAGTTTTGTAATTGGTGACCCAAAGGTATTTATAGAGAAAAATTACTAAAACAATCATGGTTAGTAAGTGGTCCAATGTGTTAGATTAGAAAATCAAATGAACTAGTCATTGTTATTTTTGAATTTCTAATTTAGATTATTATTACATGATGAAGGGAGTAAAGTTTCATATAAAATGGTTCTAGATCTCACGAGACATTCTATAATCTCTCTAACATAAAACCTCATATAGTTGTACTTGAAAAAAGTAAAAATAATATATTAAATGAAAAGAGTTAAAAACCTGGGACACATGAAATATATATATATATATATATATATATGGTGTGTAAAATATGCATGCATGTGTATATTTGAAAAGTAATATACTTAATGTGAGTTTAAGTTTTTATCAAGCTTCAAGCTGAGCCGAACACATGTATAGCTTGGCTTGACCGACTTCCAAATCAAGCTCAAACACAAGTCGAGCTGAGTCAAGCTTTCGAGCTTACTTTAGCACCCCTACCTTTGTCCGGTTATTAATCATTCTATTTATCAAATTATAATTTTGCCCTTTTTATACTAAAACCTTTTGAAACCCCTCAAATCACTTCTGAAACTTCTCAAAGTGACTTTCATATGCGAATGTGATCTGAATACGCTTCAAAAACTTTCAAACATTCTTTAGTCTTATATCTTGAGACATAAGAACATGTTTTCTCTTATTTTTTAAATTTTTTAATTATAAATTTGACTCAACCACAGCAAAATCTAATCAGATTTTAAGACTCATTGCATATCCAAGGTTTCTAGACATAATTTTGATAAAGAAATTAGTCAATAAACTTGATATATGACTCATATGTTTTTACAATCTCTCCCTTTTGTTGTTTATTCTCAAAACACTACACATTTGAAAATCAAAATTAAATTACAACTCTTAACATAGTGGATTGACTTTCATATTGTACAAAATAATTGACACACTAAGACTTAATATAGACTTATTTGAAATTAATCTTAAAAAGCCTTGTATACTTCTTCTATACTTATCTGCAAACTTAAAATTGAATTAATTTGTGTAGTATTGTCCAATCAAGTAAAGATAAGAAGTTTGATTTTTATTAATAACTCTTCCCCTTTTTGACATAAATAGACAAAAAGTTAAATTAACAAGTAATGAAAATGTCAATTAAGCATATTAGTCAAGTGCACAATCATTAAGACATGAAACTGAAATAATCATAATATATCACATGTCCTTCACCTATGACACTAACTCTCCCTTTTAATATATGATACTCATATCTAATAAGGTGTGGTTTTCACAAACAATAACATACTCATATATTAATAATATTCCAAGAAACAAGTAAACACAAAATTTAAATATCAACAATTCAAGTAACCACATCAGAATTTCAAATTAAGTATCATGTCAATTTGATTTTTAGATAAAAAATATAAGCAATTCAGGCTATGTCTAAAAATCTAGATAAGTATTACTTAACTTTGAAATAGTCCTTTTCACAAATGAGATTTAAAAATTTTGAGCAATTGAAATTTTATTTTTAAAACATTCATAAAATAAATCATGATAAATTCAAAATATAGAAAACATTGAATTCCACTGAAAGCATTTCAATTTGAGATCAAGAACTAAAAAAAAATTAAATATTAAAAAAAAGTAGAGTTGAGTTCTTTTTGATGATTTTTTAATTAATTATCCTTTAATCTAAGTGCATCCACAATTTATATTCATTAATATCTACAGAACTGAACTCATTGAAAAACTAAAACAAAGCCAATTGTAAACTCAAGCAAAAGCTACACTATTTTTTTTATTTTTTATCATTTTTATTTTTTTTTTTATTCAAAACCTATGAATTAAAGACATGTGAGCAGCTTAGGCTGGTACGAGCTATATGGTTCTTTCTATGTGGAGCATTTGTTGCCACTCTCCATGAACCGTTGCCCGATCGTCCACAACATGGGGTCATGCGAAGGGGGAGTAGGCCAACCCACTAGGCTTTTGTGTTTGAGATGTGGGCCAGTCATGAGAAGTGTTGGGGCATCATTTAGGATTCTTGGAGTGATGGGGCCACAGAGGGTGGATATGGCCTGGATCAGTTGGGGGTTGACCTAGAGAGATGCAGGAAGAGGTTGTAAGCATGGAACAAGACAAAATTCAGGCATGTCAAAAAGCAGATCTGGGTAGATAAGGAGTGGATTAAGAGGTTGGAAGATAACATGACATATCAGAGTTACTGGGAGGCCAAGCAACTCAAGCTAGACCTTAATGAGCACTTGAGGAGCAAGTGTCATGGTGTTAGCAGCCCGTTAAGAATTTGAAGTCAAAGAACACCATTCTCCAAGGATTAGTTAGAGATGGTTTATATCCAATTCCACATGGTCCTCTATCAGAGGCTTCTGGGCGCTAGCGAGAGTTGTTTCACTAGCATTAGTTTATCAATAAAAACATGGCATGCATGCATGGGTCATCCATCACTTTCTGTGCTCAAGTATCTAGATTCTACATTGTCATTGAACTCTAATATTTTTCATAAAAAAAATAATTTGAACATTGTGCTCTTGGCAAAGGCAAGAAATTGCCATTTACCATTGTTAAAAATCATGCTCCCTTCCCTCTTCACACAATTCATTGCAATGTGTGGGGGCTAGCACCTGTTACCTCCATAGACGATTATCACTTTTATGTAAGCTTTATTGATGCATATAGTAGTTTTGGTTGGATATTTCCTTTATTTTGAAAGTCGGATGTTTCTACCATCTTTCCTAAATTTCAAACACTTGTGGAGAATATATTTAATTGGCATATTAAGTATTTTCAAAGCGATGGTGGTAGAGAATTTCTTAATCAAACTCTCATGGCCCACTTTCATAAATGTGGAATCCACCATCGTATATCATGCCCCTATACACCCAAACAAAACAAACTTGTGGAGTGGAAGCATAGGCACCACTGAAATGGGTTTTACTTTTCTATCTCAGAGTTACTTGCCCAAGGCTTTTTGGTTCCACACATTCTCCACTGCATTATATTTTATCAATCAGCTCCCTACCTCAATTCTCCAAGGTGCTAGCCCATATTCTTTATTATTTCAATGTCACCCGGACTATTTGGGCCTCCATTCATTTGGGTGTGCATATTATCCTCTCCAACCATGACTACCCGCTCCAAGTTGGACTTGAAGACTATCAAGTGCATATTTGTGGTATATAGTGGCTCTCATAAGGGATATAAGTGCTCCAATCCTTCCAGTGGTGATATATTCATTAGCCACCATGTGCTCTTTGATGAGAACTTCTTTCCCCTTCAAAAAGGTGTTTCTTACTCCACTCATGTCTACTGGGCCTTCTTCTCATAAGACTATGGTTCCTTTTCTCACAAGCTCCATAGCTCTATTCGTGGCCTCACTTCTCCCTGTAGTCAACGATCAGCCCAGCTTCCCCCCTTTGTGTTGCCGGTATCTCCACATGGATCAACCCTTGTTCCCCCTTCAGCTATATCTCCTTCACCCATCCCGACTGCCTCCCAACAAGTACTATTGGACACATTGCCTATGCCTACCCCAACACCGGTCAGCAATATATACCCTGCGGTGACCCATTCCAAAGATGGTACAATTTGACCCAAGGCTGTCATTGCTTCCCGCTATCCTCTTCCACAATGTCTTAGGCTCTCCTTGCTTCCCGCTATCCTCTTCCATCATGTCTTGTTGTTGTTGCCAATGCCGATGTTGAACCTTCATGTTACACTCAAGCCCCATGTCATCCTCATTGGCATGATGCCATGCCCGAGGAATTTAATGCCCTTCTTTGAAATGACACTTGTCTCTTGTTCTTCCTACCCATATGAATATTCTTGGCAACAAATGGGTCTTCCGCATCAAACGTCGGCCTAATGGAACTTTGAGCGCTAAAAAGCTCACCTTGTTGCCAAGGGATTTCATCAACAATATGGATATGACTATGGTAAAACCTTTAGTCCTTTTAGTTCGGAATATTCGTGTCATTCTCTCTCTTGTCATATGCAACAGTTGGTCTCTACGTCAACTCCACATGTGCAATGCTTTTCATCATGGTGACCTTGACGAAACTCTCTACATGGCTCAGCCTCCGGGCTATATTGATAAGTCTCACCCTCATCATGTGTGCAAGCTGTTCACAAGCAAGCCCCTTGGGCTGGTATAGCCGGTTCAGCTCATATCTTCTTTGGATTGGCTTTCGTGAATGTCCCTATGATGCCTCTTTTCATTCACCGGGCCTACCCTTCTGGCTATACTCGTCTATGTGGATGACACTGTTCTGACTAACAATGATAATGAGGCCATTCAATGTCTTAATGTCTTATTGCCACCCTTCACAAAGAGTTTGATATTAAAGATCGTGAGATCTTCATTATTTTCTGGGCATGAAGGTTCATCGAACTTCATCTTCGCTTTGGCTGTCCCAAGCTTCTTATGGTACTTCTCTTCTACAGTGGTTTGGCTTAGGAGTCAAACCCATTAGAAGTTTTCCCATGATTGCGGCGATCCCTTACCTGACCCATCTATCTACCAGCAAATGGTTAGAGCTCTACAATACCTCACACTAACCAGGCTTGACATTTAATTTGCCGTTTGTAAGGTTTGCCAGTTCATGTATGCCCTCACATAGAACATCTCAAGGCAGCCAAACGCATTCTTCGCTATATCAAATCAACCTTAAATTATGGCCTCAACTTTTAGTTTTTCTCTGATTTTACTATCCGCGGCTTCTACTATCGGCGGCTTTAGTCATGTTAATTGGGCTAGTGACCATGATGATCATCGTTCCATTGCCGGGCTTTGTATTTTAATTTGACCTAATCTTGTTACCTGGACATCCAAGAAGTAGGCTATTGTCACCCGGTCTAGTTCAGAAGCAAGAGTATCGAGCCTTGCCAACCTTGGTGCCAATGTTATTTGACTCCTCCATACGCTCCGCTATCTCCGTCTTCCACCAACTCGGCACCTTTGTTTCTGTGTGATAATGCCAGTGCTTGCTATCTGGTTAGCAATCCCGTATTTCATAACCGTACAAAGTATATTGACATTGATGTTCGTTTTATTTGGGAAAAACTCGCAGCTGATGCCTTCCATCTTCGTCATGTCTCTTCCCATGACCAGCTTGCAAATTGTCTTACTAAAAGCTTAAGCAAAGATTACTTCATTCATCTCCGGCCCAAGCTTCATGTGGATTGTCTCCCCTCTTCAGCTTGTGGGGGGCTGTTAAGGAGTGCCACCAGCCTACATGACGCACAGAGCTAGCTCAAAGTGAGCCCTTCAGACCAACAAAACTTGCAGCAGATCCCACGTTAATTAGGAATTGCTGCAAGTTGTTACTCTTCAGTGTCAAAGTTATGAGACAGCTTGCTTATTTCCTACCGTCAATCTTATGAAGTTTTCCCTTTTTATATTCATTCTCCTTGATTCACTAAATCCTCTGTAATTAATTTACCCAATTTGTTGTAACATCATCCGTCTATATATATACAATACAAAGCCCACACACGTCTATCATATTCATAGAGAGGGAAATGGGGTAGCGCATAACTTGGCACGATAAGCTCAGTTTGCAGACGGGCAACGTGTGTGGGCAGAGGAGGTCCCTAAGTTTCTCGCCATGGCTCTTTCTGTGGATAGGAATGGGCAGTGAGGGTATCCTCTCTGGTTTCTCTTCCCACTCTAGGTGTTTGTTGCTTGCTATTTTATTTGATTTGTGTTTGTGTTGAGGGCTTCGGCCTCGTTTTATCTATAAAAATAAAAATAAAAATCAACAGTTCTCTACGGTAAAACAATCCTGCTAGACAAACCAACTGATTGTTACTGGGATTCCCGAATTCAAACTCCTATTTTGTCACAAATAAAGGATTATATCTCCAACTAACGTTCTAAGTGTGATATGTAGGTGTATACGTGCCTAAGAGCATTGGCAAACGGGATACGATGCTCTAAGAGGCTCATTACTCTCTATACCTTCTAGTTGGATTTTGAAGAATCGGGATTGAATACATAAATACAGGGCCCTAAAGAACCTGAAAAGAAGAAAGATCTGAACATTTACTTTTGTGTTGCTTCATTCTCTAGTAGGCAGCTCTCACCACCATTTTCTAAACCATTGGCATGGCAATTCAATGTCCTTAAATTTTTTTATCAAGGATTGTTTGATGATAACCTATCTTTTGGCCAAAGTTTTCACGAAACAAGAATCCAGAGACATCACGTGGGTGGATCTTGTCTCATGTTCCTACCAAAGTGCCGTCCCATGCTGCCCTTGTTGGCATAAATTACTCCTCTATGATATTGAAGCTATTTTGTCTTCACCATATACTGATAAATTAATCGGGGTTGAGAACACCCCCGAGAATTTTTCTTCTCTACATAGCAAGAAATAGTCTAATTAGGTGGGCGGAGTCGAATAATGCCGGACACCATCTGGTGTAAAGTACAAACCACCGTCCATTCCAGTTCAAACATAGAAGTAATAAAAAAAAATAATTTTCTTCTAAGTAGAGTTACTAAATAATTTATTTTAGAATGAAGGTTAATGGTGAATGGAATGTGACATTAACGGATCACTGCTTGAGCAAAGAATTAAGAAAGTTTTTACATGAGTTGTTAAATGGAAAACAAGAAATTGGCAACTTTTAGGTAAAATGATACATAAACATTATTTATGGCATGTTTGTGTATCATTTACATTTAAAAAAATAATATTTTTTATTAAAAGGTGAATACACATCTAAGAGAAGAAAAAATAACTTTATGATATTCTTTTTTAAGTACCCAACTATTTCAATTTAACAAAATAAGGTTATCAATATATAACAAACTTTTTTACTATATGAAGCTATTAATTTAGGACTGAGAAAGTATTATATAATCCTTAAAGAGCCTTTGAAACTTAACTCTCCTCCAAGGGTTATAGTTTAAAGGCCTTTAAGACTATTTTACTTTTCTATCTAAACTGGCCTTAGAGTAGTAAGAAGACATTGCTAATAAGTATTTTGAGCACTAAATATAGATAGGGAAAGGTCAAAAAGGACGTGATCATGTTGATAAGATGGGGATCTAAAGATTAGCAACAATGTATGATCCCTATTGCCGCCCTCTAATAATTGGAAAAGACGCCGGTAAAGGTGATAGAGACGGAATTGTTCTAAATTATTAGATGATATCCATGAGACAAGAAATTGGAGTGGGTGTAGGCAAAATGCACTAGTTAAGATACTATAAAGTGCTCAATAAAGATAACTAGCATAGTTTTGCTTATAAAAGTACCTTAGGCCAACGGCGAGTCAATTGCCATATGTGCATGATTGAGATAGGTTCATTCACTCTATTTGTCACTAACATGTGAGGTGATAAGAATGGGGGAAACTGACAAGGCTGCGTTGTGACATTGCTGGTCCCTCATTTGTTTGTTGTTGAATATTAGAAGAAAAAAACTCCAACAGAATATAATTACGTACAAAAATTAAGTTGAGCATTCTTAATGCCAAAGGCTAATAAGCTTTCGAATTTTGATTTAGATCAACTTAACTGCTACTAAATTTATTCAGGAACGAAATTGATAAAGTTGCTTTTGTTGATGCATATCATCCATTACTGGGCTTGTCACTCTCTTATGAGAAAAAAGTGGAATAGAGACAAAAGGTAAAAATTGTTTCAGGAGGAAATAAAAGTACCAAATTTGAGCTGTCTTTGCTTCTTAAAACAACACAACGAAAAAGTGGGTTTCTTATTTGCTGTTCAAAGGCTTCATATGGAAATTAATCCATGTTCACCCACATGAAAACATCAGCAATTTAATCCCCATTATGAAACAGAAGGAAAAAGAGAATCATAAAATCATGAACGTGTTGTGAGTAATAAAATAAGATGAAAAAAGAAAGAATAATCTAATTTCATGTCATTTTGTTCAAATCCCCATTATGATTCAAGCAATTTTAACATTGAATCACCTACCTAATTCTACTGGCTCCAACCATTTCTTTTAGCAATCAATACATAATATAACTAAGTCTACTGGCTCCAATCTTTAGCAAATACAAAATCATGCATCATTCAACTCAGATATAGTTGTACCATATATATATATATAGTATAAATACATATAAATATATGAAACCACAAAATCTAAAAAAAAAACGGAGACTAATTAATCTCATTGGAGACAATTAATCCTCATCGTAACCTATTCACATGGAAAGCAATCACCCAACAATTCACCCAAAGAAGATAACATGCAACTACGTCCACATGCCCTCCCATGGGGTCCTACTGCTTGCGCCGCTGCTTTTGCTTCTTCTGGCCTTGTGCAGGCTTCCCAAAAGCGCCACAGAAGCCGCAGCCGGAGACCTTAGGAGACGGCGGATCGATGGCCGGCGAGACCTTGCCGGTACGCCACGTCCGCCCGCCACCCGATCGACTTCTCTCCATTGTCACAACTGGCCCCACGCTCTGGCTGGGCCTCAGCTCCCTGAATTCCACCTGGTCATCATCTTCCTTCTTCTTGGGCTGGGTAAGCTCTCCGGAGATAAATCTGTCCTCCCACACTAGCCCAGATGAGCCTTGCCTCCTGAAAGACACTGAAGATCTCTGAAGGCCCTCCATGGCTGCAGCCACTTCTCCTCTCTGAGACTCTCTCCCCTCTGTGGTGGTAGAATGGCTTGCTGGGTGAGCTGAGTTTTCTAAGCCCATTTGTTATTGTTTATGCTTTGTATATATACACAAAGAGTGGGAAGAAGATGACAAGCAAGAAATGAGAGGAGAGGTATCTTTCAGAGAGAGAAAGAAAGAGGGGCATCTGGGTTGATTAATGGGTAGATTAGGCATTAAGCACCTGATCAGGATTGGTTAAATTCCATATTAACACCTTGCTTGTGGCTTATGTGTTTTTCTGTCGTCTTATTTGACCTATTCGTTGGCGATCTTTTGATGACCAAATCTCTGGTCAAGAATGATTCACTATTTTTTTTTTTTTTATAAGACACAATAAACAATGTTCATTGGTTAGTTTTTATTTTTTAATATAAATGTAGATCGCCGCCCTCTCTTGAATCTAAATTATGCAATGGATTCCCACATGCATGCCACATGAGATAATTTAGACAGTTAAATTTAATTTCCACATGAAAATTGTGTAACAACAAAGTTTAGGAAGCAAAGAATGAGGAACTTCTGTTCAATATATAAGAAAACAGTGCAGATTACAAAAATAATGATAACATGTTGCTAACAGCCTAACATGAACAGCCTCACTTAGTAGAGTTCTTGCATTGTTTATCAATGCTTTCAGAAATGCTTGTGCTTAAAATTGAGTACCAGCTGTTAGCTGTCTGGATATCACAGCCACTGGTAAACAATAAACAATGGGAACCATTTCATATTCTTAATTTGGTGAAAATGGACCTACTTGGGCTTCTTCTTCTTATTCCTTTTTTTATTTGGATGGACACTTGGGCACCTTCTTGACCTTTGGGCTTCTTGGCCACTTGGGCACCTTCTTGACCATTGGCTCTTGAAAAAGAAATGATGCATTATGGGCTCAACTGACATCATTGAGATCAATAGATACTGCACATGGCCTTTTTTCCCTCGGTATCGACATTTTCGGACAAGTTCTAGGCAGGAAATGTGTTTTCCTTTCATTGCAGTTGTTCGGGAACACTTATATTCATTTGACTTTGGAAACAGCGACCAACTACCCCGTCCAATTCACCATTTTTTAGGCATTCATCTAATTAATCTTCTGCGGATGAAGACTTCAAAGAAACATCAGTCTTTTATTATTTATTTTAAATTATTTATCATTCATAGTATTTTTATTTGGATAGATTATTATTATTATTATTATTATTATTATTATCATATTATTGCTATTCTTTTTAATATTATTATTTGGGGATTGGAAGGGGGGACAAAAGAAGCATTTAGACATGGCAGTGGCTATTTCACTGTGGGATACTGTGTAAGTTTTGGTCCCCCAAATCTTTTTTCTAGCTTTTCCTAAAGTCACCTGTTGCATACAAAGGAGGTTGACAAGCACTTCAGATTTCAAAGGACCACCACCATAGAATGGTGGAAAGAGAATAACAATCGAATCATAATTGGGGTAGATCCTAGAGTACAAAAGGAAATCAGGAATTGTTCCTGTCATCTTTTCCAATTCTTAATGTTATTTTTACTATATGACTGTCATTCCTCCATATATGGTGTTTTTGTCTCTAGCAAGGTTCCAACCTGATAGGACTACCATGGAGCATATGTTCCATAATTCTGTATTAAAGAATTTAAACCGCCGATGTGAACTTTGGAAGTGATATTGGAACATACTGATTCGCCTGTTGTAAGTCAGATAGATCCAAGCATCAAGCCGCTTAACGCATTTGCATATGCTCTTTATGTCCTATTTAATACCCTATATTAATAGTTATATTTAAAAAAATAGTAATTTTTATTGAATAGTGTAACTCATATTTAAGAAGGGAAAATAAGTTTATGATACTCTTTTTTAAGTACCCAATCACTTAAATTAAACAAAATGGGGCTATTAATATCGTATAATTTTTTTGTCAAATAAAACTATTAATTTAAGATGCAGGAAATATATTTTAATTATTAACCTTATGAGAAAATATATTTTAATTATTACCTTTGAATGATCAATTGCCTCAACACATGTTAAGAATCCAGAAATAAGAGAAGTGGGAGAATATGATCTACCCAATATTCTGCTGTACAAGGACAGGACAGTGTATATAAAGTGAATCTTATGAGCTCTAATGGGATTTTATTTTGGTCCCCTTGTTGGTATATTCTTATTCTCAGTACAAGTTTATGCACATTCTATAATACTCCATCTATCCTAACTTCATTTGGTTTTTCCAAATAAACTAAAATTAGTTTATTTTAAAAAACTAAATTGAGCTATTAGTTTGTGACAGATGGACTAAATTTTTTATGTGCTTTCTAATTAAATTTTATTAATAAATCAAAAAATTGATTAGTTAAAAAAAGATACAAAAATATTACATTAGCATCATAAATCCCTTCCCATAGACTAGAGCAACTGAAAACCGCAGGATAGATAAAGAACCTCGCCAAAAATCAAACAAGGAAAACAAGGAGATTAATGCAAAGAATGATTATTAGAAGAATCAACTGATTTATTGTTTAAGGTAACATTGACCTCGTCCTCTTCAATGAGATCCAAAATGCCTTGATTTAATTGAGTCACATCAGTAATTTATCAAATGAATTGAAAGCATGAAATGGGTTGGGCTTAAACAGGTCAACCACCAAATTGAAATCATCATAGAGATGCAAGTCAACCAGGGCTTATCAGGATAGTGTTGTCTAGGACAGTAGAGTTCTTCTCCAATGCGGGGTTCTGCAACCGGATGACTCATGTAAGTTGTCAGTGTGGGAGGATCAAGGAAGGCTTATTCCTCTGTCCGAGTGTGTTTTAATTAGTTAAAAAAATCAAATATAAAGTACAAAATAAATAATGTTAATATCTAATGCTCACACTTGCGCACAATACACAAAAGTAGCCGTAAGACTTGATCCTGATGCACATACGGAGAGCATTTCTTGGCACAAGTGGTCGCAGCATTTTCAAAGTAACCTTTCTATCTTACATTAGAGGCTATATTTAGTTTTTTGGAATAAACTAATGTTAGTTCACTTTGAAAAGCTAAATGTAAATATTAAATTAAGACAAAGAGAATATATGTTAAGAATACATCTTATTAGCAGCAAAAACTTGTTCACAACTTAAGCCACATTAACTTTTAATCAAGTTGACAAATAAGGTGTTGACATTGACTCTTGGCCCTTGCCCTAATTAATACCTTCCAACGCTGTAGTCTTTTTCAATCTGACCTTGAGAACTTTTCTTAAAATTAAAAAACAATGAACCCTCTTGCCTTGCAAGATTAGTCAAATGGGGATGCATGACAATATGATAAGGCCCAAGGGAGTACCTTAGTAAGTCCATGTTTGATCCTTGGTCGCAATAATGAACGACCCAACCTTGGAGAGTGGTGACAATGTACTCCTTCAGTCTTATATTAATAGCTTTATTTAAAGAAAAAAATTTATTCTATATTAATAGTACTTTTATTTGGATCAATTTAAGTTGTTGGGCACTTATAAAAAGATATTAGAAGCCTATTTTCTATTTTCTTAGTTGTATAAAGCTATTTATATGGAATAGAGGAAATATATCAAAGTTAAATGAAGCGCCAAGCCTGATGACAGTGGTCTTTTGCTTCCTTTAGGCAGCCCTCCATGGCAAACGGCTTATGCTGCCTTCCTTAAGCCAACCTTGGAAGGCTGACAATTTCGTCCAACACATTTATTGCACATGTTGCTCAAGCTTTGAAATCTCGTTGGAGGAATATGAACCTAATAATTAAAGACGAAGAAATGAATAAACAGATGAGTGCCTTTATTAGACTGCAGTATACTCTAAGAGTCAAGACCACGCTCCTCTCAGTTGAGGACTATGAACTACTTTAACCGCAGCTATGTTATTCCCTCGGTCTTACATTATTTTAGGAAAAAAATTTAATTTATATTAATAATTTTATTTTATTTAATTTAAGTAGTTAGGTACTTAAAAAAGAGTATTATTAGCTTATTTTTTCTTCTTTTAGATGTGAGTTTAACTATTCAATAAAAACTACTATCTTTCTAAATGTAACTCTTAATATTTGATAGATAGAGTTCATAGTAACATAATATGCACTATGCTGGCAAACATTACACTCAAGTAACATAACGAAAATTACATTACTATGTAACAGTTTCAGGTGTACCACAAACACTTGGATTCCGGTATACTGCATACTACTCCCTTTATCTCATAAAGAGCATATGGATTTAAAAAAAGAAAAAAATTATATGAGCCCAGACTCTATAGGCCGTTGGATTTACATATGGCGGCCCATAATACTTATGGGTTTAAATGTCTATAAATATTATGGGCTACCAGATGTAAATCTGACAGCCTATAGAGCCCGGGCTCACGTAGGCGTGTATGAGCCTGGGCTTATATAATTGAGACTCTTTAAAAAAACTTGTGCCCCATAATGAATGTCTTATTTGCCCACTTCGTATAACAAATTATTCTTTAATGCATGGGCAAGCTTTGGGAAAATGAAATTTGTGTTTTCTGTCATGTTTTAGATATGGGTCCCATTTTTTGTTTAATTGTATTGAGTTTATAGTACTCCTCGGACTCTTTCCCTGGTAGAGGGAGTATGTTTTTTCTAGTAAAAGATTTTCCCAAGGAGGGTATACATCATGTGTACTTATATACATGTAAATAATTCCACCCAAAAAAATTCCCCCTCATCCCACATTAATAAAATTTGTTTCATATTAATAACTCTATTTTGTCAATTTAAGTAGTTAGGTATTTAAAAAGGAATATCATAAGCTTATTTTCCCTTTTCTTATATGTGAGTTTTATTATTTAATAAAAACTATTATTTATCTAAAGAACATGGTTATATGCACCCTTTTAAACTCCTTTGTCCCTTATTTTACTCATTAAAATTTCTTAGCCATCCCCCACATCTAAAAATATTTTCTTCACTTCTCTTTACCCCACCTTCCCCTCTCTTTTTTATGAGCACCAGTGCTTGCATCACCCCCTATGACCTAGTCTCAACCCCCCTCCTTTTCCTCTTTACCCCCGATCTACCTCCTTCTTAGTCATAGCCATGGCCAATAGCACAGCCGTTGCAAGAGCTAGGCAAGGGCATGGAGTTAGATCCCTCACACTCTGGCCATAGGTTTCTAGAGGCCCTGGCCGGAGGCTAGCCTAGATCTGGTTGAAGGTCAAGTTCCTACCCTAGCGTTGGATGCTATGGGTGGGACCAAAGCCTAGTTATGGCCTCCTGGCTTTTGGTAGAGCCAATGCCTTCAGCAAGAGCCAAGAGGCCAATGGCCTCCTAGTGAGAGCCAAGTGGTATCTCTCTGGAGGTCATAGCCCTCTTCTCTCTAGCTCTGGCCTAGATGCCACTAGCATCCTGGCTCCAACTTGAGGCTTTGGCTCTGGCTCTAGCCAAACATAGAGCAAAGCACTGGCCTCTATATTGGCTCGCCTAATAGAGGAGGCCAAGCTAGGCCCTCTGGCTAGAGGTAGCTCTGACCGATGCCCATTGCCTGGCTATGGTTGGAAGCCATATCTTGTCGATTTGGCCACTCGACATCATCGTCATCTTCGGCTATCCCTATCGTTTTGAAAAAATGAACTATTTTTTTAAAAAGATATGAGAAAAGTGATAGGAGAAGATGGGTACTTAAGTAAGAGAATAAATAGATTTTTTTTTTACTCTCGATGAGGAAGGAGGAGTTTAGGCTTTTCCAAATACAACTATTAATATTGGACGGCAGAAGTACATGTGAATGGAGAAGTGTACATGATTCATATCAAGTGAAACAAAGGTATCTAGTCATGCTTCAAGCTATTAAAATCTGAGCTTATCCTAGCTCAAAGCTGAACTCGTTAATTAAAGCTTCCTGTCAATCCTAAAAGTTCGCACATTATGCGAAGCTCGAGCAGAACCTTGACTCGGCTAATCCTGAGTTGAGACTTGAGACCCACCAGGCTTAGCTCGTAGTTAGCACTTACTGTCACGGGGCCCAGCATGTATTATCTGCTGTGATAACGTTAAGGTAAACGCTCTCATGGCTTAGATGTGACTTTAATTTATTTTTATTTTTAATAGAATGTTTGATTGTAACTTTTTTTAGCAACTTAGTTCACAAATTTAGTGACTTTTAAGTTTGTAATTGATACTTACTGTTATGACATTTTTGGCAACTCTTCCTATACATAAAAATAATGTGAGAGTAACCAAATCCTTTATCCAGAGTCACAGGTGAGGATAGCTAGGTGGGCACTCCCACCACTTGTGGTCTTATGATGGGAGTGCCCACCCAGCTTATCTCATCCTATTAGCACTAACTTTAATAAATCGTAGCTAATAATTTTAATATTTTTTAAAAATAAATTTATTTTATTTGTGACACATTTATTGAAACGTCACTAATGGCACAACTTTTAGTTTATAAAAGTGTCTCTATTATTAATATTATTAGCAATGCTTTTAAAAAAATATTATTAATAGTTTTAATTTTTTTATAATTTATTTAAAATATATAACTTTTAGTGACCTTTTATAAAATATCGCTAATAGTATAACTAATTAGTAATATTTTTTTATAAAATATCACTAATAGTTTTGTTATTAGCGACGCGGTTTATTAAGCGTCATTAATAGTTGTATTATTAGCAACACTTAATAAAAAGCATCAGTAATAATTTATTTTTTGGCGGCACTCTTATAAGTGTTGTAAGTAGTATTTTTTAACAACGTTTTGCATTGTGTTGCTAATAAGAAGTCACTAATAAAACATTTTGTTATAGTGAGTATATATTTTTTCTTATTTTTTTCTTCTAAATTAGGAAATAAAGAAAATATCAAAAGAAGAATAAGAGAGAGCAAACCAAAGTGGGAAAGAAGAGAATTTCCTTTGGAAATGAAATAAGGTTGAAGAAGTTTAGGTGTCAAACTCTTATAAGGTATTTTAGAATAGTAAAAGCTCAAGTAATTTCTTTTCCAAGGTGGATGCCAAGAATGATGATCATATATCTCTTGTCTTTCTTTGTGTGACTATGTGTTCTTTACCAAGAATAAACAAGATTAGAGTAAATATTTGGTGTAAAAAAAATGGAATAAAAATATTATTTTTGAGACAATTGATTGCTATGATATTAGAAGATTATTATAATAACCAAGCGTCAAAACAATCGATATAAAGTGTAGACTCTTGCGCATTGCATGATCATCGCAAGGACAACAGAACATCATTTATGGTTCCAATCTTATGTCTACATAACTCCTGCAGTTTTAGCTTGCATGGAAAAGGCCAAACGGATATAATATTTAAGCATATATAATTTTTAAGCATATCATGAAAATTGTTGCAGCTAAACCCATTCCTGAATTCTAGGAAGAGCGATGTGGCCAGGGAACATTCTTTCTGCTCAAAATTTTGGATCACTAACTGTTTTCATCCAAACATGCACTGTTCAAAATCTAATCCACTAAAGCCCAATAAGTGATTAATTGTCCCCATAATACGTAAGTAACAGAGAAAATTTTGCATCCAAAATTGACGCAAAGATAACATTTTCTCCTTGGGGTTCAAAACAACAGTTCATAAAACTCGGGTCTCAAACGTTCCTCCTCCAATAGGTCCAATTCACAAATGTCTCCAGGATATTCTAATACCGTGGTAAATTAATGCATGACAAAGATACTTAATGGCTTTGCACGGATTTCAGGGAATAGCCTCTGGCACATTCCGCCTGGAAGACGCACGTTATTAAGGAACTCCATCTTCGTTGCGTTTGTCTTTGAACCATTTTTTCACTGCTTTCTTTGGCAAGTTCGTCAAATGAACGATGCTGCTTATCTTCGCATCCTGTAAAAACACACGACTTTTTAACTAAATGTAATAAACTTAATTCCTATCGAATGCAAAGATAATTTCTAGACAACTTCAAACGTGTGAAAGGTAGATGTGTCTGGCCAAACGTTGTTTGTGTAGTCTGTGTAGATTGCACACAATGTAACACAAGTACAATGCAACTCTGACAATATCAGTAATCGCATACAAACAGAAACATATTTTGGAAGAAGTAGTTCATGACTTTGGCATATGAAACTAATGAAAGTCGTAAGGATGAACAACTACACCAGCCAGGCCACTTGATAATCCTTCTTATCATCCAAAGACTGCATGGATAGTACTGGTAAAGGAACTTTCAGAGTACAGTCCAATTCAAGTTTCATCTGCCAGTGACTCGAGTATCTTGTTTGCAACGGAAAGTGCAAACTGTGAATGACGATTCTTGGATTAACAAAGAAAGAAAGAGATTTCACTTACAGTTGTCCGTTTTTTACGACTATGAACCTTTTCATAATCGCCGGCCGACCGGCTCCGCTCCATCGTCACGACGGGCACCACACTCTGGCTGGGCCTCACGCTCTGGCTGGGTCTCAGCTCCTTGAATTCTACCTGGTCGTCATCCTCTCTATTCTCGGGCTGGCTGAGCTCTCCGGAGAGAAATTTGTCCCATACTAGCCCAGATGAGCCTTGCCTCCTGAAAGACACGGATGACCTCTGAAGGCTCGCCATGGCTGTAGCCACGTCTTCTCCTCTTCAAGTCTCTCTCCTCCCCCTGTGGTGGTGGAATGGCTTGATGGGTGCACTGAGCCCATTTGTTATTGTTTATGCTTTATATATAAAAAGAGTGGGATGACAAGCAAAGAATGAGAGGAGATGCCGTCTGACGGTATCTTGTACACAGCTAGCTGGAAGAGGTCATCTAATGCTATCTTCTACACACAGAGAGAGAGAGAGGCATCTGGGTTGAGTATTGAGTAATGGTGAGATTAGGCATTAAGCACCTGATTAGGCATTGGCTTGATTTTATACGAACATATTAATTATGGATTATGTGTTTTTCTGTTGTCTTATTTGAGCTATTCGTCGGATTTGTGGTCAAAGAAGCTTCACTATTTCATTTTTGATAAAATAATACTCCTAATAATCATTTATTAGTTTTTAAGAGAGATGCAGATTTGAATCTTAATTATACAACACAAAATAATGAAGACAATTTTTCTACCAATAGTTTTTATAAATAAGATATTTGTGTAACAATAAAATTTATGAAATAAATAAAGAATGAGATATTTCAGTTCAGTAATTTTGTAATCAAATTGTGAAGTTCACAAAATTGCACAATATAACTGTGACTACATGCACTCTCTCACTTAATAATCTTGCACTGCTCATCAATGCTATCGCTAAATTTGCCGTACCAGCTCTTAGCAGACCGGATGGCAAACCATTACTGAGCTGCAATTAAGTGAACCATTTCTTTTCTTTAATGAAAATGAGTCCTCACTTGAGCACCTTCTTGACCATTGGTCTTCCAAAACCAAATGGGTGATTGATGGGCTCGACTGACATGTTGGAGACTATACATACAATACAGCACATGACCTTTTGTCTCATAGAATTGTCATTCTCGGACAAGTTCTACGCAGGAGTATTGTTTCCCTTTATTGCGGTTGGGAACACATTTATTTTCGTACTTCGGGTGTAGAGAAGTAATAATACCAGTTGTTGTATTGAAAGGACGTTGACATGCGCTTCATTTTCAAAGATGATCCATACATTATTTGTTTTGCCTCTAATAAGTTCCAACCGAATAGGACTACCTTAGAGCATAAATTCCATGGACCTGTAACAAGGATTTTAAACTATCTTATTAAACATTGGAAGTGATATTCGAACATACTGATTTCTGTTCGAAGTCTTTTCGTTTTTTACCAGACATTCCAGTTTGAAGCTAGGTAGAAGCATCAAGCTGCTTAACAAAGTTCCATAGTTGTTAATATAAAGAGAATGAACGATTGTCGGACACATGTTGGGAATCCTGAAATAAGACAAGTAGGAGAATATGATCTATCTTGTCTATTCCCCCCCAATATATATATATGCATGGCCTCGATTGTTTTTACACTTTAATAAAACTTAAAAGATTATTCATGTATGCCCCTCTTCACTCTAATAATATTTTATAATAAAAGGTTATTTATGTTCTATTATCGCTTTGATGACAGGAACAAGCTCCAAGCTCCATCCTCTAAACGCAGGCTCTATGTCTTGGGCGGGCAACCCCGATGGAAATGCCCCAGGCTTCCTTACTGGCTACAACATATGCTAACGTCCCTTGGACATAGCCACCCTGTTCCTTTCACGATATGAGTGAAGAAAGGTGACACTGATTTGAAGGGCCTAATTAACTGCCTAGATCTATTTATATACTCCTTCTATCTTAAATTAATTATTTTATTTAACAAAAAAAATTATTCTATATTAATAATAATTTAAGTAATTGGGTACCTAAAAAAGAGTGACATAAGTTTATATTCCCTTCTCTTAGATGTAAGTTTTACCATTCAATAAAAATTATTATTTTTTAAAATGTAATTATTAATATAAGATAGAGGAAGTAACTGTAATATGCCAACCTAGGCTGTATAATTTGTGAAAGTTGTCTATAATTGAGATAAAGAAACTGATGTATAAAAGATGAAGTCCCTAGACCGTGAAGGACTACAGTCTGGTCAGACACCGTTAGTGACGAACACTACACTCTTTAACAGTGTGATTGTGTACTTTATTTAGTAGCAAACACAAAGTTACTAGGGAACGAGAAATTACTAGTTTCTGAACTCTGCAACAGCCGGACTACATTTTCTCATAAAAGATTATATTGCTCCCAAGCAGGGTATACATGATGTATGCTTGTATACATTTGTATATAACAGAAGTGTTGGTGACTTATGTCAAGTGAAACTCAAGGTTTCTAGTCAAGCTTCAAGTTGGGCAAATCTTAGCTCACCCTAGCTCAACGACCAACTCGTCAAGGCTTCATGGGTAAGTTTAAAAGTCTGCTCATTATGCTAAGCTCGAGCAGAACCCTTAAGTCGGATAATATGGAGTTAAGACTTGAAACCCAGCCAGCTTAGCTTGCAGTTAGCACTTAGTGTCATGGGGGCCATCATGTATTATCTGATGCAGATCTGATCTGGTTAAGTTCAACGCTTTCATGGTTAGACGGGACATCAATTTGATTTATTTCCTACAGCCACAGTGATGAGCTCATTAGATAGAATACCAATTCTTGAGATTTCTTGCTCGGTAGTTATATTTCCTGTATCCAATAGAAGGTCGTCCCATCAGTTTCTTCTAATATCTCGTAATGGAGAATTATGTACTCCAGAACTGCAAGTGTAATTATCATCTAGGAGTAATGGAAAGAAGAATGACTCCATTCGTACATGCTAATGTCATACGCAAATGATCCTCCATACCTTATAGTAAGAACAATGACTTCAGCGCCCGTGAACAAAGGAGAAAATGCAAGGTGTCGAGCATTTTCCTGCCCATATGATTATTACAAAAGCTTAAATCTTACACCATGATAGCTGGTGTGAAATCTGGATTATTGCATATATTGGCTAAACATGGAATAAACATCACCAGAACAGATATAGTTTTTTCTTAAATAATTTGAGTTCCTCTTCAATGGCCCGGAATATTGAGTCCTATTCTAAAGGATTCCATGAAAACCGTCGCAACTGAACTCATACCTGAATGTTATTTAAAGTAGAAAGAGAAATGTGACCAGGGCAATTTTCTCACTACATATAATACTGGATCTTTTTTAACTATTTTTCTTTAAAAATGCCCTGACCACAATCTAATCCACTATCGCCCGAGTAATTAATCGTCATATAATAGTCTAAATAAAAATCTTAAATATAAGAAACATAGATATAACTGGAACAAAGAATCGTAACCAGTTTCGATGGTAAATATACATCAGTCGTAGAAGTCATACTTTTGTGGCATACAAGGTAAAATTGTGAATTCAAAATTGAGGCAAAGCAATCAATTTCTCCTTGATGGTCCAGATCCAAACCCGTCCTCAGAGACACTAGGAGTGCCAATGAACTCTGGTCTCAAGCCTCCCTCCTTTAATGGGCCAATTCACAGATGTCTGCAGGATGGTCAAATAGGGATAGCGATACACACCCAACGAATCTACCCAACAAAAATTTCCAACTAGGTTTTGGTTGGACAGAATATGTGGGCCGCACACAGATTCACTTGGGCTCACATGTTCTGTCCAAAACAAAACCTGGAGTTTTTATTGGGTAAATTCGCTGGGTGAATATCATTTTCCTTCTAATAGTGCACTGACATGACGAAGATGCTTATCCTGATTTTCAGGGAATGGCATCTCGCGCTTCACGCCTGAAAGGCACATGTTGATCAGGAACTCCATCTTCGCCGCGTTTGTCTTCAAACCATTTTATCACTACTTTCCTTGGTAAATTCGTCAAATGAACAATGTTGCTTATCATCGCATTCTGCAAATAAGTCATGACTTTTAACTAACAATAATAAACTTAATTCTCATTAAATGCAAAGATAATATCTCTACAACTTAAGATGTGTGAAAGATGTGTTCTGGACAAGGTTGTTCGTGTAGGTCACACACAACCTTACACAAGTACAAGCAATGACCAGACAGGCCACATTATAATGCTTCTTATCATCCAAAGATTGCATGGATAGTTCTGGTAAAGGTACTTGGGCGGAGTCTGAGTGACCTATATTGACGTGCGAGTATTAACTTTCAGAGTCGAGTCCAATTCAAGTTTCATTCTGCAAACGACTCCAGAATCATACTTGAGTTTGAGCCATAGTCAGATTCAGAGTCGAGGTTGGACATCTGACCTTACAATTATTTTTCACTTGACACCTAGTGAATTATGGGTAGTGGCAATACTACATAGCCCTGAACATATGAGAATGCAGTTGCAGGGTGATAAAAAGCATACGCATGTTTTTTAGGGTGATAAAAAGCATACGCATGTTTTTTAGGTTTGTGTGTTTGAATCCCACAAATGGCAATTTTTGTTTTAATAGGTAAGACTCAACAGTCCCTCACACACTTTATGCCAATGAGCTTCAGCCGTGAGACCTCTCCCACAACCAGGAGCTATCCAACCAGCCCGACTAAGGCTCTATTGGCCACAAATGGCAAATATTTTAGAAGAATGTAAAAAAGGATCCGCAGGTTTCCATGTCAGACTTGAAATCTTATCCTCAGGGTAGTAGCCGAATTTGAATCTGAAACACAGTTGGCCACTTCAAGTTCATTCAAAAAAGAATGAGACTTCCAAAGTCTGACAGGACATACAGATACACTAGGACAAAATTGGGATCAGGATTTGGGTTGCACAAACCCACCTGCTGCTACCAAATATAGATGCCTTTGCAAAAGCCACCAGATACAAATAGTCAAAAGGGCATGCTTATGTACAAGCGACCCAAGGCCTTTGGGCAACTGGCATTGGCCTTGGGGGATTGGGCAGACCTTGAGCATTAGAGCCCCCCCAGCCTCAATGTCCTCTCTAGAATGGTGATCCCCCTTCCATAAGCATTGCCTATGGTGCTTTGTAGGAAAAAAAATATTTACAAGCAACCCCAAGAGAGATCTTCAATGCAAATTTGCAATGGAAAGTAGAAACTGGGGATAACAAGGGATGAAGATTCTTGGATTAACAAGGAAAGAAAGAGATTTCACTTACAGTTGGCCGTTTTGTACGACTATAGGCCTTTTCTAGGGTCACAATCTGTACTTTTTTTAGTCGTTTCTGGGCAGCCCATCTGTTCTGCATAACAAAAATCGGTGCTCTCACTTCATGGTTAGGTTCTGCAACAATTGCATGTTCTGTAAGGTCCACGATGTTAGAATCACTTTCTAATTGCACAGGTTTTGTCTCCAGTTCTGTGGGAGCAGGAATGACTTTATCAGGCAATGAAGCGCTCATGAGTAAAAGATTTGGTGGTGGATCACGAAGCAATTCAAGAACCAAAGCCCTGTCAAGACCAAGCTCTGCTGCAAGGCTTTTTATCTGCGGAGGAATTTGACGTTAATTAAAAGGCATATACAGAAATGCAGAAAATGAATAGATATCTAAGAAAAGAAGGTTTTAAATGATATAAAAAGGTGGCATACACTAGTTTTGCGTTTCCCAACTTTTAATGCTGAAGCCAACCTTCTAAGTTGCCATGTCTTAAGCTTCACGGGTTCATTGTCTTCATCATCTTCATCCTCGTCATTGTTATCTACAATATTTAAGTCTAGAATACCTGATAATTCTTCATCACCCAGTGCCTCTACTAACTCTTGTTCCAGTCTGGCAAGGTCTTCCTCAGTTAGTTCATCATCAAAGTCATCTTCAGAAAATTTATCATTTTTTAAGTCCTCCTCTAGTTGACAGAAGAGTGCCTCGAAGGCATCTTCATCCATGGCATCTTGTTCACCATCAATTTTCTTTGATAATTTCTGCACAAAACAAGGATATATATAAGCAAAAGACCAGCCAGCTGAAGTCAACAGGTGATCATAATTATATGACCATACGTATCTGGTACAACTCAGTATCTCTAGATTGTCATCAAAACCATTAACCAATTATCAATAAAAATTGTGAAGCGCCATCAGTATCTTCAAGACTGTGAAGATCATCACATCAACTGCAAGTTCTGTTCGATCCTCCAAAACCACCAGCTTATTAAAACATGAGGAAACAATACCCTCACACTTTTAACATCATTTTCCATTCTTTAAACCGTTACTTCCTCTCTCATGCAGTAGAGACATAGACAGAAATGTTTCTGAAACATATATGCCTGACATGACAGTAACATT
This sequence comes from Saururus chinensis, assembly GCA_035235625.1. Classification (NCBI taxonomy): domain Eukaryota; kingdom Viridiplantae; phylum Streptophyta; class Magnoliopsida; order Piperales; family Saururaceae; genus Saururus; species Saururus chinensis. The sequence continues at coordinate 25,403,246 of CP141143.1, read as the reverse complement.
ATTCAAAACCCCTGACCAGAAATGCATTCAAAGGATATTAACTTGCCTCTTATAATCTTGAGTATCACAGATAGAACTGGCCAAATTGTTGGCTAAACGATGATGAAAATTTTGTTAAACTATTCAACAGCTTCCCATAAGTGATAGATGGTGCAAAACAGACTCTTCAATCTCTGGATAAGTGTTTTATGATGTCTAGAATATATAATTATAAGAAATCTAACCAGTACATCATCTATTTCAATGCTCCGACTATATATGTTTTCCCTACTAACTCCAAATAATGCCTATTTTACACTTAGGGAGTACATTCTTTAAAGCAACGTCAAAGTTTCAAGACGAAAAAATGCAAGAGAAACCAACTATACACGGCCATATTTTATAACTATACAGCCACCATTGCTATAAGCTGTGATTTCAAAGTATTAGCATTTGTAAAGTTCTACCAAGAGAAGAAATGATAGTCCACTCACGAACCCCAGTCCAAAAATTTAAAGACCATCCTTTTTTTCTGTACAGTAAGAGCAGAAGGCCTAAATAGACAAACAGAGAGCCAGCATTTCTAACTGCTGGCAATTCTACAACAAACTTTATGAACAATGATATGAACCCACGAGTCAACGCGCAGAATGAGTTCATACGTTTTCGATAAAAACTTTCTTTGGCACAATAAATGAAACAACTCAAGGGGATAAAAAGGGAAGCCATTTGCAAGCAACCAAACAAAGGAAGACCCCATTCCAAATTACAAAACCCATGTATCTACTCATACAATAATAGAAATAAAAGCATGAAAAAAACACAGTTGGGAAAGCATACTGGAATAAAAGGAATAAAGATTCTTACTTTGTTCTTGGAGGAAGCTTGGACCGGCCCGTTGTTTCTACGGCGAGAGAACGCGACTAACAGAGATAAGCGCGGCGGAACAAGGTCCAGACTGGGGTGAGTGTGACCAACGAAAAGACTGGTACTGGCATGGCGGGCAGGTTGGTTGCGCCGGGAAGCTGGTGGTAAGACCCGCAGAGCCAGGGAAGAAGCAGCAGTAGCCATGGGATATTTTGGGGAACTCTCAATTCTCAACTCTTCTCGCGGTTGTAGCCACTGTCGTACGAGTGTGTCGCTGTACAAGGATAAAATGATGGAAAATTTATTCAAACCGTTTTACGGCACAGGCACACACTAGTATAGTATGGTTGTTAACGAGCGGAGCCCGATTACGGGTAAGGCTGCTAACACAAGTTGAATCAGCTCGGCAAGCTAAACAGGCTTTTTTGTTGGTTCAACTTGTTCAAATTAAAAAGTAAATGAGATAATTTTAAGCAGGGTCAACTCAAATTGATTCGACTTAAAATATGACCTCACTCGAGATTAACTCAAAGCTCGGCTCAAAATTAACTTGATTTGTTATATATTATTTTTTATATATTATATTTATATTATATAAATTTCTTAATTTTCACCTTTTATGTACTTATAATATTTTATGTTATTTTATAAATAAATATATACCGCAGGATGTAAATCCGACGGCCCATAGAGCTAGGGCTCACATAGGCGAATATGAGCCTGGGCTCATATAAATGGGACTCATATATATATAGTATATAATACCCAATTATGTTATTATATTTCAAACAAATATAAATACTACTACTAATTTAATTTTTAAATACTACCTTTAATCATTCTAATTCTAACAAAATAAATATGTAATTCTACTTGCATAATAAATATTCTTAATTCAATCAATCATATTGGTTTAGAATTATATATATAGTGAACTATATTTAGATTTTGCCTACAAATATATCCATTGAACCAAGTCTAGATTTTAGTGTTGAGGTCCAATTATATTGACTTTTATTTTTACTGGCAATGCACATATTCTGAAATATATTATTGTTGAGGTCCAGATAGTAAAATTAGATCAAAATCTATGAATGGGAGTTGTCATGGCTTTGGTGACTAGCTCAATTTTTTGTGGCTTATTATATGAGAGATTTGAATAGCATTAGCTAAAACTTTGGTGTCTGGTGAAAGTTTTTTATAGGGTAATTTATTGACTCTTATTTTAACCATAGATTTTGAAGTAATATTTACAGCTTTAATAGAATGAAATTGTGGTTGTTATACTCTTTTTATTTTTGTAATGTTGATGTGATTATCTAAATTAATATAATTTTTTGTGTGGAAAAATAGTCTAGGTTGTAAATAGAATTCGAGCTCAATTCGAACATAGGTTTGAACTACTATAGTATATTTTTGAGCTTGATCTTAAGTCGAGTTTTGAGTTCCTTGGCTGAACTGAGCTCGAGCTAGGCATCTAGATGTTTAATCGAGCTCAAGCCAAACTCGAGCTTAGTTTTCAGAAATCGAGCTCGAGTTTAAAAACCTCAAATTTTGGTTTGACTCAGTTCGTTAGCACCTTTACTTATGACACACACTAGTAGGGTTGTTAACAAGCCGAGCCCGCTTATCAAGGAGGCCTTCAACTTGGTTCGAACTAAGATTAACTCAAATTGGGCTAAGCTCGAACTTGATTCGAGCTCAAATCGGCTCAAGCCGAGTTCAAGCATACCCCTTCTTGACTTGACTCGACTCTAATAAAACTTGAACTCGATTGTACTCAGCTTGAGCTCAATCTTGAACTTGAACTGGAATATAATTTTGAAATTCTATATAAATAATGCATATATAAAATAAGTAATACATGTATATATTACATAAATATAATTATTAATTTAAATATATATTTATGACATACTCCCTCCGTCCTAGATTAGTAGCTCCATTTGATTAGTTCATTTTAAAAAATCAAATGAAGTTATTAATCTAAGGACGGAGGGAGTATACGTAAGATCTCTAATTTAATTTGGTTTAATTTTTCTTTTAATTAAGTGAATTTGTGTGGTTTTGCTTGTTTGCCGGTTTGACTTGATTTTGGGGTTATGGGTTAGCAATTATGAATCTAACAAGGTTTAATTTTATTTTTATAAGTATTAGTATCAAACTTGATTTATTCAATTTTTATGAATTTTATGGCAATTTATCCTAATTTTTCCTTAATTATGAAGTAGACCCTATCATGGGCCTCACATCTATATTGGATGGCATGCGACCCAGTTGACCCTTTAAACTTCTATTATTTCATTTCAATATATTTGGGTGTGATTAAATTCATTTTTTGACCAAAATAACCCTAATAAGCTACTTAGGGCATTTTAACCTATTTTACAACCCAACCATTTATTTATCCAACCTCAAACCCTTAATATATAAAGAAACCCTAGCCTATTTGCTCAAATGCGAAAGAGCTATATTAAGAGGAAGGGAGTGCTCTAATCATCACTAATCTTTCGATTTTAGTCTTAATCGTTCTTATCTTAATTTCTTAATCTTGATTCTTGATTTCTTCCATTAAAAATCTTATTTTTAATTTTAATTTAAAACCCTAAATAAGTGATTTTCGTTTTTATCTAAAGGATATTTTAGATTTATCTATTTTCAAGTTGATTTGAGTCTATTAGTTCATTTTAATTAAGTTTTAATAAAAATCCTAATTTTTGGGTAGGATTTCTTAAGGATTGAAGCTTTCATGGATCCAAAGGCTTCATAGAGGTAAGAGAGTTTTATCTTGAGTGGTTTTATCCATTGGAATGCATGATTATGAATTTACATGGGTTCTTGCTTCATTTTGAGGTTTAATTGTGATTTGTTAAAAGCATGCGATGTATGGTTATTTTCTTGTGATTAAGTATGAAAATGATTAGATTTATCATGTTCTAGGGTTAGATTTTGATTATATGATGTTTTATAGTGATTTTTGAATTTATTTAAAACTTTGGAATGTTTTTTATTTAAATTTCAGAAGGTTGAAGATGAACCAGAAAAGTGAACTATTCCGGCCAATCAAACAGGTTGTCTGGGCCCAATAGGGTGTTCAAACAGCAACACTGTAGTTTTTTATTTTATTTTTGGCCTATTTTGTGGATTTTCGGTCTTTTCTTGTTCTCTTCTCATAAACTTAATTCTTTATGACTATGATGAGTTATGATTACTTATAGATACTACTGTGAATGCATGATAATCATCTTTGAATTATCATTTAGCTTAAGTATGGATATGATTATACTTGTTTAGGTTTAGCATGATGTTATACTTGTCTTGAAATTGTATTTTGACATTTTCTTCACATTTACTTTGTGATTCTAGTAGGATATAACTATGATAAAATTATGGATGTTTGCATATATGACATTGATTATAGGTTATTCATGTTTTACATGTTTTAAACTAGAACACTACCATGAATGCACACTCTTGCATAAACTTATATGATTTTATTTGACACAAATAAACCGTGTTTAATGCACATATGAATTATTAGAGTACATTTACTTATACTTAGACTCATTTATCATTTTCTCACGTATGTATCATGTTGTATGCATCATCAAAATGATTTATAACCGAGGTTAATCGTGATTAGCCATGATTGATCGATTTGATGCAATTGGATGCCATTGGTTGTCGGATTAATCGTTCGGAGGCTTATCGAGTCGGATTTTATGTCCGAAAGGATATGGTTTTCGTTTTGTGTTCCTTCGAGAACGTGGTGCCTCTCCAGGTTGTGATGAGATAATTTTCTATATTAGTTAAATTAATGAGTTATCTGAACCCTGAGAATCCATGATAGTATATCCTTGTGCACTAGCTTACCAAGCTGCTCTAGTTTTCCTTTCTACAAATTCGGACTTTCCCCGCAAGGTTTGTCCTAGGCGAGCAAGCTGATCTAGTTTTCCTTCTTAGAATTTGGACATTCCTTTCTAAGGATTGTCGTGGGAGTGAGTAGGGAGTACCTTCCCAGTTAGGGAACCTACCCAAACTGCTCTAGTTTTCTTTCTTAGAATTCAGACATTCCCTACAAGGGATTGTCCTAGGTGAGCGGGTTTGATTATTTTTCTCAATCGTGAGACATTCACCAATTATTGTTACATGTGTATGGGAGATAATGCTCATTGACACAGGTTGTGTAGGAGCAATAATGTTGATATTACACATGTGATTATGGAATGGATTTGAATGAATATGCAAGATGGTGTGTGATTGAATTTCTTAGAGGCATAGTAAGGCTAAAAAATAGTTCTTTTATAAGTGATTTATAATCATGCAAAGAAAAGAAGATACGAAGAAGTAGATGGTAATGATGTCTAAGTGAGTTTCTATTTTGTGCATCATTTTTAGTGATTATATGATTATAAAGAGAGGAAAACTGCCTTGTTTGAGCATCTGTAACTAAAACTCATTTGTCATAGTTTTTGTCTTTCCTAGTAACTATAGACAGATATTTAAGGTGTAGTTGCAATACTTGTTAAAGTGTATTTATTAATATTTAATACTGAAAGCATCTTAATATGTGTGGTACTTCATCTACTTTATATATATATATATATATATATATATATATATATATATATATATATATATATATATATATATATATATATATATATATATATATATATTGTTTGAGGCCAGTTTGAGCCTAGGTTCATGATTCAATTATTGCAGTTCGAGCTCAAGCTCGAGCCAAGCTTTGGATTTTAAATTCCAGCCGAGCTAGTGCTAAAAATTTTGAGCTTGTTCGAGCTTCGAGCCAAGCTTCACTAGTTTGAGTTCAAGCCGAGTAAGCCCAATACTCGGATCGACTCATTAACACCCCTAGGCACACTTGATAGATACGACTATTTAGTAGTTGACACATGTAGATAATTTTTACCTATTTGTAAGTTGAGGCATGAGATTGAGTTTATGTGTTAAAACATCAATAGACGTATGTACGGTAAATCATGAGGGCCAACTTGTCTATGTCACGTCGACACTCCTATGTAAGCGGGTCATGTAAAATGTCAAAAAATTATCGTTTATGAAAAATTAAATAAAGTTATTAATTTAAGACTAAGAGATTAATAAAAAAATTAAATTAGTTAATTTGAAGATTAAAATATGAATATCTTTTTATTGAATTCTACTTATATTTGTGTAAAGGATTAGTGCTTAAATATAAAATTAATTTTACAAAAAAGAAAGTCGTTGTCGTGATTTGATAATAAGGTTGCATCATGGCTATGACATATAAAATCAAGGTTGGTGTCATTTTTGCTAAGGCTGCACCTCCACACTTCTGTTGTAGTTCTTCTCAACCTCAATAAATCAACGCCACCACAAATCACTCGCTCGCTTTCACTAACTAATGTTGCAATTGGAACAAATCAACGATGATCAAGGATGTTGCATAATAAATAGGTTTTGTTTCAGCTTCTTGTTGTTTTTTAATGCTTTTTTATTTTATTTTTTTACATGTTTGTGAAAGAACTGAATCAATTTTAACAAATTGTCCCCCACTTCCTTTGATTTTTATGTAGGTTTTTTTATTGAAGAATAGGCTTGACAATTGTGAGCAAAATATCATTTAAATCTTGGAGGTCACACTACATTGCCTCTAGCCCAAAATAACGATTTGTAAAATAGTACAAGATGTAGCCTCAATTTTGCTGGAATTGACTTGCTACTGGTGCAAAAAATTAAGTCAAACAATCACATAAAAATTACACAAGAGATTTTTAATGTAAAAACCTAATCAGAAAAAACTACCTTCAGTTAATTAATTAATGCACTATGAAGCTTTATAAGACACAATATTACAAAACCCTCTAAAAGTCCATCTCTAGATCTCTCTTTACCACCAAAGTCCTTTTTGATACTTGTAAACTTTGTCTTAATCTTCTCCTTCATTAACACAATAACTTGTTCCTTTGAAGCTTTAATTAACATTTATCTTAATTTGCACCACTAATCAGTATGTGGGTAATGTGTTTATATTTCTCACAGATTTTTAATTCAATTAGTAAAGGATTTATAAACCACTATCTCACATTTCTTATGATTGATCTCAGTCACTCAAAGGTGTTTGAATGAATTTAGCACAAGGGCTGTGATGGCTTCCATTTATATATAAAATAATAATTATTATTATTATTATCTTCTGACACGCGCAATAATCACGCACGTGACCGAATGTGACGAACGTCGGTGCGAAATAGGCACACATATCATCAACATGATTATAATAGAATACCACGAAGTCATTGCACAACTAAAAACATATATCATAACTACATTATAAAATTTACTTATTTAACGAAATATAATATAATTTACATAGGCCAAGGACCATGGTGCGTAGGGCCGATAATTTTACAGAGTTTATAAATCTTTGGGCACATCATGCCATTAAATATTAGTCATATAAATAATCACATAGTTTTCTAATGCAGCAAACATATAATTCTTTTAGAAATCTTTTCTTCTTTCACTTCTGCCTTCGCTGTATCACCTACATAATCTAAAGGTGGGTGAGTATATTGATACTCAGTACGTTGATTTAAAATCTAAAGGAATCCTAAGTAGAAAATCATCACAAAACCATTAGAACTATTTTCAGAGAATCTTTTATCAATGATAATTCATTCATAAAACCAATCAGTTAAGAATCAAATCAAATCCACAAGTCGTGATACCCAACAACTTACCCCCTAGATGCTCATGGGGTAATGGGGGTCACTTAGGGATAGAGCTTTCCCATGATACTCCACCTTGTGCGCGCCACTTGTCAATTATTTTTCTTTGTGGGCATCAAATCACTAAGATAATTCCCGATGCTCACGCCAAGGAACTATTCACAGATTGTACGTAATCAAAACACAACATAACATGTGCAAAATCAGTTCACCGACATATCATCTTTCTCCAAAACAAGTCTCATAAATATACCTGAACAAAACCATTCAAACAAGTTAACTTTGATAAGTAAAGCATGTGTTTAGAGTTTAAAACATCGTACCTTGCTTCCCGTGCAAGAATGTAGACAACATACCGAACTCCAAAAACTTGGATATCACCTTTCCAAGCCTTAGAGGTCTCGAACTAGAAAAATAACCTAGCCACAACATCCAGCATGGTTGATTTAGATAAGAACACTTCTTAAATGACTCAAATCGAATTTAGAACGACTTAGAACCAGAGAAATGAAGTTTCACAAGGGGAAGAGAGAAAAACTAGAAAACAATGAAGCCCATATGTGTTTAAATAGCTGTGGGAGGCGGTTTTGAACACCATACATCACGCGCAGTGCATGACGTACATCCTGGGCCACCTGGTGCACTGTGATGCATGTTGCCATGGGCCCGGCCCCGCGCGCCGTAGGGTGTGCATTCCTTGCGTCTTGCGTTGAGCCAGGCGATGCGTGTGACAAGCATCACACATGTTGCCACTGGCCGGAGCGCTCCACATGGAACACAGTTGCACGTCGCAGTTGGGATCAGCGCTGCTGATGTCAGCCTGGCGTAATAAATAATTTTGTATGTATTATTTATTTCAAAAATTACAAAAACTTTAGACGTGTGTAACTTTCTCTTCCAGATTCTGATTCACATGTTCTTGGTACCGATGAGCTCATATCGAGGAGCCTTACAAAAATAGTATATGGTTAGGTTATCCCGTATTTTTTAAGTGGGTCCCACCCATGTGGTATATTTCCTAAGGTCGTAACTTTCGGTTCTAGTGTCCGATTCAAGTGGTTCAAGACCTGTTACACTCGTCTTTCAATGCTCTATCATGCCATTAAAGAAACTCATCCAGTAAAAATCTTTAATTAATTAAAACTTGATAAAAACTCAAATAAAAGCCTTATAAGAAGCAGGAAAATCAAGGTCGTTACAAGGGCTCTCAACCTTTCCTCTCAAAATGTCCTTTCTTCTCCAACTTCATCATCTTTAGGTCCTTACATGGGAGTCTAAGTCAATTTAGGCCTCTTTTTTAAGGAGAAACAAATTTTACTCGGAATAACCTATTCAAGTAACTACAGGACATACTAACGTTTGTTCTAAAGGTAATTAATCATTCCTTGCACTATTATAAAACCTTAGCATGCATTTAATTATTTCAATAGTATGATCAACGTTCACTATTATGGACCCCATGAAACTCACCGAGATCAATCTTTTCAACTTGACTCAATTGTTTAATGTTAAAAAAAATCACAAACTTTATTCAAGACCGATTGATCATTGTTCAAGGATGATCAATCACTTGTGAATTATTTTTTGATTTTTTGATTTTTCATTTATTCTCTTTCTAACACTTACATAAGGTATTTTCACAAAAAAACCTATGTTTGTAACTGTGTGTGTGTTATTTAGCTTTTCTTTCTTTCTTTTGAACGTCAATCACACTTCATAAGTCTTTGAATCTTCAAAGCATGTCTCCTCCAATTCTTCAACTCGTTTAATTTCAAATATGACTCGATACATCACCAGTCTAATTAGATTTTCTAAGACTTATTTACACACTTGAATGGACATAGTTTTGTTTATTGAAATATAGTCAATATTCATACATATGTCATATATTTACTTACAAATTTCCCCTTTAGCTATTTCACAACAAAACTCTACAAAATATAAAATTCAATGGGTCCACATAGCTATGTTCAACCATTTCTTGCATGTTTAGACTATTAAGAACTCATTTTTGACCATTTAAGAATTTTAGGTAGTTAGGTTTGACTTCTTCCAGTTAGATCCTGTCAAAGCCTGTTAAATATGTGAACATGATAGAGGTCCAACTTATCTATTGAATTTATTCAAATGAACCTAAAAAAATGTAAATAACCCAAATGAACACAACTAATCATTGAAATACAAGAGTTGAGCACTTTTAATTCAACATTATTTCATTACATCATCTGCTTTCTTTAAAATTAAATTCTATATACTCCGTCTTAAGGGTTATTGGGCAACCCTTTTAAAAGAGAAAGAGATTTCTCCCATAAGTGCAATTGTCGCATCATGGGGGAAATTTTCTTTCTCCTCCAACCCTCTTTATGAGGAGAGTTGGAAGGGCCTTCCCTTTTCAAAGGAGTTTCTAAACTGCCCCTTAATCATGCTCATTTTAAAACTTTTTGATTTTAGAGCTTCCATCCACAACTCTAGTTTGACATTTAACCCTATTACAGTTTCGTCAACTAAAACCACATTATCTATAAAAAAACAAACACCAAGGTGGCCTATCTTGTATATGTACCATCCATGACTAGAGTAAATAAATAATAACTTATGACTAACATTTAATGTAGACTTACTACAACTCGGAACACCTTAGTTTTTCTGCCAATTGTATGTACATTAGTCACCTATTGTACATATCTTTAATAATATTGATGTAACCTTTTATAACTCTCTTCTTCTTTACGACACTTCAAATGATCTTTTAAAGCACTCTATCATAAGATTTTTTTTTTCTAAATTAATAAATATCATATAGAAGTCTTGTTTCATGTCCTTATACTTCTCTACTAATGATCGTAACAAGAATATAACTTCAATTGTTGACTTTTTTACATAAAATCAAATTGTTTTTTAGTTACATTCCGTAAATAAGCTATTTCACCTCTCAAAACTTAAAAATCGAAATTAACCTGTCCAAAATATAAATTTTGGCAAAACTTTTGAAAAATTGAAAATTCAACCAAATAGGCTATTTCACCGAAATTAACAAAATTTTGCTGAATTTGATACTATGCTGATGGCCAAAAACACTCAAATATCTCTGCATCAAAACGAACCAGTGTAAAGCTCATTGTGTTTAAGGGGAAAAAGAAACTAAAGCGAACACGCTCTCGCATTACATCTATCTTTCAGTAAGTATAACGAAATCCACATTGTATATAAAAAAAAACCCACACAAGTACGAGTTCAGAAAGAAGAGTGTAGTTCACAGCAGGACTCTTCACTCCTCGTATTCATTGTAATAAGGCAACAATCTTCTTCTCAAGCCCACAACCATCATCATCATACTCGTTTTCATCAAGAGGAGAATTGAAGTAATCAGCATTGGAGAGCTTTTGATCTGCTTCACATGTTTCACTATTTTTATCCCCATTAGATCCACTTGTGTTATTAACACTAGCTGACGATATCCAGTTTTTTCTTGTTCTTCAAGAGTTCGCTTAACGGTTTGGGACCTTCAAAATCTTCAGATCCCAGTCCCCAAAGACGCCCAAGTGCCGGAACGGTTTTTCCCAGGTTTCCATTCTCTTTTTCATCCTTTAATGCCTTTCTTCTTCTTTTTCCTTCTTTAATCTCTGCTACCATCTTAGGCCGCACAAATGTTGTTGAATCCTGCATAGGTTTTGACCCTCTAATTATTCGAGATGAGATGACATTCTTTGTTTTCTTCTTTATTGCCCTGTCCTTCCTCTCTTTGCTCCTAGTTCTAATATTACTGCATCGAAAAGAATGCCTCACACGTTCAGAATTGTGGCTTCTGGACATCATCCAAGAACTCCTCTTGCCTAGCATTCTAACTGAGCTTGTGTTCCTTCTCATGTCTGATCCAAAAGTCCTGTGGAATGGTTGGCACACATAATCTCGTGCAGTGGGATACACATGGTCTCTCCTCCAAAGGCCAATACAAGACAAGGAGTCCCTTCTTGAGATATGAGAAGGAAAAAAGCCATTATCAATCTTCCTCCGCTTGCTTAGGTCGCTTCTAAGTGTTGCACCATCATAGTAGCCAGCGTCCTCTACCTTCCTAGGCAACAACTTCATTTCGGAAAATGTCCTCTTTGACTCCAATATTTTATACTTTTCATTGTCATAAGCCCTCCAAACGTGATCTAGTGGGAACTTATTTTTCCTTAAACATTCACGAGACCCACACAACACCTGATGCTTATTTAGAACTTTGGGCGAGGTGCAATAGACCATCTGACCATATGCAGCAGAATCTTCAACATCGTCCTGGAGTGAACTTCCAGAAAGCCTTCTCTCATTCTCCTTAATACTGTAGATTGGGGAACATTCAGGACCATCCTCATAACTGGTCTTATCTATTCTATCGTCTATAAGCATCTCAAATCCCAGTGATGGCTCTCGTGGCTTGGATGCAGCGTCATACTCTTCTGATTGAGGAGAATACAATCCAGGCACTGAATTCACAGGAGAATGGTTGTTATTGATGACAATAGGATTTGTGGCCTTGGCTTCAAGAGCACCATCGGGCTGAAATGGTCCTTGGATTGTTCTTGAGAATTTTCTTCTTTTAGGCAGGTTCTCAGATACCTCAACTGATCCTAATTCCATATAACTCCCACTAGAAGTCTTATTATCAACTGGAAGTGCATCCGAAACTGTGGTACTTACTTTCGAACCCTTGACAGAATTATGAGAGAAATGACAACCTTCACCTCTCTTGCAGGAGCCACTATAGTAAAAGTAGCAAGGGATCTTTGCATTGCTCAAATGATCAGATTTGTACGAGTCTATGTGCCCAGGAAAGGCTTCTGTCCATGCATCATATGGCTGCAATCCAGAAATTATACCTCAGTACAATGGAGATGATATTTGAACTTATAGACATATTCCTAAAACATTACATATGACCAGACTTTCACATTGCAGACATAAGATCAGCCCAACGACAGCAATGTCAGATCATCAAATAGACATAACTAAATTAAGACAGTGACAAGGCTTTCACATTTACCACATAGATCTAACGTTCAAATGATGAACAATCTAGCATGAGCTGTTAAGCAAACTTTCTTTTTTAGTTTCCTAAAAGAAATACTAATATGCATCACATTGTCCACCTCTGATGATTTGCTTGAGACAAACACATATGCAACAGAACATTTCGCTCGCCTTGCAATGGCAATGATGCGGAAGAGCAAAGCAAATGCAACCGAAACGAGATACTCACGGGATGGCGAAAAGTGCAATTTGGCTTGAGGCAGTTGCCGCTCAACCAGTACCGGCAGTTGATCGAATTGAGCCTCGCACTCTCATTGTGACGGTACTCGCAATCACTCCCCTGCAAGTAAAACCAAATATACCGTCAACATCAACCAATCAGCTTGCGCTTGCTACTCAAACAACGAAAGTTCACATTGAAGCTAAAAAGCTTTGGTAATCAACAAGATGAACATCGCGTTTTCCATTTCTTCCGATCATGTAAGAAAGAGATAAGGCAAGAAACCCTAAAAGCCACAGAACCACACACCAAATCCAAAATGTAGAAGATCCATAATGTAGGGATAAGCGAACGGCCAGTCACATCTACAACTAGAAGTACGGCGAAATGCAGGTGAATTTGGTCAGGAAAATCAACGCAAAACCCTAATTGAGGATCCGACACAGTTGCAAGAAGATTACGATTTACGGATCGCGACAAACGCAACAAAAAAATGGAATGAAATGCTGATCGAAGCAGCTGACATCAGTGCGCAATCTTAGATGTGCAACGAAATTTCGGAAAGGAGAAAGAGATGATTCTAATCAGCAACAATGTGGATGGGAAATTGGAAGTTGAACGAGAATTGGGAGGGAAAATGGGGAGTTCGACCTTTTTGCAGGTGAAGGGGGAAGCCAGGAAGTAGACGCAGTCGGTATTCTTCCTCTTCTGCATATCATCCACCATCGTCGACTCCGACGGTGGCCTCATTCGCGGCGGCGACGCGGGGAAGGCGGAGCTCGGAGCTCGTCGGAGCTCAGTCAGGGCGGAGGGACAGAAATGGCGGATTTGGAGCTCGAGTTTATATAGACCGGAAGGTTTAGAGTAATGCCCAGCCAGCTTTCACCTAGGAACGCTCGCGTCATGCGTACGACGACGGGCAGGAGCAATGACTAAAAGCCGGCTCTATTGCCTCTCCTTGGCGCGCGTGCAGCGAGCGTTCCTCAGCAAGAGCGGTCGTAGCATTTTCAGAAGGTTTAAGGCCGTTTGGAGGGGAGTCTTGGCGCCTAAGTAGCTTCCGGCGTAGTTTAGAGCGTTGTCCCCTTACTGGCTAATGTAAGCTGATGATCCGTTTCGAGCCCAGAATTTTGTGGTCCACCCCCTTTCCAACCGGTTCAGAATGACTCGGGTTTCCTTCAGATCTACTACGTGCTCCGGAGTGGATCCAAAGCCTATGCGGCTGAAAGCCTGAAACCGGTTTTTATTGTTGAAAATAATTTTTTTATTGAAACTTACTCTTGAAAAGGGAAAAAATTAATATGTATTGAATTGTAAATTAAAAATATGCATCTTACATGATATATGTTATCGAATTATAATTTAATAACTCATGCTAAATGACAGAGTAAGTAGGTAATTATCGAATGATAGTTTTATGACTGTATCAAATAAAAGAGTGAGCAATTGATTAAAATCCATGCGCCATTAAGTTTTATGTTCCTTGGCTAAGGTTGCCAGTTAAGCGGTTCGTGATCACCAAGGAGAAGCCATAGTGGATCATCTTCGCCAGGAACATGCTGATCTGGCTCAAACAGGAGCTGTCGGTGAATAGCTAGACGATCGATGGGTGGGGAGCCAATGTCCATATTGTTAATTTTGTGTCTTTGTACGTGTTATGATGAAATAAACTCATAGAAAAAAGATGATCGAATCAAACAAATATGCTCTATTTTTAATACAGAATTCGCCCTCCTTACTGGTGGTGAGGATTTACTTGAGCGTCTGCCTCTCAGGATAAGACGATCAACTACATGCTATAAAAGCACCTTCACACTTCGCGTGCATCGAACTAACATTATAGAAGTACTCTAATAGAAGATGGAGACGAAAATCCAGCAAGGATGATGTAGAAAACTATTTTTTGTATTTTATAAGAAATCCCGTTGAAGATAACCCATCCCATTCAAACAGAGCGTCTGTTCATTAACCGACACATTTTAATAGAAAGAAAATCGAACCAGTTTTGGGTTAAAAGAAAATCAAATAAATTTATTCTAAAAATAATTATCTAATTGACCCAAAGCGGCCAATCGGACAAACAATGGTGGCGTGCGCACGTATGGATTAGCCCACTTAAGTGCATGGGTCTAACATGTATCTCCCCCACAAAAGTAGAGTGGCCGAAGGGCCTAACTTGAAAGGCCAAAATTTTGCCTTATATACTAACATTATCACCTTTTTCTAGGCAATGTAAAA
Source organism: Saururus chinensis (assembly GCA_035235625.1). Taxonomy (NCBI): domain Eukaryota; kingdom Viridiplantae; phylum Streptophyta; class Magnoliopsida; order Piperales; family Saururaceae; genus Saururus; species Saururus chinensis. The sequence continues at coordinate 25,388,198 of CP141143.1, read as the reverse complement.
CTATTCACATCTTCAACTAGTTCATATTTGTGATTCTCATTCACTTCAAAGTGGGCTTCAGCTCTTAATACTCAAATGAGCTTCACCCATATATACCCACTTATAACAATCCCCTACATGAATGAGAATTGGCTGGATAACTATGCAAAACAATGTAGATAAAACATGAGAGTAAATATTAAAAAGTTCGTGCATGGGGAAATGTAGCTTTTGGCATTGAACCTTCCCTTGTTAAAACTATAAGGTACACTTGCTAATCAATAAACGCAATGTCTTGAACTATTCAATTGTTTGTGTAAACCTAGATAATAGATTCACACAGTCACTTCTCAAACACAATATGGTTCTCATGATTGTTTATTTTGGCCCTAAACAAACCTGATTTTTATGAGTGCTCTAGAAGATTTAGCCTTAAATTTCTCATAGAAGCAGCCCCTTCACACTCATATAGGTGATTCTTATTAGAAGTATTCTGTCATATCTCACTTGAATTAATTCAAGCTATAAGAACTATTAAAAGCATAACTTATCCTGATTCACTCTGTATGTATCACTATCTCATCATCGGAATGGGGTCGATATGTTACCTCAATAGTGATTCCCCTTGAATCCCCCACAATTCACTTATCCATTTGAACCTAGATCTTGGGATCTCCAGTCAACTAAGTTGGGTTGCCATTATGGTGATCTGAATGCATAGGCTTCAAACTCATTCTTCTCAATGAACTGCTCACTTATTCTTTGGTGAAACCCCCAGTAAGCGGATTCGCTATATTTTCTTTTGACCTAGCATATTTAATGAAAATTATTCCACTAGTGAGTAATTATTTTATGGTATCATGCCTCTGATGTATATGTCAAGACTTACCATTATACAAGTTATTTTGTGTCATTTCTATAGCCAATTAACTATTACAATGGATGCAAATAGGTGGCGCAAGTTTTCCCTATATTGGAATATCCTCTAAAAAGTGACGAAGCCAATCAGCCTCTTTGCTTGCTCTATCAAGTGCAATAAATTCAGATTCTATTGTGGATCTTGCTCTGCACGTTTATGTAGAGGATTTCTAAGACATTGTTAAACCTCCACTAGTAACCCACTTATGGATTTTGAATCTTTAGTATCATATATCTAGTTTACATCACAGTAATTCTATAGTATTGTTGGATACCTTGTATAATGTAATACATAACTCAAGGTATATCTTAAATATCTAAGAACCCTGATTACAGTCTTCGAGTGGTCTGCCCCTAGGTTGCTATTATATCTACTCAGTTTACTTATTGAGTATACTATGTCCGATCTTGCACAATTAATTATATAATTGATACTGCAAATAATTTGGGAATATTGAAATTGTGATATACTATCACCAATATTTTGCTTAAGTGCAATGTCACATCCATATATGTTCTCGCTGGACGATTATCATTCCTATTAAATTTCTCTAAAATTTTTTCAATGTAATGAGATTGAAATAATGCATATTCATCAAATGTTCTAGTGATTTTCATCCCTAGTATAACATTTGTAACACCCATATCTTTCATGTCAAACTGTTTATTTAACATCCTCTTAGTAGTTTTAATGATATTATCATTGCTACCAATAAAGGCATATCATCTACATATAGACATCCAATGACATAGTAATTTGGTCCTTCTTTAACATAAATATATTCTTCACATTCATTGATTTAAAATCCATTTGACATCATCACTTTGTCGAAATTTCATGTCACTGCTTGGATGTTTGTTTAAGCCCATAGAGAGATTTAACAAGTATACTGATCGTTTATAATTAAACCATTTGCAAGTGTACAAGGTAATTATACTAGGATAAGCATTTAAGGGTTATTGAACTTCATGGATGGATGAATTGTTACTAAATTTAAGAGAGTAATTTATTGATGAAAAGTTAAAAAGAACTTAAAACTAAAATTAAGCAAAAAGATGTAATCAACTAAATTAAAAGAAAGAGATTAATAAAATAGAAATTACTTAGGAAATTGAATCCACTATAAACCCATGACAATTTATTAACCTTTAATCTAAATTTAGTGTGAATATGAATAAGTATTCTCAGCTATAAGCTAGAACTACTTCAGAAAGAATCATTACTTAAATCCATAGCATAAACTATCTTTGACAATAGCACGAATCATCTACACTAAATTAAATCATAGGCATGACTCGTCTCATCTTAATATAACTCATCCAATTCATGAATTATTTTAACATTAAAACTATTGCATTACCATCTCATCTAAATCACAGAAATTAGAATCGATGTAAATATCAAAACTACATCAATATATCATCTACAAGACAATAAATGAATATAGAATTGAATAAATATGAAAAGCTCTTCCATTAAAAAGGAAATCCATGTCATACAATTGTCATTATTCACAACTAATATCTAAATTAAAAGTAAAAGAAACTGAAACTTATCTATAGCTTCATCAACTCCTTAGTAAAAGAAATATATAGTCTTACATTGTAGAATAAAGCTCTTAAATCTCCGTTGAAAACTTTGAATAATCTTCCATCTTCTTTCGTCTCCATTGAATAAACTTTGAAAATCTACTATAAAAACTTCAATTTCGAGCCAAATATGTCTTTATAAAGGCATAAGAACCATAGGAAAAAGTCTAATATGAAAAGGACTCAAAATTGACTTCAACTAAGAAACTGCGCGTTATCCCGTTCGATCGCTGATCGTTTATAATTAAACCCTTTGCAAGTGTACAAGGTAATTGTACTAGGATAAGTATTTAAGGGTTGTCGAACCTTAGGGACGGATGGATTATTACTAAATCTAAAGAGGAATTTGCTGATTAAAAACTAAAACAAACTTAAACTTAAATTAAGCAAAAGAAAGAAATCAACTAGTTTAAAAGCAAGAGATTAATTTGATGGAATTTACTTAGGAAATTAAATCCACTATAAAACCATAACAATTCCTTAACTTTTAATCTAAATCTAGTGTGAATATGAACAAGTATTCTCAGCTACAAGCTAGAATTACTTCAAAAAGAATCATTAATTAACTTCCATGGCATGAACTATCTTCGACAATAGCACGAATCATCTACACTAAACTAGCTATAGGCATGACCCGTCTAATCTTAGTATAACTCATCCAAGTCATTAATTATCTGAACATTAAAACTATTGTATGACCATCTCATCTAAATCACAGAAATTAGAATCGATGCAAATATCAAAACCACATCAATCTACCATCTACAAGACAATAAATCAACATAGATTTGAATAAACATTAAAAGCTCTTCCATTAAAAAGGAAATCTATATCATACAATTGTCATCATTCACAACTGAGATCTAAATTAAAAAGAAAAGAAACTGAAACTTATCTATAACTTCATCAACTCCTAAGTAAAAGAAAAGTCTAGCCTTCCATTGTAGAAGAAAGCACTTGAATCTCCATTAGAAGCTTTGAATTCTCTTCCATCTTCTTTTTCCTTTTTTTCTTCCTAAAATCTACTGGAATCCCCCAATTTTAAGCCAAATATGTTTTTTTATAGGCATAAGTTCCGTAGGAAGAAGTCCAATATAAAAAGGATTGAAATTTGGGTCAAACTAGGACACTGCACGTTATGCCGATCGATCGCCCTGCATGCCCGATCGATCACTTAAACAGTATTTTTGTCTGAATTCACGTTATCCCGATCGATCGCCCTCCAGCCTATTCGATCGGCTACAGTGTTTCTGTTTTCCTGGACAGTTCATATTCTGTTCATTAAGTTTTCCTTCGTGTCCATATTAATTTCTAACTTGCTTATAACTCCGAAAAGTTGTCCAAATCACTTTAAAGCATGTGAAGACTATTTTTAATCATTTCAAACATCGTCCAAGTACTTCGATAAGTGCACTTTACCTACAAAACATAAAATACCATATTTTAGACATGTAGAATATAATTAAAATTCCATCTTGATTTAAGTACATGTCTAAACAACTAATAACTACAAAATCATTAATAATTAAACTAAAATACTAATATCTATCTTAATCTAAATAAACCATAATTAACTCTAAATTAACCTAATCTATACTAGCAAATAAGGTAAAAAGGCATATAAAATAGATATAGAATTCATACTTATCAATCGCCCTGCATGCCCGGTTGATCTCCTATATTGCATTTTTCTTCAAAATCACGTTTGTTTTGTGTCTAATTTTTGTTCATTAAGCTCTTTCTTTCATGTCCATATTAGTTTCCAACTTGTTTGTAACTCCGAAAAGTTGTCCAAATCATTTTAAAGTGTATTAAGAGTGTTTTAAATTATTCCAAACATCATCCAAATACCTCGATAAACACATTTTACCTACAAAATATAAAAATTTTACATTTTAGACATATAAAATATAATTAAGATCACAACTTGATTCAAATACATGTCTAAACTACTAATAGCTCCCAAATTAATAAATAATTAAACTAAAATATTAATATGTAACTTAATCTAAATAAACCATAACTAACTCTTAAATTAACCAATTCTATTCTAGGAAAAAGGGTAAAAAGACATATAAAATAGATATATATTTCATATTTATCATCTACATATTTTGTTTTCTTAACCCAGTATAACAAACCCTTTAGGTTGTTACATATATATTTCCTCATTCAAGTCACCATTCAAAAATGCGGTTTTCATATCTATTTAATGTATTTCAAGATTATACAAAGCAGCAATAACGATGAACATCCTAATAGAAGTTATCCTTGTAACTGGTGAATATGTATCAAAGTAATCTTGACCTTCCTTTAATTTTATCCTTTAATAAGAAGTCTAGATTTATATGTTTCAATTGATTCATCTACCTTCACTTCCTCTTCAATATCCACTTGTATCTTAGAGGTTTACTTCTGGTGGAAGATCAACTAGCTCCCAAGTATGATTTTGCATAATGAATTCAATTCTAATATTTATAGCCTCTTTTCAATATTGTGCTTCAAGATAGGACATGACTTCCTTTAAGCTTTGAGGCTCATTTTCTAAAAAATAAGTCAGAAAGTCTATATAAATTTTTTTTAATGTTCTGGCACATTTGCTACATCTAAGTTCATCATCTTCTCCCTTTTGGTCTTCACTATTGTCTTGTACGAAAGTTCTTTTAATAGAACTTTCCTCTTGTGTAGAATTTTACAGAAAAAATATGTTTAAAAAATAAAACATTCCTGGATTTAATCATAGTATTGATATTTACGTTAGAAATCTCTGATTTATGAACAAAAAAGAGATATGCACGGCTATTATTGGCATAACCAATGAATACACAACAATGGTTTTGGGTCCAATTTTAATCCTCTTGGGATTAGAGATCGCTACTTTAGCCAAACACCCCCCACACCTTTGAGAATTTGTAGGAAGGTTTTTGATATTTTCATAATTTATACGTTATCTTCAAGGTTTTCTTAAGAGGTATTTTGTTAAAAATATAATTGGCTGAAAGCAAAGCTTCCCCCCACATTTTCTAGGGTAATCCAAAACTTATTTACATGACATTCATTATCTCTTTTAAAGTTCTATTATTCTGTTCAACAACTTCATTTTGCTGAGCTGAATAGGGTGTTGTAGTTTGATGTATAATACCATGTTGTAAACAAAAATAACTTAAAGGTGATTCATATTCCCCACCTCTATCACTCCTTAGAACTTTTATTTTCTTGCCAAGTTGATTCTCAACCTCTGTTTTGTATTGTACAAACGTGCTTATTGCCTCATCCTTACTTGTCAGCAAGTACATATAACAAATTGAATGCAGTTGTCAATAAATGTAATAAAGTAAATTTTACCTCCTCTTGTTTGAATAAGTTTTAAGTCACAGATATCACTTTGAATTAACTCAAGAGGTTCAATACATCTCTCAATGTTCTAGAATGATTTCCATTTCAATTTTTATTCAACACAAGTTTCACATTTATGATGATAGTCAATATTAAATTAAGGCAGATATTTAATATTAATCAATCTTCTCATAGTGTCATAACTAACATATCTTAATCTACCATGGTACACATCGCATGACTTAATTATATAAGAAAAAGAAATATTATTATTCTTAATATTAGCAACAAGTACAATAGTCAATACATTGAGCTTGAAAAGCCCCTCATTAAGATACATTTTTCCCACATACATCCCACTCTTAGTCAATACAAACTTATCCAATTTAAACACCAATTTGAACCCATTATTGCTCAACAATGGTCCTGACACTAAATTCTTTCGAATTTCTGGCACATACAACACATTGTTGAGAGTTCGTTCCTTCCTAAAGTCATCTTGAGTACTACCTTTCCAGTACCTTCAACCTTGGCGGTAGAAGAATTGCCCATGAAAAGTTGTTCACCATTTTCCAATGGTTGATAAGTGGAGAACATTTTTCTGTTTGAGCACACATGACGAGTGGCCCCGGTGTTCACCCACCATTATCTTACATTAGTGACCATGTTTACTTCAGGGATCATAAAGGAAAGGCTGATGTCATTCATATTGTTGGAGAGATTCTCCACTTCAGTCACGTTGGCTTGTGCATTTCTCTTCTTGGAATCCTCTTATTTTTTCTGCTTGCGACAATCCTTAGCATTATGGCCTTGCTTGTCACATCCATAACACTTGCCCTTGAACTTGGCTTTGTTGGAGTCGTTGTTTGAGTGTCCTCCAAGATTTTTCCTCTTCTTGTTGTTTTTATTTTCTTGTTCCACAACATTGACTTTAACTTCCATGCCATGACCCCGATTTTCTTTCAGAAGCATGATTGTCCTCTTATATCCTCAACCCTACAATCAAGTCTTTCATGTTCATCTCATTACACTTATACTAAAAGTAATTCTTAAAAGTCCTTCCAAGAAGGTGATAATTTTTTAATTATTATAGCTACCTGAAAAGACTCATATAAAGTCATACCTTCTGCATGTATATCATGGAGGATAACTTGGAGTTCTTGGACTTGATTAATCACTATTATAGAGTCCAACATCTTGAAGTCCAAGAATTTGCCTACCACAAATTTCTTCGTTTCAGCATCCTCTGTCTTATACTTCTTATCTAAGGACTCCCACAGTGCTTTAGCACTCTTCATCAGATTGTACATGTTGTATAACATGTTGTCCAACCCATTAAGGATACAATTACGACATAGAAAATTTACATGTTTCCAAGCATCAACTACCGCAACAGCCATTTTATCATCACTTTTCTCGCCATTGAGAACAGGAACCTTCTTTTGAAGGAATCAAGCAAAATTTAGTGTGGTAAGATAGAATAACATCTTCTGTTGCCATCTTTTAAAACCTACATCATTGAATTTTTCTAGTTTTTCCCCTTTCGCTCGAACAGGAGCATTCAACGAAGTGGGAATTATGACTGAAGTTAAATTGATACCCTCTATAGCCATTTTTGTTCCAATGAATAGAAGATAATCTCAATTTCAAAATAATGTGAACACACTTTCAAAATTCTAGCCACAATACTAGAGTACGAAAAAAATATAGAATTTTGTCTTAAGATTGTTAATTTTGTACCTTTGTAAGTGTTGTTATGAAAGGAACTCACAGGAAAAAGATGATCGAATCAAGCAAGTACGCTTTGTCCTTAAAAAAGAATTTGCCCTCCCTAATGGTGTTGAGGATTCACTTGGGTGTATGCCTCCCAGGATAGGACGATCAACTACACACTGTAGAAGCACCTTCACACAGTGCATAGCAAACCAACGTTATTGAATTGCTCTCACAGAAGACGGAGACGAAAATCTAGTAAAGGATGATGCAAAAAATTATTTTCAGTGTCTTATAAGAAATCCCGTTGAAGATAACCTATCCCGTTCAAACGGATGCGTCCATCCGTTAACGGACACATTTTGGTGGAAAGAAAACTGGATTCATTCTACATCAAGAGAAAACCAAATAAATTTGTCCTAAAATTAATTATCTTGTTGACCCAACCCGACTTAGCCCGGCCAAACCGAACCAACCCGGTCGTTAACGTTATGGAATTTAACTCAATTTAATTTCCTTTTTTTATTATGTGAAATTGCGTTGCTTTGCTTAATTGTCAGTTTGATTTGATTTTGGGGTTAATGATGCACTGAAATAATATTTAATAAAATGTTTTCAAATTTCTATTTGTAATCCTATTTTGTGTTAATTCATTACTGATTTGGGCTATTTATGTTTTGATTAAGTTAGTTGGACCTTAATTGAGTTTACATGTCTAAACAGGATTTAACAAGATACAACTGGAAGAGGAAGTTGAGCCCAACTACCCAAAGCTATTTAAAAGTCAAGAATGGGCTCATAATGGTCTAACATGCATGGAATGGTCGAACACAACCTTGTGGACCCATTTGATTTGAGATTTGTATGAATAGAACTAAATTATGAAAAAAGTTGATTTGGATAGATTGACACAGCCTTAGTATTTTGATCATATCTTTTTATATATAATTCGGATTGATACGATTCTGGTGGCAATGGAAAGAAGACTTCCATGGCTACAAGTGTTATTTCAGGAAGAAATTCCAAATTCCGAAGATATAGGGGTCGAATCAGGCAATCAATCAGGATGAAATTTGGAGATATGATTTGATTTTACCCTTTGAAGCAACCCTTTCTTTTCCTATAAATAGAGGGGTGGACGTGATAGATGGGGCATTCTCTCCTCTTTGGAGCTCTCTTCTCCTATTTTCTTCTTTCATTTTGTAATTTTGTTTTTAGTTTTATTGTAATGGCTTTCTAAGCTCTCAAGCTAAGGCTAGAGGTGATTTGTAACAATCTAATGGAGTTCAATTCATGTTTCATCAATGGTTTCAAGTAAGTATTGTTTATTTGAAGTGATGTTTATTTAATATTGTTCTTCTTCTTGTTTCTTTGTGATTTGGATACATAAGATGCTTGAAGGCTATCCTTCTTGATCTTTTGTGATTTGGATACATAGAAAACTTGAAGAGACAATTATTTTTATCCTTCATCTATCCAAAGTATTTTCTATCTTTAGTTTTAATTTTAATGTTCATATCTTCCGGTTAGATAGAATCTTCATTCAATTCTAACTGAGATAACATGATACATGAAGAACATCATTAGATGTTACAATGATCTTTAATGCCTTAGTGTTTTCTTATCTTGATTTCTTAACGTGTTATTCCCTCAATACTCTTCTACTCTTTCTTTCTTAATTTTTCTTCATCTATTTCTTCGTAACTATTTTCTTTGTTGCACAAGGCTTTCCCTGTGGATCGACCTTGTCTACTACAATTGGCAAGTAAAATAAATCTGAATTTGACTTCTTCATAGTCTTGTTTCAGACGTAACAGTTAAGGGTTAGTAATTATGACTTAAATAAGGTTTAATTTCACTTTTTATAAGTATTAATGTCAAACTTGATTTATCAAATTGACCCTCTAATCCTTTATTATTTTATTTTAGTGATTTTTGTTGTGATTAAATTTATTTTTTAGATAAAAAATAACCCTAATTAGCCACTAATGACATTTTTAACCTATTTTATAGCCCAACAATTTATAAACCTAGCCTAAAACCCTTATTATTTAAGAAACCCTAGCTTGCCTAAATGGAGATGAGTTGTGTTAGGAGAAAGGAGGTGTTTTACCCCCATTTCCCAAACAAGAAAAAAATTATTTAAGGTATGTTGTCTTAACCTAATCACCCCTAATCTTTTGATTATTGTCTTAATCACTCTTATCTTCATTTCACCAATTTGATTCTTGATTTATTTGATTAAAAATCTTATTTTTAATTTTGATTTAAAACCCAAAATGGGTAATTTTCATTTTTATCCAAAGGATTCTAGATCTACTTATTTTCAAGTTGATTTGAGCATATTAGTTAATTTTAATTAAGTTTTAACAAAAAGCCTAATTTTTAGGTAAGATTTCTTCAGGCTAGAAGCTCTTTTGTGGATCCAAAGGCTTCATAGAAGTAAAAGAGTTTTCCTTGTGTGGTTTTATCCATTGGAATGTATGATTGTGGATTTATGTGGGTTCTTGCTTCATTTGAGCTTTAATGATGAATTGTTATAAGCATATTATTGACTATTTTCATGTGATTAAGCATGAAAATGATTAGATTTACATGTTCTAGGGTTAGATTTTGATATTATAATGTTTTACGGTGATTTTAGAATTTAGCTTGAATTTTGAAATGTTTTCGGTTTGAATTTCGGAAGGCTGAAAACAAGCAAGGAAAAAGTAAACTATTAAGAGCATTTGAATTAGCCAACAGGGCGTTTGAACGGCCACCGTTCGAATGGCATGTATGGCTGATCAAGCGACCAGGTGTTCGAACAGCCCTATAGGTCGTTCGAAAGGCCAAATAATAGTTTTGTGCCTTGGCCTATTTTTGTGTATTTCGGTCATTTCTTGTTCTCTTCTCATAAATCTAATTCTTTATTACTAAAATGAGTTATTATTACCTACAAATGCTACTGTGATTATATGAGAACCATCTTAAAATTATGATTTAGCTCAAGCATGAATAGGACCATATATGTTTAGTTTTAGTATGATATTCTACTTGTTTTAAACTCATATTTAATGACTTCTTCATAATTACTTGATGAATCCAATAGGTTTTAACTATGATCATGTATGTATGCTTGCACATGTTATATTAATTTTAGGTGAATTATGTTTCACATGTTTTAGCTTAAGTATGGATATGTTTATACTTGTCTAGGTCTAACGCGATGTTATACTTGTCTTGAACTTGTATTTTGATGTTTTCTACACATTTACTCCATGATTTCAATTGGATAGAACTATAATAAAATTATGGATGCATGTATATATAACATTGATTATAGTTTGTTAATGCTTCATATGTTTTAGCTTATGGTTTATACACTACCACTTATGTACACTCTTGTATAGATAATTGTGATTTTATTTGACACCAATGGACCATGTTTTATGCACATATGGACTGATTTGAGAATGTTTACTTATACTTTGACTTATTTATCATTTGTTTATGTATGTACCATGTTGTATGCATTATGAAAATAATTTATAAATGAGGTTAATTGTGATTAGTCGTGATTTATCGAGTGAATGCAATTTATTGTTGTTGGTTGCCGGATTAGTCTCTCAAAGGTTTATCAAATCAGTTTTATGTTCCTTTGAGGATGGGTTTCTTCCCTGGGTGAGAATAGCGAAATGCTCTAACAAGTTAAATTGTTGAGTTATTTAGACCCTGAGAATTCAGGTTGGTTTGTCCGTGTTCACTTGCTTACCAGGGGGTGTTTTCCCCTTAAGGAATCTTGCCAAAACTACTTTAGTTTTCTTTTAGGAGGTCAGACCTTCCATGTTAAGGATTGTCTAGGGTGAGCAGGTCTGCTTATGCTTTGACCGATTAATGAGGGTTATTTCTCAATTGTGAGACATTCATTAGTTAATTTATGCACATGTATGGATATAACGCTCATTAACACAGGATATGTAGGAATAATAATGCTTATGTTACACATGTGATTATAGAATAAATTTGCATGAATATGCAGGATGGTGTGTGATGGAACTTTGATTTTACAGGGTAAATGTTTATATTGAGAAATGATTATGCATGATATAAATGTTGAAAATTGATTTATGTATGATGTGATTGTTATAATGAAATTCATATGTTTACACATAATGTGTATATATTTTATGAGCTATGGATGAACCCATAATGAACAGTTGGCATGATATGTGCTTATAGAATGTAGGTTATAGCATGATATGCAAATAGCATGATTATGTATTTATGGAATATGTCATTAAATATAAGTGACATGATTATGTATATGTAGAATATATTTGACATGATGCATAGGTGGCATGAGTATATGTTTATTGAATGTGGAAAATAATATGATGCATATGTGGCATGAATATATGTGGTTTGTCACATGATGAATGAGTGTGGGGAATGATTATGTGATAAATGTTATGTTGATAGTGCCTGTGATATCATTATGAATTTACTTTCTATATGAAAACCCTTGCTGAGCTTTGACTCACCCCTCTTTGTTTTGTAGTTTTATTTTAGGGCTATATATCGTGTCGTGCAGGTGCTTCAAATGAGATCTACATTGAGAATGAATACAGCCACATACTTTGAGAGGGGCTATGGTTGCATAGGGCTATGTTTGTTTTGTTTATGACATGTTGAGCTTATATGTAAGATCTTTAAACTCTAACCGGTTCTTTTTATTTGATTTAGTGATTATTGTGGTTTAATGTTAACTTCGATTGATTTTAACTTATTCTCAAACTTAAAGTGGTTAACAATGTTTTTACATCAAATTTTTTTTCACTAAGATGGTTTTTATGTTAATATAAGCTAATATGAATTTTTTCATTTTTTTTAAAATTTTTGACTGTTTTACCTGAAAAGTTAGGGCGGGGCCCGCTGTGGGCCCCAAGTGTAAAAATGGGATTATAGGTCTCAAATTATCCTAATAATATTTTTACATAGTAATTAAATGTTTCAAAAGCTTTAGACATTAATTTGCGTTTAAAATAAGCAAGTTCTCTATTTTTAGTGTAAAACTCTATTTATACCTCACATATCTATTAGGTTTACCCTAAAGCCTTTTATAAATAGAATGATACAACTACTTTCCTAATTGGGAAAGGGCTAGAAATCTGGAGCTTAGGAGCCCAGATCCCCATTTCCCAAGAAGGAAATGTGATTAAGGTGAGGATTAACCTAATCTTCCACTAATTTATTAGGGTTTCTCCTAAACTTTTCAAATCCCTTCTTTTAATAGGGTTTAATCTCAATTTCTACCCAAAAAGTTACTAATTTGAACCTCTGTTTAAAATCCTTGAGAAAGAAATTTCGTTTTTGAACTTAATAAACCCTAGATCTACTAGTTTTTGAGAGATTTAGGTGTTTTAAATCAGATTTATGAAGGTATTAACAAAAACCCTATGTTGGGTAGGATTTGAAGGTGTTGGAGGAGCGATTTCAAGTCAAGAAGTTTGTTAAAGGTAAGTGATTTTGTCCTAAATGTGTTTGTGATTTTATATTTAAGTTTTAATGGAGTTTGAAGTAGGTTTCCATGGATTTGAGCTTTAATGGCAGATTTAGTAAAACTTAATCTTTCTTATGATTTCTTTGTGTTTTTAATTATAAATGGCTAGATTTATTATTTTCTAAGCATGGATTTTATTATTATGATGTTTGGGAGTGAGATTTGAAGGTTTATGATGTTTATGTGAAGTTTTGGTTTTAGATTCGAAGTGGGGAAGATGAACTAGAAATGTCCGTTATGGCGATCGAACGGCCAGGCCTTTGAATGGCCCTGTAGGGCGTTCAAACGCCAACACTGCAATTTGATTACCTTTGTGTATTTTGCTTATTTTTCGTATTTTTACTCCTAAAAATCATTCCTTATGATTATGATGAGTAATACATGCTTAGATAAGCTACTGGAAGGGTATGAATTAGATGTTAGAGGCTATGATGAATGCTTAAGTGTTAAGTGGATTTCATGTTAATTGGTTAAGCATGTTATAAACTCTTGTCTTGAATCCATGATTGAATGATTCCTCATATTTTAGTATAATTCCAAAAAAGTTATAGCAAGAGAAATGAATTATATGCCTTCACATATCATGATGAAATTCTGGGTGAATGATGGTGTCATGCCTAGCTTCAAGTGTGGTATGAATATGCTTACATAGGTCTAACATGACGTTGCACTTGATTGGATTTTGTGTTTTTTTATTGTTTTCACTAATGATTTCAGTCAGGAACCATGATTAATTGTTAAAGAGTATGTGTGTGGTATGATGATGAGTTATTTACAAGGCATGTCCGTATGTTTAGAATTAAATGTTTCTACCATGTACACATACATGTGGGGGATAATTATGGTAATGGTTGATGTTATGATTATAAATGATGCATGAGGGGATGATGGGAGTACGTTTAATGAATTAGGATTCATGTATGTATTGCCCACGTATGTACCAAGTTGCATGCATCAAGAAACATATTTCTGAATGAGACTTAATTGAGATTAGTCGTGGTTGATTGATTGGATGCAATGGTGTAAGATTACGTGCTGGATTAATCGATCGTTGACTTATCAGAAATTGGTTGGTCTGAAAGGACATGATTTCGATTTGAGTTCCTATGTGGAACATGGATCCTCCTTGGGTTAGGTTGAGTCGATCTGAGTCGATGTTGAGTTGAGTTGAATGGAGACGATTGAGTTGACTCACATGAGGTTGAGATTTCTTGAAATAGTCATCTGGACCTTGAGAATTCAGAGTGGTACGCCTTCGTGCATCGACTACTACATGTTCTAGGTTCCCTGTGTGGGAATTTGGACTCTTCCGCCGCAGAGATGTCCTAGACGAACACACTGCTCTAGGTTCCCTGTGTGGGATTTGGACATTCTTGGCGAGGACTGTCCAGGGCGAGCAAATAAAGGGCCTGACTACCCAAATACCTTATGTTTCCTTCGTAGAAATCGGACTTTGTCCAGCTTATGTGGCATGATTATATTTCTCTTGATGATGGAGACATTCACCGATTGTTGATGATGCTTGTGTATGAGATAATATTATGCCTAGGATTGCACAGGTTGTGTAAGGATAATTGAGTTTCTGTGACTCATGTGGATATGTTTTGATATTCATGATTATGGATTAGTATGTTGAGACACTATTATACATGGTGAATGTATGCAATGAGTATGAATCATGAATGAGATGATATTGTGATATACTATGTGAAATGGTATGCAAGATGAATAAATACACTGAAAATGAATCATGATTGAGATGATAATGTGATATACTATGTGAAATGGTATGCAGGATGGATGAATGCATTGGAAATTAATCATGAATGAGGTGATATCATGATATACCATGTGAAATGGTATACAGGAGATATGTTCATGATCTTATGAGTATGTATGTGATGAGTAGTCATGCATAGGTTATGCTAATTTATCATAATGAATGCAGGAGATTTATGTAATGATTTCTAGGTGAAATATATGTGATGATCTTGGATTTACTCTCTCAACATATAAAACCTTATTGAGCTTTACTCACCCATCTTTTTGTGTTTTGTTTTAGGGCTACATGGCATGACATGCAGTTAACTAGGATCCTTTGTATGAGGAACGGTCAAGGAGAGCATGGGATTAGGCGTGGATGCCTCTAGACATTGTTATGTTTTCTAATTTATGCTATTATGATTATAGAACATCATGTATGGTGGTTCTTGTTTCAAACTTGTGTATATCTTATGTTTTTAGATCTGTTTGAGACTTTCTTATTAGAGCCATGCGTGACGGCTCAAAATTCTAAGAATGTGGGTATATGACTTATGGACTAATTTAGAGTTAAAGTCATCTTTTATTTCCCTTATTTATCTTGCAAAAAGGTTTAAAGGTGCGCAACTCCGTATGTGAAATTCACCTGATTAAGGGGTACAAGTCTTCAACTAAGTTAAACAAACCAACTCTATTGTTCCCGTATGCTCAAACCGTCCCTTGGACTGGGATTGGCTCGGGTCAGGCGGGTGCTGGGGCGTGACATTATATATTTGACTTTAAATCACACTTTGTTTAGCCATTGTTGGCTTAGATTTGTTTAGCCATTGTGGGCTTGTTTTATGACTAGTCGATGTAGGTATGAGTTGACTAATACATTTATTAGTAGTCCTTACATTCTTATATTTGCTTTTGCACAAAGTGTTTATGCGAGTGTTTATGCGCTACTCCGTTGTGTGTTCACCCAAGGATGGGTTAAGTCTCCGCACTTCAACTTCACTTGGTCGCGTTGTGTAACCGCTTACTCCTTGGACCAGGTTTGGGTCGGGGGTGGCGTGTGTTGGGGCGTGACATAAACCATATCTTATTCCAAGTGATAATCATTCTAAAAATCGAATATGTGCGAAAATCATAAAGCATAACTTGAAACTAACTCTAACACTTAGCATTCTAGAGTCATATGTATATTAAGTTTAAAAGACAACAAAAGTAAACATTTATGCCTTAAGATAGGCTAAAAACCCTTTCCTCACTCCCCGCATGAGTTTGAAGGAGACATGCCGAACTCCATGAACTTGGATGTCAATTTTTTTAGGCCATAGAGCTATTTAACTAGAAAAATAACCCTTCCACAATGTCCAACACACTTAATTTAGAGAAGAACGCCTCTTAAATGACTAGAATCGGACTTGAAATAGCTTAGAACGAGAGAAATGAAATTCAATGAGTGTAGGAGAGAAAAAACTGAACCCTATGTGCATTTAAATAGCTGTGTGAGGCGGCTCACATGCATAGTGCATGATGCGGGTTTGGGCATCATGGCGCACCACCCCCGGCCAAGCGTGTCTCGTGCGTCACCATGTCTAATGCACGCCATGAGCCCAAGCGTGTCTCAGCTAGCGACAGCTATTGATACTAGCCTAACACAATAAATTATTTTCTATTTCTTATATTTTTAGAAAAAGTTAATAGCTTTAAATGTGCATAACTTTCTCTCCCAAATTTCGATTCATGAATTCTTGGTACCGTTGGGTTCGTATTGATAATCCCTATGAAACTAGACCTGACATAGTTGGTTATCCCGCACTTTTTAATTGGATCCTTCCCACGTAATATGCTTCTCAAGGCTATTACTTTCAACCCCCCGATGTTCGATTTGCGCAATTCAAGGCTCATTACTCTCATTTTTCTGAGCTCTATCATGTCCTTAAGAAAGCCTACCGAATAAAGATCTCTACATAATTTTAAATTATTTAAAACTTGTATTTAGCTTTATTAGAGGAGTAAAATCGTATCAAATATTCATGGTTGTTATATTAATAGTTTAGTTAGGCAAGACTGTACTCCTAGACGTAGCTATCATGTCATAAAGAACCTTCGACTTGCACTAATGAAGTTGGAGACTTTTGAGTGAGAGTGCAAGATATTTGACTGAATGTTTAATTGTTGTGTTTTTTATAATTTGAAGTTTAATGGTTTTTGAAATGGAATTTATGTTGGTTAATATACTTATTCTGTTGGAATGTTGTTGTGAAATGATTTTCGGAAGTGTTATAGTGGAGAGTGTCAATTACTTATGGGTTTATGTATTATGCAGATTGATATGTGCGTAGGCAAGACTGTATGAGATTTGGTTATGATCTTATCATGTCTTATATATTAAGACACGACGGTTTGATCATTCATATGTTTGAAAATGAGTGAGTCACACCTTAGGTTAGTATATTTGTCAAAGGATTGGACAAATAAGTTTCTAATTTATTTTTTTTACTATTTTTTCATTCAAAAATGAATTGAGATACTTGTTACCTAAATCCAACACTCCCTCCATCCTAAATTAATAGCTTTATTTGGTGAAAAAAATGTTCTATATTAATTGCTTCATTTTTTTTCAATTTGAGTGATTGAGTACATAAAAAGAGTATCATAATCTTACTTTCCCTTCTTTTGAATGTGGACTTCACCATTCAATAAAAATTACTATTTTTTAAAATAGAGCTATTAATATAGGACGAATGGAGTATACAATTAGCCATATAGCCCATCTGCTCTCATTTATCCCCTGTAATTCATCTTAGAAATAAATATTATTATGATAAAGTTTATATAAGTATTTGTTATCAAATATTTATTCTTATAGGTAATTCACTTAATCTTATGAATCTTTTAATTTTATGTAATTATTTTGTTTATGTATTATAATTCCTTTGTTGTAGACCAAGCTTAGCCCTGAATTGGTTGACATCAATCATTTCAAATAGGTGTCTTTATATAAAAGTTGCATAGTTGCTACTTCGAGGCATAAGCATATGGACAATTCTCATGTTTATGTAGTTGTATATGCTACCCTCCCTTCAATTGAGAATGTCTTATACATATACATAGAACAATTTGTACCTTTATTGGATAAGATTCATAATCAATTAGCTTTGACTTAGTTAAGCCGTGCTAGGTAACCTGGATCATTATAAATATGAAATGGACTTGTTATCATGATGAGCTTATATATTGGATAAACTTTTAAGATATATATATGTATGTGTGTGTATGCGCGTGCATGTGTGCGTGTGTGTGTGACAAAAGTTTATATGAGCCCGGGCTCATGCACGCCTATGTGAGCATGGCCTCTATGGGCTATTGGATTTACATTCGATGACTCATAATACTCACAGGTTTAAATGCCTGTGAATAATCTGACGGCCCATAGAGCTTGGGCTCATGTAGGCATGTGTGAGCCCGGGCTCATATAAACAGGACTCATATAAATATATATTATAGTAATTCAATTCTTTGTTTATTTTTTCTTTGTTATTGTTTAATTGATTGTTTAACCCTTACCCACCCCTCTATTACTCAATGAGTAAGATATGAGTAATAAATAAAAAAAATGAGTAGGGTATTGATAATTTTTTTTAAAATAATAATAATCTAGCTTTACTTTTTATACACTAAAGACTTTATATTACTTATAATTAGATAGAGAAAATTAAATCCCATATTGTCGGAAGCATTTTTTATGCCTCATGCTCAATGTGAAAATGCTTGGGAGGCGTTGATTTTCAAGATCGATAGTGCACATGGTAGTACATGTTAGCACTAATGTGCACTACTGTGTGCGTTGTTGATCTTGAAAATTAACTACCATATGTGTTATCAATCTTGAAAAATAACGCCTCCGAGACATTTCTTACTTTCGGCTCAATACTCTTCACGGAGTATAAAAAGTGCAACACATTTTTTTGTCTAGTAGTGTAAAATTTTTGATGTAGTAAACATAAAATAAAAATATTATTTTCCCTTTAGAAAGCTAGTAAGACTAGTAAAATCTTCCATCATTAACAACTATACTCTACCCGTTAACAGCCCTCTCCCTCGCCACATATAGCGGCATGCCCCTAACGCTAAATAATGGGATTCTCCTCGAAATTAGAATAAACTTGTTGGCTTGAAATTAGAACTGCTCTACATTAAATTCACGTAACCATCGTAATCTCACAAGCTCTGCAGGCAGACCGGACAGGTGATGCAAATATCGGTCTGCAGTGGAGCCCGCATAGTGGCATGGGTCCCAGTTTTTAAGTTACATCTGAGGATAAGATTATAAAGCCAAGGACGGTTGCAAGAGGACTCCTCTAATGGGGAACTTGTTGGCCTCCCTGAATCCGTCAGCCCACTCCCAGTCCCACCGGCCCGGTCGGACCGGGTTCTCCCTCCAGACCAGCATCCCCGACCCAAGCTCCCGGTACAAGCAAATCTCGCCATCTTCGCTACCCGTACACTTGGTGGTGGACCACCCTCCGTGCGGCCGGAGGAACCTCCGGCTGAGCTCCTCCGGGACCTGATCCACCAGCCGCCAAACATCCCCCTGGCCCAGCTCCCACAACCGGGCCCCTCCCTCCGCCACTCCCCCCACCAGCGCCACCCTCCTCGTCGCCCACCTAGGTCGCGCCACCAGAGCCGCACACTCTAGCCGGTCCGCCTCCGGCGCTCGCACTTCTCGCCACTCGCCAGTCCCCACCTCCAGCGCCACCACGCTGTACGCTCGCGCCGATGTCACCCAGTACAGCGTCCCACCGCCCGCTCCGGCGTCGTAGGCGCTCTCGTTCGGGGTCCACACCGTAAGCCGGACAGCAAACTCGGGCGGGACCGGGCCCAGCGTCCTCCATGAGCCCGACTCCGAGTCGTACACCTCTAGCGCTGGCTCGTAGGCCGTGCCGCCCAGCGACATCCCCCCGGCCACGTAGACCCGGAATCCTCCTCCGCCTTCTGCGACGACGCCGAGAGCGGGGTTGGAGCGAGGATGATTGAGCTGGGGAAGAAGGCGGAAGCTGCGGGGAGAGAAGGGGTTGCAGACGGCCAGGCGGAGGGAGGAGGGGGCGAGGAGGCGGCAGAGAAGAAGGTTACGTTGGACCGGTGCGACGGGCCGGACCGGATAGGGAGGAAATCCAGGCGGGAGGTGAACCCAGCGGCCCAGAGCCGGGTTGCGGGCGTAGCAGCGGGCACCGCGGTCGCGAGCGTGCATGGCGAGGAACCATGGCGGGTGACGGTGGAAGAGGCGGCCGGCAGAGGAGGAGATGGCGCACCCCTGCCAGTGGCGGCTTGCGGAGGCGGCGCGCGCGAGGGAGTCCGGCGGGAGGAAGGCGAAGATATGGCAGAGGAGGTCCGATGGCAGCTGATCCCACATCGCGAGGAGAGAGAACACTAACCAAGGTCAGGGGCCTTAGATATAGGACGTTGCGGAAATGTGGCAACGAAGAGCTCGCCTTGGTCGGAACAGCCACGAGCGGAAGGGACGGAGTTGAATGGGGGAGTTACACGTGCGGGGTTTTGGCGGCGCTAGTGTGGGATCTGGGTGGAGGTTGGTTTGGCGGATGTCACTTTGGAAATTATTGGAGACCTGAATTATTGGGGTGGAGTTCCGTTGGACCGAATAAGACGAAATAAGATAACGAGCGAGCGAGAGAGCACTGTATTGCCTTCTGCAGCTCTGCTGGGAGTCGAGACCGTGTAAATATAATTTTATAATATCTGACGAGATCAAGATTGTCTTAAATTGCTAATTATTAATGAAATTGCGATGATCGAGATGAGGGACAAAGAATATATTAATAATTTTTTATTTAATTAATTTTTTATATTTTTTTATTAAGTTTATTAATCCTTAAATCTCATATTTTATTAGGTTTTTAATAAATTAATTGTGTTTACTCGTATTTTATTACATATTTGAACCATGCATGTGAATACGTGCGTGCTGGCCCACTGTGACAGTGTTGAGTGTGGGCAAGCTTCCTATTGATATGATTATGATATTAAGATGATGATAGATCTAGTTTTTTGACTTTTTCCCATGTGATGTTATAAAGCTCCTTGTACGTAGTTTAGAATGTCAGATACCCATGTGCCTCGTACAAGTGGCTTACATTTTTCTGTTCTTTTATGTTATAAAAGGTTTTTCAATTAAAGATGAGCCAATTTAAGAACACAACTCTAGTAGTCTAATATTCTTGCCAATTATGGGGATGGAATATAATTTTAGAATATTGGGATTGAATACATGAATGTGCCACGGTTGGCCCTTCGAGGGTGAACCTTGTAGATCCCAAAGGTCAGGTGGGTTTTGGACATTTTAAGTCGAGGCTCCGTGGATACACATATAAGAAACCTACAAAAATAATTTTTTTTAATTTTTTAAAATACAAATAATTTTTGAAGTTAATTAAAGATAATTTAAAGTAATGGGTTGTCTTTTATAAAAATAATTAATTAAATATGAAAAAAATACCTTGTATTTACATCCAAATTTAAAATGATGATAACGTATATGCTCCACAAGGTTGCCCTTATTGTCGTTCTTGATGGCCACAAGTGACCTAGCCAACTTGGTTGTAGCATAATATGGTTGTGGCCTTGTGAGAGAAGCTAGGGTGGGGCATAGTAAGTGGAGAACGCCAGAATGGTGGCGGAGTTTGGCACAGTGGTGATAGTGGCATTGGCAACAACAACAACAACAACAACTATGGTGCATTAGTGGGAGGGTAGAAGAGGGGGAAAATGAAGAAGTTTATGGGTAGGGGTAGATATGTCATTGTTAGAAATGAAAGCAATCTTTGTAATTTATATTTCTTTTTTGTAAAGTTTGAAATGTTTTATTAGGTTTAACATTTTAGGTGATATTGAAAGAGGAATGGGGTTATTTATAAATACAACCGTGTCAAAGGAAGTATCTAAAAGTTTCCCTAAAAAATTGCACATGGGGCCAAACAATTTTCTTAGACCTAGTAACTATCATTCAACATGATAAGCTCACTTATTTTGTTGCATAAAAAGTGCAATATTGAAAATTTAAAGATTCACTCAAAAAATAAAGAAGATAAGTAATTTGCAATTGCAAAGATAACTATCTTTGTTTTCTTTTTTAGTTTTGTGTTTTGAGAAGGTGATTTTTAACCAAGCAAGTCTTAGAGGTTGTTTGGAAACCGAATTTGCCTTCAAATTTGGGCAAGTTCCATAAAATCTTGCTAAAATCCAGCTTGGATAAAAAAATTGAAGGAATAAAAATTTTCAATGGATTGAGAAATTTGCCTCAATCTATAGAGTTTGGGAATCCCTCATGAGGAGATTTTGTGGATTCTACTGAATTGCCCTCTTCTTGGAAGTTTTGCCAAACTTAATTGTACTCCCTATGTCCCATATTAATAGCTCTTTTTAGTTTTTCAAAATGAACTAATTTTATAAGAATTGGTTCATTGTAATCTACATTCCAATTCTGTTCAAATTGCTAATCCAGACAACCTCATAATCAAACTCCACTAGTGTCACTACTTAGATATTTCTCAAAAGCTTTTATAGTCATCATAGTAGCAAAAGCACATAAATATTTATCTCTTGACACAAAACCAATTCATCCATTAAATTACAATGGGTTATTGTAATACCCCTTCATAATTTGAAATAATATAAATGTTGAAAACACATTGATTTGTAAACCATGTGTCATGCCATTTTTCAAAAAAAATTATATAATATACATCTAAGTTAATCTAAAGTACACATTTATCCTTGGCACATGGTTTACAAATCGACACATTTTCAACATTTATATTATTTCAAATTATGATGGGTTCAAATAAAAGTCAAGGGAAGGAGTGGAGTGAGGTGTGGAATCCTAAACCACCCCTCCGCCTTAAATAGCTGAGCCAGAAGGCTTGGCTCGGTGATGCCACATGTCATGTGGCTACAACAATTGCTGCATCAACCTAATGCCAATTTTTTATTCTCATTTTATTCATTTTAGTATCCAAAACAATTTTCAAAGTTTAAAAAATCATAACTTGCTCTTTCGATCTCAGATTCACACGTTCTTGGTAGCGTTGGACTTATATTGACGAGCTCTATGAAAGAAGATCCCACATGGGTAAGTCTTGCACTTTAAGTAGGACCTACCCATATGACAGAATTCTCAAGGTTATAGTTTTTATTCTCAACTTTGTTTCTTGCATTTTTTTGGCTCGTTGTGCTCACTTCTTAGATCTCTATCAAAACCCTAAGAGTTCCCTACTGAAGAATAAATCTATGTGGTTGAATTACGAATAATATGTATATTAGGTCATGATCTTTATCTGAACCCTATTTGAAGGATAAATTTTTATAATAGTTCTAAATTCAGGGTTGTTACAGTTATTGATTACTATTTTTCAAATATACGCTACAACAACCATGCTTATAGGATTGTAACAACCCACAATTTTTTTCAATTTTGAAAAATAGAACTTTTGGCCCTATAAGCGAGTTTTGGGCCTTGTAACTGTTTTTCTTAAATTCAAACTATTTTCACCTCAATTCGTTTAAAGGAACCTTAAGGTTTTTGATAAGGTTCTAAAGATGAACATATAAAGCCCAAAATCGGGTAAATCAAATGCCAATATAGTAGGCTACGACCTCTAAAATCATGTCATGGGTGGCCCTATAAAATTACAATATAACATATAGGGATGTAAACAACGTTCATTTATCCGATGTCTGTCTGTAGTAAAATAGATAATATTATTTTTTTAGCCCCTAATGAGAATGAACATGCACAAGGGTTGTTTGTGTTTATAGCCGCCGCATCCGCCATCTATATGTTTCATTATTATTATTTTTAATTTATACTAAATTAGTAACTTATATCACATAGTTAATCTTTGTAAAAAGATTGTAAAAATACATCTTATACTCTTACATGTCTTCCATAGTATTATTATTTATTTTTTAAATTAGACTATCTCACGATTATTATAACTATTTTTAATTTTTTTTCAAATTACCCTTAATTTGATAACAAAGCAATCAATGCCAAACTTTCACCTTCATTTGGCCATGTTTGTCCATGTCTGTCATGAACACATGTGGATGGATAGACACTTTGTGGGGTTTTATTTTGTAGGGCTTGTCAATACAACTCCAAAGGTACCAAGAATACGCAAATATGAGTTCGAGATAGGGAGTTATGGCCTTTAAAAATTTTAAAATTAGCTTCGTTTTAGAAATTAAAAAAATGGTGTTAACACGGCAAAATCTGGCTTTAGTGAGCATGGCTAGCCATGTTATGTTGCCTGCAGATGCATGCCATGTGGCATGCATATGGTTCCCCCCGCCCCTCTATTAATAAGGGGTGAGTCTCCCATTTATATCCACATGTTTCCTTTCTTCCTTTGGGCTTCCCTTGTCTCCAAACCTTCTGTTATCTATTATAGAGTTGTTTCTGACCTGATTTAAGTTGTTCAAAAGGTGAACTTAGGTAAATCAATGGTGCTCTACATTGTGAGAGAGTAGGATCCGTTTCTTGAGATAACCTTTCTAGAGGGGAAAATCCTAGGGTAAGGGAAGGTTCTATCTGTCGCCTTTGGGCCTCAAAGAGAGAAATATCCCAGTGAAAAAGGAGGTTCCACATGCCACCTTCGAGCCGCAAAAAGATAAATATCCTGGGGTATGGGGAAGTTTTGTCTGCCGCCTTCAGGCTGTAAAAAGAGAAATATCATGGGATATGGGGAGGTTATGCCTACCACCCCTGGGCTACAAAGAGAGGAAATGGGAGGTTTTGTCTGCCATCTCCCAAAGAAAGAAAATTATTTTTAAATGTGGAGGAATTGTTTGCCACTTCTCCAATAAAATTAATAAATCATGGGTACATGGCCTTAACTTTTAATTCTGTACTACAACTAGGTAATATATTTTCGTAGTTCTTTCATATTGTGAATGGATTATTTTGAAAATGGAATCATTAGGGGTCATAGCATCTTGTTACACATCTTAATAGGATTTTGTCATGATATAGTTTTTGAATTATTATATTATCTAAATGACATTTCAAATTGTTTTGAATGAATAGATTTGAATCGTAGTTATCTGGTATAAATTCTAAAAACTATCATTGGATTTGAAAGGTAGCTATTTGAGATATCCCTAAAGCTATTTGAGTTATGATTCCTAGAGGCATATGACACACTCATGAATTGAGATATCACGGGGAGATCTCTTTCATTCTAATCTCATTGCCTTACAAGCATGGTGTATGTCACTTCAGTATTGGTGGTATTCTGTGAATGAATGATTTATCCGATTTTATGAATACTTTATCGAATTTTGTATACTAATGATTTATGTGATATATTGAATTTTGTGAAAGATTGATTTATCTAATTTTATGAATAATTTATCAGATTTTATTTATGATTGATTTATCCAATTTATCAAATTTTGTGAATGATTAATTTATCCGATTATGTGAATGATTTATTGGATTTCGTGAAAGAATGATATGTATGATATGTGGGCGCTTTTAATTTTACATTGACTTGAACATATAAATGCATCTTTAATTAAAAAATACTTAAGAATTTCATATATGATGATATGCTTGTTTATTGACCTTAGTTTTTAGGGAGAACTATGCTTAGATCCGATTTGGAATAACATTTGAGTTGTTACCCAATAAGTATGTAGGCAACCAACATCATGGCGATGTTGGCCCGATATGAAAAACAGTAATAATTAGTTTTTATTCTTTTTGAAACTAGTTCCCAAGGATCGTTACAACTTTTACACACAGATGAGGATCCTGGCTATTGACATAAGAGATTTATGACGATTTTTTGGCATCTAGGTCGGGTTTTGCCCTTGCATTTTAGGTGTTGTGGACCTGAGGCATTACAAAGATAATACGATTGATTAAATACATAACCAAAATGAGCCAAGATTTATACAAGTAAAAGTTTACAGCTATCTACATTATAGTACAATGTCCCACTATCACTTCCTGTTCACACAAGCAAAAAATATTGCAAAGTATAATTAAGAGAATGACTTCTCCTAGGCTAAACAACACTTTCTCGTCCTTGAGACTCCATGCAGTAACAACAATAGCTACTACTCCTCACTAGGTGAACTTACAACATTAGAGTGCTTGAGTACATCTACATATACCAGAAGGATCAATGATTATAAAGAAAGGCTAATCAATCATACCTAACATTATGTTTTGCTAGGTTAAAATCATCAAGCAAAATTTTCTTTTATCTTTCCTATCATTTAATATATCAAGAGTTAGTCACTTATGCAGAGCAACAATATAACATAAAATACTCAAATTCATGTATAATTTAACATTTTAAATACTCTACCCTAGGAGTAATTTTAAGAATCTCTAATTCTAATGTTTCTTGGAGTTTGATAGTCCTCTAGGCCATTTGGTCAAGCCCTTACTCCACGAGATAAGAGCAGGACTCTAATGATACTTATGAACATTAGTAAACTAGCTCACTCCTCAAGCCCTCCTTAATGCCTAAGTGTGAGCACTACGACCACTTTTTGGATAGTAGCTTCTTATAGGAGAACTACCTTGAAAATTTAACCTTGTACGCAATAATTGTCACTAGCACAATTGGCTCAACATGGTTAAATGATCCCTTGAAGATGAACACTATCATCTTCATCTTTTAGAGTAAAAATTGTAAGAATATATGTGTCATATGTTAGATTAATTGACTAATTTCTTTGTCAAAATTATGTCACAAACCTTGATTATATGCTTAGTTTTAAAATCTGATTAAATATAGTTATGGTCGAGTCAGATTTAGAATTGACAGACTTTAAAAAATAAGAGCATATCTGTTCTTATGGCTGAGTGAATAATGTTGATGGTTTATCAAGCTTATTTAGATCACATTCATATACAAAAATTACTTGGAGAAATTTCAGAAGTGATTTCAGTGGTTTTAGGGTAAAAAAGGCAAAATTATAATTATAAAGTCAAAACAATCGATCACTAAACATAAATGAGAAGAGAATGGTTGATCGACACTTGAATTAGCTTTGTGTAAAACGAAGCTAAAAGTTATTGATCAATCGCTTTGTATATCGATCAATCGCTCAAAGTATCGTGTGTTCAGAAAATAGTGAACAATCGATCGCTATATGAAACGATTGATCGCTAAAAGTTCTAGTTACCCTAAACAAGTTATTTTGAATTCAATTTCTTTCCTTATTGAAACAAAAGACCTAAATCAGTTTGAGAGAGGAAAATTTAGAAAAAAAATTAAGAAGGGAGAGACCTTTGCATTATTTTCTAAGGGAATTCACATGGAGTTTTGAAGAGAAGATCAATGGTAAATTATAAAGTAATTCCACAACTGAAAAGAAGAGATTTCATACAGAAGTTTCAAAGAAGTTGCAACAAATATTTAATGGGAGATTGAAGATTCCAAAATGCCAAATTCAATATAATAAGAGGAGCTTGATGAAGGCTAGAAGAAGACAAAGACAAAGCAAGGAGGAAGAAAAGTTTCAAGTGCTTAAGGGAGAAGACTTGAAGGCCAAGAAAGACAAAAAATTGTAGATATCTAAACAAAAGGAGTTTGTATTAGAGTTAAAACAAAGGTTGGTGATTTGCTTGTATTGATGTAAATTGTGTTGCTTGGTAGTAGTGTATTGATTTGGTTTCTTTAGAACTGTCGTGACTTTTTACCCAAGTTTAGGTTTCCTACGTTAAAATTGTGTGTTCATGTTGGATTGAATGCTTTAAGTTTTATATATTAATACATCGTGAGTGCGCATAGAGAGTAGATTTACTTGTTTTCGCTTTATAAGAAAATTCTGTTCAAAGAGGTGATATCTCGAAGTGTTTATCTTTGTTAGATAATCGAACTAGGGGCAATGTGATTATCTGCTGGGTTGAATAGACTAATATTAAAATATAAAAAATGACCACATTTATTGCAAGATATCAATGACACAATTGTCACATAACTCCCACTCAGGAAGTCACCAATATCTAGGCAAGCATCAATCTTCTGCAAACTTGAGTTCCCCTTGGCTCAAAAGTTCAAATTCTCCCAATTAAGGGCAATTGAGTCCATCAAGTACCAAAGGTCTCATTTGAAGTAGTAATTATTTAGATTATTCATTACTCTTTATTAACATGCTAGCAAAAATGCATTCACATTACATATGCAAATATAGATTAATTAAAAAAGAAAATGAAATTAGAGATAAAGTATAAACCGAACAAAGGTCTCCCTTAACACTACAGTTACAATACATGCTTCTAGGAACATTATGAACATAAAATGCTTGCACATATAATTACAAACAATATACCAGCCCAAATACACTCATAGTAAGAAACTATGAGTCCAAATCTCATGGGTTTGATATTAGAGAAGGGCTAGCTAGAGTTATAGCATGCTACAGTTTTGGCTTATGGGCTGTCAAATCATGGCCTACCATGATCTGCCAGAGCTATAGTGAGCTGCAGATCCAGCAAGGTTTTTTCTTAATATTAGGGTGCAAGTTGGAGAGAAGAATGATGGTGATGCACCCCCTTCCTATTGATGACTAGTTTGCATCCATGTTCTCCTCCTAGATTGCATGTACATACTTCTTGGCTTGGGGTATCATCAGAAGAAAATTATTGACAAAGATTGAGGAGTTGATTATAGAGCTTGTATGGGAATAAAAACAAAAAACTGTTATATAGGAAAAATAAAAAAAATTATCATTAGGATGTGTGTTATGTGTGAAACCCATCTAAAACATTTGATAAAACATACCCATGTGGGTCTCATTTGACATAGCTCAATGAGCTTTCTAACGGTATCAAGAATGTCCAAAATTAAGGTCGAGAGCACATGATCTTACCCCACAAATTTGGTAACAACACAACATGGAAAGTGGGACCCGTGTCATTTCATAGTTGACACATAACAACCATGTAAAAGAATATGATTGCGATAAGATAGTTATATACAATGTCTCTAGTGGGTAATATAGGAATAAATATAAAATTTATGGGTAACAAAGAGATAAATATAAATATTCATGTATAATATAGGGATAAATAAAAAAATCTATCATGCACCTTCATATTTTATATAATACCACAACTAACTCACATTCCATTGTTGATTGCCTTATCAACTGTCAAGCCAATACCAAAGCCCTATTACCACGTGCCAACCATTTGGGGGAGCTCATTGGCCCTAACTTTGACTCCTTTCTTTTTCACCATTCATTTGACCAAGATTTTTATTTATTCTCTAGGATATAGTCCCAGAGGTTCAAATAATCAATTAATACAGTTTTTCTTCTTTTGTTGTACATATTTATATCACTTTGGGTGTCTAACGAAAGCTTTGTTGATAGCTTGATAGACTTGTTCATAAGTCAATAGAATATGCACTAATGTTCTTTTTAGCTATATCTTTATCTGATGGTTGTCTTCACTCTTGATTCCTCTTCCCATGCTTCAACGAAACCCCAAGGGAGTTATTTTACTTTCAGATTCCCTTGATTAAGCATATAACTTTGTAAATCTTACCAAATTCAAATATTCATGGCTTAAACTTGAAATTAGAACCATGACGATATCGTATTAGTTGTAGTCATGGATCTTACATTGTAGAAATCACTTCCTTTTGCTCTCCAAGCTCCAAAGTTTTGCCTCCACTTGATTTCAGTTCCTTCTCTTCCAAAGGTCTCAAATCCAAATGTTTCCTCTTAGTGGAGCTTTGGTTTATGTTGGAAAAGCAAGAAGAGTCAATTTGGTCATGACATGGAGCTTTACATATATATGAGGTAACTTAGGGGCAGAAAAGAATCTTTATTCTATGAACCATGTCCCGACAGCAATGTATCGATCATTGGTCAACAAGTTCATTTGACACGTTTACAATTTCCTTACTTTAACTAAAAATTTGAGAAGATTTTCGAAATTATTAAAAATTTACTAAGCACTACAATTACATACCTAAGAGCGACATTAGCGAAGTGGCATATGTAACAACTTTAGAGCATTTCTTTTATGCTTCATTTGTCTTATTTTAATGAGGAATTTCCATAACTAGACCTAAGGTCTAGCATAATCTTATAAAAAAGTAACTCTTTCATGGATTGTGCATGAAAGAAACCACACATTTAGTTCCCAAGATTAAGAACCCCCAAAACATATCTTAATATCATTCAATAAGCTTGTGCATTGTTGTTTGCAAACTTGTTGCTAGGGTCTTAACAAACTGGTTAAAGGTGAATTTGCCTCAAATTATTTTGGATTTTCATAGAACTTTTATTCCAGACTGCATCATTACCAATGATATCTGGATGCCTTTGGGACCCTCCACTCCATGCGGATGAAGATAAGGTGAAACTTACTTTCATAACCATCTAGCAAAGCATATGATAGGGTAGAGTGACTCTTCCTAGAGAAAATGATGGAAATGATGGGCTTCCAAGATCAGTGAATTAAGTTAGTTATGAATTGCATGACTTCGGTATCGTACAAGGTCCTCATCAATAGTTACTCTTTGAGGTCCATCTTCCCCACTAGAGGGCTTAGCCAGGGTGATTTATTTTCACCCTAAAATTTCCTTTGATAGCTTATGAAGGTGCCTCTACCAACAAAATAACAAAGGAAAGAGATCTCTATTCTTTGGTAGGAATACTCCGAAGCATACTAAGGAGGTGGTTAAGGTCATTTTTGAGGTTGAGGAGATTGTGTACCATGAAAGGTACCATGGGCTTCATTCACAGGCGGGTTGGTCAAAGAAGAAACTCTTTGGAGAGTTGAAGTATAAGATCTAGAAGAAGCTTCTTTGATGGAAAGAGAACCTTCTCTCTCAAGCTAGAAAAGATGTCTCAAGTAATTTAGAAGTGTGTAATGTGTTGCTTCAAAATACCAAAGGAAATCTATCAATCTCTCACCTCTCATACCTAGTGGGGTTGGCTGGCTCAATAATAAGAATTGACCTCTTGGCTAAACTTTGTAACCCTAAGGAGGATGGTGGGATGAGTTCCTCCAACTAGACTACTTTCAACCTCCCCTTGCTTGCTAAACAAGGTTGGAGGTTGTGTACCAACAAGGGATCTTAGCTCTCAAGAATGTTTAAATAAAAATATTTTCCAAAGCCCTCTTTCTTGGAAACCTTTGTTGGACTATGGTATGGGCTCAGGCCCATACGACCTTGTTTTTGGTCTGGGTGAGCAATTACATGCCACGGGGACAGTGGGGGTAGTTGTGCCGACCCCATGAGACTCATCTTGAGACACATTCTTTTGCGACTCCCATCTGACACACATACACTAGGCATGTGACTAGGGTACACAATTCACCTTGAGGGGCCCGCCCTATAATGTGTATTTCTTGGACCCATATTTAGCAAGGCATCGACCTTCACGAGCATGGCCACATGTAGGGGATCAGGCCTCCGTGGGCTAGGAGAGTCCGAGCCCACATCTGTTGTAAAAGAATCAATATTAATCTATGTAGATATTAGTAGTAAGCCTATTGTCACACCTTGCCACACCCCCTTGACCCGAACCCGGTCCAAGGAGAGGTGACAAAGGTGCGACAAAGTGGAAAACTAACCCAAAGCTAGGCTAGATCGAAGTTAGTGGTGGCAAAGGGCTGGGCAGATGTGGTTTTGGACTAATTTTAAAATTAAAGTGGTTAACAAAGGTTTTAACCAAAATTTTCTTTATATTTTAGGTTTTTAAGTTAATTTAAGTCATTTAGAATTTTTCTAGAATTTTTACTATTTTTCCCAAAAAGTTAGGGTTGGCAGGACCCATCGTGGGCCTCATGTACAAAATTTGAATTTTTAGCCCTAAATGACCCTAACATTAACCTAAGACCCTGGGTAATCATTTCAAAATATTTAGACACCAAACTAGGTTTCAAATCAGCAAATTTTGACATTTTTAGTATAAAATAGTATTTGTACCCCACTAATTAATTAGGTTTACCACACCCTTTACTATAAAAGAAATGGCACAACCACTTTCCCAATTGGGAAAGAGCTGAGACCTAGACTTATGAGCCTAATCCTCATTTTCCTAAACGAGAAAAAAGATTAAGGTATGATTTTGCTTAATATTCCATTAATCCATTAGGGTTTTGCTTAAATCTTTCAAATTTCTTCCTTTGCTTTAGATTAATCTAGCTTTTCACTTAAAACTACTGACTTGGGCTTCTATTTCAAAACCTAATGTTTATAATTTTGTTTTTGGGTCTCTTGAACCCTAGATCTACTTGTTTTTTAAGGTTTTAGGTGTTTTAAAATCCAATTTGAGAAGTATTAATAAAAAATCATATTTTTGGGTCGGTTTTGTAACGACTCGTTTTTCAATTACGTCCAACCTCAAGGGTTAGGCCTAATTGGATAATTTTATGATGAATTTTAGAAGGTTTTAGAGGTTGAAACTACCATATTTGAGTAGAGCTCAAAGAAACAAGCGTAATGATTCGAAGAATGCACAAAACGGAAGTAAGGACTAGAAGTTATGACTTCGGGAAACATATAATATAGGCGGGACCCACTTGGAAAGAGCAAAATACACTACTTTAAGTGGGTTAGTATCAACGAGCTCGTCAATACGAGTCCAATGGTATTAAGAACGCGCGAATCCGAATTCGGGGTAAGAAGTTGTGCACATTTGAAGTTTTGAGAGTAAAAATAAAAAGAAAAAAAAGAAAAAGAACGGCGCGCGTGTGTCAGGCGCACGCAATGTGCAGTGAAATGCGCATCGCAGGGCAGATGCACACACACGCAAAACCACGGGCGCTGTGCAGTGGATTTCGGCGCGCCGGGGTCTATAAATAACCCCCTTCCGTCATTTTTTCACCCAGACCTTCTTTTACCCCATTTCTGACCGTTCTGAGGCCGATTAAGGCTTTCAAGACCTGTTTCCTACTAAATCGAGTGTGCTCTACACGATGAAGGAGTCCTTTCTTCGAGTTGGAGTCCGTATAAGGAGGAAACGCCCCAAGACAAGGAGAGGTTCTGCCCATCATCTTCGAGCACCGACCAACTTTGTTTTTTCTATTTCTGACCATCCTAACTCCGATTTAGTCGATTCAAGAGGCGTTCTTGACTAAATCGAGTGTGTTCTACGCGATGGAGGGTTCCATTTCTGAGTTGGTGATTGTATGAGGAGGAAATGCCCCGAGACTAGGAGAGGCCCTGCCCGTCATCCTCGAACACCCAAGCAAGAAATAGAGACCTAGAGCAAGACGGGGTTCTGTCCATAGTTACCGAGCCTCAACAAGAGAAACAATCTAGAGTAGGGGAGGTTCGTTCCACTGCTCACAGGCACAAAAAACGAGAAGAGTCTCCGGCAAGGAGAATATTTGTACATAGTCTTTCGGTGCAAGACGAGGGACATATAAAGGCTAGAGGAAGCTCCGTCTACTACCTCCAGATCTGAAGGAGAGGACGCCCAAAAGGAACGAGCAACTCCGAATATCACTACCTTACAAGACATGATGGGAGTAAGCATTTCTGATCTCCCGTTTTAATTATAGAATGACATGTGCTAGTTATGATGTGTGTTATGCTACGATCAATATGCTTGCTATGCTTATATGCCATGATGTGTGCTTATATGCCATGATGTGTACTTATATGCCATGATGTACGCTTATATGTCATGATGTGTGTGGTCTCGCTCTAGGGTAGAGCGAAATGTGTAATATGTGTGTTCGGTCTAGGCTCAGTGATAGAGCGAGATGTGTGTATGTGGTTATGATCCCGCTCGGTGGTAGAGCGAGATGAAAGATTTCATTGATTTATTAACTTCCACTTTACTCCGATAGATTATGAGTTTCAGTATGATTTCGATTCAATTTTAGTATATACGTATTTTAACGTATAGGATTTTGTAATATCTGATGTATGTAGTAGCCGTTAGGCAGAACTACGTTCAGATCCGATCGTATTAGAATAATATCCAATACATACGTAGGCAACCAACAACAAGGCAACATTAGCCCGATCCAAATTATTTATAATAATATGTTTTATTCTATTTTACACATGATGAACTATAAAGCTTTGTTGTGTGTATGTGTTCATTACAACCTAAGTCTACGTACGGGGAAGCCTTAAAGCTCCGTAGTACGTAGACGAACGTTGTACCTCTCACACACAGATGATGATTTCTGGATTAAGGAAAGAGAAATTTTCTATTAGTGATTTTGTGGGCCCAGCTCAGGTCGGGTCATTATAGGTTTTGAAGGAGTTTAAGGATCCATTTCGAATCAAGAACTGCTGGAAGGTAAGGGTTTTGATCCCAAACATTGTTATGATTCGGATTTAAGTTTTGATCGTGTTTTGAAATGGGTTCCATGATTATGAACTTTAATGGTGATTTGTGAAAGGTGTAATCTTTGATGTAATTTCTTGGGGTTTATGTTTAATAATGGCTAGATTTGATGTTCTGGAAGCATAGATTTGATTATGGTGATGTTTGGGAGTAGGATTTGGGAGTTTGAATGGTGTATGTGAAGTTTTGGTTTTAAATTCGAAGTGGGGAAGACGAACCAGAGCCACTGTGTTGGCATTTGAACGGCCTTGCTGGCTGATCGAATGGATGTAATGTAGTTTTGGCCATTTGTTTCTTTTGCGTATTTTCATGCTTATACTTTTAAATGTTATTTCTTATGCTCATGCTGAGTATGTATGCTAGAATGAGCCACTAGAAGGGCATGTTATTGATGTTGGAAATTATGAAGAGTATTTATGTATTATGTAAAATTTCATGTAGTTGGCTACACATGTTAGGAATTGTTTATCTTGAATCTATGATTTAATGATTCTGTATGTTTTAAGGATGATTCCAGCAAGATTATAGTATGAGAATGGACTGATATGTCTTCATCTAATGTGATTAAATTATGGGTGAGGGGTGGTGCTAAGTCTAGATTCAAGTGCGGTGTGAATATGCTTGCATAGGTTTAGCATGAGGAGGTTACACTTGACTTGATTGATAGTTTTTGCCCATGATTTCAGTTGGAACCATGATTAGATGTTAATGTGCATGTGTGGTATGATGATGAGTTGATTACAAGCATGTTCATATGCTTAGACTTAAATGTTTCTACCATGTACACACACATGTGGGGGACGAATTATGATGATGTTTAGTATTATGATTATAAATGATGCATGAGGGGTTGATGGGAGCACTTATCATGAATTAGGATTCATGTATGTCTTGCCCACATATGTATCATGTTGCATGCATCATGAAATGAATTTCTGAATGAGACTTTATCGAGGTTTAGTCGTGGTTGATCAATTGGATGCAATGATGTGAGATTGTGTGCCGGATTAATCGAACATTGGCTTATCAAAAATTAATTAATTCGATAGGACATGATTTTGATTTGAGTTCCTCTATGAAACATGGATACTCCCCAGGTTGAGTCGATCTGAATTGATATTGAGTTGAGTTGAATGAGGACAAGTTTTGTACTTGTCTTGCGGTTGAGATTTCTTAAGATAGTCATTTGGACCCTGAGAATCCAGAATGGTACGCCTTCACGCACCGACTACCATGTGTTCTAGGTTTCCTATGTAGGAATTCGGACTCTTCCAACCGCAGAAGATGTTCCTGGGTGAACACACATGCTCTAGGTTCTCTGTGTGAGAATTTGGATGTTCTTGGCCAGAATTATCCTGGGCGAGCAAACTTAGGGGCTGACTACCCCGAACACATTACGTTTCATGTGTGGAAATCGGTCTGTTTCTAGCCTGTGTGGCTTGATTGCATTTCTCTCTATGATTGAGACATTCACCATTTGTTGATTATCTATGTGTATGAGATACTATTATGCCCAGGTTACACATGTTGTATAGAGATAATTAAGATTATGTGACACATGTGATTATGATTTATTATGCATGATTTAGTATCATGTGATTGAGATTCTTATCGTGCAGGGTGAATGATTTATGGATAAATGATAGGAATATGCATTATGTGATTATGTGTTGAGTACACGTGTTATGCAGGTTGAAGTGCTATGAATGAGAATGGCTTGATTTGCATGATTGTGAATGTGATTGTTGTGCCCGGTGTAGGCACAAGCGGTACCTTGCACGAATCACTCAAGGAAGTAGGAAGAAAGAAGAGGGAAGGAACTGAATATTTTATTGCATAACCAAAACAAGGAATGAGGAAGACAACCCATATAGGGAGCCGCACCTCTTCCTTGGGAGTCATGCTAGTTAGTGGGCCCGACTAATCCGCGGGGACACTACTTGGCCCATTACAACTTACTAATATAATGTCCTCACTATTCTAATTATTACAGAAGCTTAACATGAACAAAGTAGCCTAATGCAAGCAAATGAAAGGATCAACGGAGTGAAATGAGAGCCTGGGTGAACGTGCACAACACTCCACCACGCTTCCGCTATTTGCCTTGTCCTCAAGGCTACCATGCTGGGTGGCGAGCCATTACTCATCCTCTGACATCCAAGTGGTGTCTTCAAGCAGCTGGCCCTGCCATGACACGAGTACCTCCATAATAATACGGCCAGAACGGCAAACCCGATGCTTATCAAGCACCAAGGCAGGGTGGGTTCCATGGTAGGGCTAGTCCCATTAATGGCGGAGGTGGAGCATCGGTAGCTAGGGAGGTGTCACCCACATAGCGACGGAGTCGAGAGACATGGAAGACCGGATGGACCAATGAGTCAGGCGGTAGAGCGAGACGGTAAGCCACAGGACCAATGCGTTCCACAATAGCATATGACCCATGGTAACGGGGGGCGAGCTTAGAATGCTCCGGCTGAAATAATGTGGTGTGACGCTGGGACTGAGATGTAGACCAAGTCGCCCATGCTAAACTCCCGATCAGCATGCTTTCTGTCATAGAGCTGTTTCATTCCGTTCTGAGCTGAGGCGAGGTTCAACTTAAGCTGACAGAGAACCTCATCCCGTGTCTAAAGCATGTAATCCACCTCGGCGACAGAAGAGCGGTGCGGAACATATGACAGCACGGTCGGAGGTGGATGCCCGTACAATACCTCAAAAGGAGTGAACCCTATGCTTGTGTGGAAGGCGATGTTATACGACCATTCCGCCCATGGAAGAAGCTGGAGCTACCTACGGGTCTGAGTCATAGCAAAGCATCGGAGATAGTGTTCCAAGCAACGGTTCACCACCTCAGTTTGGTCGTCCGTCTGCGGATGGTAGGTTGTGCTCATGTGAAGAGCAGTACCTTGCAAGGCAAAGAACTCCCACCAAAAGTGAGAGATGAATACCTTGTCGTGATCTGACACAATAGTGCGAGGCATCTCGTGGAGCTTAACAACCTCCCACACATAAATCTCTGCCACAATCTTGGCGGTGAAGGGGTGTCAAAGAGCGCAAAAGTGCGCGTACTTAGATAACCGATCCACGACCACAAGGATCACGGACTTGCCTTGCACCAAGGGCAAGGCCTCCACGAAGTCCATCGAAACATCCTCCCAGACCTTGTCAGGAATGGATGAGGCTGAAGTAGTCTGGTAG
This sequence comes from Saururus chinensis, assembly GCA_035235625.1. Taxonomy (NCBI): domain Eukaryota; kingdom Viridiplantae; phylum Streptophyta; class Magnoliopsida; order Piperales; family Saururaceae; genus Saururus; species Saururus chinensis. Next base: position 25,350,805 of record CP141143.1, on the reverse strand, counting down.
GGGATATCGTGGTAGCCTTGGCTCGTTGGCATACATCACAGGTTGCGATATAGTCCGAAATAGCCCGCCGAATACCCTGACACATGAAGCTCTGGATGACCCTCTTATAAGTGCATAATGCCCCTTCGTGGCTAGCTAGTGGAGTGTCATGGAAATGGGAGAGAATGTGCCGGCAAAGGTCCTTGACATCGGGCACCCATAGGCGGTCTTTCCATAATAGAAGGTCATCTCGCCAAACAAAGAAGGGGCGGCCAGCAGGGTCTCCCTGGAGAGATGCAATAAGTGACTGTGTGGAAGGATCCTCTCAGTAGGCTTTGCGTAACTCAGCAATGAAGGGGCAGGAAGGAGTAGATATGGCCAGGCAAGAACCGGAGGTCGAGTTGCGTGAGAGGGCGTCGGCCACCGTGTTGTCCGCTCCTTTCTTGTACACCACTTCATAGTCATATCCCAACAACTTACTAGCCCACCGTTGTTGTGCGGGAGTGGAAACCTGCTACTTGAGGAAGTACTTCAAGGGTTGATGATCAGTGCAGATAGTGAAGCGGCGGCCGAGCAAATAGGGCTGCCATTTGTCGACGACAAGGACTATGGCTAGCATCTCCTTCTCATAGACAGACAGTGATAAGGAACAACCTACCAAGGCCTTGCTGAAGAAGGCAATAGGGTGCTCGTCCTATAGGAGCACAGCACCCAGGGCGGCCTCTGACGTATCTGTTTCAACCACGAACAGATGGCTAAAATCCGGTAGAATGAGGACGAGGGCGGAGGCCATGGACTGCTTCAGCGTATCAAAAACCGCTTGGGCAGCCTCTGTCCAAGTGAAGCTGCCCTTCTTCAATAGCTCTATGAGGGGGCGGGCAATCACACCATAGTGGTTGATAAATCGCCGGTAGTACCTAGTGTGGCCCAAGAATCCTCTATGTCATGTGAGAAGTTGCTTTTGGTTGAAATCTCTTTTTAAAAAACAAAACAAAAGAGGGTCATGTTCAAATGCACATTATAGAAAAACAAAGCAAAAGAGGGCCATTCAACGCAGTCACTTAAAATCATGGAAAGCTGTATCGGCCGATATAGGTGAGTATTGGCCGATATGTACCTGTATCGGTTGATATCAGTACGGTACGGGGGGCAATATGCCCCCCATAGAAAAAATTGATATGTAACGGTCATATTGGCCATACCATATCGATACGAACGATACGTATCGTTACCCTATTTAAAAAATATTTTTTTATTTAAAAAAAAATTTTAATTAAAAAAATTAAAAAAAATTGAAACAAAAAGTTTTTAAATTTTTTTCCTTAAAAACAAAAACACAATTCAAACCCAACTTTTTTAAAAGTTGAAGTTTTTGTTATATTAAAAATAATATTTTTAAAGTTATATGAGATCAATACGGGTAGGTCCATGCAATTTACATAATTATTTTTTTACATATAGTACTCCACAAATATACATTTATTTAAACATACAACTTAGACTCATATTATTTATTTTTAAAATAAACTAATTTTAAAGCACTTAATATGGAAAAGAATGAGTAATAATTTGTATAGGATGGAGAGCATAATAGTGTATGGTTCTAAATGAACTAATTTTAGAATACTCGTATTGGTTGATACGGCATTATATGGTCTTATTATGATCTAAAAGAAGTATTATAATGATATATTATTAGTTATAATATTTTTTTATGTTTATAAAAGGGTTTATGTCCGTTTTGGCGCGTACCAAACGTATTATCGGCGCATACCCGTATCCAAAGTCATCGATACTCTCATCCGCATTGATACGGCCTTCCATGCTTAAAATTCAGCTTACATGTTCCACAAAACCTTTCATAGCATTAGAAGCTCAAATGCTTTTCAATGCAAAAGCCTTTGTGCTTCAGTTTTCCTCATCATTGAGCTACTGCCTGATGTGTTGTTTTTCTTTCACAATGAATAAGGTTATATAGGCTAGAACTCCAAATTGAGGAATAAATTGGACTCCCACAGGAAAAAGCCGCTAAAAAGCAAGCTGACCTCTTCCATTACAATATATCAATCCACTATATCCTATAACATATTTTGCTAAATATGGGGCTAGCATGATGACAAGATGGGTGCACATATACTATTCAGTTAAAGTTTAAAATTTTTCCATTGAAAATATTTTGTTTGTGAGAGACAACATCAACAAAATTTACCCTTTATCTATAACAAGATAGAAATGTGTTGTCATTTTGGATTTACTTTCCATATTAAAACTCTTGTTGAGCTTATGACTCACCTCTCTTTATTTGTGTTTTATTTTAGGGCTACATGGCGTGCCATGCAGGTTGTTTGGATTAGCTCTATGTGGAGCATGTGGTTGGCGATGATCATTAAGAGAGGTTGCTTGGAGATGTTATATTTTATGATAGCTTTGATAGCATGTTATGTTGATATATTTACATACTTTACTGTACTTCGCACTTCTATTAAGCCAATGTTGGCTTAGAATCTTATTAGCTATTGCGGGCTTAGACTTAAGCTTTAGCCATGTGTGAGCTATTTATGACTAAGTATATAGGTATGTATGGACTAATATTTAATTAGTAGTCATTTATTGCTAATTTTACTTTTGTACAAAGTATACGTGCACAACTCTGTAGTATTCTACCCCAGGATGGGTCGTCTTCCACAATTCAGCTATAATTCATCACGTTGCATGCAGCTTCCTCCTTAGACCGGGTTCGGATAGGGGGTGGCGTGCGCTGGGGTGTAATATACGTAATTTCCTTTGTTTAGTTATTAACCATCACATTCTTAGAATCTTTTGCTAATAAATGAGGGAATTTCTGTTAAATATAAGATTTTCATTTTATCGAAACGTGGATTTTTATCACCGTATCATTTGTGTTCAAATTTTTTCTATCTTGATATAGATATATGGTAAATTTTTTTAATGTTGTCTCTTGACAAACAAAAAAATTCAATGAAAAAATTTAAAACATTTGTATAATGTCTATGCACCCATCTTGTCATCATGTTAGCCCCATATTTAAGAGAATATCTTATAGGATGAACCATGATCGGCTAGTGAAGCTTCACCAGCGGCTACGCTGGTGAAGCAACCTCATCCAATCAATTTTTCAGAACATGTGCATTTATAACAGCATGTGCAAACTGGGAGATATGCGATCACTGATATCACGTGTTTTGAAAAATTGATTGACTGGTGTTGCTTCACCTACGGCTATGCTAGTGTTGCTTCATTAGCTAATCACGATTCTTATAGGATATAGTGGACCAATACATTATAATGGAAGAGGCCTATGCGGGGTCCAATTTATTCCTCAATTTCGAGTTATGGCCTATATAACCTTATTCATTGTGAAGGCAAAATGAAGCATCAGGCAGTAGCTCGATGATGAGGAAAACTGAAGTACAAAGGCTTTTGCATTGAAAGCATTTGAGCTGCTAATGCTCTAAAAGGTTTTGTGGAACATGTAAGCCAAATTTTAAGTGACTGCATTGCACCCTAATTCAATTCTCACTAGAGCTAGTAACAACAAAGCTGATTACATTTAGTTTTCACAACTACGCTGTATATATTTGATGCATGTTTTGCATTAATACTTAGGGTTTGTTTGTTTTGTCCAAATCTGAATCTAAAAAGCCCTCTGAAATTTAAAGTAAATTCTTTTCCAATTTTTACTAAAAGAACTCTTTTCCCAAGTCATATCCACACTATATTGGGGTGTCCATACTTACCACTCGTCGCAAATAAAAAATTAGCTTCATTACTTCTTTCATTGAACATTTGGTGAAAGGTTACTAAAAAAAGAAGTTTATCTTTTAATTTCCTATGCCAAAAAGGGAACTTTATATTTCAATTGAATATCTTAGGTCCTACATCAGTTTTCGGGGGAGGATTGAGCTCTATCTAGGTCGGGTGGGATCGGATACATGAAATGAACACAGGTTCTATTTCAATAATACTCTTCTCAACCCAGCCTAACCCCACACAAGATATATCATTGATTTTCCTTTCCTTGTTAAAAAAATAAGTGCAGGGAACATGAAGCCCCAAGCATATTTTATTGAAACTTTAACATTGGAGACTATAGCAACATCCAAGATAAGTTTAAAAAATTCATTACATAGTGTATATTCTAACTAATTGCTACTCCCATCTTCGTTCACTTGATAAATAACATAGTTTGGAATCAAAAGTTCTCAAACTGCAATCCGCGCAATGGTCTGCAATACATTTTCATATGTAGAAATTAATACATGTGGGGGAAAAGATACGTAAAAGGAGAGTTGCTAGCCAGTTGGAGAGTTAACCTTTATACCAGACTGGAACTGTGCCTCCCATGTCTTTGGTGCTGAAATTGAGTGTTAACAAGTAAATTTTTCACCACCACCATAGAATAAAAAACTCAAACCAGAAGCTATTAGGATTCACTTACTGGATCAGCAGCATTTTTTCATGCAGGCAAGCGCTTTGTCATGATCTTGAGCTTCAGGGAACACCTATTTGTGGCTTTGATCTGCTACAACTTTCCCGATCAAACTGCTATAGGAACACCAAAAATGCAATACTGGTGCACCCAAGAGCTTTTTAGGAGCTTAAATCTACTTTACAACTAGTGTATTAGACATGCCCTTCTCTGAAGTTGTAGATTTCATGTGACATCTTAAAGAAGTGATCCCGTTGCAAGCCTCTAGGAAATTGTTTCCAAAATCTGATGGTCCCAAACGGTTGTTGGGATCAATCTCGCAGTCTTGAATGGTTGTTGAGGCAGCAAAATTGCAGAATCCAACTTCCCAAGCTAATATCCTGTTATGTACCATTCAAAAAATTTATAAAACGGTCAAAATGCAATAGTTTTGATGAGCAAGAGAGCTTTTACGATGAAGTAGATCCTACCAATTTCTCTTATTCCCTCTGTACCTATGAAAGCCCGCCCCAGCTCCTTGATCATCCCATCTGTTAACAGAATGTAGCAGTCAAATATATAATAAGATACGAATTAAAAATGATGTCCTTGCATCTATTCCATGAAAGCTGTCATAATAGCTGCAAGTGCTATGCAACCTTTGATACAACACTCTCCAAAGATGCAAGTGCCATATGAGCAGGTCTAGGCTGAGCATTTGTGAATCTTTTCCATCCAGCGTAGCTCCTTGCCCAGTATCCCCGACGGGCCCGGCTTGAACAAACAAACTCCTGTCTACCAATTCAAATTTATGAGAAAATGAATTAAGAGGAGAATTATATCTTATGTCATAGTTGCAGGAACAAGCTTCCTATCTCTTAGAAAATCCAAAGGAGTCATTCCCTGCTGCTTCAATATTGCTCCCCAAGGAGAGTATTTGCACGTTGTTTGAACATACTTTACAAAGCCTTGAATAGTAAGGACCCAACTTGATTTTCTGAACGATAGACCCTTCAACATATTGGATCATGATTTTGGAACTGGAAGGGAATTAAAACAGAACACTGCAAGTAGGTACACATCTAGCAAAAGAGGATCTGAATATGAAAGTAAAATCCCAACACATCTCAATAATCATCTAAAACTCTTCAATTCAATGAGTAGCAGATTCACCTGAGAGATTTTCTCTAGAAATTTTCTCGAGAAATTGTTTTGCTAATCCTCATTTCTGGTTGAAAATTGAAGCCAGAGATATACCTGATCATCATATGCTAGTGATCCTCCCCAAGACCCTCCTTCCCTCGCTTTGCTTCCTCTCCTCTTGGGTCGTTGCTCCCCAGCCATCTTCTCCTCCTGTTGCTACTCCTGCTACGGCATTTCTTCCTCGGCCTTGGTGATGGACGTGTCGGAGATGTTCGACTACAACAGGGACAAGAGGATCACAAGGCAGGAGCTGAGCGACTTGCTAGGGAGCTTGGGCATGTTTATATTGGAGCTGGAGGGGATGATCGAGAAGTTTGGTGCGTGGACATGGGTGAGTTCAAGGCGCTTATGGTGGAGAGGGACAGCAACAGAGGACATGAGAGAGCCATTCGGGGTGTTCGACGCCGACAGCAATGGGTACATCATGGTAAAAGAGCTACAGGCAAAGCTGGCGTCGGTGGGGCTAAAATCGGGTTTATGTTTTGAAAGGTATTCAGTGGACAAAACACATCTGACTTTTAAGTAGATCTTATTAACGTAGATCTTATTTATAGACTGATTCAGGGACTGAATTCAGTATTAAACAAATACACTAAAAGGCGGACTTTTAAGTGGTTTTTCAGTGACTTATTCAGTTCAGGTCTAAATTAGAATAGACCCTTAATAAAACTACCATCAGTACATATGCATGCTAATGCAAGCCTTAGCCCGGTTAAAAATGCAGTCACTTGGAACACCAGCCGGGCCAGACCAATTTTGAGAGAAGCAAAACTATCTTACCTGTGGCCAATAATGTAAATCAAGTAAACTAATGGCTCATGCTAAAGGCTATGGCTAGCATGATAAGAATCCAGTAAGACGCTATTACCGCCTTACAAAAGAAAAACACCTTGTTCTCTACTACATACTTTGCATTACACGCTACAGAGTAATTTTTCTACTTTGCATTACACGCTACAGAGTAATTTTTCTAATATTCACTTGCCTTTTGTAACTCCTGCTAGCCTTAAAAAACCCATCAAAATAAATTGGCACAGGACTCGCTGGATAAGTACATGATACTCAACAACAGTGTATGGAGTCAAAGTAAATTTTGTCCTAGAAAACGTATGAAGATAAATTTCGACAACATACTGGTTCCAGATGTGGCTTATCTTAAGAGGCATGACTCGGCAATTTTACAGTGCCCTAGCCGTATCTGAATGGCATACCGCAGATGCTGATCAGCAACGAAGTTTTTCCATTTTACCAGCTAAGCCCATTTTTCAATTGTTGAATCTTTGCATTGTACGAACCTTCCACCTCTTCCTGAAGCACAGAACAGATACACAGGAAAATAAGACATCGACTCTGGTGCCTGTATAGAATGGGAGTTGGGAGACAGCTTACCTTGCAATATTTTAAAAGTGGCTGCAGAAAGGATGAAGTGAAAAAAGGGATTGAATCACCAAGTGAAGTTCTCTACCATGCTGGCATCAATGGAAACATGAAAAGTAAGGCAGCAAAATCAACCATAAACTTACCACATAGCATTTGCATAACAATGGCAAGAGCCGCACTCACATGCAGATGATAAAACAGGAAAAAAAAATATTGCATTCGATTTACCTACCATTAGCAGTATCAACATTTTGACCTCCACTGTTGAGTTCTTCTAAAAGCTGCAAATTAGCAACATTAAATACAGGAATTTAGTAAAGAGAATACTTAAGCCTAAGTATATGACATTCATTCCCGTTTCTCACTCCTTGACAGTGATTCTTTAATTGCTTGGCTATGCTAGTTAAAGCCCCTAACAGTTCACTAACAATTTTAAGTACTTAAATATAAATTGTCAAGCAATTACAAAACTCGGGCATGGAGATTCTCATTTTCAATTCATAATCAAAATCCTGAACTCTCAAAGGAGCACAGCGACTTCAAATTCATTAATTTCATATGTCCATAACATAAAAGGTTTTTCTTCCAATTCTTCCATCCAAAGGTAAACTCTTGTTAGTTTTGTTCTAACACAACAATTATTCAAAATTATCAGATAGTTTGAACATGTTGTTCGTCCTGACAGCAAAAAATTATGTTCGGCACTTGACATATTATTGAACTGCATGAAATGTTAATGAAATTACTATTTGTCTTCTCTAACAGGGGTTAGTCAATCAAAATTTTAAAATACAGGATTTAAAATATAAAATTTTAGAATATAAGCCAAATTCTTGGATTTGAGCTGTCAGATTTTTAAATATTTGGATGCCCAAATCTTATATTGCTAGAATCCCAGGATTTAAATTGTTGGATTTCAAAATAATTGACTCTTAAAAAATTAATCTACATATTTCAAATGTGACTACTACACAATTTATTAGAGTTAAGTAACTTCAAACATGTTATTAACATATCAAATAAAAATATTAATATTATAAAATTAACTTTTTTAATAAAAAAATTACATACAATAATGCTTAAAACTACTAAATCATGAGATACTAAATTTAGCGCAATTAGAGCACAAGAGACTCCATGAGGAGAGGGCAAAGGCGAATTAATTATTGTAACAGAAGATACATGTGGCCGCTATTAAAACTAACATACACCATGTTAAGAAGTAACACAATACATCACACCTAAATACACACGCAACACATGGACATGGCATAATTAGATTAAGAATATCATAGTGTCACTGAATAATTCAATCAAATGAACAATACTCCATATTAAAAAAATCAAATGATTGCTACAATCCCTTTCTCATTACATTTTTTTTTTTGCGGAATAACTTTGAGAATTCCCACTCATATGTTTAGCAGAGCTCTTTTACATGATGTTTTGATAGAAGCAAATACAAGAAAAGAAATTTGCAGACAGGTCCTAGGCTTCCAAAGTGCCTATCCATATTTCACTGATCCTTCCACCTCTGCCTAGGCAAGAAATTTGCAAATACAAAGACAAACAGATATTCTTTAGAGAGGGGGAAACATTGCTAGCTAAATGAGACGATTAAAGATGTCTATTAAATGCCAATTTGGTTCCTTAATTGACAACTAATGGCAGCATTACACAGCGTCATGGCTATGGGATTAAAGTAGCCAGCAGAATTAAATAATACTTTGTGATTGGACAACAACAATTGATACGGACAGTCAGTCTATGAGCAAGTAGGAAGAGAACCATTGATATAAAGAAAAACGAAGGAATAAAGTGATAGAAGAAGTAAATGACCACAACTTAAAACTGCCAAAGACTTTATAAAAAAAAAAACAAATTCCCATACCTATAGGATACACCAGAGGAAAACCCTCGGGAAAAAAGACAATTGAGGATAAACAGGACAGAAATGACTAGTTAAGGTCTAAATATTACAAGTGAAAATTTTGTTGCATTTCCGGTAAACTGTTTCATTGCTTCAATTTTATTAGTATCATGACAAAAATTATCTTACCACCCATTTAGGAATTGGGACGTAATTACTGCCTCCCTTCCAACAAATTTGTCAGGAGTTCTCCTGTTACCCTGCATAGTAATTATCCATTTGAAATTGCTGTCTCTGATTATACTTTTTTAAATTCAAAAGAAAACATATGTAAGAAACTCACCTTGATTAATACTTTCTCATTTACTGCAAATGGGTACTGGACCCCCTTGTGGTGTCTTCAGTTGTCCCCATCAGGAGCCATCTCTACATTTTCCTGCAAAAAGCCAAACTCCTGTAGTAAATTTTTTAATGAATGAAACCTAAACAAGTGCGTACAAAAAAAATGAATAGATTCAAATATCTCTAGATATGCTCATTCACAATTGTTACCTTGTTAAGCCTCTTCAATGATTCCATATGTTCACCCACTTCTTTTCTTCACTTTGTAAGTGCAGCATTGTGGAAGAGCCTTCGGTCATCCTCCTGCTTCACAGCTGCTGCTGCAGCTCTTAGAGCTGTAGAAGAGATCTCCTTATGTCAGTTGACCATAAGACACGAGATTTGCAAAACTTGACTTTGGAAGCACAGGAGATTTGTTGTAGAAGAGATCTCCATGTCAGTTGACCATAAGCTATCCAACTGACTTTAAGGGGTCAGGGCAAAAGCTAATAAAATCAAAAAATTTAATTCTGTGGCAATTTGCTCCCCAAGCACGAATAAAACGGAATCAAGCATACTCAAGGCTATCCAAATTATTTTTATGTATGACCCGAACCAAATTGATAAATTGTGTCAATAGCATAACACAGCAGTTGGGTCTCAGATCAGTTTTAGAAGCTCATAATAATAATCTGTTATAGAGAAATTTGTTCTGATAGAGAGAGAATGCGTTGAAAGCTCGTCTAGAAAGGAGGAGAAGCATTGCTTGTGCTACCCCTCAAATTGCCCTCAATCTCCGCAGAGATTTGATCAGATAATACTGAGAAGCGAGAAATCTATCCACTCTCAGTTGAAGGGTTCATCCATTGAAAAATGTACTTGGATTAAAAGTTTATCAGCAACACAATCTGGATGGCAACTCTTTGAATATGCTGCAAGGCAGCTCTTTAAACTCCATATCTACTACTGCTGCTTCAGCTTGATATTTGTGTGCCCAAATGTCTTTGCTATAAATGATATTTACTTGCCATTAGATGACATGACGATCGAATAGCTCAACATAAGAAATTTTTAATAGCTTACTTGCAAACAATTGTTTCACAACTGAAAAACAAAAGAATTTCTTCTACAAAAAAAAAGAGTATCAAAATAATTATGCTAAATTTAGTCCATCTATGATTACAATCTTCAAGCCAGCTTGGACACATGATCTAGGTGCAAAGGTGTCAAACATCCGATCACTATGCATTATGGTAACTGATGCCTGTAAACCAATGAGAAGTACTGAATCCCATCTAATTCCAATCCCAATATGGATAAGCATAGCATGAAGTGCATACACCTAACTCACCCGGCCAAAACAGAGGCCAAACCTTGCTGTAGAAATCAGCATAATTGATCTTGACCTTTCTAACGTCCCACCTGTTCAGAACAGAATAAAGCACCTTGTAAAAAGTTTGCAAAGACAATTTGAATGCACAATTTTAACTCCAAAAAAACCATTATGATATTTCCAGATCCGTATGTGTTTAATACAAAAGAAATGACCTTTTGAGAAAGGAATTTAAGATAATGAAGACTACATAGAAAATTACACATAAAAAACTGATCAGAGAGAGGATTAGCAGGTAGACCATCACTACAGAAGGGTTTCGGTGGTCAATTTCAAGGACAAGAATAGAGAACATTGGGAAAAACCAGATCACTGCAATCGCCCTTTGCTCATTGCGCTTGTAGATTTTCCGTCGAAAACAGTGGGAAAAACCAGATCGAAACGCTTGCAATTTCCCACTGTTTTCAATCTGGTTTTTCTATGCTTGCAACTGATTCCTGAACAGAGAATCGCCGAAAAGCGTAGAGATTGCAAGTGTAGAAATGCCAGATCGAAAACAGTGGGAAAAATCAGATCAAAACGCACGAAGAGAGGATGGCCAAGGTCAGGTCGGAGAGAGAGGCGGCCATGAGCGGAATAGGCAAGATGGTATGCGGAGGAAAAAAATCAAAAACAGAGAAAGGAAGACAGAGCGGCGGTCGGAGGGTGAGAGGAGATGAAGAAGATGTTACCTCCGGCAGGGATAAGCTCCGTCGCCGCAGCCTCCTCTAAGAGTGCGGTGAGAATGGTGTCCTCCAGACGTTGGACAGCCTTTCTTTGTAAGCTTTCTAAGATTTAACAACACCACCTCCGGAGGTGGTGTTGTTTATAAGGATCTGGCCAAATCCTCTTAAGTCAAAATTCTAAGATTTTTAACTAACTCTATATTTCAAATACAGGAATCAATTTTTTAACTACTAACATTATATTTAAAATATTAAATTTTAAATGTCAATATAATAACGCTGGATTGTAAATATGACAGAGAATTCTAAATGACTAACCGGATATTATAAAATACGAACATTTTATTTTCAAATCCTAATTGACTAACCCCCTATACAAGTAGAGAAGGAGCTGCAAAAAATGTAAATTGGCTCAAGACAATATATGAAGCAAATAAGTGTTTTGCATCGGTGTCAGAGCGGTTCATTCAGGTGTTTCAAAGCATTCCATCCAAATAGAATGCAGAATTCATTTAGCTCCACAAAGGAAGTAGTTTTCCAAATACATGCTTACCTTTGATAGTGTGGGTACAGAAATGGGATTGAAATCCTCACAGCGATTAGGGTCAATAGGAGGACCTACATGACAAACTTGGAATGAACAATTATCTGATGGGCATGATGGGTCAGCAAGAGACAAATATTACACTAATAAACACACCAAGCAGCATCACTAGAGACCTGTTTTTCGATGGACACAAAAAGGCGCCTTCAGCAGATGATTCAGTTGTTTTGTGACCTAATATAAGACAATATTTTAAAAATAGTAAAAAAGATTCCATGAAAAAGAAAGCATAGATTACTAGTTTACCGAACCATAATATCCAATCTGGGGTATGTATATGAGAAAACAATTTCTTCTACACACCGTCGAAGACCCTGTGCCTAAACCAGAGATACATGTCAACACCTACTAATAGACATGGGACCACTTGTGTAAATAGAATGAAAGTATGTCAAACCTTTTGCTTCCCATTCTGGAGCGTATGTTTTAATTGGTCCTTCCATGTCTTTGGAGATGGATGATTGCCCATGCTCCTGCCATCTACTCCAAAGCTCAGAAACAATAGCTGCACAAATTACATAAATACAGTCAAATATGTCTGACTGGAACTTGATCTCTTGGGCATACAAAAAGACAGCAATGACCTGCATCAGGAATCATTTCAAGGACCTTCTCATATCTTTCTTCAGTTGCAAGTTGCAAGACTCTGGTTGACTAGCACCTTCTCTTCAAAAAAAAGTTTTAGAACATCTGTATATGACTTTCTGCAAACCATGTAAACTTAAAAGATATCTGCTTTCTGAAGTGAAGCTTTCAATTAAAAAATAAAAGATACTTACACCAAAAATGGATGACCTACCAATGACATCTATTTCCTATTGTTCTCACTTCCCTAAAATTTAAAACAAAGACATGAGAGAAGAGCGAATAGCACTTAATGCATAAAAAGTTTATAGTAATACCTTGTATACTTGAAAATAATCTGCAACTGCTGCTCTTTGTTCATTACTCAACCTTTTGCAGGTACAAGTCTTTTTAGTCAGTTCACAGCAGAGTTTTAAATCCTATGTTTTAAACCTTTTGGCAAGTACGATGCTGAAATTGGAGAGGAGATCGGGAAGAGGAAGTCGACAAAGAGAAGGAGAAAAAGCTTAATTCTTCATTAATCCCTAATTACAACGAACCAGCCTAAAATAGGCTAATCTTGCCCAATGGGCTACATAGAAATAACTAACCTACTACATAGGTACTAAGCACTAATTAAAACAATATTAAGCAAAAGAAACGTGAACACTAACATAACTACCTATCACCGCTTTCTCTGCCTCTTCCCACTCCCTTTCCATCTGCCAGCCGCCTCATCGATCGTGCATAAACTTGCACGCATCACCATAACCACAATATCCAGTCTCCTTATAGTCCTTGCATATATCCGGCTGGTAGTCAAACCTTGCCGAAGTTCTTATATGTGCAGATGCCCTCAACGGCCCATGAGATCCACCTGCCTTCTCAGTCGATACAGTCTGTTCCCTACGAAATCCAGCTTTGTAATCCGTGTACCCATGAATCCCTCTGTAAACCTTCTCGCCAGACTTGAGATTACCCTTCAAATTCTCTTCCGCTTGCTTGAGAGCTCTCTCTCGGATTGCACGCGCATCTTTATGGTACTCTGTCTCAGTTTCCAGCGTGGCAGTAGCACGATTGTCATTCTGGACTTGGATTTCCTTGGAGGATCCAAAGTGGAAGACGCTCTCCGGCTCCAAACCAGCTTCCTCAGACGCCACCCTCTTCGACAAGGAGCTGGCCGATGAGAAGCGCAGTTTATTGTCCACTGTTTGAGGCTTTTTCTTCGTTGGGAGAAGAGTGGGCTCAAATTTTTCATCCTCGTCATCATCATCTTCACTGGTCCGCCTTCTAATGTTCTTGTTCCTCAGCTTTCGGAAAAAATTGCAAACTGATCCATAAAAGAACTAAATTAGTACACGCGAATGATAAGATGACTCAAGAAATTGGTTTTGGAAAGAAAGTAGATACTTACCGGGCTCAGCTGGGGAGGGATCTAAAGATTCCGACATGGCTGAACAGAAAAATTTTCTTCCAAAGAAGAGGAAGCTCTCTCCCTCCTGTCTGCTTCCCTTCACGGGAATTGAATGAACACGAAGGGTGATGAAGTAGGTCGTGACTCTCCTCTTCGCCTCCTTGCTAATGTCGCTGGATTCCCTTCCTCAACCGCTCGTCTCTGTCCCTGTGTGTCTGGAAGCGCGAAGAAAGGGGGATTTTAGGCTTTTAGCATACCGAACCGAAATACGAAACCGAAGTATAAAAACGAAACCAACATAAGAACCGAAACCGAAGTATAAAAACCAAACCGATATAAGAACCGAAACCGAATGAAAATCGAACATTTTAATTAAATTATTTAAATTAATTAAAATTAGATTAAATAATACAAAATTGCTAAGGTTGCAACCTAAGTCATTTATCATACATATTTATATATAAAAATTTAAAAGTCTTTCTTCTGCCTCATCAAAAGTCTGTCTAGAGAGTGCAGAATATGTGGTGTCTTCTAAAAGAAAAGATGAGTCTCCTTTAGAGGATCCACTCAATACGACATTTAAGTCACAATTTCTACATGTTTTTTAAGTTTTGTAATGGGGGAAAACTTGAGCTTTGCACCTTCAAGTCAATAATTCTCCTAATATTTAAAAAGAGAAAAAGTATTTCAAAGATCAGCCATAAGCCGCCGCTTAATGTTGCAAGGAAGAAAAAATAAAGAGACTCCACTCACAGTTTTGTTAAATTTTCCAAGGAAGAAAAAGTAAAATAAAATCGAAAACTTCAATCAGTTACTCATGTAGTCTGCCATAGCCTCTTTACATTAGAAATTAGTAAAAAATAAAAATTGATGAAATCCACATGTTATTAGAATATGCATGTTGATATGCCTATCTATTTTCGTTGGTGACAGCATCGTAGAAGTATTTTTGACAAATTCAAAACTAGCATTCTAAGCATTGACACCTTTCCCTACCCCTCTCAGTCTCAGCACGCAATACACCCGAAACCCCCAACATACAGATTCATCTTCTTCCCCACCAACCCCCACCGCATTCCCCCAGAGAATCGACTCAGACCCAGATACAAAAATTCACAGAGGACAAGCAGAAAAAAAATATAAAAATAAAAAAACTTTTTTCGAGCAACAAAAAAAAAACTCTTCACCAAACAAAGTGCTAAAACTTCAAAATAAGTTGAGAGAGCAAACCGGAGTGCAGGGAAGGCGTTACACACCTAGTGAACGAGGACCCTCCCACTCGCGCAACAGTAGAGAGCAAAATAGGGCGTTGGTGGGCTAACGGGGGAGGAGTTGGAGCCTTGGAGGAGACGAAGATATGTAAAACGGACTTAGGGTTAGGAGGCAACCGATGTGCATCTTTTTACATACAGGCTAAAAAAATTCCCGTAACAAAGAAAGTTTCTCTTTTGTTACCATGCCAGATATTGACCACCCCTCTCTTCTAAAAATTTACATACGCTGCAAAAGGAGAAAATCAATCATCAAATTGTGGTTCCAGCATGATAATATACTCTAACAATGTAAAAAACAAAGGATACTTTAGCGGTTTCGGTTTTTTTCTTAAAACCGAACCTAAATTAATTCGGTTATTCTTTAAGAATCAAACCGAAACCGAATAAGAAATCAAACTATTAAATTTTGGTTTGGTTTTACCCTGTTAGGTTCAGTTTCGGTTTTACACACTAGCGAACAAGGACCCTCTCACTCGCGCAACAGTAGAGAGTGAAATAGGTCATTGGTGGGCTAATGGGGGAGGAGTTGGAGCCTTGGAGGAGACGAAGATATGTAACACAGACTTAGGTTTAGGAGGCAACCGATGTGCATCTTTTTACAAATAGGCTAAAAATATCCCGTAACAAAGAAAGTTTCCCTTTTGTTACCACGCCGGATACTGACCACCCCTCTCTTCTAAAAATTTACAGACACTACAAAAGGAAAAAATCAATCATCAAATTGTGGTTCCAGCAGGACAATATACTCTAACAATGTAAAAAAACAAAGGGTACTTTACTGGTTTCAGTTTTTTTCTTAAAACCGAACCGAAATTAATTTGGTTATTTTTTAAGAATCAAACTGAAACCAAATAAGAAACGAACTGCTAAATTTTGGTTTGGTTTTACCCTGTTAGGTCCAGTTTCAGTTTTACACACCTAGCGAACGAGGACCCTCCCACTCGTACAACAGTAGAGAGCGAAATAGGGCATTGGTGGGTTAATGGGGGAGGAGTTGGAGCCTTGGAGGAGATTGATGCACTAAAATAATATTCAATTAAATGTTTTTAAATCTTGAATTACAATCCTATTTTGTGTTAATTCATTGCTGATTTGGGATATTTATGTTTTGAATAGGTTAGTTGGACCTTAATTGAGTTTATATGTCTAAACAGGCTTCAACAGGATCCAACTGGAAGAGGAAGTTAAGCCCAACTATCTAAAGATATTTAAAAGTCAAGAATGGGCTCCTAATGGTCTAAACATGCATAGAATGGTCAAACACAACCTTGTGGACCCGTTTGATTTGAGTTTTGTATGAAGAGAACTAAATTAGGAAATAAGCTGATTCGGACAGATTGACATAGACTTAGTATTTCGCCCATATTTTTCTATATATAATTCGGATTGATATCATTCTAGTGGCATTGGAAAGAAGACATCCGTAGCTACAATTATTATTTTAGAAAGAAATTCCAAATTCCGAAGATGTATAGATCAAATTCGGCATGCAAATGGACAGCAAGTAAACTAACCCGAGGCTAGTACATGGAAAATCTTTTCATTGATTATGATTGATACACATAAGGAAAGACAATGAGGCTGATTGGATATTTAAAGGAAGATTTAAAGATACTTATTTGCTAAATAAATCATTAATTTATGTAATTGATTTAGACTCTAATCATTACCAAAGAAGCAACCAATCAAGCAATCAATCAGGATGCAATCTAGAGATATGATTTCACTTTCCTCTTTGAAGCAACCCCTTCTATTCCTATAAATAGAGGGGTGAACGTGATAGATGAATAATCCCCTCCTCTTTGGAGCTCTCAAGCTAATGCTAGAGGTGATTTGTAACAATCTAATGGAGTTCAATTTATGTTTCATCAATGGTTTCAAGTAAGTATTGTTTATTTGAAGTTATGTTTATTTACTATTGTTCTTCTTCTTGTTTCTTTGTGATTTGGATACATAAGATGCTTAAAGGCCCTCCATTTTGATCTTTTGTGATTTGGATACATAAGATGCTTAAAGGCCCTCCCTTTTGATCTTTTGTGATTTGGATACATAGAAATCTTTAAGAAACAATTATTTTTATTCTTCATGTATCCAAAGTATTTTCTATCTTTAATTTCAATTTTAATGTTCATATCTTCCGGTTAGATAGAATCTTCATTCGATTCTAACTAAGATAACATGATACATGAAGAACATCATTAGATGTTATAATGATCCTTAATGCCTTAGTGTTTTCTCATCTTGATTTCTTGACTCTATATTGCCTCAATACTCTTCTACTCTTTCTTTCTTAATTTTTCCTTTCTCTATATCTTCGTAACCATTTTCTTTGTTGCACAAGGCTTTCCTTATGGATCGACCTTGTCTACTACAATTGGCAAGTAAAAAATCTGAATTTGACTTCTTCATAGTCTTAGTTCAGACGTTACAACAGAGATGAAGATTTGTAACACGGACTTAGGGTTAGGAGGCAACCGATGTGCATCTTTTTACATATAGGCTAAAAAATCCCGTAACAAAGAAAGTTTCCCTTTTGTTACCACACTGGATACTGACCACCCCTCTCTTCTAAAAATTTGCAGATGCTTCAAAAGGAGAAAATCAATCATCAAATTGTGGTTCCAGCAGGACAATATACTCTAACAATGTAAAAAACAAAAGATACTTTAGCGGTTTCGGTTTTTTTCTTAAAACCGAACCGAACCGAAATTAATTCAGTTATTTTTTAAGAATCAAACCGAAACCGAATAAGAAACTGAACCGCTAAATTTTGGTTCGGTTTTACCCTGTCAGGTTCAATTTCCGTTTTCTGGTGCAGCCATAAAAAAATATTTGTAAGTTTTTTCAGAATTTAAAAAAAATTAATTAAAACTTAACTGTTCAAAATTTTACTACAATATGTTTGACCATTCAAAACTTTGTTCGTTCCAACCTATTTTAATAATTTACTTTTTACTTCATAGTCTATACGTTATGCTTGTAGAATTATGCACACTCTTACTGTCTGGCAATCGCCCAACATACAATCCAACCCAAACCGATCCATTCTAATCCTTGCCCATCATACTCTTATCCTCTGTCATCCGTCATACGCTTACACATCCATATCCAAATCCAGACAAAACCTCTGTCACCTCTTACTGTCCATTGCCCATACCTCTGCCCACATACACTTACACATATCCATATCATAGACAAATAGTCATCATACATACGTATGTCTATCACACATACATATAACATACACATACGGTCATACATACGCAGCTTACAAACATGCTCACTAGTCATCACTAGAGCATGCATACACATTTATACATATGTCAAACATACACGCTAGCCATCACTAGTACATGCATACATACGTCAAACGTACACGCTAGCCATCACTAGCACATGCACACACATTCATACATACTTCAAACATGCACACTAGCCATCACTAGCACATGGATAATCCATACATACTCCAAACATGCACGCTAGCCATCACTAGCACATGCATAATCCAAATATACTTCAAACATGCTTACATGCACATCATGCAATCGGATCGTTACTTAACATCCAAAGCATGGAATCATACAATCCTAGCATGCTGCTACTCATTCAAATCATACTATCATGAAATTACGAGTTCAAAGCTCCCCTACCTCTTAATCATGACGTTTGATGGCGAGCACACGACGGTGGCAGCGTCAGCGGTGGAGTTAGCGGTCAAAACTGTTGCCTGACTGAGAGAGCTATTGTCCTGAGGATTTTAGGAAGTGCCAGAAACAATCACAGCCAAACAGGGTGTCAGAAGTCAATGCGGCAAAACCCGTGATCCACGGCAGCACACTAGGGTGGCCGAAAGAAATGTCGTGCCAAATATATGGCGGTGCAACCAGAAGTCGAGGGTGTACTCACTGAAGATCGGCCGGTGGCTAAGACGTACTCAGCCGACCACAAAGACGTCGAAATCGGCTGTGGACAGCACCCAATGGCGATGATTTCGTGTCAACAAAGGCCCACATAAGGGCGGAGAGCGTGGGGCAATGCTCAAGGACAAAGGAGAGGTGGAGGACGGCTATGTGTCAACTCCACTCGGTGGCAAAGCCAACCGATGGTCAGGCGGCGCGAATGCGGAGCCTAAACCCAAAAGCACACGCGTGGCCACATGCACACGCAACCCAAAGGGGCGGGGGAGAGGGCTGAAAGGAGGCGACCCAAGGCCCACAAAAGCTCACAGGGCTAAGGCCCTAGCGGTGGCCAATCAAAGTGGCGACATCGCTGATCGCCACCCACAACCAAAACCCATGGTACGGGCGGCTGTGTATCTCGCACGGTATACGGCAATGACAAGCGGCCCATTCCGGGCGGAAGAATAATCGGGCCAAGTGGGGCTGACCCTCACTGTCACCGAGCTGGGGCAGAGCCCATGATGGCCAAATGGCCCACGGCTCGCCGATGCCAATGACCCAAGACGCACCCAAAGCGTCTAATCGGGCGGAGCAAGGCAATAGGGGCGAGGCGGGGTCGGAAATGGCAAACCCCTACCAACACCAGGTCGAGGTAGGCTGGACGGAGTCCTACCGGTGGCCAGACGACAACTGGAAACCCACCAGCGTCAAAATAATGCCACGGACAGTGAGATGGAGAATGTGAATAAAAACCCGACCAAAGTGCCGGTAGCTCATAGTGGAGCGAAGAAAGCATGGCGGCGGCTCTAGCCAGTGCCTATGGGTTCCAAGCGGCCAACTAAACATAAGTCTAGTTGAGAGCAGCCGCAAACAATGTCAAAATCGTACACCCATAATTCAAAAACGGGATTGAAGGAGAGAAAAACCCGAAGAAAAGTTCGGTACCTCGTGGAGGAGTGAAGAGCCCGTGGCGGCGGTCATAGCCGGTACCAACGGACTTGTGGCGGTGAGGCAAAGTGGATCCTAACAAGAATCGAAGGAATTCGATGACGGAGGAGGGAGAACGGAGCGACCGGAATCAAGCTCGGGTTCTCACAAAAACTACTGGACGTGAAAACATTTCTAGAATGTCGGTTCTGTGGAATCTGATGGGTGGAAATATATATATATAGTTAATCTTTTTAATTTTTATATCTATGTCCCTAATACGCGTTCACCCACCGGTTATGCGTTGTAGCTCCAAAATTCGCGTCGTAAGCACACAGCAAGGCCCGCAGCCTGCGCCTAAGCCCCACACCCGACTCTAAAGGTATAAATATGGGGAGAAAATACACAAATACGAATATGTTGTAGAGTCACATTTTCCCGCCGAAAATGACTAGAAAAATAGCAAAAAAATCCTAGAAAATCGTAGAAAAATCAGGGACCTTACAATAGGTTTCTGGGTGGCGGCACCATTGGGGCATTTTCCCAAACACATGGCAGGCCTCGCATATCCCAGCCCTGGTGTCCCCCTCCCTTGGGTTGTTCGAATGTTCCAAAATGCATAGAAGGCTAGGGCGGGTGCGCATCTCTGTCTGCTGACGTCAGAAGGCTGGGATAGCGTATCTCCTGGGCCTAGGACGACTCTCCCTTCTCCATGTGGGCTGGTTGAGGTCGGGGCAACAAGGGTGCTGGGGGCGCTGCTTGAAGCTGGGCCACGGCCATGGACAAGGACTCCAATTTGGCCACGATTTGCGCGAGTACATGAGGGCTAACGGTCTCAGGGGATGGTTTGGGGCTGTCTGCTGAGATCTCGTTCTCCTTCTCAGGCTGAACTTCAAGGGCCGTGGCAGGCTACTTGCCTCTCGCCATGGCCGGGGATCATGATGACTCTTATACCAATGTTGTGCCCAGTGTAAGCACAAGTGGTACCTCGCACGAATCACGCAAGGAAGTAGGAAGAAAGAAGGAAGAAGAGCGAAGGAAATGAATATTCTATTGCATAACCAAAATAAGGAATGAGGAAGATGACCCATATAGGGAGCTGCGCTTCTTCCTTGGGAATCATGCCAGCTAGTGGGCCCGACTAATCCGCAGGGGCACTAGCTGGCCCATTACAACTTACTAATATAATGTCCTTGCTATTCTAATTATTACAAACGCTTAACATAAACAAAGTAGCCTAATGCAAGTAAATAAAAGAGTCAACGAAGTGAAAAGAGAGCCCGGGTGAACGTGCACAGCAGTGATTGTGTGAGAATCACTTATTATGCAAGATGAGTTTTTGCCATAATGTGGTTATACATGTCATGATTAGTATGAATGAGATACTTGTATGCAAGTTGACTACTTATGGGTAAATAGGGGGATGGTAAGGGAATTAATTAGAAATGTGAATATTATGTGAAATGTGGATCTGAATTACCATGTTAATGTGTCGTGGTTATTTTTTCATTAATGTTACCGTATTTCAAACCTTACTAAGTTTTACTCACCCCTCTTTTTGTGTTTTGTTTTGGGGTTGCATGATACGACATGCAGTTGAACAGGATTCCCTATATGGAGGGACAACCGGGATATGCGTGGGATTAAGCATGGATGCAACCGGATGTTATTTTGTCTTCTGATTTATACTATTGTGATCATAGAACACCTTGTGTGGGTTAGTATGTATCTGACTCGTGTGTATCTTCTACTTTTAGACTTGTCTGAGATTTTCTGATTCGAACCATGTGTCAGCTCAAGATATTAAGTTTGTGGGTTAAGTTTGAGGATTTATTTCAGAGTTAATATGCTCTTTTATTTTACCTTATTTCTCTTGCTCAAAGGATGAAAGGTGCACGACTCCGTGTATGTGTTAAATACCCGATTAAGGGGTTAAAATATTCTACAATGTTGTCTCGTTCCCCCCGTGTGCTCTGACCGGTGCCTAGATTGGGTTCGGCTTGGGTCGGGCTGGCGCCGGGGTATGACAACAATCCTAGGGCTTGGGTCGGCTTGGTTGGGCCCGACACAACCCTTGGGCCCTCCCAGCTAGTCCTTGGGCTGACACTTATGCCTGACATTTTTTTAAAATTTGGTTCATAAGGCCTTATGGGAAGGCCGCATAAGGCCCAATAAGCAAGGCTAATCGATCGGCCATTGGGCCTGAGGGAGGGTTGTTCCTATGGGCCACAACTGGGCCCAGATCGCGATTGGGCTAGACCTCAAATTTTGCGCCCGACATGGCCCCTTTAAATAAGGGATCCGGGCCAAGCCTAGGTCCGAGGCTTTTAGGAGCAGGCTGGGTTGGGCCGACCCTTTGTCATCCCTAATCGAAATACACAACACGTCTCTTTGTGCAAAAATAATTAACGGAAGATAGAAGAGATTAATTAAAGTCTCTTAGTCATTCACATACCCACATAAGTCTCAAAATAACATAAGAAGTCTCAACCTAAAAGGCAATAACATGTCAAAGCTATCAACAAGGCTCTCCATAAATATGTAAAATATCAAAGTTACATAGAAATTAAACATAAGTCTATCCCATTACAAATGAACTATCCCACACTCCATGCATCTATTCACATCCATTCTCCTAAAAAAGATAATTCTAAGAACTTACATGACACAATCATGCAGCCCCAAAACAAAACCATACAAATGTGGTGAGCTTAGTTCAGTAAAGGTTTGAAAACATAGAACTTACATTAACACCAAAATATAATCTTGAAGAATCATAACATAAACCTTATGCAAACTAGTGTTAACAACACAATTGCACATCAAATCCCTCACACATACAACCTGTAAGAAATATCTTATTCATGTATCACATATTTATAAGCAACACCTATGCATCATGTCTCAATTATATTTTATAATCCACATACACAACCTATACATTTAAGTATCATAATCCATACACATCCTGTATAGTCAAATATCACAATCCATACTCATCCTGCACGGTCAAGTATCATAATCTTTACACATTCTACATGATGAAATATCATAATCCATACATAACCTATGTAAACATAAGCATCATTCTCCCTACACAAAACCTATGTAAATGAGAATTATAATTCATACACAAAATGTATAAATAGCACAATGAATGTCTCATAATAGAGAAATCTCGATACTCAAAAATACTGATTCTGCTCACCCTAGCATAAGACTACTTAGAAATCCTAAAAAAGAAGACCTAAGCAGTTTGGCAAATCCTAATTGGAAGTGCCCCTAGTTAGCCGGTTTATTTCTCCCTAAAAATGTTGAGATATTTTAGGGTTGGGCTTAAAAAAATTATGTTTGTCTTAGATAAATTTGTGCTAAAGGTAAAAAGTGATGGGCTCCTCAATTATAGAAAATTTATTTTTACCCTTTTCTATAGTCCTACGTAGGCTGAAAGAGAATCAGAAAAAGAGGAGTTTATATATTTTATATTTAAGAGATTTTAAGTTCATAAGCCAACATAGTTAGTTATGAAGGGCCCCAACTAAAGGCCAAAGGCATATAATTTTGTGTCTTTCATGTCAATGAGTGAGACCCCACCCAAATACTATAATTTTTTAAATAAGTATTTAATAAAAAAAATGTGGCCTAGCCTTACCTTAGCCTACTTAAGGCTAGACTTTTAAAAGCCCATTAGGGCTAGGGCTTGGAAATATGTTGATAGGCTAGAGTAAGGCCCAACTCTGCCTCGACTTGATCTGACCCAATTTAGCCTTATAGGGAGATAATCTAAAACCAATGATAAACCAAAAAATAAATTAATTGGACAATTTTCAATTCACTGCATGGCCTAATCGATGACAGGTTTGTGAGTTCAATATCCTTCTAAACTTAGAGGAATACCACATTGTCTTTGGTCTAAATACCTAGTTAAGGTAAAGAACTACAAGTTGTGGCCTTGATGCATAACAAGTTCAAAGCGGAATAAACTAATGCAAACCAATTATCAAACAACTATCTATCAAACATGAAACCACAATTAACACACTAATTCTTACGCATAAATCTAAATCGGGAAAATACAATGGCCAACTAGACCCTTCGGTTTGTATCAATGCACTATAAAAATGAAAACTTACAAGACTCAAGACTAACAACCTCTCAACTCACTAAAAGTCCATTGTCTAGCAATTTTTTGGCAAGCAAGATACCTCCTTGATGTTTTTCTTTTCGAGCTTGATCTTTGTCTTCCTTCAATAGCATAGCCACCAATTGAAGCCTTCTTCAATTGGATCTTCATAGCTTTTCCAAGGTCCCTTTTATGAAGAATTCTTTCAGCAAATGTTGTGTTGTAAATATTTCTTCAACAATTATTCATGATTTGAATAATTGATGGATATTTTTTTAGCTAATTGAATTGATCTTCAAAGCATATACCTAGTGGGGAGTACTGTCACTCAAAACTCAATAGAGCAAACTCACTAATCTCTCTTCATGTTAACAATGACTTCCTTGTGTCTTTCCCACGTCCAAAACACTTCAAATAGATAAGTTAGTTTAGGTGTTTGACTCATAATAAGAATCTAATTCCACTATGATTAGCCTATTTAGAGGAATTGCGCATAGAAGCAATGAATCGTTCCATAGGGCAATTGATCGGTCTTTATTCTATTTAAATGCAGATACTCAATTGATCAATCCCCTTTTCAAACAACCTATTGATTAAGTTATTGAAGTTTATCCATCTAGGTACGATCGTTTGTTTGAGTTACTGGACTCCTTTTGATCTGTGTGATCGATCGATCAATCAACTAAGCAAGAGTTTGATTGTTAAAACTTCTTTAACTCTCCGATCAACATACCGATCAATCTTACAACCTAGTAATCATTTAGTTAAGTTACTGGAGAACCTTGCAGTAACTTAACTAAATGGTATTTAAGGTCGATCGATCCCTGATGAACAAAAATACAGTTTTCATCCAATCATCTCCAACACTCTTTTTCACTCTAATATCATAATCTCAACATCTTAAGTGTGTAAACATGATGTGTGTGCATGTGATGTGTGTGCATATTTTTACCTATCAAATTAGTTCTGAGTCATCTATTTTACTTTATCTGCACCTAGGGATGTTGTGCTTGAGCCGAGCTCAAGCTAGATGCTTGGTAGCTTGATTGAGTTCAAGTCAAGCTCGAGCCAATACCCAAAACTATGAGTTCGAGCTAAGCTAACCCAAAACTCGACTTAGCTTGGCTAGTTAGCACCCCTATATGCGCTACATGATCTTCAAGAATATTAGGACTCAAAATTTACGCACATATGACATTATTTTGATAACAAAAATTAGTCAATATAATACATATGGTTATATATGTTCTAAAAAAGCTTGTCTGGAAAGAGCATGAACAACCCATTGCCATTGTGAGACATGGAGCAAAGGAAATTGTCCTAAAAGAAAAAAGATAAAAAAATGCCTTAAAAGGATAATTCCTTATAGTTGGAATCGTGAAGACAGTTTAGAATCAAACAAATTTCACTTATGCAAAGTCCCCCAACACAATGATATTGGAGATACCCAACTCTGAGGCCAACCTGGTGGCATGAGAAATGGCAAAAAATTTAGTTTCCACTGCATGAAAAACTCTTTCTCTAGTGCGCTGAGACAAGTGCAAACCTTGTCGTTCCAATCTCTAATGTGTACCCTCGCTCCTGACTTAAACTGAGTCAAAAGTAGCCCCATCAAATTTAACTTTCCAATGATCGAGGGAGGGGGGAACCGACACAAGAAGGATGTGGATAGCTCCAAAATTGGATTTGTGGCTCCATCAAAGTTATCTTTCCAACAAGTGGGGAAAGCATAGACCAAAGCAACAAGGAAACAAGCCAAACAATAGTTCATACCACTTTCAAGTGATAATAGGTCCTTATGGCTTGAAATAAAATCAATGATGTACGTTCATGACACGCAAATGATTGAACTTCTATTCAAAACATGGCTTATCAGACCACATTTGTTGAACCTTTTCACAAAGCCAAAACAATTGGGGAATAGATTCAGAACTCTTCCCACATAGAGTTTAGTAAGGCTCTTGGATAATCTTTCTTCTGGTCAAGTTAAGATTAGTCAGTAAGATGTTTTTGCAAGAAAACAACATAAAGATGTTTATTTTTTTTAGGCAACATTAAATTCCATACACTTGTAGAATCGCTTTACCCTCCCCTTGTCTTCCTCCTTAAGCTTTGCCTCTTGTGAGCCTCAACGCCATATAGTAGGCACTTTAAACTGAGAAAAAACCATGGTTCGTCATTGCCCACATCAATGAGTATGAAGAATTAAACATAATAAGAATGTTATTTATTGCATTTACGTTGCGGGGGAGAAACATTTCTAACAAATTTGAATTCCAAAAGCTAGTGGATTCATCAATTAACTTTTGGAGCAAAGCTTCTCTATTGAGGACCCTTATTGTTTTCGGTAATTTTATGTGACCTTTTTGCTATTTATTTGCTTATTTTTCGATGGGAAAATTTGAGGTTTTGGTGCATAATCAAGGGCTTTTATGCATAAAAGAGGGTTCAATGCGAAAAATAGGTCTTTGGCGCTTAAACTAGGGCATTGACATGTATTGGATGGTTTCAATGAATGCATCAATGTGGTTAAAGGATGATTCAGCGTGCTTGAACGGGGTTTGGTGTGAAAGGGAATGGTTTCGGTGCACAAATTGGAGGTATGACCGGTAAAGGTGGCCAATGGAAAAAAAATAAAAAGTGATAAAACTAGATCGCGACTCGACCGAGCCGCGGTTCATCTTTTGGGAACTGCTTGGATCCCACCCCCCTTTCTCTGGCCTTTGGCACTGTGTGCTGCTGCTGCCACCCTCCACCAGACTTGGGTCTGCCTAGCTGCCACAGCCTAGGCGATGCCAGTGTGGCCACCATTACCTTCACCTTAGCGTCTATCAGACTCCCACCCATTTTTGCCTTTTTTTTACGAAAATTGCCGCTTCGGTCGCCACTGTGAGCCGTTTTTGGTAGCCGCTCCTCCACCCCACCTATGGCCCAGATCTTCCTCCCCACCCCCTCTTTTTCCCTCTCCGCCGTTGTTTTGCCCTCCCCTCTTCGTTTCTTTCTTTTTTGTTGGCAACACTATTTGGCTGTCAGAGGGTCGTTTCGTAGCCACCATGGGTTGTCTTCGGCTCACCACATCCTCCTCCCCATCATTGGCCAAGACCTCCCTCCCCATGCCCTTTTCACCTCTATGACCTTTTTTTTCGTTTTCCCCTTCACTTTTTTCACCAAGTTTGGTTGTGATAACATGTTTCTGAGCTATTCGGCGGCTAGTTGGCCTTGCCAAGAATTGTATCCAGCCACTACCACCCTTGTCCCCCTCTTCCTCTCCCGTCGATCTGTAATCACGCCCCCAACTCCCTTTTTCATGGGCATCAAACTCTGGAACCAACATCATTGTCCTTAGTATAGGGTGGTTTCGGTTCTCGATAGTCGGTTGCTACCTTTCGACAACTAATGAATAATCCTTAGCCTCGTTGCAACCCTTTTGGGTGTATTTCCGTCCTTGACTGTTCAGTGTAAAAAGATCAAAATAATATAATAAGATAAACTATTTAGACACTCGTGGATTGAGTATAAGGACTCTCATTTCTAGACCGGTTTTCGTTTCTTCTTAATTATCAGTTATTGCGTGGTTAACTCATTTTTTTATTAATTCGGTGGTTTTAAAGATAGATGGTATTTCTTATGGTTTTAATCAAAATCAACTTTACAAATATTGTTTTAAAGTGATTTTGGGTCAAATCTGAATTTTTGGGATTTTTCTGATTTTTTTACTAATTTTTCAAAAATTAGGGTTTTTAACCCAGACATCAACATAAGCCTTTATAAAAATTTTCATAATGTTTTCAGGTTTAATTAGTGTTCAAATAGCCAAAATACCTATTTTTAGCCCATTTTTCTATTAATACCCCACTAATTACCTATACACACCCCAAACCCTACTATAAATAGAATGACCTAAGTCATTTCCATTTTGGGAATAGATAGGGAAAG
Source organism: Saururus chinensis (assembly GCA_035235625.1). NCBI lineage: Eukaryota > Viridiplantae > Streptophyta > Magnoliopsida > Piperales > Saururaceae > Saururus > Saururus chinensis. Next base: position 25,322,821 of record CP141143.1, on the reverse strand, counting down.
GGAGGTTAGGCCTAATTCTCAATTAAGCCCGGATTAAAAGGTGTTTAAGGTAAGTCTCTTGTAATTAAGCCTTAAATCCTAGATTTTCTCCTAATCCTTTCTAAATCTATCATTTCCCCTTTATTTTGATTCGTTTTTAAACATCAAAACTACTGATTTGCATCTTTACTTCAAACCCTAGATCTAAAAATCCGATTTTTATGTTCAACAAGCCATAGATCTAAGTTTTTCTTTAGGGTTTTCTATGTTAAATCGGTTTTAATGGAGTTTAATTTAAACTCTATGTCATTGTAAGGTTTTCAAGAAGGATGACCATCAAATCCAAGCCTAATCAAGGGATAAGGTAATGGACTTTCGAAATTTCAGTCTTCCTATGGTAAAACTCTTGATTTTGTGGTTTATTTTGAGTGGATTTACTTGATTTAGTGTTTTAATGGTATGATTAGTAAATGGTAACATTTAATCCCGATTTCATAGGGTTTTATCTTGTTATGATGTAGATTAGCTTTCTGGAAGTTATGGTGGAATTTTAATGGCATTTAGGTTGTTAGATGGAGATTTTAAGTTTCATCAATGGAGTTTCGGTTTGAAATTTTGAGATGGAGAAGAAGGTCGATTCTGCCTAATTGGCGTTTGAACGGCCCTCCTGGGCGTTCAAACGGAAACACTATCAATTCGACAGATTTCCCGTTTAGCCGATCTAACGGCCCTACTGGGTGTTCGAACGGCTACACAGTAGATTTTGTATTATTTGCATTATATTTATTTCGGTGATTCCACTTTGATATATCATTTTCATATGTATGTGGAGTGTTTTGAGCTATAGTATGCTACTGGAAGGGTATACCATTGAGGTTATGAAGTTGTGGTATATATTTAGAGTTATGTGGAATGGCTTGTGATTGGATATATGATGTTGGAATTGCCATCTTGAAGTTATGAATGGTTGATTCTCTATGGTTAAGTATATTTTCAGTAGAGCTACAGCATACTAACGGACTGATATATCATGTTAGGATGTGGTTAATTGATGTAAAAATGTTAGTGAATGTCATGGCTCAAGTATGAATTGAATGATCTTATATATGTTTAGCTTGTGGATAGGCTTTGACTTGAGATATGATTTTAATGATTCTTCTCCTATGATTTCCGCTGGAATTCATGATTAGATGTTAATGCACATGTGTAGTGTGATGGTGAGTGAATTACAAGCATGTTGATATGCATTGTGTGAAGTGCTTCTACTAGGTACACACACATGTGGGGTTTAATGATGATGATGAACATTGATATTATGATTATGAATGATGCATGAGGGGCTGATGAGAGCACTTATCATAAATTAGGATTCATGTATACCTTGCCCACGTATGTACCATATTGCATGCATCATGAAAATGGATTTCCATTAGAGGCTTTATTGAGATTAATCGAATTTGATCGATTGGATGCAATGTAGTGAAATTGCGTGCCGGATTAATCAATCGTGGCTTAATTGAAACTTAATTAGTCCAAAATGACATGTTTTGATTTGAGTTCCTTTGTGGAACATGTGCACTCCCCGGGTTGAGTCTAGTTAAATGGAATTATGTAGGGGACGAGTTACGTACTTGTCTTGCGATTTGGGATTATTATGATTGTCTTCTGGACCCTGAGAATCTAGTATGGTATGCTCTGTGCACCAACTACCATGTGTTCTAGGGTTTCCTATGTGGGAACTCGGGCTCTTCCCCATTACAGGAGATGTCTCAGGGCGAACACCCCTGCTCTAGATTCTCTTCGTGAGAATATGACATCTTTGGCCAGGATCGTTTGGGGCGAGCAGCTTTAGAGATTGACAACCCCGAACCTCTTAAATTCTTGTGTAGAATTTGGACTATGACACGCCTTTGTGGCCTTGTCTGTGTTCCCATCTGTGTGACATTAAATTGTGATTACTCCTTGATGGAGGCATTCTTTATATGATGTTGATGCATGATCTGAAATGTATGTTAGAGATACATCTCATGCAGGATGATATGATGTTGATGCATGATATGAAATATATGTTAGAGATACAACTCATATAGGTTGATGTGATGTTAATACATGATCGAAAATATATGTTAGAGATACATCTCATGCAGGTTGATATGATGTGAATGACACTATGTGAATTATACACTATGATGTAGGTTTAGGTGATGTGTATGTGTGATCAGAAAATGATACATCTTGTCAATCTTTGATCTGAATTGTGATACCGTCGTGTTTCCGATGATTATAGTTATATTAAAAATCATTGCTGAGTTTGTTAAACTCACCCCTCTTTCTTGTGTTTTTGCTTTGGGGCTGCGTAGCGTGACACGCAGATGGACAGGATCTCCTCTATGAGGAAAGGTCGGAGACGACGTGGGAGTGATCGTGGAGACCCCTTATGTGACTTGTTTCCTTGTTTATGCTTTTATGATTAGAACCCTGGAGTGTGTGGATCTTATTTTGGTTTATATTACATTATACATTTGTGTTGCTTAAGACCTATTTTAGAGTGTAGAGTGGGCTATGGTTTAACTAAGTATGTAGGTTTGAGACTTTTGTTTATCTTAGAGTTAAAGTAACTCTTTCATTTCTACTTATTTACTCTTACTCAAAGTGGTGTGCATACTCCGTAATTCTATTAGATCGCCCGTAATTAGGGTTAAGTCTTCCGCTAAACCGTATCTCAATTCCCCTTATCGCCCCCGTACGCTTGACTGGCCCTTGGACCGAGTTCGGCTCGGGTCGGGCAATGCCAAGGCGTGACACTGAGAATCTAAACTAGTTTGTGTGATTACCTTCTTATAAAAGTTTCATCCCTAGCCTCGTCTCAAAGGGCAATATAAAGTACTCCCCCGTTCAAATTAATAGCTCTATTTAATTTTTAAAAATAATTTATTTAAATAAATTAAATAAAATTATTAATTAATGAGAGGGGAGGGAGATATATAAAAGGACAAGACATTCTCCCAGCTGAATCTCCAAGGACATTTCCGTCAATAAAGGATATTTGGGCCGGCACATGACATACTCCATAATCCATATAACCAGACCAAAGAGAAGTAATAATTCTAGTGCTGCGAAGGTAGAAGAAAGAAAGCGGTGCGGACTGCAGGCTAGGGACAATCAATCAATCATCTCTCTCGCGCTTGTACTTGTGTCATGGCCTCCACCGGATGGACCCGCAGCCTCCCCACCATCGCCTCCCGCGTCTTTTTCCTCCTCATCATCTTGCAGATCCCTCTCTTCAGGTGCTTCTTCTTCCCCCTCACAATCATTCTCTTTTCCAAACAAAAAATGATAAATCTGTCATAGATCTCGTTATCTGAGTGTGAATTGGAATCGACCTAGCTTTGCAGATGTAGCTCTTTCGTGTTTGAATTGGATAGCCTTCCTTTGTGGTGTCTCTGCGTTTGATATCGTCACCTTGCATTCCGATTATTCGGGTTGTGTGTTTTGAGTCTGATGCAGACGATCATAGTCTGACAATCACCTGAAATATGTGAGATAAATTTTTGCTTTCCACTATCTGGGTCTCTTTTATTTTCATATCTCTTTCTCTCTCATGAAGAAATTGAATGTAACTTCAGTCGAAAACTCGATGCCATTCCTTAAACCTCTCTATTTGCTGTTGGATTTTTCTCGTGATAATATCTTTGAAGAAAGTGTTTTTTTTTTAAAGAAAAAAAATGTAATAGAGAAGGGGGGCCAGGGGACAGAGCAGGCAGTAACAGGCAAATACGTAAAAGACACATATACAGATGAGGGGAGGGGCATCAGTCTGGGTCCTGTTTAAAGCACTAGTTCTTTACTTCTTTACGCCACTTGGGAGTTGGGATAAATTTGGCTGTGGTGTTTGTTGGAGAATTTATGACCATGTTGCTTGACATGTTTTTCTTGTTCTTCAGGGTCCCATGCCGGTCGGGGTTGTGCACGACGCCCGTGGAGGTGACATCCTCACAACTAGTTGCCAGTGAGATCTTTCCGGCACCGGTGGTGAAAGCCCTTCTTTACCCTGGAGCTGTAGCCCACGGGCTTGTTCTACACAGAACCATTCCGGGGTGGAACAGTCTGTTTGACATATATAACCTTACCGATGTGAAGAATGCATCAGCTGTGACTGATCTCCAGAGGCTTGAGGTTTGTCATCCTATCAATATGGTTTCTCTGCTTTGCATTTTCTCCCGAGCGTGAGCTTATTAATGTATGCTCTTGAACCAGGTCCTTGCTGGGAGTTATTTTTGTGTAGCAGGATCTCTGGTGGGTCTACTGAAGCCAGGTAGGATGACCATGTTTGGCACACTTTTGGTGGTTTGGGGCCTTGTCAAGGAAGGGATTCTAGGAAAGCCTGTGAACACAGATCCATCAAAAGCAGTTTACATGTACCCCACCATGTTGATTGCACTAGTTTGTGCCTTCTCCTCCATAAAACATGATGTGAAGAAGGCAGTAAGAAGTAGTTCAACTCGGCCAATCGCAAGACCACTAGAGCGCTCTTCAAAGTCGAAACTGCAATGAGTTAAATGCAACTGAATGTAACAGTCTTTTGTTATTTTGCATTTTCATTCATTACATTGAACCATTTTGGATTTTTATGAACTTGTTTATTACATGTTATTTGAGATTTTGGCGAGCACCTATGAGAACAAAACGAAATTCAGCTACTCTGCACTCTCGAGTTATATTTGAGCTGATAGGAGTGCTTTTATACATCCCGATCAAAACTTGTACACCATTTCTTCAGAGTACCCAAGATCCTTGAGTAGTCCTGAGAGCTGCAAACACAAAAAATATTTTAAGCCATGAATAAATACAAGCCAAGTCTAACAAGTGATCCTTCGGGATCTTTAGCGTAGGCTTGTCTAACCAAATGGGTAACGAGAACAGAAATTCGCACATGTCAATTCAGCATTGACTATAGGTTCATGTACCTCCCCTTGCGTATAGTCTTTGGCCTTGTCTCCAGATATATGTTTCATCATCCCAGGTGGGCCACAAACCTGGACATAAACAAAATCAGAGGCTGGAGGAATTGGACTGGGTTCTTCAACTAACATTCAGTTTCATGTTTAGTATAGGAACTTTTAATTCACTGAACAGTGCAAGTCAATTACAATGATAAAAAGACTTATTATACGATATAAATCAAAGGGCAAAAATGTTTAGAGAACAGTTTGTTTGACCATCCACATCAAAATATAGATAAGAAATACTATTGTCTAACATCTAGGCATGCTCAACTGACCTAAACCAAGTAATCCTATATCTTGAACTTAAATTTAGGGCTTACGAGAATAAGTGTGTCATGACTTGGGGCTGGCAGGCCCTTTAACACCATATCCTTTGATACGTGCCCGGTTCCCCCTCTCCAATTGTTTGATGCATTATCAACAGTATAAAACACCTGGTATATTGATCATAGAAAATTGACAAAAAATAAGATTTTCTATGAATGAAATAAACCTGGTACATCTCTATGAGAAAGGAGTTCTAACTGAGAATTCAAAAGAGAAACTACCTTCAAATTTGGATGACTTGTAGCAAGCATGTCTAGCTTTCGTTTGAGTAATATGTCATCAGGGGAAACATTGGCATAGAGTAATGAAACCTAAAAAGAAATCCAAATCACAATTGCTAAGTTGGAAAATACTACTCCCTCTGTCCAGATTTAATAGTCTGGATTGGTTTTACCAGTAGTTCATTGGAAAAAACTAATCCAGGCTACTAAATCTAGATGGAGGGAGGGAGCATAAGCCATGAAAACCAAGTTCAATGATTGTTATCCATTCCCCCTTAAAGCAGACATCCCTACGATTGTGTACACCTATCTGAAAACTATCTCGACAATAATTCAACATGTAGAATACTTTCTACATCATCCACCTGTTTCTCTTTTGGCCTAAGAAGAGAAGGTCTAGGAAGTGGTTTCTACAATTTTTCTCTGAAAAGAAATAGAACATAAGTGTTGGAACCAGTTTGGTTCTAGTGGCATTTGATCTTAATACTAAAATAGTAATTTCAATCCATTTCAAGAAAAATATGCAGAAATCCCCCTACCTGAGTGTTGTCATCTGGGTTTTTGAGTATTGCATCAATGACCTGCAGCATTGGAGTAATACCTGTTCCACCAGCAATCTGTAGACAGCTTATCAGAGATGTCAAATTCAACAATAGTAGTGCAAATGAATAATTCTGATGTTTCATATGAGTGGCCTCAAATGATTGCTTCACTTACCATGCCAATTTGCTTTTTCATGTTGGGGCTATACCTGAGCTTTTCAATTGGCCTGGTAATTTAATCAAATGAACCGTAAGTTCAAATATCTAGGCCTCTAATTCCAAAGCACGTGGCACATTAAGCTGGTTATTTACCCTTTGACTTCCACTACATCTCCTGGCTTTAAACTTGCAAAATGTTGACTCATTTTTCCTTCAGGGTAAACCTAAAACATTTTAAGGTAATAAAGTAATCATGCACACACAAATGCTTGGTTATAAGAAGAGGAGAAAAGATGATGCATTTCCATGTAATGGTTTACCTTGATTAACAAATCAAAGTATCCATTTGCATTTGGGTCAGAGATGGGAGTATAGCTGTAACATAAGAAATTGATGGCTGTATCAGTATACACCATATAATTAAAAAGAAAATTTAAAGTCTTAGCTCATTGTTACTGGCTGTTATTTCCAGTTTCTTATCCCTACTCCATTCTATGATTTTTCACAGGCCCGAGACATAAACTTTTGTTTTATCTCATAATAATTTGGCCAGTAATAGATATATCACAAATGGTGATGAAACACCATGACATTTAAACAGTAGCCCCATTGAAAAAATCAATTATATTTCCATTTCAATGAAAAACACTAATTCCAAATTCCAGCGGTTCTGAATTTTCAATTCTATTATAGTTATCTCATCGAAAACAGCTATATAGTGGGTTCCAATGTTTTTATCAAGAGGCTATAACTTACTATCTTTAGTAATCTTAAATAACTTGAGATGCCCTTTTCTGTTAATTAAATGTTTTTTATAATATTTTTGTTTTATGAACGGCTTGAGATATGCTCACAGTTATGGACACTTTCAAAGGTGGCAGTAATACAAAGTGTGAGGAAACTGTACTCCAATTGTGTGTGTGAGAGCGAGAGCGAGAGACTAAACATTGTCAAAAAGCTGCCCCTCATGCCGCCTTATTACTTCAGTGAAGTTCACATGTTGAGGATAACAAATTAACCTATACAAATTTATTTACATCCATGGATGGATGAAATAATTCTGATGGGAAAATCTCTGTTGATAGATCCATTACTACAAGATTGTAGCAGCAGTAGTGTAGCAGCAACAGCAATTTTTATCTTGTTGTTATTACAACTAAAATTGCAAGAGTAATCTACATATACTGTTAGAACATGACGTGAATGGAAAATATACTTACGGACGAATAACAAATTTTGTTTTCCCTTCATCATCATTTCCAAGTGGGGCCCTGTGGTTTTTATGGTTCATGAAACAGGCAACCTGTAAGACTTAGTTCTTCAAGTAATTCAAAGTTTTGAATAATTTTTATTTGGCTCCAAAAATTACTTGCTGGACGCCAAAAGATAGTGTATTACATTATACCTTGTTAGAATACATGAAGCAACATCAAGACCCAACTTTGCTGCAGGATCAAATGAGAACCTGCAAAAGAAACCATAGCAGAGGACAATAAAGTCTCAACGAAGTTCTTCTGATTAAACAAATATTATCCTTTTTTCATAAGAGCCTTTAGATTTTTATCAATGTGCTTTGGATTACCTAAACAGCTGCGTATTATGGCTGACTTGTGCTTTATCTTGCAGCTGAAATTCAATCCATTTGTTTGGGTCAAGTGCTGATAACATATCAAGAAAAACCTTGAGTAAGCTACATAGAAAATGGTGAGAAAGAGATACAATGCCAAACATTCAGCAATGCCCATATTTAGGACATAAAATAGCATTACGCAAATCAACCAAATTTTCCATTTCAGCTAAAAATTCACATTTTCAACCTCCAACAGTTCTGAATTTCAAAATTCTTGTTACAATCTCAGCTTGGAGGTTTCATTGTTCTTCTTCAAGATGCTAGGAGAGGATCTATCTAAAGTATTTGGTTTTTAACTGACTTACTTCTAAATGCTTCATTATTTTTCTGTAATATCTGAAATACATTTAATAATTTCACCCTTTCCAATCCTAATATATGTTCAGTAAAGTTATCTTGCAGACAGAAAATTCTTTTTAGAACCCAGTTTTGTGCTGAATTTTTGCAATGCCAAAAGCAAAAACAAACAGGTGACTCCCAGGAACCAGGAAAACAAGATGGCTTAAACTAGGAATGAAACCTTCCAATATTTGCATTTTGCATTCTCCATCTACTTTTCTACTCCCATCGTCCCACTTTAATAGTCCTAATCAGAACACCAAAATGAACTCAAACTAGTTCATTTTGGTTTTCTAGTTAAGACTACTAAAATGGGATGATGAGAGGATGATATAAAATGTTCTTTTGGTATTATTACAGTTTACATGAAGATACAATAAAACACAAATTACACTTACACCCCCCGACCTTTGACAAAAGACTCTGTCACCTTTCAGAAAACCTTTGTTAAAACTAGACATGGACCCCCTCACCTTTTAAAAATTACATTTACACCTCTTATGTTTTGTCAAAAGACAAAAATACCCATCCCACTCATTAACCACCCCTGGTCACACACGGGACAGAGGCAAGTGGGGAGGTGGGTCGCTGTTGGGAGGGGATGGGAAAAGACAGTTGTGGATGGGTTGGCCATTTTTGTCTTATGAAGAAATCAGGGGCTGTGAGTGTAGATTTTGCTAGTTTTGACAAAGGTCAATGGGGGTAAGTGTAATTCTAAAAGATGAGGGGGTCTATGCCTACAAAGTAATTCACCCATAACAACTAGAGGAGATGTAATTTGGTGAAGATTAAAAAAAGAATATGTACTTAAAAACAAAACTCTACCAAACCGCTATTTCGTATATTCATCAGGTGCTATGATTTCAAAGCACAATAAGGAGCAAGGACAAACTCACCTACTCTTGGAGTCACATCTTCACTTTCTTGTTCCAGATAAGCCTAGAAATGGGTAAAGGAATATAATTTAGGATCAGAAAGAATCATTGAAGCAATCAAAGTTTTTGAAGGTAAAACATGTTTACTGCAAAATGAAATAGCGTCACATTGTTTTGACATAGAGGTCAAGAGCCAAACCGTGTTATTATGTGAGTAATGATTTCTGGGAAGAATGTGGGTCCTCTTCAAACTATTTACCATGTAGTTTTGATCCACAGTTTTAGTAAACCAAGTAGAGGAAGGTTTCTTGTTTTTTTTCCCCTTTTTAATGCTAGGTTTATTAGTTGTTTCGCAAAGAGTATAGCCAGTTCATAAAACCAAAATGAAAATGGACTCAAATGACCGACTTTCAGGAGACGCATGTCATTTAATTGCAAAAAACTCAACATCAGTCCTGACTACCGTCTATGTGTATATAAGCTTAAATATTAGATAAGATTGATGTAAAACTCAAATTATTAAGCTATTCTAAAGAAAATACAACAACTAAACTAGGAGAAAAACACTTCGATAAGAAGCAAAGCTAAATTATTTAAGCTATTTTTTTATACCAATAAAGGAGTACAGTTATCATCACTCATATCTTAGTAAATTTTCCTCTTCTAGATCATTTCTATTTTAATGCGTCTCAGAGATTCAACTGTGTGATCTGTTGTATCACTTTAAGAAACAAATCAATGCTTATAGAGATGAACAGGCAAACACCATAAGTTTCCTTAATAACTAAATGACATCCCACAACACTAACAGTCGCATAACAATAAGTTCAAGAACCCATAATGGTCAAAACGATTCTAAAACACTAGAAGAGGAGATTAACTTAAACTCCAAATGGCCCAATGTGGAAATTTTTAAGCAGATGACGCCAAAGTTTAACCAAACAAACCACTTACAAATTCAAATTCATAACCCATAACGGCTACGAATTCATTTCATGTCTACACATAACACACCAATCCAAATTCAAATACTTAATTTACACATTGCTGCCTGTAATGCAATGATTGCAACAAACAACTTATATGTAAACATCAAATTAAAAAAGAAAAAATTGACGATCTAAAGAACATCATGTACTACCCATAATGTAGCACAGAAATCCACTATCGTCATATGGAATAAATGCATGAGTAGATTCTCACATAACGTGCACATTAAATTACTATCAATCAAACCAACAACGACCCATTTCTCAAATAATTGAAATTAGCGCAGATAATTACCACGCTAGCCGAAGAACAGAAGAAAAAACAAGCAGCTCCGCCAGACACCCCAGCCATTGCTCCCAACGGGATCCGATACTTGGAACTTGAACTCTCTTGCCCTTTAAATGCATGTCTGAATGCAAGAGGGGCAGATTTCGCGACCCTTTTGAGGAGAAGAGCCATTTCGATCGCAAACGACCAGCAGCCGAGGCAACAGTCAGCAGTTGACAGAAGAAGAACTGAGATTTTAACGAGTCCAGAAAAAACAAGCTTTTTCTTCCAGCACAGTCGAGGCCGCTGTATTTCCAGCTTTGGTGGGCTGAGAGTATCGATCACCGATCACTGTGAGAAGCAGATGAGAAGCTTCTAATCGGGTAATCGGATCAATGTGTAGAATACTTCAACTTCAATGGTTTAACGCACCTAAACAGGTTGAAATTATTCTTGTTGAGAAAAACATACACAGAGATAAATATAAGAACTTGTATAAGCTGAATAATAATAAGTAGATTACTTTAAAATGTTTTAGAATGAAAGCAGTTCATGATATTAAAAAAATTATTTGAAGATGATATCAGTAAACATTCTTGCAGAACAACGGTTTTCTTATTCAATTTGGTCCATATAGTACAAACAAATTGGCTCTTGAAATTCTAGCTAGTCATCCTTGGACTGTTAACATATATGGTTTTATAGTTCACAGTTATATACTTGGCTACCCCCAATAGTGAAAGTACCTACAATAGGCATTGCCTAAAGGGGGGATCACCATGCTGGAGAGAATATTAGGGATGGTGAAAACTCCACCCCATGGAGGTGGTCTCCTGTATTTTTGCCATCAACACCATTGTTTTCCGTTTAATAATTGAGATGCAAGAAGGTTGTATATTTTGTTCCCGTGTTGTATGGTATATTGTTAATAAGAAAATGTGTTTTATTTGTGTTTGCCTCGGTAGGGATGTCATCGGGTCGTGTTTTGCTAAACTCAAACCCAATACCATTTAAAAAATTGTAAACCTGAATCTAACGTGAATAGCTATTTAGGTTGAATTTGAAAACCCAAACCTAACCCATTAGGGTTGGGTCAGGTTTTATTAAAATATAAAAAAATATATAAAAAATTTATATTTATAACCTTATTCGGGTCAGGTTTTACCAAACATAAACTTGATACCATTTAAGATATGGTAAACCCAAATTCGACCCGAATAATTATTCAGGTTAAATTCAAAAATCTAAACCCAACCCATTAGGGTCGAGTTGGGTTTTACCATATATCCGACCCCAATGGCATCCCTTATGCCTCAGTACATTATTTTTTGTTGTGAGCTCTAATTCTATGATTGTGAGAGTACAAAGGAAAGTTCCCAATTTAAAAAATAAAGTCAATAATTTTGTTAAGAGAAAGTGATGTAATAGAAAAAAACTTAATCTTGCCATAGATGTTTTATTATTATTATTTTAACCTAAAATATCTTAATCAAGTGAGATAGACCACCCCATTTATGTATCCTTTGCTGTATCATTTCCAAAAGGAAACTATAGTTCATATTACCTTTAGTTGGAGAGGGAGTAGGATTGTATTTTGTCACCCCCATTGACACATTCCACTCAATTATAATAAACTTCTAAATGCCAATATTGTGATAACTATCAACATGTGGTAACATTCCCTTAGAATAATAGCTACATGTTGACAAATCTTAAAAAAAACACAATAGAAGATTAGTAACCACTCATAGCAAGCTTGCATTAATGGCACAGCTCCCACATGGGCCCAAGCATGGATCCTACGCCATCAATGCAAGTATTGTATTCCCTCCATCCTAAATTAATAACTCCATTTGGCAAAAAAATTTTATTGTATATTAATAACTCCTTTTAGTTCAATTTAAGTGGTTGGGCACTTAAAAATAAGTATCATAAACTTATTTTTGTTTATCTTAAATTTAGGTTTCACCATTTGATAAAAACTAGCATTTTTTTAAATGTAACTATTAATATAAGACGGAGGGTATAAATGTAAAAGACTTCAGCTATAGAAGGTAATGTACGTCCAACAAAACCCTCCAACTATGATGTGGCAGGTTTTTGTTGGACAAGAGAAAGTGGGTCTCACTTGGTCACTTTTCCTCTGTCCAACCAAAACCTGCCACCTCACATTTGGAGGGTTTTATTGGGCCATTATCATTTTCTTCAGCATTTTCATTGATAGAAACATGGCCAGTCCTCGGATCCATTTTGGACAAGTGAAGTATCTCATTCTTAGGGCTTGTCATGGTGCAGGAACAATCCCCCTGTGTCCTTGGTATATGCATTGCTTGTTGTTGGTTGGGTACAGTGAAAAGATAGAATCTCAACCTCCTTCGTCCAAGCAACTTCTTTCTTTTTTCTCCCTTTTTTGTAGTACTTGAATCAGGCATCTACCAATGTCTAAGGGGCATTTTAATCAGCAACTAAAAGTCCCATGGGGAAATTTGGAAATCTAACAATATGACCAGAATCAATCCGTTTCCACCCATCATTCCCGTTCAAATACCCCTAGTTGTAGTGAATATGAACTCAATGTTGTACCTAAAAAAAGAATAAGAATTCAATGGCCAACATTATAGCTCCATAATGAAAATCTCACTGATAGTCCAAAAGCTATCTAACACACACTGCAACTTTTCCTGCATGTTCCTTGATAATCAGGACTTCCCACCATGAACACGGGATTCCTCTCACATTCACCACGAGCTGCCCAAAGAGGGCAATTCTCTTGTTCATCAGTGCAGTCATCTGATGTTTGTGGGTATGGTGATCGATTATGACGAAATGGTCTTGTATGAATCCATTTGGTTGCAGACCATTTCTCTCCCTCGAGCACAGGGCAGCTTCCATGAACACTACTCTCATCTGCTGTCATGTTAGGGTGCAGAGTGAAGAAAAGGAGGGCATCTCCTTTGATGGGCTTCACTGAATAATAATTGCCCCCACAAGGAGTCATGGACTCCTTGCTCACAGCTGGGTTTTTAACCTAAAAATAAACAATTCATCTGGTTAGAAGGCAACAAATAAATTACCAGGACCCTATTCAGAGTCTTACTAGACTTATCAGCCAACAGGCAGATATCATTGGGCACGACTCCAATATCTTTTAGTTCAGGAAACAAGTAGTGCTACATCTCTCAGTTATGCTCAATACCCAAAAGATTTCAGATTATTACTTGAGAGAAACAATATCATTGGCGTATTAGTTTCTAAGTGACAGAAGGAATCTACTTGTGCCATCTACTAGTTAAGTTGGGTGTATAATTACGGACAAGTCTTCTCTTACCTCTGATTCTGGGAAAATGGTTTCACCACCACGAGTAACATTAGACAGAAAAATCAGGACTGCTGCAACTCGCTGTCCCGTGGTAGACACACTGTGTTCATCCTTAATGTAATCTAAATGTGGTTGGTACTTCTCATTGACCCCATAATGCAGTATTTGCAGAGGTTCGCCATTTTCTAACAAAACCAAAATAAAGAAATTCTCAATGATTAAGTGATCAGTGAAGGAACTGCATACCAAATTAGCATATTAAGGGGATAAAAAAATCACAAAAAACCTTTTGGAAGTAAAGACCATGCAGCAATTTTATCTTCAATCTTCAACACAATCTTATCCTGGCAATGCAAGGAGAGTGTAAATGAATAAGTAAGAAAAAAATATAAATAACGAACTAAACATGTATAGAAGTCTTCAATCTTCTTGGGGGACCTGGAGTTTTATAAGTTAGCATATGTATTGCCATGAGGTAGTTGAAAACTAAGTTAACAGTCTGTCCCAAATGGAGATGAGCATGTCTATTTAATCTACTTCCCAAATATATGAATATAACATTAAAGTTTTGGAAAGTATAATAAATCAACAGATGTTAAATATCAATCATCAACTTTCAGTAACTGATGGTGCACCAACAATTAGCACATAGCTTGATCCTGATTGCCTGTGGCGGAATCAAGATCATTAACCACTTCTAAATGTAAAAAATAGTTCAAAATCAAAGTCAACATTACATGCTCACAAGAAAATAAAGCTTTAAATTCTGCAAAATTGCATAAGAAAATGCAACACCATTTTGCCAGAATAACACTCAACCTGATTGCTTAGGTATAAAGAGAACCAACAATTACTTTAAAAGTTTAACACAATCATCACTATACACATTCTCCAAACCATTTAGGTTGACACCAACAATTCAGCTCCTCCATTTTGTTTTCACAACGAACAATTATCAGTTAGTGAAATAATCATTAATTTTTATATGAACAGTTGAAAATTTTCATCAAACTGGGAAGGTGTGAGCTTTGGAGTGACTGCTTTTCCTGGGGATTTGTTGTTCAACTTTAAATACTAATATCTTTAACAACAGTTACCATATCTTCAATTCTGAAGGACAGGAAAATGGGGAAAAGCACCAAACCAGACCATTCCCTGGTTGCTGCCGATTGAATCAATCTCCTTATGAGCGGTACAAAATCTCTTTGCTCAGTTGTTACCAACTAACGATATTCGGAGTTACGGGAGTATTGGGCAGTGCTCTGCTATGCATGGTGCTACAGTCTAAAATATTTTATTCGAAATTATTTTTTGTTACCTGTTATATAGTTATAAACTAGGTACAAACTAGTTTCTAAAATTTTCATCCATCCATCCTAACCTCCTAAGTCACCACTATCTTCATTTCATTTTAAGTGGATTTTCTTTATCACCATGAAGTCCAACGAAGGTGCCTTTGGTGCCCCACTCATATAATTGCCTTTCAATAGGATCAGGAGGTCCAAATCATAATTCCTTTTTTATTTGGCTAAAGGTCCCAATTACATGTCTGTTCTCAAGTTACCAAAAACTATTCATTACAGAGGACATATCTATCTGTTTCTCTTTCCTCGAACAATCAAACTAAGCATAAAAGAATTCATCTTTTAAGGAAAACAATGACCTATATTTTCCTGCTGAAATGCCTCTAATATTCCAAAGACATATCTATTTCATATTTGTGAAGCTGTTGCCTCAATCACTAGAAAGATTCTACTAAAAAAATCACTATATACAGCTCAAAATTAGGCAAAGCTCTATATAGTCACCACAAAGAAAAATTAACAGCGTTCACATAAATTAAGCAAACATGAACATTAATAATATGTTGAAAAAGACAAAGGGGAAGGCGACTCACTTACTTGGTCTAATTGTAAAAATGTCCCTGAACTTGTGCGGATTGCAGTTTTAGTATTTTTTTCTTTATTTTCCACCATGGACTTTTCTGGCTTACCATGTGTCTGTCATGAATAACCATATAACTGTAAAATAACGTGAGATTATAAATGGATGAAAACAAATCCCAAATGAAGAAACACTTCACATACAGGATGTTGAAGAGTAGTACCAGAGAAATTAGGTGAAGACATTCCTCATCAGAAAGGAAACCCTTATAGATGAAAACCCTGTGTTTCACATGTTGAGCAAGAAAATCACTAACAAAGACTACAAATATAATTAATTTGCAATTTTCAAACGTTAATCTTTCTTTTAACCCTGAGGAAGTTTTGGCTTACATATCTACCCATGAAATGCACACTTAATT
The DNA here is from genome assembly GCA_035235625.1 of Saururus chinensis. NCBI lineage: Eukaryota > Viridiplantae > Streptophyta > Magnoliopsida > Piperales > Saururaceae > Saururus > Saururus chinensis. The sequence continues at coordinate 25,306,862 of CP141143.1, read as the reverse complement.
GGAAAAGGAAGAAGATATTTGCAATGCAATCTGTAAAATATAATTATTGAAAGACCAAGAGTAAATCATCAGAATGTTTGACTAAATACAAGGAATCAACAGCCTACAAAAGATCTACTAGACATAAAGAATGAAAACATGTTATAAATAAAACATATGCAAACTAACCGAGTTCATGCCATGACCCAGGGACAGAAACAATTTATTATAGAAGGTAACCTTGGTTTCCGTGATAGTTGGGCCACTCGTGAAGGATCAATTTGATCCGGTTGACTTGAGTGAACCAATGTCAATATGACATCCTGACTTTTATCCCCAATTTTCCTACAGTGGAGAAAAAACAAACGTACAGACATGTTTATGCAATTTGTATAACAGATACTTTGCATCATACAGTCAAATTATGTGGTTCAATTGAGAATAGATATTGTTCACATTCTTTAGACAGATCTACATTCTTTCCTGGTGCACAAGCTCATTTCCACCTATCCCATTAGGTAGCTAAAGCAGAAAAGGGCAATACCCATGAAGGCAGAAGTATCTCTAATGTACTGCATCAGGAATGACATATACAAGTCTCTGAAGGATTGTTGGATGTTCAAAGCACTTTTTCTTTTCCCATATATATATATAGTCTCATACAAGAGCAAAACCTCAATGAAAGAAAAAGAAGTGTACATGCTTCTATTACTAACCATAAGCGTTTGGCTAACTAACACTATTGCAAAGCGCAAGTCATTGTTTACACGGCCATATGTTTTAGCAAAACTTGCACATTATTCCTCTTCTACCTCTCTGTTATTTCTTTCATCAAAGCTTACAATTTACCAAAATTCAGCCAAATAATACATCATTCTTTCCAAGTATACGCACAGAATTAGGCAGAGCATACGTTACCAAGTTTTCCCCCTTTTAAGAAACCATCTTTATTCCAGAATGTTCTAGTAAGCATTTCGACAGAAGCCCTTGAGCAAACATTCCACGGTGAATCACAATTTACAAACACCACAAGTTCAAAATTCAAAAGCTTTCAATATCAACCACCCCATAACGATTCCCGTACGCAAACAAGTTTCTAGTACGTAATGCTTCTCAGATCAATATCATGACGACCCATCAATTTTAAACCAAAACAAAGAAGAAATCTCAACAAAAAACTACCAAGGAAGCGGAGACAGAGCCTCACCTTATGGCAGAAGATGGAGAAACGGCCAAAAACAGAAGAACAAAGAGGAGAGGCTCCATGGCTTGTCACAGAGGAATTTTAACTGTAATTTCATTCAGAAAAAAAAAGACTTTTTGTAACAGAAAGGATACAGCCGTCCCTGATTTCGTGCCATAGAAGGTGATGATGCAGGGAAGATGGCGCGCTGCAGTTCATGAGCTTTCGATTTACAAGATTTTCTCGACTGGGTTGCCGGTTCGGGCCGGTCAAATTCGTGGCAACCAAGCCGGAAAACGAAAAACTAATAGGAAACGGCAAAGGTTACCACCATTACTTTGTTGTAACAATTGAGTTTTTGCTATATTAAAGCAAATATTCTATATTATGTGGATTTTAAACACAAATGTTATATTATCTATTTTGGGATGAAATCATACATATTATAATAAATGAACACTAAACAGTGTGATATCGTTCTGGTGGGGAGGATTCATGGGGGCAGTCAAAAGTCGCCGGCGGGAAGTGACAGATAATGACTCACCAGCGAGTTTTGGTGTTCAATAAAAACCCATTTTTTTACCCTCCAAGAGTTGTTTAGGACTTGAAAGCCTTTATTTCAGTAGATCCAATCACCCTTTAACCCCCATAATAGATAGCATTGGTATTTACATATATTACAATGGAGAGGTAGATAATAATAACGTGTATATAAGTGAAAATACACAGTTGATGAACATTGATTCATCGGTGAGGTTTGACAAGCTGCTGCTGCTTCAAGTCAAAGAACTACTTGTCGTCAATAGTAACATAACTTTGAAATTTTTAATTATATCTTTCCAATCATCCATTTTATATAAATTAGAAGACAATGAGGACTTGCAATCATTGTTTTCCATTCATAAGAAGGCAAATAAGGAGATGTTATCATTGTATACCAAGATGAAAATGCCCGACAACAGTGACAAATCACCATCATTATAAAGGAACCAAACATGCAATAAAACTAAATCACCGGTGGTAATGGCTGGCCAAACTCTAACTTTGGATTGCAGATGGGAGTCAATTATACACAATTCACTTTTGAAATTGTCATGTAACAATCAATTTTAGATTACATGACTGTATGGGGGTTTATTGTGTGCTCGATCACACGATATCTAACGTATCGTGTTTAGTTCAAAGAATATTGTGTGAAGAAAAATATGATATTTATAATATCGTATAACTAATTATATGAAATACATATGCAATATAACACTAATTCTTTTTAGCGTAGATGTAATAACACGACCTGTATACAAGTGTGTTATCGATAACACGATATTATTTACATTTCAAGAGGGTTTTGATCGACCTAGCAACAAAGGTGAATTTTACTTATCGTGTTATGGATGAGAACAGGAATACATATATCGCAAAGTGCTCCAATCAGTCTTGTAATTGTTACATAAGGGCTTCAAACATAGGAGATCATCCTCTAGAATTCAATAGACATTACACCGAAAAATATAGCAAGATATATTTCGAAGCACTGGGGTATAACTGCCAACTAGTTTTAAAAACTAGCCCGGCCATTGACCCGGAATGGTCACCGGGTTGGGTCAATTGGGTTTAACCGCGGGTCAACCCGGGTTGACCCAGTTTTCCTATATATTAGATTAAATATAATGATGTATACACAAAATCTTTGTAGCGCAGCGGGTCGTGTAGGTAAATCAGTTGCATGACATCTGGAGTATGAATCCCTCCCCTACCGTTTTGAAGTTATAGTTGTAAAGTAGATAAATATGCATTAAATAAAATAGTTGTGTTAGATGTTTAAAGCAAAATTGTGGTAGCCAGTGGGTTTAGGTATTAGTAATATATTTAATAGGGCGAGAGTGAACTCCCGCTTGAAACATAAAAATTTTTCATCACAGAACAATAAACTGGACCAACTCAGGTCAGCGGGTCACCGGTTCAATCGGCCGGGTTGTATTGACCCAGTCGGGTCATGTTGACCCCTTGAACTAGATGAACTAGTTCGGATTATTAACTGGGTCCAGTTAAACCCGGCCCAACCGGCTGGTCCGGGCCGGTTTTAAAACACTGCTGCAAACTACAAGAAATGTTGGCACACACGTAAAGAAAACTTATGAGATTTTTTGCATCGTGTGTTCCGTAACATGACATTTAAATATGACATGTTATCGGGCACATGTAGAGCTTACGATCACATGCAAAGCTTACATCACATTTTCTTACAACACGACCTAATTACCTATCGTGTTAACATGAACATGATGCTAAAACAGTTCAGGTTTACAAAATCACGACTATGAACATTGTCGTGTTATTGGGAACACGACATATTAACTTGTTGTATAACCTTTATTAGAATGTTAACAACTTAATATTCTGTCATGCATGTAAAGCACCGACTGATTTAATAGATAGGGACCCAGATGAATCCTATCACATACTTCCTGCAACAGAATTCAGATAGAAACGATTAACCCAAGAAGTGTAGTTGTTCTAATTAGATCATGTGATATTCCTGGACCTATGGGGGGATACGATTTTAAAAGTCTTTGGGATGTTTGAGCCGGTTACAAGAGCCTTCAGAACAACATTGAGGCTATTGCTAATGGTAGATGTGACTTTCTTAAAAGGAAAGTATCTTGGTCAACTATTGATAGCAACTGCACTAGACAAGATCAATAATATGTTATGCATCACATTTGTAGATGTTGAGAACGAGTGTGATAAAACATGGTGCTAGTTTCTTAATTTGCTTAAAAATAATCTATTTTCTGATCCTCCAGCCGAGTTGGATACAATTGTTCTGATAGAATGAAGGGCTTGGCAAATGTTATTAAGCAGTATTTTCCCTATACACACCATGAATATTGCATCTATTATATGGTAGCAAATATGTTGGATAGATTCAAAGGCAACCACCTAAAGAACTAGCTCCATGTGATAGATGAAACTTTCAGACATAATGTGTATGATGAAACAATGAATAACATTAAAGAACAAAATCTTGAAGCATTTACTTGGCTAAATAAGATAGGTTCAAAGCACTGGACCAATGTTGCATTTCTTAGAAAAATATATAGAACACTCAGCTCAAGCAGGTCTAAAAGTGCTAATGCAATGTTAAAAAAAGTCAGGTCAATGTCTATAGCTTGGTTAATTGAGCATACAAGGGAGCACACAACCACACTTTTGTGTAAACATGCAATTACAACAATTAATAACAAACACTTTTGTGTTTGAGTAATGCAAAAAATGGTAGAATGACATATTGAGAGCCTTTATACCCAATGATAGATAGTCACTAGTGGGCACCAACTGGAGTTCTGTTTACATTCAACCCACCTATCCCACTCAAGCAGCAGGGACGTCCACAGAAAACTGGATAGTCACAACCAAAGGTCAAAGCCCCATGCAATTGTGGAGCATGTGGGCAGTTAGGTCACAACCAAAAACGTTGTACCGACGGACAAGAGGACCCTCTGAATGTATCTGATGGTCCAAGTGTAAGTTGAAGGAGGGCAACTAAAAGAGTAGGAAAACGATGTAAGGAAGGAGAACACCAATCAGGGTTGCCTTTTCTACCCCTTTCTTTAACTAATTGGAGGAAATGCCATTGTACAATCATGTTCTTAGCAACACGATTTTGTTTATGTATTGTGTTATCGATAGCATGACCAAGTTAAGGATCGTGATGTCGATAACATGATATTTTGATTTTTTGTTTGTAAACATTTTATACTATATACATATCATGTAATTGGAAACACACCCAAAGGCTTTATGTGTTACTAGTTACATGATAAGAAAAGACCTTCAATGAAGATAATGTTTTTTTTCTAAACTACTTGTCTCCAATTACACGATATCATTAACGTCATAATATCGATAACATGATAATAACATTAAATAAATGATCAATTTTTGAAGAGTCAGTCTAATTTTCGACATCACCATTTACTGAAGAGTCAATCCACTTTCTAGCATAGACTCCATAAGTATGAATCACCAATTTGTGAGGAGTCATCACTAATTTTCGATGCATCCATTTCCAAACTAGCAATTATAAATCTACACCTCCTATTACCATTTGGCACCCATGGGGAACTTCACCACTGGGACAGATCAAACACCATCTGTCTCCATGAGCATAGTATGGTTAGCTGTCTGGGCAAAACGCCGGGCAATCTGGACATATAAATAATACCCAATCTTAACTTCGTCACCCTATGAGGCAGATAAGGAGACTAGTGCAGTCCTCATCTGCCTTTGGGGAGGACGACTCATAATCTGGCGTTATTTCAATGTTCTAATTGTCTAATCACATTTTACTTGATGTCTCACCAGGCTATGGTCATAGAGATAGTTGGTGTACAATCTTCTTAAGAAAGATTTGACTTTCATTGTCTATTATATTGACTATGATTAATCCTTCACTTGCAATTGGAACTGGAGGAGCGCCTGCAAACCCTCCAAGAGACAAATGCTGAAACTTTTAGATAGAGTGTGTATGATGAGAGAGATCTACTTGGTGTACAATTTGCTATTTTTAGTATTGTGTTTAGTGAATGGATGGTGGTCTATTGATGTATTTTTTTATTTTTTTATGTTTTGTAAAGAATAGTATCATTGGCATATACTGAGGTCATTTTGTTTATGTAATGAACTCATCAAGTAATATTAATAAAAGAAAGTGTTTTCCCCTACAACTGTCTTTTGGGTCTCCTATTTTTCAACTCATGAAAAAGTTTCAAACCATGGCATGTAACACTTTATCGGTGACACGATATGCACTATATGACACATGACCTGTTTGAAGCTCGCGCTATCGGTGGCACGATCAACGTATAGTCGTGTTCTCATTCACACGATCATTACACTAATATGACATGACCTAAATATACTTTGTCTAATCGGATACACGGCCAACTAGAAGATCGTGTTTTTCCTAACACGACGTAAACAACGGTCATATGAATGATGACACGACATACACCTTGGTATGTTGTGCTTACACGAGCTATAACCTATATTAGACGACTATATATGGCTTCAAGTTATTAGTAACATGACTTACGTATATGTGTCATGCTGATTACACAATATGAATCCTATATTAGACACACGTACATGAGTACGTGTTAGTAGTTACACGACTGAAATTAAAACGACTTGTCTTTAACTTGTGTTATTGGTGACGCGATCAATGTATTGTCATGTTCTCAGTTACACGACCAACTGGATGATCGTCATTTTCCTAACATGACATACGTCAAGTTGCATAGTTGATTACTCAATTGACTACCATAGATTACATGATAGGGAATGAAATTAAAACAATTGAGTGAAATTAATAAATTGTGTATTGTCATAGAGTCTAAAAAAATAGTAAAACAGATTACAATTCATCCGCTTTTGGATTGAATTCCTGATTGATTTGCCTACGAAGAATGGCCGCACAATTCTATGGCCTGACCAAATTTGTGATCTCTGCTTGGGTAAAATTTGGTTGAAGAACTCTTCTAGCTAGCTTTGCTACATAATACATGAGTAACACACCACATTCTTCATTCGTCTCTTGATATGGGCATTTGTTGATCTTCGTCAATGGCCACTTTGTTGTTCCCTTTATGTGCAAGACTCTTTCTATTTCTATGGCAACACATTTCCAAATATGGTCCACCTTTGCAAAGTGGTGATTGTGGTCACCCTTCAGTGGGTTATACCACCTAAACCACTTCTCCCTGCATCGGGCAATTAGCAAAAGAAAATTGTCAATGATGTAGATCAGAATGAAACCACTCTCGGTGTTAACATTTAGCCTCTTCATCATGTTTCCAACGATTTTGGGGCACATTTCCTCCTTGCCTGCTGCTTCCCAATGTTGTAGTAGTGCTAGATCACGAATCTCCCTAAAAAATAGTTGGGATAAAGTATGGGGTATCTAATATTGCGCTCCTCTGGAAGTTGGCTAAAGACGTCTATGACCTAAAATCATCAACAAAATATTAGTGTTAGTGATAACATGATGTACGATACGTTATGTCAGTACAATCATGACCTATGAATTTATCTTTGAACACAACATAAAATATGTCACGTAATCAGAAATACGCTAGTTATACACAAGAATATCATTTTAAAAATATTGTGTTATTTATATAATGATGTGGATGATTCGTATTATCAATAATGGGATAAAAGAAGTGGCCTTTGCCACTTTTTACCTATCATGTGATTAATAACACGCTGTATAATGCAACGTATGTTCAAGAACATGATAATTAACTATTCACTAATTATTACCTCATTCGTTATGCACTCCTGTCTAAGCAGAGACACATAATCAGTGTGGAGAAGCGTCACCATGAGCCATTCCTTGTGTGGGTATGCCAAAAGTCCTAGATGATCTCCTAATCTTCACCCCATAAAATCTCCATGTGGAACACCATCTGTAGATCAAGGAGATGTGTGGCACCATAGTGACCTCCTCCTTGTCTTTTGCTGCTCGATGTGCTCTTCCATGTCTATCACATGTCAGATACTTTGTCGTAGTTCCTGATCAACTTGATCAGTATTATAAAATATAGTGGCACTCTTGAAAGCAACATTTGATCTCACCATTTTTAGGGTTAGAGACTTTGTAGAAAATGCCTCTGGTGGAGGGATAATATGTGGGGAAGGGACGGATGCCAATGGAACTTCATCCCCTGACTTTGCCTTCTGTTCCTCCCTTGCTAGCCAAGACATCTTTGCAATCTTCTTGGCAATGTAGCTACTATATCCCTTTGGTTTCTTTGCACCCTTAGCGGCCACCTTCTTGGTTGGTTCCTCCCCCTTTGATGCATGATCAGGTGGATTAGCCACTGTATACCTCGTCCTCCTAGGCATGGGGGGTAGTAAGGTATGATGGGGCTAGCATCTGAAGCATTCCGCTTCTTTATCTTCAATTTTATTTACTTTAGTGCATCGCTTCCTCCTCCCAAACTTAACCTAATTTTTTCTCCCGAGATTGAACCACTTCCTCGTTAATTTTCCTAAGAAATCTGATAATTACTGTCCTTTCAACCTTCAGACACTTCTTTTTCTTTGGGGAGCCAGTTTTCAGCTCCTTTTCTCTGCATATAACATGTAACAATTTGTATTAGTAAATACACAAAATGCAAACAAAGTGTGTTATTGATAACACATGTCAACCTATCATATTGAAACTAATACGTTAATATATAGGATCGTGTTATCGCTCACATGACCACTACCATATCGTTTTCTTATAAAATGACAATGTATGTTTGCATGTGAATGATGACATGATGACCTCAAAACTAACACGATAATAGAAAATATCGTGTAATCGAAAATATACTTATGCAAAATAAAATCCTCATCAATAGACTAAGGGACATATTTTCTTTGCTCTTTATAAGTAGATTGGTGAATAGCTTCAATTGATTTGGAAGCTTTGGCCTTGACCCGAACTGATGTCTCTCCTTTAGTTGTTGGTAGAGGGGTTGTTGTATGTAAGATCTCTGGTTGAGGGGGTTCGTGCGACTACTTGTTCTCCGGTTCAAGTGGGGGTTGCAATTGATCTAATAAGCTCGTTGCCACCTCGAGAGCATTTTTAACCCTCTGGAGTGCAACTTGCACACTGTCAGTGCTCCAACCTTGCTCCCCATACAAGATGGCCTTCTCCAATACCATGTCAACGATCCCGGCCATGACATCCACTAGCATGACAAAGTTGTCAATGACATCTTTGCCGGATTGGAATTGCCCTGATGTTTGGCTACGATGGGCTTGAACGATAACCGTTGTCCTCTATATTGTGGTATGTGTGGCCATCAGTCAAGTGGGCCTCTTCGGCAATCAAAATTATTTGTATAACCACTTGTGAATTTGCCTTGAGCTGAACGAGTATTTCCTCATACCACTTCCTCTTCCTGTGATGAGCCAATAGCTTCTTCCTCAATTTTTTATCGGTTGGGACAAGTTTTGCAGCCTTCTCCATGTCCGTCATCAGTTGCATAAACCTGGGCCACCTCTTGCACCTTTGGGCTACATGGAGGAGAACTAGGAGCCCATATAGAAGTATGCTAAGAAAACCACACCTAGTGGACAAGGAAAAACAATCTTGTTAATAGTGATCATATGTCATGTATGTCATGTCATGGATAACACATTTTTAAACTCATTGTGTCATCGATTACACGCAATTCTCACATCATGTAATTGACTATACACGATATAGTACTTCATCGTCTGACCGATAACATGATACGTACACTTTCATGTTACATAGTGTGTTTTCTTAAACATGATATGTACACTATTGTGTGATTCATATGATGATATACCTAAAGTGTGTATATGCTATCATGTTATCCATAGTATGCTCATTGTAGCCATTGTATTATGGATAATACGATATTTACCTGAAGTACAAATGAAGCCCCAACGAGAATTTTGACAATGGTAGAGTACTCGTCTACTCCTGATTTTCGGTGGGTTGATGATATGCCTCGAATCAACAAGTTATAAATGACCCCCACACAATTGTACCTCCCCACAACTGTCATGTCATCTATGAAGTCACACAGAGATGGGGAGACAAATATGTTGCCTTGTGTGAATAAAACGAGGACCCCCATATGCATGATGGCCAACAGTGCTAAGTCCTTGTTAGAGACAATTCGCCTGTTGTCTGCCACTTCTTTCAAAATTACTTCAATCAGATTCTTCTCCGGCTGCTTCCCTGCAAAGAACTTTTTGAAGAATTGCCCTTTGCCTTGGGCAGCCTTCCCATCAACACTATCCAACTTCAACGGGTTCTCTTTCGCACTTACATCCATTATTAGTGAGGCTTCTTTGATTGCAAGGGGTAGTATTTTGCCCCGAATATTGAAAACTTCTTGTGAGTCGTCCCAACACTCACCTATTAGAATGTCTAGGAGCGACCTATAGATAATTATTAACTCGCAATCGTATACTGGGTAGAACCCAGTCTCCTCCAAGATTGCCTCGATTCAACGAGGTCTTTTGATAGTCTAAGTCCAACGGGGAAACTGTTAGTTCCCAGAGCTGGTCTCCTCCCATAAATTCCTTTCTTCTCTTTTGATACCTTCACTGATTCTGCTATTTGACTGTATTGTTATAGCTCTTCGTCTGTAAAAGATGTTATACATAAATATATCAACAATGGGTTGTAACCAAAATCAAAGAGTCGCGTTCATTCACATTATGTAACTAACAACCAAATGCATGCTAAATTCATATATCGTATTATCGGATACAAGATATGATGCCTTCTTAGACATGATAGCACAATAATTGAATGTTTTCTTTTGCATATTCATAGCATGTTATGTATGCTATGCATACACGATAGGAGGACATCTATATCGTATATCATATTATTGATAACACGATATATTACATATCATATACTTGATAACATGAAAAACTACTGACAAGATGAAATTACTATGTCGTGTGTTCCATAACACAATATATGAAAAATTGTGTATACGAATATACGATTTAGAGCTAGAGAAAGCCCTTACCATGAAATTGATTCGAGCCGGATTAATCCCTCCATCGGCTGATGATTTTCGTCAAAGTTCACTGTTTTACTGGGATCGCATCAGCATACACTCGGATAGAACCTTACTTCACGACTGAAACTCGCTATGAGGCAGAAAATTTCAAGATCGCCTATCATAAACAAGAAAAACCGGACGTTGCGGAGTTTTTCACGTCTCACTAATTGCACTTTGGAAATCGATTGTCACTTTTTGGAAATCCTGGTGGGATGGGTTGAAAATCAAAACTCACACTGTGTATTAGCATATCACTAATCAGACTTTCAAAATCGCCGGTCGGTGTGGCCATCTGTGTGTAAATGCAATAGTGTAATGAGTTTACACAATATAAAACCCTAAACCTTAACCCAGGGGTATTTCTATTCAAAAAATTTCTAATATCGTGTAAGTCCGGCTTTAGTGGTATTTTTGTAAAAAAACTAGGGAATATGGAATATTCACTTCTTCAGCTAGGTAATATGGAAAAAACTCGTAATAATTTTACCCCTCGGCTCGCTATTGGATCTTGATCCAATGGTGTAAATTATCTAAGGCTACTTGCCCCTTGAGTATCATATACCGTTAGATTAAAATCTAATGGCCTAAGATGCATAGTTCACATAGTCGCACATGAACCTGAACTCATTATAACAAGCCTTTTAGTTTTTACCTCTTGTATAAATCTTGTGTTCATCTATGTTCTAATAGACTAATAATCCCACTGTCCCACATTACTATTTTCTAAATAATAATTTATTATAATTTTAATTAATTAATTAATTTTTTAATTATTTATGTCTTAAATATAATAACAATTTTTTTTTCTAAATTTTTCCAAAATGACCTGAATTGCAACTTTGTATTTGAGGTTTAAGCCAACAAACAACTCTCCATTGAGTGCGGGTGCAAACGCAATTCTCCCCAAGGATACATTGTTTAAATACTCATTCTATTCCATATTAATAGTTATATTTAAAAAAATATTAGTTTTTATCGAATGGTGAAACTCACATCTAAGAGAAGGGAAAATAAGCTTATGATACGTTTTTTTAAGTACCCAACCACTTAAATTGAACAAATGGAGCTATTAGTATAGAACAAACTTTTTTGCCAAATGGAGATATTAATTTAGAATGGAGGGAATATTAATAACTCTTCTGACAATCATTTAAATATGAGGAATGTGCTAAAATGGCCCTTGAATATAATATATTACACAAAATATCTCATACTTTCATGTAATACACAAAATGGCCCTATGCACATGTAAACCTTTACACATGTGACATGAATTATCTAAAGTACCCCTTTCTCATTTCTTTCCTTTTAACTTCACCAACTCGCTATTTCTCATTTCCACCACCTCCGACTTCAGCTCCACCACCAGCTTCGCCACCTCTACCACCAACTTCGTCGTTTTCTCCTCTGGCTCTATTTCATCCAATTTCATCTTCACATTCTTCGCTACTGTCACCTTGTCCTACTCCCCTCTTCTGCCACCTCCTCTTCTTTTTCCTTCTCTTCACCTCCCCCTCTTCTTTTTCCTTCTCTCCTCCCCTCCCCTCCCCTCCTCTTCCTTCCCTCCTCTCCTCCTCCTTCTCCTCCTCTCTCTCCTCTCTCCTCCTCCTCCCCTCCTCTCTATCCTACTTGGTTGCCTGCTCTTCCTCCCTACTAGAATCTAACAAGACCGATTATAAACTAGCCGGTGGAGCTATTAAAAATTTGATTTTTTTATCTAAAAGATCAAATCTTAAAAAATGACCCCATAAACATGTTAAACTAATCAAAACTAAGAATGAGTTTTATTTATACTTGACTTTGCACTTTCTCTAACATTGACCCAAACCTTGTAGTTACTGTCGACTGTGGACAATCCACATTTAGATTTGTTGCACTAAAGGGGATATAAGACAATATTATGAGTGACAATATCTCCATTAGTATTTAAAATGAACTATCTTAATTAATTACATATATAAAAAAAATTAAAAAAAATTAAGTATGAAATTGTCGTTTGTCTTGACTGTTGAATGTGAGTTATTGAATATCCTGACTGTTGACTGTCATAACATCCAAAACTGAAGGCCACCTTCTTCTCCAGTGTCAGCATTGATAAACTTATTCTCTAGCTCTAACAATCTTTTACTAATGCATGATAGTCAATAGTCAAGACATTCGACATCTAACAATCGATAGTCAACATTTGTATGTTTAAAATTTGCTTTATTTTTTATTTTATCTATGTAGCTTGTTAAGATAGTTCATAAAACATTATCACTCATAATGTTACCTTATATTCCCTTTATTGCAGCAAATCTGAATATCGACTGTGATTACGAGGTTTGGGTTAGTGTTACAGAAAGATCATAATCAAGTATAAATAAAACCCACTTGTAGTTTTAAGATTTGAGCTTGTTGATAAAAAAAATCTAATTTTTAATAGATCCACTTTTAGATTCCGATAGGGAGAAAGAGAAGGTAACTGAGGAGGAAAATGGGAGGTAGATAGAGAGGAGGAGAGGAGGAGGAGAAGAGGAGAGAGAAAGAGTAGGAGTGGAGCGAGGGAGGGGGAGGAAGAGGAGGAGGTGAGGAGGAAAAAGAAGAGGTGGAGGTGGAAAAAAGGGGGGGGGAATGTGACAGTAGTGGAGAAGGTGAAGACAAAATCAGATGAAATGAAGCAAGCGGTGAAGATGACGAAGTTGGTAGTGGAGGTGGCAGAGCCTGTGGTAGAGGTGGTGTAGCCAAAGGTGGTAAAAATGAAAAATAGTGAGTTGTTGAAGTTAAAAAGAAATAAATGAGAAATTAATTTTTTAAATAATTCAAGCCATGTGTAGAGAGGTTTACATGTGCATAGGGCCATTTTGTGTATTACTTGAAAGTTGAAAATATTTTGTGCGATACATTATATTTAAGGGTCATTTTGGCACATTCTTCTTTAATTACTTTAGAAAGTTAGTCCATACCTCTAATGGGAGAAGAAATTAGATTCTTTATTTGAGAGGCTACATTACGTGCTTCTCATGACAACTTAAATAGTAAGTAGCTCAAGTGAATTATTTAGCATTCCATAAAAAAAATGAACTATGTAACACAACACTAGCTTGCGAAATTCAGTCTCAAACTAGTTCAACATTTCAAAAAAATAGTTAGATTCTCACAATTCAAAAATAGCATTTTCTCCAAAGTTAAATATTGATGAATAAATAATTCAAATTTATACCATTTTTATACATTTTTTTTGCTATGAAGTATCATAGGCAGTCATATGAAAGGGGGATATATGCTGGGTAGCCATGGGACTGGGATTTTAATGCTTAGGGACTACCTCAAAAGACCATTGGCAGTTGGGATAGGCCCCATATGTATTTCAACACCGCCAGCCTCCCCCAGAAGTACAAGCATCCATAAAGCACAATATGTGAAATATAATTGACATATAAATGTAACACCCCAAAATTCTTCTGATTTTTTTCTTCTTATTCTATATTTAATAAAAGTTTCGAACATGAGATTTAGCGGTAGTGTTAACTTGAGCCATTATGGGAGTACGGAAGTTTCGACTATTGACCACTAGGAGGAGTGGACAATACTTTCTAAGTTTGGCCAAGAGCATGAGACTAAAGGAGTGATTTTTCCTTAGAAGTCAACTCAGTCGATTTGGCTAAGAAAAATACTAGATTACCTTGATTAAAAGTTCTAAAAGGGTAAATGGAATATACTTTGATGTGAGGGTCCAACTTAGACTATTAAGAGGACTGATGTACATGTCTAAGACATAGTGAACTGAATGCAGTCATGGGCCCAAGATAACTTAGACATATTATCAAAGTTATTATTAGCAGTTTAAATGAAATGGGAAAAGGGAATGAAAACCCTAATAAGCGGGTATATAGTTTAGTGGGCGGGTGAAGAGGCGGAGATGCGTTGAATCTATCCATTGGCAATGGATACCTAAATAGGCAATGAGCTAGTGTATCTTGGAAATTTCCCTTTTGAAAATTGGATCAAAACATGGTTGAAAAGATTTGGTTTGGTGGGGGGAGGGGGGGGGATCTTAGGCTCTGTTTGGATTGGTGGAAAGTGGAAGGAAATTAATCTTTTAAAAATTCCCCAGTTCCCACTCTTTGGTGCAACTGGGAAAGAGAAATTAGAGTATAAATGAGCAGAAAATTAGCCCAAAAACTTCTCAACCCATAGATTTTGGGAGAAAATCAACACATCAAATACTTATGCCTTTAATATTCCTAGTGTCGATATTGTCGCTGCCATTGCTGCCACCATCGTCGCTTTCATCACCGCCACCACTGTCTCAATCATCACTGCCACCACCACCATCGCCATTGCCATTTCCACTGCCACCTTTGCTACTGCCATCACCTCCACCACAGCCACCGTCACCACCACTTTCCCCGCCACTGCCACCACCATTACCACAACTACAGCTAGTTGTATGAACATAAGTGTCCTTATGTCATATATTGGCTTATTGTCGTGATCAAAACAATGTCATAAAATATGAATTTTTGAGTCAGTTTACGGTCTGAATATGGATTTATGAAGGTGGAACAAAAAAAAGACTCAAATCCGTATATTTTTAGGTAAAAACATGCACACACATGACATTCACACACATTAGGGTAAAAGAGAAGTTAGGTGAAAGAATGGTGAAGATTAGAGATTTAGATAGTGAAAAATATAACTTTAAAAAAAAATGACAACATGATTGATCGATTGGCACCTGAAATTGCTATGTGTAAAACGAAGCTAAAAGTTAGTGATCGATTAGCTAAAGAGTCGTGAGGAAAAATACAGGGAAAAATTGCCTTGTGAAAATGATTTATCGCTAGAGCAGCAGATTGCCAAATTTAAGATTTAACTCATGACTTTGAAGCTCTTGTGAGAAAGCATTTGTCTTGAACTTGATAATATTGTCAAAGATGAAAAAGGGTGAACTCAAGCTAAAAGAATGAAGGATTCAAAATAACTAAAAGGATACTCCAGGAAAAAGGGCAGGTCATCTTATTATATAAACATTCCATACTCACATAATGGGCAGCTCAACCCTCACTAACAACTAACAAATTTAGCACTTTTTATAGCTTGTGCTATCAATGGTGAACCAAGTATACTACCTAAATCAACAAATAAAGAAGACAAAAAGAACAAAATTTGTGTTCCCTTCATTTACAATAGAAGAAGGAAACTTCTTAGCATGTTATAATAGCTAGCATTGAATGGGCAACTAGTTGTACATCTACCAAATACTAGATGTGCTCCTTATAAATAGTTTTTTTTTTTTTTTTCTGGAAAGTAGCTTGTTATTAAACACTGAAACTCCTATAATATATTCTTTAAAGAACTTAGGACCAAAAAAAGCACTATTCTAAGTACTTAGATAATTCACTAGATAAACGAATCTAACTGTAATGCCCGAGATTTTTCACACATTTTCCTTAAAATTCACGGGAAATTTTTTCAATATAATGTCTGTAAATCGGAGGAAAAATGACGAAATCAAAACCTGATAAAACAGTTTATAATTCAAAACACTAAACATCCATTTTCCATCTAAATATTTTCATCATATGGTTAAACATCGTACGGCCAAAGCAAATATCATCAGGCGCTACTCGAAAACACACGTACGAAGAAATTGCTATGATCATAGACTTTAAATACAAATCCCTCCCAGGCATCCCTGAGTGCAAGTCCCATAATAGTCCACTGACTGATCCAAATGAAAGTCCAGAATAAACATCTAACTTCTCATCTCACCCAATATAAGAGATCGTGGCACAAATAAACTTGCAGTGAGTGAAGCATATACCTGAGTCAATGGGAATCAATCCACCGCTGAAATGAGCATCCATCTCTAGGAGCTCTCCGCACAAACCTGCAAACCCCCCCGTACAACGGGGCTAAAAAGTAGGGTGATGAGTATTTTCATACTCAGTAGAAAAATACCCAGTAGGGGAAAACCCAAACGGTGAACTCATCAAGTTCATAAATACATGTGTTCAAGCAACGCAAAGATGAACAATAGGCATATCATCATCATGCTCATACGCATACAAACATACCAAATGCACCATCGTGCCAAAATCATACCAAAGGCACCATCATGCCAAAATCATACTATCAAATCAAACTTACACAAACACCCTTATCCAGGGTCTTACAAACTTACTCATACCACCGTACGCTTACTCATAAAATATACGCATACTTGTACGACCTTACTCGTACAATCATACTCGTACGACCTTACTCGTACAATCATACTCGTACGACCTTACTCGTACAGCTTACACAAAATCACACTTACTGTCTTACTCAGAAACATACTCTTATAATCATACTCATACTCTTATAGTCGTGATCATACACATACTTTTACAGTCATACTCATACTCATACGCTTACAGTCGTGCTCATACTCATACAGTCGTACTCATATCAACGACCACTGAAGCTCATTACAACTAATAAGCTCCAGCATCGAAATGGAAAAGAATGCCATTGGGGCAACACCTTAACCTCCGGGGAGTGACTAGATGCCATGGACTTTTCCGAAGGTAAGGCACACCAATGCTCATGGGGCACTGGATCAAATAGGTAAGAGTAGATCCATGATACTACTTACCTGAGCGCGCAAACATAAACACCCACACATAAGGGGTCATACAGTTGCCCACCATAATGGGTCTTATAGTGCCATAGAATCGCCCACCATAATGGGTCTTATAGTGTCATAGAATTGCCCACCATAATGGGTCTTATAGTGCCAGAGAATTGCCCACCATAATGGGTCTTATAGTGCCAATGCCACTCTTGGGCAGAAAACATACAGTGCCACTTGGGCAGAAACATACAATGCCACTCTTGGGCGGAATCATACAACGCTCTCAACAGAGCATCAAACGTCTGGGCTTACACAGCACACAGACCAAATCGAAAACATACGTCGCTCTCAATAGAGCATCAAATGTCTGGGCTTCATACAACACACAGACAAAGTCAGAAACGTACATCGCTCTCAATAGAGCATCAAACGTCTGGGCTTATACAGCACACAGACCAAATTAGAAACATATGTCGCTCTCAACAGAGCATCAGACGTCCAGTGCTCTATACAGCACACAAACAACATCCCGCAGGATAAACAGCATGGCAAGACATGAGAAAAGCTCAGCCGACTCATTATCGGCTAGCACAAACACGGAACTTAATCCGTCGAACCCTCAGGTCTCAAACTCACAACGCTATCATTAGCTGTGCTTATAATTCAAGTTTGAATTAAGTACATTATACGGTACAATTATGCCACACAACCTCACAGTCCTCAACTGGTCAAACCGAAGCTGAGCCCGATTCGAAACCCAAGTTCGTCAAGGCAACAGACTTCACTTACCCGTCCACATCATGGACAAAACTCACCGTACAACAAACCTTTACAGTCTTACATACTTCGCCATCCATCTTATGGCCAAATCAGTTTACACTAACATCCTCAAATAACGCTCCTCAGAGCCAACCCAGTTGTCGCCCTCTTACTTATATCTCACTTATTATACTTACTTTTCACTTCATAATCTGTACGTTATGCTTGTACAATTATGAACACTCTTACTGTCTGACAAACGCCCAACATACAATCCAACCCAAACCGATCCATTCTAATCCTTGCCCGTCATACTCTTATCCTCTGTCATACACTTACACAACCGTATCCAAATTCAGACAAAGTCTCTACCACCTCTTACTGTCCATCGCCCATACCTCTGCCCACATACACTTACACATAACCATATCATAAGCAATAGCCATCATACATATGTATGTCTCAAACATACGTATAACATACACATACGGTCATACATATGTAACTTACAAACATGCACGCTAGCCATCACTAGCACATGCATACATACGTCAAACATACACACTAGCCATCACTAGCACATGCATAATTCATTCATACTCCAAACATGCATGCTAGCCATCACTAGCACATGCATAATCCAAACATACTCTAAACATGCACGCTAGCCATCACTAGCACATGCATACATACATCCAACATACTTACAGCCAACATGCATGTCATATGCATTTCAACATATCATATAATCATGCTTACACATACATCATGTAATCATATCGTTACTTAACATCCAAAGCATGGAATCATACAATCCTAGCATGCTATTACTCATTCAAAGCATGCTATCATGAATTTACGAGTTCAAAGCTCCCCTACCTTGTAATCATGACATTCGATGGCGAGCACACGATGGTGGCGGCATCGGCGGCAGAGTTGGAGGTCAAAACCGTTGCCTGGCTGAGAGAGTTGCTGTCCCGAGGATTTAGGAAGTGCCGGAAACAATAACGGCCAAACAGGGTGTCAGAAATCAATGTGGCAAAACAAGTGATCCATGGCGGCACACTAGGGTGGCCGGGAGAAATATCATGCCAACATAAGTGGCGGTGCGACCATAGGTCGATGGTGTACTCACTGAAGATGGGCCGGTGGCTAAGACGTGCTCAACCAGCCACAAGACGTTCGAAATCGGCCGTGGACAGCACCCAACGGCGACGATTTCATGTCAACAAGGGCCCACATATGGGCGGAGAGCGTGGGGCAACACTCGAGGACAAAGGAGAGGTGGAGGACGGCTCTGTGTCAACTCCAATTGGTGGCAAAGCCAACCGATGGTCAGGCGGCGCGAATGCGGCGCCTAACCCAGAAGTACACGCGTGGCCACATGCACACACGACCCAAAGGGGCGGGGGAGAGGGCTGAACGAAGACGACCCAAGGCCCACAAAAGGCCAACAGGACTAAGGCCCTAGCGGTGGCCAATCTAAGCGGCGACATCGCCGATCACTACCCACAACCAAAACTAATGGTGCGGGTAGCTGTGCATCTCGCACGGTATTGGGCAAGGGGAAGGTTCAGGGTTGAGCAAAGGCCACGAGGCCGTCACTAGCCAAGGCTTGTGCAGGTGAACTCGTCCACCTTCTGTCAAAGTAAGTCATACAAACTCTTGCCAGAGGCCGTCCGGTACCGACGGCATAAAATGGGCAAGAGGGGTCAACGGGCAAACGTGTCGGTAAGATGGAACTACTTGTGGCTACGGGCCACAAGGAAAGGCACAGGTCAGAGGCAATCAAACCATGCGAGGTGGGACCGTCTCTAGTCGTTACTAGACTGAGGCGGAATCCTCGGTGGCCATTCGGCCACTATCGGCCAATGCCGATGGCGTCAAAAGCCAACACAAAGGGGCTGACTGGGGAAAACCCATAAGGGCGGAGCAGCCATGGGGACGGAGGCTGAATCGGTCCAGGTGGGTGGGGTCGTCCCTGGGCCATCGCCAGGCCGGGGCGGAGCCCACAGCAGCCGGGCTGCCCTCACAAGCCAACGGTAACGGTGACAACCCACCGGAAAATCGTACGATAAAACGTACTGGCCGGAGAAAAGAGGGAGGGCGGAGGCGGGACCGGGCATAGAGGTGTAGTCCACTGCCTTCGTCGGAGCAAGGCGAGGCTGGAGGAAGGTTGTGTCAGCCACAGATCACCGCTGACGGCCACTGTTTACCCAAAACAGTGCGTTGGCGGAACAGGGCAGAGAGGGGGATGAGGACGGGGCAGCGGAATGGAGGCCCACCGGGCCGGGAGGGATGGCCTCCCACCGTCGCCGGCCCAGGGCGGAGCCGTGGCTGGCCGGTCAGGCCGTGCCGGCCCATGGCGGCGGCAGAACGGCACGATACAGAGGGGGCGGAAAACAGAGGCAAATGGGGAAAACGGAGCGGGACGGCGGAGCAGAGGCCGTCTGGGGCCGGGAGGAGTGTCCTCCCGCCGTCGCCAGCCCATGGCGGAGCTGTGGGCGGCCGTCTGGCCCTCGCTAGCTCACGGCGGCGGCGGCGCAAATGAAACAGAGGGGAGAGAGGGCAAATCGGGGGAGGAGGCGGCGCGGCCGTGGGCGGCCGGGGCAGTGGCCCCTCGGCGTCGCACCGCCGGGGCAGAGCTTGTGCCGGCGTCCTGCGGCCTGCCAGCGGCCGGGCACAGGGAACAGATGCAAAGGAGGGGGGCGGCACATTGTTCACCATCCAGTGGATCGGGATCGGGATCGCGATCCCGATCCCTCTTTTTTTTTTTTCCAAACGTATACTCAACGCGCATTAACTCACTCGTTACGCGTCGAACCTCCAAAATTCGCGCCGTAAGCGTGCAGCAAGGCCCATGGCCTACGACTAAGCCCCACACCCGACTCTACGGGTATAAATATGGGGTAAAATATACAAATACACATACACTGAAAAATCACATTTTCCTGCCGAAAATGACCAAACAAATAGCAGGAAAATCATAGAAAATCGTAGAAAAATTAGGGACCTTACACTAATAGTGTAGAAAAATATTTAGGTGAACTCTAAAAGGCACAAATCAAACCATTTGTCACATGTACGCATTGGTCACATGTTGATGAATCCAATTTGAAATTTCTAGCAAGTACAAATCAAAGTAGGTAAATGAGAAAAAAGATAAAGAGAAAGCATGATTAGATGGCCCAATACTTGCAAGAAAATGTGGGTCAAAATATAAACTTTGGGATGCCTTTCATTATCCAACTCCCCTTCTTCCACATAATTCTGGAGCAGCGCAATGTATGCATTGACAACAAAGTTGTCAAACAAACCTACATCATCCCCCATATCCTCCTCACCAGCATTCCCTCTCCACCTTATCCTCAGTAAGTTAGCGATAGTGACAAGTAAGCCCCCAACAACCCTATATTGTGGAATCTAAGCTCCTGCAAGATTTTCTATATGAGATCCACAAGGTCTCATCTTTGTCGAGGATGTGAAACTCATCCTCTGGGCCTTCCCTAATCTTGCACTTCACTGCATGATCACAAAAGAAAGTGCTTCGATGGCTGGGCCCCAACAATGCCCTTGGCATAGGATGTTGGCTTGGAAGAATCCTTTTGTTATTGTTCATATCCATCCTGCAAAATAAAAGAGGGTGATAGAAATTGATGCTTCTAATCTAAATAAAGAGGGCATTGAAATTCCATTTTGTATAGGTTGTAAGAAGCTTACCAAAAGTGCCTTAAGGTCAATGATGGACACAACGACTAATCAGGCATATGTAGAATCCAATGGAATTGCAATAACCGAAGGCAAGCTAGTAGAGGCCTTACCCTCGATCTCCACATAATCTCACCAAGGGGTAATCTCCTTACCCTATGTTGCAACGTCAACTATAAGCTGATCCAGTAGTCGAAGTTCTTTGCCATTGGTTCCGGGTCCCTTCGCTGGAGGGGGCATATCCTTCTGTCCTTCTTCATTTTGGGGGATGCAAGGTTGGTCAGTGGTAGAGGATGCCACTCTTTCAAATTGTCTAGACTGGAAACCGGAACATGAGGGAGGTGAGGGGAGGAAGCTATCTCAACAATGTAAAAAAAAAAAATCCTCTACTACAATAATGACTTTGTTTCTTTTTTCTTCAAGCGGGTGTTTGACAAGTGAGGAGAAAATGGCTCATCACTATGCACATGTGTTAGCCGTGGGGTCATTGCTTTGCTAGCCATCTTCACTTGAAAGGCATTCTCAAGCACCCTACACCATTGTTCTAGGGAGTAGATTTCCCTCTATTGTTTGTACTTTAGCTTGCTGTTTTCCTCCCTCAGCCACATGTTGCCATGGTAAATGTACTAAAAGGTCTCCAACAGCTAATGTATCAATTCCTCATGAGCCTCCAAAGTTATAGCCCTCCTTTTGAAAGTGGGACCCAGACCTCTATTAACCTTGGCACCATGTCTCCCCATGGGTTGTGAACATTGAGAGATCCCTCCCCATGCATGTCTTGGGGTGCTCATGCTTACAGGAGGGGTCCTATTTGGCTAGGAGTCAAGGGATGCATTTTCTTGCAGCTAGGTGGGAAGGCTCATGGGTTCAGCAAAGATCCTCCATGGCAGGGAGTCATGGGATGCCGCCTCATGCATATGTGGAGGAGGGCTCATGTCTCAAGGAGGGCTCCACTCCAACTGGCCCATGTTGTCTTCTCGAGGGGATCATGGGGGCGGGATGCCTCATCACATGCTCTCTTCAAAGATGATGGAGGTGTAGGAGGTATAGATGATGCCTCATCGCCCCTATCCTCTAAATCACATGCCTCCTCTATCTTCTCCAACACTACTAGGGCCCTAGTCACAACAAACATTTGCTCCTGTTCATTGATGACTTTAATGGAGTGGACAACTTGCTCTTACATCATTCAGATGTTTTGCTTTATATCCAATGCACAATATACACACTCCATTGCCGAATTCTTGGTCACTCATTGGTGCACTGCTCGATACCCACAATGGAAGGAGATATGTTAAAGTACTAGTATTGAAAGGGAAAGACATACCAAAAGTTCATGTGAAAAGTAAAAATCATATGCAAGTAAGTAGTAAAAGTAGTAAGTTATGTCATACAAATATATTTAAGAAACACATACCTATAAAACTTCTGAACATCCAAATAAGTTTACCCTATTTTTGTATAATGAATCGTCTTCATTCCTCATTGCTTGCCTCAAGGCTTGGTAGACCATCTTCCCCCAAGGGTGGGCATTGAAGAATCTGAGTCTCTCCTCCTCCACTAAGAGCCAATACTTCAAGTCATCTATCCCCCTTTGCTTTGTCGAGGAGGAATACAACTATCATATATAGTAGAGCAAGCCTCAGTTTGTCCTCCATTCATGTGTTCCTCGCCTTGAGCTTGTTCAAAATATCACTATCATTCTTTGATATCGTACATGAAGTACTATTCAGTTGAATCCCCATCCCTCAGCTCATTCATGGGAAGACCAAGGAAGAGGGTAACGTTTAATGACTAGAAGGAGGCCGTCTTCCCAAAAATACTAAATGTGAAGCCTGATTGGTCCACATATAGCAGATTGGCAATGAGGGTATACATAAATTAAGGGTAGATCCAAGAGTTGCGAGTTTAATATCCATCTCTCAATCTAGCGGATCACTACATTGCCCTTAGTCCGATTATCTAACAAAGATAAAGACTACGAGATATGACTTCTTTGTGCAGAATTTTCTTATAGAGCAGAAATAATAAAACTAATCTCTATGCGCACTCACGATGAATCAATTTATCAAACTTAATGCATTTAATCCACACATGAACACACAACCATTTAATGTGAAAACACTTGGGTAAAAAACCACATTAGTACCAACAAGGAGCCAAATCAATGCACTACTAGCAAGTAAGACAATTACAATGACACAAACAAACCAACCTTTGTTTTGACTCTAACACAACTCCTTTGTAAGAACATATTGTCCTTATGTCATGTATTGACTTATTTTGGTAATCAAAATAATGTCATTAACGTGTATTTTGAGTTAATTTATAGTCTAATGAATGATTTATGAAGGTAGAATGAAAGGAAGACACAAATCCATGTTTTTGATAGGTAAAAACATGCATACACATCACATTCACACCCTTTAGAGTAAACGAGACCTTTGGTGAAAGAATGAAGAGGTTTGGAGATTTGAATATTTAATAATAAGAAATTTGGTTAGAACAATCAATTGCCAGGTGTGAACGATCAATCACTGATGAATTGTAGCTAAATCTTTGAAAACTGTAAGAACGATTGATCACTTTTGTGAATGATCTATTGACACCCAAAAATACTATGTATAGAACAAAGATGAGAGTTAGTGATCAATCTCTAGGTGAAAGGATCAATCAAATGGAATAGTCATGAGGAAAAATGCAGGGAGTAATCAATCACCCTATGAAAATGATCGATCGCTGGAGAGGCATGTTATCTAATTTAAGATGTTTTAGTTTGATTTAGATTTCTAGTTGAAGTTTTATTCCTTTTAGGGCTTGAGAGTATAAGAAGGAATTTGAACGTGATAGAGGAAGACAGAAAACCTAGAGTGCTTGTGTGGAGTTGTTACTCTAATAGAGTTTTGAAAGAGTTGTCTTCTAGATTGAGAAAATCTTAACCGTAAATACAAAAAAGTGATGAGATGTGAGATTAATATGCAAAACACATAAGAGACATGGTGTTTGCTGAAGGTTATTGTTGAGAAGATAAAATGAATTGAAGATTCATTCCAAGGAGGAGGTAAAAGATTGGCTTTGATCAAAAGAATACAAAAGGAGGAGAAGATCAAGCTATGACCGGTAAACAATCAAGGAGTGGTGGGTTTATAATTCAAGACTGAGGTGAAGAACCAACCATTTGAAGAAAATGAAGAAGTCTTTTGTCTTTGTAATCGGTAATTTTGTAATATCAGGTTCACATAGTGCATAATTAATCTAGACAAAGTCTCCTACAATTTTTCCTTGGTTGGGTTTCTACGTAAAAATTCTTGTGCGAATTTGGTTGTAGAGCACCAACAATCCAGCTTGGGGTCTTGTTTATAATAGGGATTGGGGGGTGGCCTACCCACCCAGAGGCCATCACAACTAAGGCAATTTTATTTAATTTTAAATTTGCGCTTTAACTTAGGTTCCATTGCCCATCACACCCCCTTGTCCCCATCGCAACATAATCCCCCTAGCTCCCCTTACCCCCATCGCATCATAGTCCCCCTAGCCCCCCTTACCCCAACCCCCCATTCCCCATCGCAGCCCCCATCCCCCATTCTTCATCACTGCCCCCAATCCCCATCGAACCCTCATTGCCCCCATCGCAGCACAATCATCCCTACCTACCACAATTACATCACAGCTCCCCTCTCAATCCATCGCAAATGCATTACAAATTGATCTTCTTTCAAAGGAGATCAACATGAAAAATTGAAAAGCTAAAGCTATCATTGAGGGTGCTTACTTGCTTGTTGAATGACATTTGGATCTTCCTCTTGCTGCTGTGGGAGACGGGAGCCGGAAAACAGATGGAAGTCGGAAAGGAGAGGAAGCCAAGGTGGAGGTGTTTCCAATTTGGAGAGGTAGCTGATGCAGGAGGACTGGCTGTTGTGGTAGAAGATGGAGAGATTTCAATGGAGTATGGGTGGCAATGGCACAGGTTATGATGGGAGGAGTCGTGGTTCTTCACTATGCACAATGGCAGTTCTTTGTGTAAAGGGTATATGTGCCATGTTTTCAAATCATCTCTCACACGTATGAGTGTGATTTGCACTAAATGCAACCCATTTTGGTTTTCTTTTATAGAACCTATCTCTAATTTGGTTTTCTTTTACAAAACCCATGCCTATTTTAGTTAACTTTTTTACCTTCCTGCTTAAAATTTTTTCCCCTAATGATTAGAAATTATATATACAAATTCTGTATTAACTTAAATACATTTGTAATCAACCACTACAATTCTAAATCTCATAGGCTAAATATTATGTCATAGTTCGGTGAAGACAATGGTATCGAAGGACTTTGTGCTTTAAACCATGCTATTCATATTTAGGACTGCTTTGATGGTATGCGTCATTTGATAGAGCTCTTTGGGAATTTTTAAAGAGCATACAAAATATGTGAATCCCAACATGTATAATATAGGTAAAAATAAAAAAAATTATTATCAAAAAGTGTGTTGTACACATGAGGCTTACAAAAAATTTGAAAAAACATACAAATATAATCTCATTTGATAGAACTTGTTGAGAGCTTTCTAATAAATACAAAAAATGCACAAATCTAAGTTAGGGAATGCAAGATATAATATTACAAAATTAAAATCAACATAACCTGAAACATAGGGTTCACGTTATATTAGCTCCTAGTATTATGTTGAAACGTGGTAAGACATCTAAAAAAATCTAAGTAAATAATTTTACTACAATATCTTCAAATCACATACCAATTTAAATTTATATTAAAAATAAGTATATAAAATATGGGTAAAATAAGAATTAAAGATAAAAAATAGGTATAATTGTCCGAATATAAAAATTCTAGTGTCATCGAATTGGCTTTATGTAGCACTAGCAAGAATGCACTCACATTACATGTTTAAATATATATTATATAAAAATTCTAGTATCATCGAATTGGCTTTATATAGCACTAACAAGAATGCACTCACATTACATGTCTGAATATAAAAAATATTGAACAAAGCTCTCCCGTACAAGCTATAGTTACAATATATGCTTTTAAGATTATAATAATCGTAAATTATACATACAAGTTTTATATTTACTCAAATACACTCATTATAGGTAATTATGAGTTTAAATCTCAAAGATAGTTGTATCATATGACTTTGTACCGTGGAGCATGTACTCATATTTAGGACTAGTATGACACTAAGTCTTATTTAATAAACTCTTTAGGAATTTTCTAAGGGTATTAAAATATACACAAATCCGAACATGTATCATATAAATAAAATCTCTTTTGATAGAATTCGTCAAGAGCATTGGAACACTATCAAGAATATAAGAAATTACGTTTGAGATTATAAGATATAAAATTACAAAGTTAAAATAAAAAAATAATGTCAACTGTGAAGTTAACATATTATAAGCATATAAGAGGATGCTAATAAATAGTTTTGATAAAATATCCTCAAATTATATAATAATTAAAACTTGTATTAAAGGGTATAAAGATATAAAACATAGATAAAATTAGAATTAAGGATAAAAAATATAGGTAAAATAGTATGAAAAAGAAAGTTCTATATTTACTTAATTTATTTTATATATAATAAAATTATAAAAGAAAGAGTAATATAAAAAATTTGACAAAAATAATACGCCACTTAATTTTCTTTATATATTAAAAATTAGAAATTAGGTGCCCATTTAATGTATATATAAGGTTGCATTCCTATACAAGTACTTAATGAGTAATGGGTTCATCCTTGTTGTGAAGTTATATAAGAATTATGCCTTCAGGAAAGGGGGAAGAAAAAAAAATATGACGATGTAGCAGAGAAGGTAGGGGGTGCTCATGGAGGGCTACAAAGTAGGGATGGAGAAGCACGTCCCTTTCCTGAATGCTTACAAGAAAAATAGTCCTTTTCAAGGATCGCATCATATCGTCTTCTAGTTATACAATGGCTAACCAGTAAGTCGAATCAATTGAGCACTTGTCTTGTATATAAAAAAAATTGATTGCATGTCGACTGCAGAGAACTGCAGAGCATCACCAGCAAAGATAAGATCATATATGGGGTCTCTTCTATCAAATCAAAGGCTAATTCATCCATTACAGCAGAAGTTTCGGTGGGTCTTTGTCCTCATCCAAGTTTTTGCTAAGCGAGTTAACAGGGGCTGTCGGTGAAGACAGACCAATTTACAGCAGCAGTAAAGATGGAGAGGCAACACTTCAACGAAAGCAAGGGTCCACGGGCGCCGCCTGCAGTCCTTTTCAACGCATTTTCCGAGATTCCAGTGTCAGTGAAGGCTGTAAAATTTCCATCAAATAGTAAAGAAACGGATAACTACATCCATGTCTCCATGTGGTTTTTTATCACTCTCAGTGTTTTGGAGTTTTGCAATGATGGAAGTGCGCTATGGCAACAGTTGATAGGACGACAAGCCGTGGAGATTCCTTGCTTTTTGATCGAGGGACTCTGATGAGGTTTGGACTTTGGAGGGTAGAGGAAGTTGTTCAGTGTCAAGTCCAGGGATGCAAGTATCATTTGCAGTGTGTTTTCTGCATTTTCCTCTTCTTTCTGTGATATTTGCATCTAAAGGACGAAATTTTAGGAGGTGCGTCTTTGTCTTTTCTAGTTTGAAATGTGTTTGTGGCTCTGGGTTTTAAAGTTGGTGTCTTTGTGTTTGTGACCTGAAATTTTGAGCAGACAAGGTGGTTTCTGCTTGTCTGGTTTGGCTTTTTTCTTTTCTTCTGAAGTTCAATTGCAGAGAAATTATAAGATTTTTCTTGGATTTTTATGTTTTGGTGTTGGGACTGGGAATTACATTTGCTTGGAAGGCTAAAGTTATGCTTCTGGTAAATGTGTAGAAGTTTGCAGTTGGGGTCTATACCACTTATCTCAGAGAATCGGGTGGGTGATTTTTACCGATTGAGGTAAGCTTCAAGTTTTCATGAGCTGAGGTTTTAGGGACTGAGGCATTGAGAATCCATGGCATTTTATTGGCTCTAAGAAGTGGATTCTCCTGCAAACAATGTTTGATGGGAGCTTGACAATGTCCTTCCAGGCATTGAATTGTCCTTCTCATCTACTGGGCAGTATTAGCATGCACAGAACACATTTCAAAAGCAAGTCACTTTGTCCATCTTTTGTGGTGAAATCTTCATCTTCAATCCTTTTGCAGATCGATGAGAACGATAATTTGCCAAGACATAAACAATCTAATTCGAATCCTAGTTTATTGAATAAACAAACCACCGGATCCCTCTTCGGCCAAGCCAGTACTGTTGGTATTATCGGTGGAATATCAGCTGTTACCACTGTAAGTTTCTTAAAAAAACTTGTCATGTGGAGTACCAAGGACAGAGAGGAGAGTCTCCCTTTCATTGTATGCTGTGACCCTGTTGCAAATAAAGAGCTTTTATCCCGAGAGAGGAGTTCCTTTCCTCACCTGAGATCAAAAGATGCCCTTTCTCATTGGGACCATACTCCGGTCATGGAGAATATCAGGCAGAAAAGAGTCTTTCTTGAGCAGTCAGGAGCACGCTGCATTGTTATGCCCTGCCATATTTCTCATTCGTGGCATAATGAGATATTTGAAGGGTGTTCAGTACCTTTCTTTCATGTGGCTGATTGCGTTGCCAAGGAGTTGAAGGAAGCCAATATGAAACCTGTTGAAGCTGGGAGTAGTGTGAGGATTGGTGTCATTGCCACTGAGGCAACCATGAATGCTGGTTTTTATCAGGAGAAACTTCAGAATCAGGTATAAAGAACCTCCCACTTGGGTACCTAGGTTGTTTTCTTTTAACTTTTCCAACTAATTGCATGCTTTCGGAAGAACTAAACATTGCCACCTATTTAATATTAAGTTATTTATCTAGGACGTTTATACAACTATGAAGCCAAAATATGTTAGTTACCAATGCCTAATCTAGCATGTCGTGACTAAAGGAGATCATTTATTCGTACTTTGGTTTTCCATTTCCTGTACGACTTTCCTTGCTTAGTATTCTACGTACGTGTAATAATCTGCAGAATCTTGTTTATATGCGCCGGTGCGTGTGGATGCACATTAGACCACAATCCAACAGCTCGCATTGTGCGGGCGCATAATTTTCAATATACGACTCGACACATCTTAACTTTTTCCATAATCTGCGTTACCCTTTTGAAAGAGATTGAAATCTGAAAATTTGTTCGCAAAATAATTTCCATTACATTTTTAAAATAAATTTCAGACTTACAACTAGAAACTTAACTTCATCTAAGGCGTGCCTTTGTAAAGTTGAAACTAAAAATGAGACATAATTTGAGCAGTCTATAGCTGATGATGAGGTCCATGCTACCTTTTTGAATTCCTGATACTAATAACTTCTCACCGGAAAGGAAAAAATAATTATAAGAAATGAAACCAATATGTGAAACACATATAAACAGTGGGAGGCTAATATTTGTTTCTGTATCTAAATTTAGGCCAGAAAAGTGTGCATGGGTTTTATGCTTTTAAAGTCTTCTCACTTAGAGGACTCCAAACATAAACGAAATAGACTAGTTTCAATTCTAACCTATTCTCCTAGCATCAGAACTTGATGAATGAGGTATTCAAGTAGAATGGTAAGACAGGGACAAACAACATAGCTCTGCCCCTTCTTTTCGCTTTTTATTGCTATGAGTAATCATATAGATGGTGATAACCTAGGGCACAAGTTCCTACTTACTATATTTTTTATTCTTAAATATTATCAGATTGATTGCTTTACTTGAATGAGGAAGAAATACTATTGAAATCAGGAAAAAAAATTGATTACGGAAACCAATGACTGGTAGTACAAGTTCTTCATTCTTGAAAAATATTGAGACAAACTAATATAAAAAATATTACTAGTACTATATTTCAACTACGGATGACTATTGGAGCCACAATTGCTTTTCTGCTTTTTTTTCTTTTGTTTTTTTGCACTAGCCACAGGCACTTTTCATTGTCAATAAGAAGTGTTCTTTTTTAAGGGCATATTTGAAACCTGTCTTTATCTCTCATTTCCTTACCCTTTCCATATACATAAAAAAAGGAAACTGTAATAATATGATATCCTGGAAAAATCAGAGAGATAGTAGAAGTGGGAAATATTAAGTGTGTGTGTATGCTTCCGGGTGACCTGTGGCCTAAGTTAGTATCTTGTCAAAATCTGATGTTGGGATTGAAAGTGTACCAGTTGAACAAATAGTTTTTTTTCTTGAAGTGGGTTTTAGATGTCTGCTGAACAAACAATTTTCTCATGAAGTGGGTTTAGATGACTTCCTTGACTTACAGATTAAGCTAACACATGTCAACTTCTAGCTTTTTTGTTCTGAAAATTTACTTTTTTAGCTAAACATTTAAAAATAATTTTATTTCTCAGAGGCAGTTGGCTTCTTACTAATCTTCTATAAAAAATTAAAGTACTCAATGTTAGCTTCCATAGCTTAGTTTGAGGCAAAATCTTGTAAGACGCGTTCAATCTGTGGTTATGTTACTTCAGATGTTTCCATGGTGATATTTTTCTTCTAAAATGATCAGTTGTTACTACAAGATTTTGTTGTTCTTGTATCACTAAAAGCATCCTCTTCTTAGTTTTCCATAAGTGCATGTAAAAATTGCAATTGATGCCAGCTTTATCTAGGAAGGCAACCATATAAATAAATCTCCTGCAATCATGATGTCAAAAGCTTATCCCTAATAATTGGATGAAAGCGGATGATAATAAAGATGATGATTCGTCATCTCATTATGGCTTTCATAGTTGGCTACATGAAGAAGGGCATCCTGGATAAAGCCTCATTTTTCTAACATCATTTTGAGGGTAACAAAAGTCATATGGAAATAATGTTTATCAATGTTGCTAACCCTTGATAACTTGGATAAGGTGAAGGATATGGTGTTGATTACCAAATGCTCTTCTTCTCATATACGATTTACTTGCATAATGTCTAAACATCTAATATGGATCTTCATCATTATGGTGCATCTGACTGCAAGTTACGTTGCAGCAATTCTTGCATTTGCCACATAAAGTTGTTGATTTGCAGAATTTGACTTTTTATTACTCGTGAATATAAAATTTCTGAAGTTTCTATGTATTCACTTAAATGCGGAGATTTACAAGAGCAACAATCTGATTGTTCTTAAACCTTCATTGAAACTAAGGATTGTTTTTTTGTATACGTAACTAATGAAGTTTTCCTTGCAGGGATTTGAGGTTGTGCTACCGGACAAAGCAACAATGGAGCACACTGTCATTCCTGCCATTGAAGCACTGAACAGAAAGGACATGGAAGGAGCCAGAAACCTTTTGCGGATTGCATTACAGGTTCTTCTGGTGAGGGCTGTTAATACCATTATCCTCGCCTCAGATGACATGCAAAATCTCCTGCCCCCAGATGATCCTTTGGTGAAGAAGTGTATCGATCCATTAGATGCTTTGGCCAGGTCAACCATAGAGTGGGCTCAGAATATAGAAGTATCACAGGAGAATCCTTGATCAGGGCAATTAGTGTTGCTGCTCGTCAACCATACAGTGGGCTCATAATATAGAAGTGTCACAAGAGAACCCTTAATCAGGGTAAATTAGTATTGCTGCTTGTGAGTATGGATGTGATTGATACAAGAGAAGAAATACAAAAGAAAGTGATGCATAGGCTTAAAGTTAGTGAAAGCTTGTACCTTTGTGACAGTATATTGGTTGATAGATTTTATTCTTTGATGGCAAAATATTTAAAAAACGATGTATTCATAACTATTTTCAGGATTCTATTTGAGAAGAAACGGCAGCTGTTAATGACGGACAAATGTTTCTTTGCCTCTGGTCCTATCTCTAGTTTTTCTATCATTGTTATCATAGGGGACCACCATCAAAGCTCGAAAAGTAAGCTTTACATTGATAATAAAAAAGTTAGTTGAATATTTTTATAATTATTATTATATATCCTTCTAAGTTTATATTTAGGTGATGTTTGGTAACTACTTTCCCTTTGACTTATTTTTTTTTAACTTTTGGATGTCATATTTCATGTCAGTTTATTTTTCTTAATAAACGAAGGTAAATTTTTCTTCTTTGACAACCCACATTAATAATTTTTCTACAAATTTAAACAAATGACTTTGAAATATTTACCCTTAGCTAAAAAAGTCATAAAAGGCTTTTGTGGAAAAGCTCCTCATGAAGCCTTTCTACAAACTTCTAAATGCATTAATAACTCGTTTCTCTACAAAGGCATTTAAGATAAAATATCATTGTCATAAAAGGCTTTTGTGGAAAAGCTCCTCATGAAGCCTTTCTACAAACTTCTAAATGCATTAATAACTCGTTTCTCTACAAAGGCATTTAAGATAAAATATCATTGTCTTCACCTGCAAAGGTGTTGCTAAACAACACCTTAACAGAGCATATATACTCTTCTAAATTTATATTTTACCCAGTAATGAATGAAGTTTTGTTCCTTCGCCCAGATGTTCACCGACAGGCTGCTCCAGCCTCCACTTCACGCTTGACTTCAACTCCACAAATTTTAAACCTCTAACTGTTGGGCTTATTTTAAATTGAAATAGAAGGTGGCCCAAATATCTTAATCAATATATGTTTTGGACTTTTAAAATTATATGGACAAAATTATATGGATAATGGGTCTGAGTCAAAATACCTATTAAGCTTTGTAGCAAATTTAGACCGTTGCCTGACCTCTGGATAGAGGGTTAGGATTCTAAAATTCTTAACAATGATGTCTTAGTTTAGTTATAAATATAGTATTAGTTATCCTAATACGGTACTTTAAGAAATAATTAACCTCAGTTAAGTTATAAACTAGAAACACATTATGAGGATTTGTAGAAGATTAGAATTGGAAAAACTTCATTAAAAGGGATCAAGCTTTGTTCAAGCACTAATTGTTATTGGTAAGCCTAATCTCATTATATTTTAATATATCAATTGGTATTGAGGCAAGGTTAGTGGTGATGGTGACTGTGAGATTTTTGGCCGCCAGCCAGTGTTGCTACCCGATTGCTATCGGAGCTCTAGGCGGCCAGCGGACTGCTGGCCAGAGCTGCCGCCACCGCCGCCAGGGGTGGCTGCCCTCTGGCTAAGCACAATTTAGCTGGGATGCATAGCATAGTCCAGTGGCGTCGAAAAAATCAAATTTTTTTTTACTATTTTGCATGTTGCTTTTAGTTTCTCCAGCCGCTATGGGCTTCCAGTTGTCAGACCGGTCTTTGATCTTGTCTGGCACTACCCGACTCTGCCTCCTCACAGTGTTTGGGAGTTGGTCGGTGCCGCTGCTATAGAGAGCATCCAACTCTATTTTTTCTTTTCTCCTCTGTTTTGTTTGAATCACCCTCACCGGATGCTGCCCTCTATTTCTTCGACTACTTTTTGCTTATTTGTCGTTGAGCAGACTGATTTCAGTTGGCTTGGCTACCGGCAGGCCTCGTTGGACGATAGCGAGTGAAAATCATTTCGCCCCTGACGAAACTTCAACCTCTCTATTGAGAGGTTCAACATGACCTTCAAAAGATGGTAGTCTCGACTTGCTTTTGCAAGTTAACACTTACCTACGCTGAGTGCGGGTCTAGTTTAATCGATGCCTGTGCATGTGGGTCTTCACTAACGTGCACCCATGCATGCAAGTTAGTCTATGTTGCAGATAATTTTTGACCCGCTCTCAAACCGGGTCAACCTACCCGGTTTGGTCCATTTTCGGGCAAAAAAAAGTCTCAATAATATTTTTTATTACATGTGGATGTGTATTAATTATCTTTAAAGGGTTATTAATGTCATGGGCCGGCTAGGGAATTAAAATGCAATCTTATGATTTATCAATTTTTAAAAAAAATTGTTGAATGCACCGCTTATGTATTTTTGTGAGAGAGTATATTGGACACATTGTCAGTTCACCAAAACTTAAAGATCACCTCTAGAGGCAAATGCAGTCATATGATTTATTAATGTACATTTTTTCTCTTTCAAGGGCCACATTGCTTCCAACTTGTACATTTTTTTTATATTTTTTAAGGACTATATTTGGATTGTGGACTATATTAATTATGGTGTATGACAATGGGAACCCCTGGTTGAATCCCGAAAGCTAGTTAACAAAATTGACGAAAAGGCCCTTGTCAATTTTGTTTATTTATGTAGTTTTTGATGGTTTGATAATTATTTACACTTATCATATTCATTGAGATAGTGATATGCACAAATTTAGTTCTCATGTTTGTTGGGATGACTTAGAAGTGGCCAAAGCATTCTAAGTTATTTTCAATGCGTGAATTATAAAGAATGCTAGTATGTGTGCATAGATTCAAATAAATAATCATGTGCTATCACCAAAATTTGATTATGTAATAATGATTATTATCCAATCTCAAAGGGAGGTGGTAGTTATAGTCATATAATTAGGATCGGGTAGTGGGTTATATGTTGGTACATGGGTGAATCCTTAGGCCCACAGGTGTGAGATTTTCCTGTAATATATCACGTATAACCCACTAGCCTTATCATGAAATAAAATGACAATTTGTTTCTATATAGTTTTAGTAATTTTAGTGTAAAATACAACATTTTGCCAAAGGGAGGTTCAAAATTTTACTAGTTGATTTTAGCATTCGCTATTTCATACTTCGGTTTGTTTCTTGCCCTATTCATTATTTGCATGTATTTATTCTTTTATTACAACTTATCTGTCTTTTATTTCTAACCCTAATCAACATCTTCTATTATTGTCCGAAGACAATTTTTTGGATTGGAAAGAAAAAATATTTTTATTATTAGGGTGCATGGACTTAGATTTAATGTTTCGTATGGATGTACCCACCACCCCTAGAATAAAAGTACGTCAAGTGAGGTAGCATTATTTGAAAAGTGGGAGTGGTCTAATTACTTAAGTATAATGCTCATGAAGTCATAAATAAAATCATTATGGAATCTATCCCAGAATGCACTACAGTGATAGAACTTTTGAAAACTATTAAAGCTTAATTTAAGAGTTCTGATAAAGCTTTGGCTAGGACCTTAATGTCCAAATTGTCATCCATGAGGCTAATAAATGACAAAGGGGTGCAAGAGCATATCATGCATATGCATGATATTGCTAATTAGTTAAATAACATAAAAATCAAGATTGAAGACATCTATTTGGTATACTTTATCCTCAACCCCTTGCTTGTATAATGTGTAATAGTCAATGGTCAATCAATGACCTTATGAGTATGTGTGTCCAAGAAGAGGGAAAACTTATGCAAGAGAAGTTAGGAAGTGCCCATCTAATTTTTCATAAAAGACAAAAGAAGGAAAATTATGGTGCTTTAAAAAAGAAAGCTGGTAAAGGTGTGCAAATGAAATCTACTAGCATCATCAAAGGAAGCCAAATATTTTTTTTATAAGAAAAAATGACACTTTAAGAAATATTACCCTAAATATAAGAAGTAGCTTGCCAAGAAAGGAAGTCAGTTCATGTCTTTGGTGTGTTATGAATTTAATTATGTTAATTTTTATCATAATAGCATATGGTAGATTAATTCTGGTTCTAAAATCTATGTTTTTGCCATCACGTAGGGGTTTTTCAAACTAAGAAAACCAGATGATGAGAAGCACAACATCTATTCATGTAATAAGATGTGTTCAAATGTTGAATATGTGAGAACATATCAACTTGTTCTTCATATGTGATACACCTTAGATTTAAAGAGAACTCTTTATATTTTAAGTTTTTCAAAGACTTTTGTTTCTATGTTAAGACTAGTGCCTTATGGCTTTAATTTTTAATTTATGAATTCAATATTTTTTATTATTAAAGATTTAATTACCTTTGGTTCTGATTCATTGATAGATAGATTATATTATTTCTCTTTGAATGTTTCTTTTTGAACAATTTATAATGTATGTACATGGTAGTGTTATCAAAAATAATTCCTCAATGTTATGGCAGAGGCGGCTGAGGCATATTTTTATTGACCGCTTAAAGAGATTACTAAGAGAATGAATCTTAAAAGCTCTAGACTTTAGTGATCTTGAGACATGTATAAACTGTATGAAAGGAAAACAGACTAACAAGTCTTTTAAGGGTGCTAAGAGGCATGATGAGAAATTAGGAATCATACACACTGATATCTGTGGACCGTTTAGTATACCCTGTCTGAATGGTCAAAGATATTTTATTACTTTTATAGATGATCATACTTGATATATGTATTTCTATCTCTTAAATGAAAATGTTGAAGCATTTAATATTTTTAAGACTTATAAGGTAGAGGTAGAGAAATAATCTGGTTTAATTAACAAAATCGTTCGCTTAGACAGGGAGAGAATACTATAGCAGGTATACATAAAAAGGACAAAAACATGGTCCATTTGCGTAGATCCAAGAACATGGTATTATTGTATATTTTAAATCAAATTTTATTTAAAGTCGTTCCTAAAATATCATTTGAGCTATAAAATGGATAAAAACCAAGTTTAGATCCTGTACACATTTGATGTTGTCCTGTTGAGGTTAAGGTATATAATCTTTAGAAGAAGCTTAACCTTAAGATGCCAATGATTTTTTTCATTATCTATGCAAAAAGGTTTAAAGTTTATAAGTTTTATTATCCCTCGCACACCCCTAAAATAGTCAAAGTACGAAATGTACGTTCTTTTTAGAATGATAATTTATGTAATATCCAAGATTTCATAGGTTTTGAAAATTAAACACTTGAAAAATAGAACATGAAAAATAGTATGTTAACCCTTTAGCATTCTAAGTTAAATAATTATACAAATTAGAGTTCAGATGAGAGAGTTATAACTATTCAAAGTTGAATATATCGCATAAAACCCGTTTACCCAAATTAGATTTACAAATTTTTCGTTTAAATCACTATACATACCTGATTAATTAAAATAACAAGAATTAATTTTTAAAAGTTCAATTAAGTTGCCTAAGTGAAAATATTTAACTTAATTTCTAAGGAGATTATGAACCTTAATTTTTATACTTATAAAAACATATTAGAATTTATTGAGAGGAACTTTACCCCTTAGGAAGGAGGCGAGACGGAGCCACTTGAGAAGACGGAACCCCCTTAGGGGGTGTTGAAATATAAAATAAATAAATAAAATTTTCATGAGAAATTTAGTTATTTTGCATTTCCTATCTAAAGAACAAACAAAATCACAGGTAAAACCTTCCATGCCAATCATGTAACTCCAGAAATTCAACTCCAATTTTTTTTTACACTTGGCCAATATTACACTTTGAGATAGAAAACACGATGATAGATTAGGATGAGCGACCCACACACCTAGTAGCTTCTATACAAAGTTAGTCTCTAAGTTCTTTGTGTCCAATTTTGTAATTTATGTGATAAAATAATTGAGAAGCACCTGGGTACTTCTCAGCCAGCAGATCATGATCCACGGGCATAAGGGGCCGGTGGGTTTTTTGCCCCCTACTACAGTGGCTGCAGGATCAAGATCGAACGGCCACGGCCAATATGCACCAGGCACATATGCATCCAGTGCATATTAACAACTCTTTATGAAAACTTGTTTTTCCTGACAGAAACTTAACGTCTTCTTGTGGTGCTTCAAGCTATAAACACCTTTAAGAAGGAAAATCCTCTTGCATTCTTGGCAACAACAGGCAGGCATTGTTTACAAAGACAACATCAGGACAGAGCATAACGCTCCCAACCTATGAAGAGCTTGAATCAAAATGGTATTAACGCTGATCTGATCTGTCAAGAAGCCAGAGAAAATCGCCACTGTACCTGCATATGAATATTTATACTAGTAGTAGGCATCTTGAAAAAGCACAAGCAATGCGGAACAAAAGAAGGATATAGAAAAGAAAAACAAACAATTGGCACCTTGTTCATAACCTCATGTCCAGAGATAAAGGACATCTTTTGTAACTATGCAATTCCAAACAGTACCTGCATAGACGTTGAGATTTTCTCTGAAAGCCTTGAAACTTGAACTGCAGGATGATTGTACGAGCATCATTCCCGGATTTACAGTTGTAAAAAGAAAACAAGGTACAGAAATTTGCTGTTATGCAGGCAATGATTTCGTAATCAATTGTTTGCCCAGCTTTTACTCCAAAAATAAAATACATGGAAGATTTAATTACAATCAATCCTAATATACACGCCAGTGAACATGTCTGCTAGTGTAACATAAGCCAAGCCAAAACTCCAGCAAGGTAAGGACCGAATTTCATTTCAAACCAAGTAATACAAATAATACAAGAATACTGATTACAAGTTGGACATGGAACTCGCTTGCCTCGAGTGTAACTCCGCATTCGGAATCACCTGGTTAACCCATGAAGAGATAAGATGATGGGCAATCGCAAAAGGTCCTGGGACGAACATTGGGGCCAGTTCTCCACTTTCAACATTGAAATCAGATGAGAGACTCTGTCCTTTTTCAACACCCTTGCACATCTGATCAACTTTAGTGGCCGCTGTCCTTTGAGCTTTCTGGTATTCAGCAAAAGTTAGTGCCTTCTTGATGTCCTCCCTGCTGTGCCACTGAGCATCTATTGCAATTCCATAGTTGATGATAAGAAATGAATCATATTTCTTTTCACAATATGAAATAGCTATTTTGTGCAGATGAATACCTTCCAATTCATCCTTGTCTACCAATATTTCAAACGTTTTGGCGAATGCAAAAAATCCCACCATCAACTGACACGGCATGCTATTCGGTCCAACTGTGAAAACATTAAAAGCAAGCATGAAACTCAGCAGAATAAAACCATCACAAATATGTGGTCAAGTGCATTTTACAGTTAAAGATACTTATTGTACTTTTCAAAAAGTCATATGTTAAAGATAACTGCTCAAAATGGGAAGTGTTTTCTATACTCCCCACATACCATGAGCCCAATGTAAGGAACACCTAAGGACTGTTGATAATTAAGATCGACGGCGCACACGCTAGCGCACATTAGCGTCATTGCCATCGATCTCACGGATGAAGGGCTCCTGGGCATTCCTTACGCTCATGGGAAGTGGGGAGCAAAGAAAACACTTTCCTCAAAAAGTTCTTAAGAGTTCACCGGAAATTTTCAAGTTCTAATATGTGGTCAAGTGCATTTTACAGTTAAAAATAGTTAGCGTACTTTTCCATCAATATTAGAACTTCAGAATTTTCAGTAAACTCTAAGAAGTTTATGAGCACTTATTTTTAACATATGACTTTCTTTTAACTGTTATGCCGTAAATTAACATGAAAAAAACAATAACTTTTAGTCCCCTTGATGGTACATCATTAAGTCAACAAGTAAAAATTCATAGAAGATGATAAACCCAACCCAATTGTAATTAACGATAAACAGAGAGCCCTAGGGCTCAAAGCTTTTCAAAGGTACAGGGCAGACAATTGAACTCAAAATTACAGAACTAACAAAGTTAAGAAAGAAGCGAAGGATGATACCAGGCCATGGCTGAGAACTATGATAGATGACTTCATCCACTTCAATGCCGGTTTCTTCCCATGTTTCTCTCCTTACTGCCTCTTCCAAAGATTCTCCTGGCTAATAAACGGTAAATCAATTACCACCAATAGAACAATCTATCTCCCATTATTAGTTGTTTCATTTTATCATCCAGAAGGCAATCAAAATTTGCTGGATATATGGTTCCATGAACTTTTCATAGTAATTTTACCCTTCGTCCGAGTATGCTTTAAAATTGGGCTTATTGAAATGAAATTTGCACCTTGCAAAACTGGAAAGGACATAAGAATGCACAAATCCAAAAATAATATAATGACAAACCAAGTCTATCTGTTCCAGGAAAAGCAAGTACCTCCATAAAACCAGCCAGGCAACTCCACATACGGGGCACGAATCTTGACTGACGACTCAGAAGAGCTCGATCGTTCTCTTTGTCAATAACCAACATAATCACAACCTGTCCATGATGAGCATCAACTATAATAATATCTACTTTTGTTACAGCAACATTTTGATTCCACTAGGTATTCATTTTGCTAACTCTACTTACAGAACGGAGTCCATACCGGATCAACACGAGGATAAACTCTTTTCTTGCACAACTCATTTGAGCATTGCTTTCGCCTTCCTGCATCAATAGGTATCGTCTGTGTCCCACAATGTCCACAAAACCGTGTTGTGTTGTGCCATTCCAGAAGTGCTTTAGCCTGATCAAAGGTAGACAGAATATGAGAATCGTGCCTTAACTTGCCATTATACTTTCTTTTCTGGATTATGAACGAGACATTCTAACTAGCTATCATAATTTGTACTTACCAACACTTTACTTGCATGACACACAGAAGATCTACTAATAGTAAACTGTTTATCATATTTTGAAAAAGAAAACGGAAGTCACCCATATCACATTGCAGTAAACCTAAATATTCATTTCTTCATTCATTTCTTAAGATGCAATTTTTATATTCGTAATTAAACTGATTATAGTGACTTTTTATTCCAACTATGAACATCAAACAGTTGGTGCTCCAAGCTGTCCCCTATGCCACTTCAAAAAACAACCCGTTTGGTTTCCTAGTTTATAACCTGAAATGGTATCAGACCTAATACAGTTATTGATAGAGGTCAATTGAAGATATTTGGCAAAACCCTTTTAGTATTGATATTGACAGTTATAGAAGTGTCCTACACTAAAAATCAAACTCAATACAGTTTTACAGCCGTATTGGAGATGACATAATTAACGGTGCAGGCATCAAGCCACTCCAAAACACATGCTGCCCCCTTCCCAGCCCCGTTTAGTGCCTGCCTGCTGCTGCTTCATTCTGCACTGGGACACCATTGGACCACCCCCATCTCTCTCTCTGCCTTAAACATAACAGGAAGATTCACCTATGACCAGATACCTCCCATCAGCATGACATCTTCCACACTCCAACCCAACCCTCAACCTCTCCTCGGGCCAAGCATTTCTAACTAGATGATGGAAGAACCTGCATGAAATGCCCGAAATTTGTGACACATTTGATTTAAGTGCTTCCTGAACCTTGAAGTTGACGAATTTCTAATTGTATTCCAACTATGGTTAATCATGTATTCAGATGGCTATGTTTTCAGATTCCACTCTCCATGGTCTTAAGCTGCTTTTCCAGCTTCATTTTGATGCAAACAAGAGATCCAGGGCTACAAAAATTAGAATTTTTTATTTTCCTTAATTAAGAACTTTATTTAGAGGGTTTATTTCAGTTTTCCTTGTTTAAGTATATTCCTAATAGGAAAATATTTGTTCTGGTTATATTATCACTAATGGGACTTTAAATTGGAATGTAAAGCCTTATAAAAATGCCTATGTACTCAATCAAAAATCAATCTATGTTTGAGTTAAAAAAATTTGAGAGCCTTGTGACCTTTCTTCTATTGGTGGAATCTGATCAACCTTTCTAGTGGACTCCATTCGGAAACCCTTGGTGGATTTCAAGGGCCCGTCTTCTCCTTTTTTGTTTCCACGCCCTACCATTTTCCCCTCAATCTCCCTGTTTCCCCCCTGTAGGACTTTGTCCTACATCACAATTCTTACAGGTTTTTGGTCTATGGGTTAGACAAAAACCATCTCCTCAAATAAACTGGAAGTGCCTTCTTTATTGCTAGATTGATGAGATTACTTGGTTGAGTAAAAAAGTGGGAATTGGAGAATTGAATTGGTCTTCTGTTAATTTGCATTTCTTGGGTTTTATGAGGTGTCCATTTTCGTCGATTTGTTGGTTGACAAAATCTGCAAGTGATGAGTATATGGAGAAAGATTCAGAGAAGTGTTGGTCCATGGATGAATTTGTATCATCGAATCAGCAATCTCATTATGAGACACAAGGTGGCATCTGTTGTGCCATTTGAAGTGTGCTACGTGAAGTGAAACTAAAGATTTAAGGTGTGATTTCTGGTAAGAAAGTTCTGGGAGTCCACTCTTTAGGGACCATCTCTATTGGAGATACTGCAAGTATTTTGTAATTTTCCTTGTGTAATGTTTAAGGTTTGTCCAGAAGTTTGATTTATATTTACTGAGATCCATGGGAAGCTATTATCATTTCCACATGTCACAAGGCCCACAAGAATCCATTTTCAGTAAAATACTCTGTTGTTCCCTACTTGATAAACTTCAACTATATTGCATTAAATCTGATTAGTAATATGACATCTATATTCTTTAGAAGGTGG
Source organism: Saururus chinensis (assembly GCA_035235625.1). Lineage (NCBI taxonomy): Eukaryota > Viridiplantae > Streptophyta > Magnoliopsida > Piperales > Saururaceae > Saururus > Saururus chinensis. The sequence goes on along the minus strand of CP141143.1, from coordinate 25,263,825 downwards.
TCGTTTAAATCCATCAAGACCCTGTTTAAAGTTGTAATAGATTTTAATGTACTCCCTCCGTCCCATATTAATAACTACATTTGGAAAACTAGTGATACCCACATTTAAGAGAAGGGAAAATAAGCTATGATACTCTTTTTTAAGTACCCAACCACTTAAATTGAACAAAATGGAGCTATTAATATGGAACAAACTTTTTTGCCAAATGGAGCTATTAATTAGGGACGGAGGGAGTATTTTATATATGTAATATATTTTTGTTGTTATAACTGTTCCATTTTGGTATGATATTTTGTTGTTCTAGTAAGCATGTGCAATTCGCATGGAAATGTGGTGGTCTTGTTGGCTTTAATGTGTGTTTGGTGTGACTTTGGATTTTGATTTTAACAGATACTTTATTTCTGATGTTATTATTAGCCAAAACCACTCTAACTTTAGAAACTAATACAGGTTCATCCAACAACTGACACCAATAATAGTATTCTATTGAAATAAGATTTTATTGAAATGGATATAATTACTGAAATGATGCTCAATATTAACAGGCTGTAGAGTTATCTGATAAATAACTTAAAACATAAGCAAAGCTTAGAAACATAAAACAAGACAAGCAACTCTAAATGTTACCATTTTACGTGATTACAAATCTAGACTCACGTTATTCATCATTTCAATTTTGATGAATTCTCATGGTTTAACAGTACCCACACAGGATAACAGTCATTTGATCAGATCATAGAATCAAATATCTTATAAACAAACTATACTCAGCTGTTACTTATCAATAAGCTGCTAAGATCGTATTCCCTATCCTATCCCATCTCTGAAAAACAAGCTCTCTCCCACAACTACATTAATTCATTACAGGAGTATATTGACTCATTGAGAATTATATATCGTATTAATAAAACTTACACGGCCAGCAATCGCCAACTCCCCCATGGCCGACTCATCAGTCCAGTCGGTAGCTACCATCAGCGTGCGCAGCTCGACGAAACACGATGGACTGCCGTCCGCCAGTTCCGGCCCCCCCAAGTCCCCGACCAGCGACATATCGGCCGCCCAGTATGACCAATCAGGATCCTTCGAGCCCAGATAGACCAGCGACTCCTCGACGAATGGGACCCCGAATTTCGACAAATAACACCTGAACTGGGCAAAACTGAGCCAACCCAGACGCCAAATCGGCCCGGACTCGGCTCCTACGGCAGCAGAGACGGCCAAAGGCCGGCCCTTTTTGAAGGGAAGAACCCTGAAATTGGAGGAAATCGACTCATGGGTCGCATCCAAGCTGAGGCTTTTCAGGGTCTGGAGAGGGGAATGAGGGGAGGCAGGGTCGGGCTTGGGGGCCTTGAGGGGATTGCCGGCGAAGGCGTGTGACCGGAGACTGATGGACATGGTGGTCCGGTGGGCGAGGGAGTTGAGCCTCAGCCGTCTGGAGAGGAGAGTTGGGGCGGCGAGTAAGGGAGAAAATGGGGCTTGGGAGAGGAGGTGGCGGGAAAGGGTAGCGAGCATGTCTCCTGCCACTGCGCCATGGTTGGTTAATGGAGGTGTAGGGGAAGAGGGAGGGAGGTAGGTGGAGATCTTGCGGGCTCCAAGTTTGACACGATTCCTGGTGGGATCCACTGGTTACCACCTGTGTGTGAATCTTTGCCGTTTTTAACGTGTAACAGCGTAAAGGAACGTATAAAAGCGTGCATACAGTATATATACGCTTTAATACTTAATATGCGTTAGTATATGTCATCAATTTTAAATATTAAAGATTTTTATGCTCCACTCATTGTCATAATAAAACATAAATTTTATTTCCCATAAAATGAGATCATTCTCTTGAGTCGAAGATTCCTAATGTTCTTTGGCATTTTGAAATGAATGTTTTAGGCTGGAAGAACGTCTTGAAGGCATTTTCAAGCATGATCTCTTTGTGCAGATGAAGGTTGTTTTATGGAAAAGAGACATCTTTGCCTTGCAAATTGTTGGGATGATATTTTTAATTTGTTACTTTCAAGTTAGAAAACAGCTTGTAGATTAGGCCTATTTTTCCCCTGAAATGTTGTCTTAATACTGTGTTATGTAACTAGTGCGTTCAAGTCCTTTTTAGTTTTTTCCTTAGAATGTTATGAATTCTTATTGCTAATTCTAGCTAAGTATATATAAGTTTCTTGAGCCGTGAAGTTGTACTTTTAGCACAATGAATCTTTTAAAATAAAAATTTTCAAAGAAAAATATAAACAATAATTATTATATAAAAAACCCAAAAAGTTTGTAGCTCAGGTCGGGCCCACATACTTTTAGGGCCAAGTCAATTTTTTACATATCTTAGGGCCGGGCTAGGCCCATTTTTGCCATTCATCTTTATGGCCGGGCCCAGGCCTACACCTGACCCGCTTGCAACCTAAAGGTCACTAAGTAATTTTAGCTTTGCTATTGCCCTAGACTTTAGTAAAAACCTTGGGAAAATTTTTTCTAATTTTCTTTTGGAAACTAATATTTCTACTACTTTTTTTACACTAAAACTTTACTCTAACTTTTGGTTAGATAGAAAACGGTGAGTCACCTGACAAAGGAGATTTATTTTTCTTAGGCCACTGAGAGGCTAGAATACATTTTTGGTAGAGAAAAAATAAAGTAAGAATATCTAATGCTGCTATATGGATATTTAAAACTCTTGTTTTTCCTATCCCATTTAAGATTTTCAAAATCTCTATGCTAAACCCCACAATAAATACATATTTACCTGATCATTTTACCCCATATTTTCCCCTTCTTCATTTTCACTTCTCAAGCATCATTAGCATCATAGAAGTTGTGCCTCCCACTCCCTTGCTCGGCCTTCCTCCTCTTCTTGGCCTAGATTTGCCTCCTCCTAAAAACCCCTCTTGCTAATTCTCCTAGCCCACTACCAAGGTACCGGAACTGGGAATTCCCTTTTCCTTGTCTGGGGATTGGAAGATCTGAAGTCCTCCTTCTTGGCATCACAACCAGGTGGTAATAGGGGCATGAAGTGGGTCTAATCGGCTCGCTTCTACACTTTTATGAAATTGGCAAAATCTCTAAAAAGGGAGAGAGATATATGTTTTAAAGATTCTTCAATCTTCAAAACCATCACAATACCTTTAGTCCAAAAAATTAATGAAGGACTATAATATGTAATCTTTTATAAAGGAATTAGGCTACTATAAGAAATTATATTAATCAACCCACACAAATACGTAGGCAATTTTAATGTGAGAACCCAATTGGGAAAAACTATGTGAACAACTCTTGGTTAATTAACTATTGCATTAAGAAAATCTAAAACTTATAACATTACTATAATACTAGGAGTCCATCTCTATGTGTCTCTTGCTAAAGTTTCAAACAAAGTCCATCTTGATTAATGACATCTTCACCTCTTGTGTGTGATGACCTCTTTTGTGTGTAGCAACTCATAACTCATATATCAATTCTTCACTCACTTTGACTCAAGTGTATATGTGAAGTAACCAAACAAATCTACCATGAAGCTAAAGCATACAAATGACAATTTGATGATTATGATTGCCTTTATACAAAATCTCTCAATGAATACTTGTTAGTGCAAGTAAAAATCTCTCAAAGCACAACAAAGCAAAATTACAAATCTCTCTCTAAGGCTTTTTGAATTTCATTTATGTTTTACCATGCAAGAACACCCCTTATATAGGCCCCTAAGTTGGTTTAAGTGTTACACTTTAAATAGGAATCAAATTCCATTAGAAATAACCTATTTTAGGCAAAGGAAAAATCGGGTCTGAACAACCCCTGACTGATTGCTACATTAATTTGCTATAATACGCGATTGCATAATCCTAAATGATTTATCACTGCAATATCCTCATCGATAGGTAAATAGTATTGTAATAGTAACTTGCTACATGAGCAATATGCAGTTCATTCCTCATCAATCCCATTTCAACCTTGATTGATTGCAAATGAAAAGATTTGCATACTTACGTAATTTTCTCTCTTTTTCTACTTATTCATTTCTACACTCTAATATGATAAACCTTATCGTTCTAAAATATGTGTATCATATATGCCTAATTCTATTCCTATTCATTTAATCTAACTTGACACAACACCAATCAATTGAGACTCCACAAGACTCGTATATGCACATAAAATGAAAAAAAATTGTTTAATATAATAAAGGCAATACAAAATACATACTACATATATCCGAACAAGATCAACGAGGAAGAGAGGAATTAGGTATTTATAGAAATTTTTATCAATTGTTTTTATTATATTTCATATTTTTTTACCACTATATTTGAATTTGTGTTGGTTTTATCTTCTTAAATTGATGAAATCTATAGAAAATTAGTTAAGATAAAATAATGGTTTGGTTTTATGATTAAGAATTTAGAAGAGAGGTTGGGCAGCCACATATTCTATTGAGAATGGGAATAAGGATTTTAGAGAAAGAAAATATGAGAGAATTGGTGAATTATATATATATATATATATATATATATATATATATATATATATATATATATATATATATATATATATATATATATATATATATATATATATATATATATTACTTTATTCTATTCAATTTGATCTTCTAGAATTTTGATAAATCCCAAACTACCAGAATTTCTTAAGGAAGGTGATAAGAAAAAGCTCTTTAAGGCCGTTGAATAAAAAATCTATGCAGTCTGATATGTCCCACCCTCATTATATTTAAATTAAATTAGATTTGAATTAGATTTCAACTTTCTTAAATCAGGTTTCCTTTCCTAGATTAAATAAGATTTGATATTTTGATTGCAATTAGACTAGGATTAGTTCCTTATGCTAGTAGTAACGCTGCTAACAAGTCGAGCCAGCTTATAGAGCTGAATAGGTTCGGCTCATCTCGACTCAAATTTAGCCCGACTCGAAGGAAGCATGACTCGAGCTCGGTTTGAACTCAAAAGTAAATGAGCCGATATCAAACATACAGCTCGAATCGACTCAACTTGAAAATTGATCGGTTCGACTTGAGATCCACTACAACAAAAAAAACTATTAGCGGCGCAATTATGCATCGCTAATAGTCTCCTAAGCATTGCTACTAACTATTAGCGGTATATAATAAACGTCACTAAAAGCGTCGAAAAAAGTGTCGTCGCTATTACCTATTAGCGACGTATATCAAAAAAATATCACTAATAACAATCCAAGCAATTTTTCAAACAACTATTGAACGAGCTTAGTACTATGTTCTATTGCTTCTATCATCAATGTTGAGCGTAGGAGGCTAAAATCTTCTTTGATATAATCCAAGCAATTTTCCAAACAACTACATGCATAAATTTTATTGATTGTTGGCATGTATATATAGTCAACATATATTTGTCAGCTCCTTAAAATTGTGGAACTCAATCAATGATCGAACACCCAACCCCGGTGTGATCTTGTAATCCTTAAAGCCTGCATCGTTGAAGATTTTGCTCCACTCATGCTCGTCTCTCTCCCACCCTGTTGTGAGTGCCATCATCATCACATCTGCGCAGTACTCAGCTTGTGTATACTTGTGGTCTTCAGTCTTGGAGTTGACCACCACTTCGACTATGATCACCTTCCCTCCTTCCTCTTTGCTAGGCACGGCCTCCTTGCATTTGCGCAGAATTTGTACACAATCCTCATCGTTCCAGTCATGAAGAATCCACTGCAGAATTCCATAACCATTAACTCATTTATCATAAGGTCAATATGCAAACATGTAGATGAAGAGTTCTATTGAGCAGCATAGTTGCACAAACCTTGAGAAAAACTGCATCTGCGTGTGGGATGTGCTTGAACATGTCCCCTCCTATTACTTGAATTCCTGCCTCCTTTGGCATCTGTGCAGCCACATGGGGGAGATCTAGAACTTTGACATTCAGGTAAGGAAATGCCTTGGCGATGATCAGAGCAGAGCCCCCGATCCCACCACCCACATCGATCAGAGATCGCAAGCCTTGGAAGACATGACCGCACTGTGACACAATAGAGCTCATCAAGAACTGGCTGTCGCTGGCCATGGCCGCATTGAAGCCATTGTTGAACTCAGGGCTCTTGGCTGCTACCTCCCACATGCTGCCACCATGGCAGAGCTCGAAGGGCATGGAGCACTCCATCTTGAGCCAATCACCAAAGTAGAAACATGGGCTCACCAGGTAAGGGTCCAGCACCATCCTTGAATAGAGTTTGACGCCGTTGCGGCCTTCGTCGCTTGCAAGGAGGAGACTGGAGGTGGGAGTGAGGAGATATTTCGGTTCATGTGGCAAAGATGCCCAAGTGGACCAGCAGGCCATGAGACGGCTGAGGTGGGCTGCCTTGGCCGTGGGGATTGGAATTGCATGGGCAAGGTCGGATAGGGATACGGGGGTGGAGCCATTGGAGTGGATGATGTCGGCTATGCCCAACTGAATGGCACACCTGATGGCCATTGAGTTGACAAAGCCAAACTGAAGATTGAGCAGGTTGGTATGGGCCTGTGAGAGCTCGCTGGGCATCTTCTTTACCTCAGTACTGGCCACCATTCTTCCTTTGCAGGTAGACTGCTTTACTTAGTACGAAGCTTGCAAGTTGGGAGTGCAGTTTTCCTTGTGGCGCGGTAGATTATTGGAGACGCGCTGGTATATATATACTCATATTGGTGATGATATTAGAGCATGAAAAATGTGCAACAATGGGAACTGTTTTGTGGGATGCTTCGTTGCTCTCTACAGGTTGTGGCGTCCAACTTGTAAATTTTTTTTTTTTTGGAACAACTTGTAAATGATTTGTAGCATTGTGCTAAACAAATTTAAAATTTCATCATGCTCACGCGTTATGGTTGTTGATGGAGGTGACCAATTTTTTATTATGGCATTACACTTTCTTGGCTTTTTTTTTTATTGCACTGGGAATGCAAACGAGTCGGGCCCTGATGGGCTGGAGCCAGCCTAGGCCCGGCCCATAAATTTTTTTTCTTTCAAAACTATGCCCAAAGTATTCGGCCCGGCCCAAAATTTCAATGGGCTTGGGCCGGGCTACGGGCTTTTAGGCTGAAATCGACGTGATATAAAAATTTTCTTACAAATGATATATCTATATCTTGAGCTATAATTCAAGTTAATATACAATTATATATACCTACAAAATATTATATCATCTTGATAGTACAATAATTTCTCCCAGTACCACACCCTCCATAATAGAATAATTTTTACACTTAAATTACATAGAGCTGTTAAGTATTATAAAAAGCTACAAGGGGCTTTTCCATTCTCATTTTGACTGATCTGGTTGGGAAACGAAGACACACATATAGGTCACCGGGAAAGTAGAATTCAGTTCTTACTGCCCAACATAACAGACTACTGGTCAGACCTGCGGTGACAGTAAAAATTTGCAGTGATAGTACACACATATTGGTCCCTGCATAGCTTTCAGTCAGACCTGTAGTGACAGTAAATAATTCCTCAATCACCCGATCGAATATATATGTAAAGGGTAAATATGATAGAAAAGCATCTTCCATGGATAACTGAAAAAAATTATAAGATAGTTTCAGAAAGTAATTGATATAGTCTAAACAATTTGATTCTTAAGTCAAACTTTTCTCTTTAGTTGATAAGTGAAAACAAATAAGAAATCTTAGAATATTAACCAATTACCTGCTCATTCACACCTTGCAGAAGACGTTCCACACCAGCAATGAGAGTAATTATACTTTTATTAGAGATGCTAATAAAAATGGGAAAGTTGGCTTTGAAGTAAATACAAACTGCTTTCTTTCCTAAATAGATAAATAATCAGATCAGAACAGAGAGCAGCAAATCAATAAATCTCAAAATAAATTGAACATACATTATATAAAGAATATGTTGTTAATGTAACACCTAATGCAAGCAGTTCTCCCGTTAGTATCAATTTGATAATTGTCTTCAGACTCAGCCATCAACTCTTGATCAACCAACAATTTTCTATGGGAAAATCGGTTGAAAATGAATGCCATATCCATCCTTTTACTAGATAAATCCTACAGGTTTTTGAACCATATTGCTTAAAGCAAGGATAACAAACTTATTGTAATATAAAAGAAATTTATCAGCAAACAACTTCCAATTTGCCCTGTAAAATGAAAGGGGCAAATTGTTTCAGGGTTCAAGTTACTTTCACATACTGTAAGCTAGATTAGAAACAATCCAAAGAGGTAAATTGTATTCCATAGCTAGATTGGCTAGAGAGATTTCATGCAAATTGTAAATGGGCAAGCAGAACCAGTCACTTAACGACAGTGATTATACCCTCAATTACCATGGTGAGAGTATACATTCTTTTCTCTCTGGATTTTCTTGGTTTTTCATTTCTTGTTTCCTGTAATATTGTTCGCATTGTTTATGCATTCTTACATGTAAAGAGGACCACAACAGCATTCATACATGTGATTATGCCGGACCACAACAACATCAATATATTTGTCACCAACAATATCATAAAACTCAAGAAAGGAACTATGTACACAATCCTCATTCTAGCTTATATTTCCTTTGCAGCAAACATGGAATCAAAGTAAAGAGGTATTAGAATCTAGCAGTGCTCGAGAAAGCAATCACTATGCTTACAGCTGCACAGTAGCATTTAGTATAGATCGCAAAACTACAATATGCTAGCTTAATCAGCTGGTTCCTCACCCCAATCATTCAAAGCAAATACTTCGAGTTAATTAACACCTAAACTACCATAAACAGAGAAATGATATGATTCATCCTCCTCGTCAGGACTTAAAGCAATAAAATACCCACTGACCTTCGTGGTGACATTGAACTGTCACTGGACACAAAACATACACAAGTAAATTCCAGTGAACATAAACATAAAAACTGTCCAAGAAACTGGGGAAAAAATGTAGCGAGAATGACGTTACCTACTACTCTCAGCAAATCAGGGGGGCGATCTTCCTTTAGTCAATTTCCAGAGAACCGGATCCAACAAAAGGACCACATTTTAAGCAGCTAAACGACCACTTACGGATATTGAATTCCGGTGGTACTGCCAACATATATAAACTCCATAGGAGTGTTTAAATCCAAAGGAAAGAGGTAGAAAGACCAATACCACGCTGCTATTCGGCTTAGAAACTCTGGGGCACGGGAAAGGTAAAACTACAACCTTAAAACATGAGAGGAAGTAAATAAACAAAGAAGTGAATTCAGGATCTAGGGTGATAGAATAAAGAACAATGAGAAAAATCAGGCTGAACCATGGGAGAAGAAGCAAGAGACGATGGACGAACCAAGGGAGCGGCGGAGAAATTAGGCTATAGAGTGATGGAATAAGTGGGAGACGACAAACGAAGCAGGGGAGCGGCAGAAGATGCGGGAAATGACCGACGAAGCAAGAGAGCGGCGAGGAATATTAGGGCTGCAGAGTGGCGGAAGAAGCAGGAGACGATGGGCTGCTATGTTGGCTACAAATGGGCATTTATCCGATGATACCAAACCACGCAGATGCAGGACCACACGATTAAAATGGATATTGCTTAAATGGGTTGGAAAGGGCCGGGCCGGGCTTTTAAGAATTTTTGGCCCAGGCCCGAGCCTGGCCCAAAGTTTTATAAACCTTAAATTTTCAAGCCCGGCCCATTTGATTCACCAAATTTTAAAGCCTAATAGTATAAAATTTCGGGCCAGGCTTCAAGCCTGCCCATGTTTCTTGTAGCCTTAGCACTGCACACATTTTGTCTCCTTTTTTACAGCTTCATGTTCTATTTTATATCAATAGAATGCCTTTATAAAGATGTTCCATATCTCAAAAGTTTAAAATTTGATAATCAATAATGACTCATATATAGTGTAGCTAAAATGATGGTAAGTAAAATATCAATAAGTGAATATTATTAAGCTCAAAACCCAACTAAGGGAGACAATACAAGAGAATAAAACCTCTTAAGAATTACAATGTTGTCTAGTCATTAAAAAGGGAAAATCCTTAATCATGGATAACATATTAGAGATAGAAGAGCATAAATCCATGCTTCAAATTCACATAGGTCAAGAAGGTTCATCTTGTGTATAGATGATCACTGGAGAATCTTTGAGTTACACTCACACAAAATATCATAAATGAAAGAGTTCAGAAATATCTTGAGGAGGTAGCCCAACATGAGACTGCTTGCAAGTGGCTGAGATAAAACTGATAAGCCTATTAGGGCTGTGAGTAGGAACATCACACCTCAAAATTCTAAATATGGATAGTATTATCCATTTGGAATAATTCCACTTGAAAAAGTTAGTGAGTGATGAATTCCATATTGGACTTACAAAGAGTATACTAGTTAACTATTTGAATACAATACTTCCCAAGGTTATCAATAGTGACTAGTCTATTATAAAAAACTAAGGAAGATGTAAATGAATGCCGAGGCATATTGTGGTTAAACCAAATTAAATTATGCGAGTTTATTCTGTTACCAAAACTACAGATCAACTCATATGTTGAACTTGGAGACAAACATCCCTGAGGATGAGCACTACCAACAACATCATCATGGTTCAACGTGAGCAGTAAAGGCTCAATGAATAACCAATATTTATCTACGTACTGACTGTACAGCTGAGCAAAAATCCAATAACCCTCAAGTATGCAATTTAAAATACAAGGCATAAATATATCTTACCAATTGGCCAATGCACTCCAACTAGGGAAAAGGGACCAGCCCAAGGATCAAATAAGAAAAGAATGTTCCTACCATTGTTAACTTTGTAACTAATGTATGGTATCACACTATCTCTCATTAAAAGAATGTTAATCCATAAGAAGGCGGAATTACAAATACAGTGGCATTCCCACATGGAAGAATATATGACTAATATAAATATTATGAATCCATTTTTCCTAGGGAGAACTTTTATCAGTTAAAATTCTATTTTTTTTTTAGAAAGGCATATTTTGCACTAGTGAGAGATAGATCGAACCCCTAACCCACCTTTGCAGTTTGTTCTAGTATATAACCAACTATTTGAGATGATGAAATGCTAACCATAATTAGTTTATTGACCCCAAAAACTTGACCGTGAAAACTTCAAGGATGGTTTTAACACCGGTGTATATACCAAAAAAGCTTAAGTCTCCAAGCATAAGACAATAATCTTCTCCTCCAACATGCCCAAACATTTTGAAATTTATATATGAGGGTAGTGCACATAGAAGATCTGATGAAACTTGAAAAGAAAAGTAGTCCAAGGTACATATTTGGTAGAAGTTCCTCCTTAAACCCCAAAATATTTTATATGATTCGTTTCCTTACACGATTGCTAGTAAAGAAAATGTAGATCTTGTGTTTAGTTTTGAGAATATGAAAATGTAGAGCAATCAAGCTTAATGTTTCTTCTTATAAATCAAATATCTTGGTCGCACTCTACAACTTTTGTAGCATGTAATATCTATTCTAATTGTCATATTATTTTTCATGCATATCAGGCATAAATTGAAACTGAGGTTGGCGGTTATCATGGACATTCTTCATTGAGTTTGCCTGTTGAATGGAGTTCTAAATGCAGTTACAGTGAGATGAGCTCAAATTTTTTTTTTACCTTTGAAAACAAATTATAATTGACCTATCTATACTTATAAGAAATGGAATATTGTCCTCATGTAGTACATGATATTTTTGACTTTTTTTTTTAATTTATATAGTTTCATTATCATCTCATTCAACCTTTTCTTTTAGATTGTTATTCAATTCAATTTTCGGTACACGTTAATCTCAGTTCTCTGGAATCATTTGGACCTTGAGACTTCTAATGAGTATAATTCAATTATTTCTACAATCCAAAAGTAATTTTTTAAGGATGACTAGTCAAGGAAGCATACTTATAATTTTTGAAGAAAGAAGACCGCGTGCATGACACTTAATAATAATCAATTTAAGTTGTTGATGTGCTTAATTCTGGTTCTTTGGAATTGTGATTTATATTTTTTTACAGTTGAATTAGAGATTGCAAATCTGTATCAATATGCTTAATTCTTGTATGCATGCCAAGGTAAGTGGACAAAGTTAGCATAATCAATATTTTTGTAATTTGGACCTTAAGACCTCTTGTTAGCATAATTCATTTATTTCTACAATCCAAATGCAATTATTTGAGGATGACTAGTCAAGGAAGCTACTTATAATTTTGGAAGAAAGAAAATTGCATGCATGGCACTAAATAATAATCAATTTAAGTTGTTGATCTGCTTAATTCTTGTTCATTGAAATTCTGATCTATATTTTTTTACAGTTGAGTTAGAGATTGATGATCTGTATCAGTATGCAAGGAGGAGACTAGAGGTGGGAGTGAGGAGATATTTGGGTTCATGTCCACTATCCTCCAAGGCAAAGATGCCCAAGTGGACTAACAGGCGCATGAGACGGCTGAGGTGGGTTGCCTTGGCTGTGGGGATTGGAATTGCACGGGCAAGGTCGAATAGGGATACGGGGGTGGAGCCATTGGAGTGGATGATGTCGGCTATGCCCAACTGAATGGCACACCTGATGGCCATTGAGTTGGCAAAGCCGAATTGAAGATTAAGCAGGTTGGTATGGGCCCTGAGAGAGCTCGTTGGGCATCTCCTTTACCTTAGTACTGGCCATCAGTCTTCCTTGTGGCACGGTAGATTACTGGATACGTGTTGGTCTATATATACACATATTGGTGATGATATTAGAGCATGAAAAATGTGTAACAATGGGAACTGTTTTGAGGTTGTGGCGTCCAATTTGTAAATGTTTTTTTTTTTGAACTTGTAAATAATTTGTAGCATTGTGCTCAACAAATTCAAAATTTCCTCACGTTCATGCGTTATGGTTGTTGATGGAGGTGACCAATTTTTTATTGTGGTATTACCACTCCTAGGCCTTGTTTTTGTTGCAATGTACACATTTTGTCTCGTTTTTTTAACAACAAGCAGCTTCATGTTCTATTTTAATATCAATGGAAAGCCTTTAAGAAGATGTTCGGTATCTCAAAAGTTTAAAATTTTATAATCCATGAAGACTCATATATAGTGTAGCTAAAATGATTGTCAATAAAATATCTATAAAACATGTTCCTCTGCTCAGGCCTGAAGTTGTATCACTGTTATGTGTGCATTCGATGAGAATATTTTTATCTTTAATTAAAATTATGTTATGTGTGCATTTAATGGAAACTTTTTTTTTACATGAGTGAATATTATTAATCTCAAAACTCAACTAGGGGAGACAAGACAAGAGGATGAAACCTCTTAACAATTACAATGTTATCTAGTCATTAAAAAAGGAAAATTCTAAAGCAACGATAACATATTAGGGATAGAGGAGACATAAGTCCATGCTTCAAATTCACATGGGTCAAGAAGGTTCATCTTGTGCAAAGATGATCCCTGGAAGATCTTTGAGTTACACTCACACTGAATTATGATAAATGAAAGAGTTAAGAAATATCTTGAGGAGGTAGCCTAACTTGGGACTCTGCTTGCAAATGGCTAAGATAAAACTGATAAGCTTATCAGGACGCTGAGTAGGAACATCATACCTCAAAATTCTAAATATGGATAGTATTATCCATTTGGAATAATTGCAATTGAAAAAAATTACTGAGTGATGGATTCCACATTGGACTAACAAAGAGCATACGAGTTAACTATTTGAATACAACACTTCTGAAGATTATCAATAGTGAGTAGTCTGTTATAAAACATTAACTAAGATGTCAAGGAATGTTGAGGAATAATGTGCTTAAACCAAATTAAATTATGCCAATTAATTCTATTACCAAAACTACAGATCAACTTATATGCAGAACTTGGAGAGAAACATCCTTGAGAGGATGGCTCTACCACACAACAACATCATCATGGTTCAGCTTGGGCAGTAAAGGCTCAATGAATAACCAAAAATTATGTACGTATTGACCGTAAAGTTGAACAAAAATCAAAGAACTTTCAAATATAAAATTCAAAATACAAGCATAATTATATCTTACCAATTGGCCAATGCGCTCCAACTAGGGAAAACAGACCATCCCAAGGATCAAATAAGAAATGAATGTTCTTACCATTGTTAACTTTGTAACTAATGTGCGGTATCATAGTATCTCTCATAAAAAGAATGTTCATCCATACGAAGGCGGCATTACCAATTTAGTGGCATTCCCAAATGGAAGAATATATGACTAATATAAATAGCATAAATCGATTTTACCTAGAGAGAACTTTTATTAGTTAGAATTCTAAAAAACAGTTTAGAAAGACCGATTTTGCACTAATGAGAGATAGATCAAACCCCTAACCCACCTTCACACTTTGTTCTAGCATATAATTAACCATTTGAGAGGATGAAATGCTTACCATAATTAGTTTCTTGACCACAAAAACTTGGCTGTGATAGCTCCAAGATGGTTTTAACACCGGTAAGAAACTAAAACTATAACGACCAATATATATACATACTGAAAGTCATATACACAATAAGCTTAAGTCTCCCAACATAAGACAATAATCTTCTCCTCCAACTTGCCCAAACATTTTGAAATTCATAGACGAGGGTAGTGCACATAGAAGATGTGATAATACTTGAAAAGAGAGGTAGTCCAAGGTTCAAAATTGATAGAAATTCCTCCTTAAACCCCAAAATATTTCATATGGTTCTTTTCCTTACACTACTGCCAACAAAGAAAATGTAGAGCTTGTGTTTAGTTTTGAGAATATGAAAATGTAGAGAAATCAAGCTTTTTGTTGATTATTATAAATCAAATATCATGGTCCCACTGTACAACTTTTGTAGCATGTAATATCTATTCTAATTGTCATATTATTTTTAATGCATATCTTGCATTGTTTGAAACTGAGATTGGTTGTTATCATGGACATTCTACATTGAGTTTGTGGACTGAATGGAGTTCTAAATGCACTTATAGTGAGATGAACTCAAATTATTTTACCTTTGAGAACAAATTAGAATTGACCTATCTATACTTATAAGAGATGAAATATTGCCCTTGGTACATGATATTTTTGACTTTTTTTTTTAATTATATAGTTTCAATATTATCTCTTTCAACATTTTCTTTTAGACTACTAGTTAATTCAATTTTCATAATTAAATTATTTATGTAGTCCAAATGCAAGTATTTGAGGATGACTAGTCAAGGAAGTAGACTTATAATTTTGGAAGAAAGAAGATTGTGTGCATGACACTAAATAATAATCAATTTAAGTTGTTGATGTGCTTAATTATGGTTCATTGGAATTGTGGTCTATATTTTTTGAGAGTTGAATTAGAGATTGAGGATCTGAATCAATATCCTAATTCTTGTATGCATCCCTAGGTAAGTGGACAAAATTGGTATAATTCAATTATTTATGTCATTTGGATCTTGAGAACTCTAGTTAGCATAATTCATTCTTTATGCAATCCAAATGCAATTATTAATTTGAGGATGACTAGTCAAGGAAGCAAACTTATAATTTTGGAAGAAAGAAGATTGCGTGCATGGCACAAAATAATAATCAATTTAAGTGGTTGATGTGCTTAATTCTAGTTCATTAATATTGTGATCTATATTTTTTGATAGTTGAATTAGAGATTGATAATATGTATCAGTATGTTAACTCTTGTATGCATGCCAAGGTAAGTGGACAAAATGGTTGATGCTTAGGCTATAAGTAGAGATTTAGATGTTCTTATAAATGCTATCACATAGACTAGACTAGTTTGGATCAAGAAATGCTTGGTTTTTCATATCTTCTTTTCTTTCATGAACCATTAGCAAATAAATGAGATGTCAAATTTTTTTATAGGTTCTTTATGTTTTTTTCTTATGCCCTAAAATTATCGATGTATTTGACTTCTTCATTGTTATACTCCTAATTTAAAAAGTGCATCTATCAAAAGCTGTGCTTATATATTTTATTATGAATTTTTTATCTCAGTCTAAAAGAGTCAAATAGTGATATAAAGTCCTTGTAGTTAACACGAAATATAGCTAGGATAAGGTGCAATCAATAATAATATAGCTGTGATATTAAACTCTCTTGCCCTAAGTTTATTGCCTCATGTAGTAGAATTGTTATTTGGTGAAGTTTTTAGAAGGATGGGTAATTTTGTTGAGTCTGCACAACCAAGGAGCCTCCGACACAAAAATCTCG
This sequence comes from Saururus chinensis, assembly GCA_035235625.1. NCBI lineage: Eukaryota > Viridiplantae > Streptophyta > Magnoliopsida > Piperales > Saururaceae > Saururus > Saururus chinensis. Next base: position 25,247,661 of record CP141143.1, on the reverse strand, counting down.
GCCATCTCAATCTTACTCACAAGGTGGATATTAATTTACAACCATTGGTTGTTTCTAGTAAATTATCTTACCTTCATGGACAAATACTTTTTTGTTATATCGCTGTTGGCCAATTTATGGGATGTTAATTCTTGAAGGTTATTTATTTGTGAAAGAGAACGGGATGTTGTTTGGGTTTGTACCACCACGGTTAACACATTATTATATTTCTTTTTTAATGTATTGAATGGATAGACATTGTCAATGATCTTTGTCAAGCATTGGATAATGAAACATTATTTTTTTCAGCTTGAAATTTTTGGTTAAATTTGATGCTAGCAACACGCAATTGCTATCACCTGAAGATCTTAACTACTTGCAAGGCGCAAGTCATATTTATTGTTTCAATTAAAATTTATTTTTTGTTGCAAGTGCATAAGGATTCAAAGACAAGGGAAATATTGAACTTGGTCTTCACATTGTTGGACAAGTATTCTGAGCCACCCTTTCATCTAATTCTTGTCTTCAAAGATGATCTCTGTCCTAGGTTGAAGAAAGGTATAACACATGGATATATGCATCCCTATTTAAGACGTTTTTGTTGTTTTCTATGAGTATTTTTCATCTCTTTATGATCTGTTTGCTTCATCATAGCTTGCTTTTTATAGGTTCCCTATGTTGAAATCTTTGTCAAACTATGGCTGCTCGTTAATATAGCTAATTTAACTAGCATTAGTCACAAAGAACTATCATTGAAAATTTTCTCTCCATTGGCATCTTTATTTCTTTTAAGGTTTAAATATGTTATGATCCTTTCAAATTTGATTATGTTGTTTAATGTTTTCATGTTTGACCACATTTTAAACATGCTCTCATGTGATCTCACGTGTGGGTCTCATTCAATTCTCTTCCCAACTGATCTGTGATCCAATACGTTAAATTGATGTGAACACTAGAGTATTCATAATTGAATAAATTTATGGATTAATGATTGATATATAGAGCACTGAGAAAACAATAGTTTAATTTTAGCAATTATTGGTTGAAGCCTTTTGACTCTTTCTTTTTTCAGTTGCAAAGAAAAAAAATTGGAAATTGCAAAACTATGCCATCTTCTCTATCCCTCCCTCTTGTTCTTCTTGGATGAATTCTTTCAATCTTGCTTTTAAAAAATAACATGCATCTCTCTCTCTTTGAGTGTATGTAGGTGTGAAAGCATTTATTAAGCATTTGAAATTTCTTTCTTTTTATAAGAAAAAAATTCTCTGTCAGCTTTATCATTGATATTTATTGAGTTGACTTCTCTTTCTATGTAATTTTAAGATTGTTCCAACAACTGCTGCAATCTCAAAGTTTAATCTTATGTACACTTCAAATCTAGATAATTTGTGAGTTGGGATTTATAACCCATGGCTCTTAGCATATCCTTCCATCTGATTAAACCTTTTTTTAGATGAGTCACTTTTTCTAGTTTGTATTTTATATTATATATGATGTTTACCTTGTTCAACATTAAGTATTAAAATGCTTTACACCTATCACCATATATACCAAGGTGTTATCTGAGATAGAATTTAGTTCTCTTTACTCTCTCCCCCACCTCCTTCTCTTCTTTATCCGACGAAAATGTCATTGGTTTTGTTGAAAAAGTTTTAGCTATTGCATATATAAAAAATTAGTGTTACAATGTTTTGATTTCCCAGCCTTGTTCCTCTCTTTTTGTTTTAATTTTTCCTACAATGCCTAGTGCCTACTAGCTTCATTGCATCTTGCTTAATATGGTGCGGATACTTTTATATCTTTCATTGTAATTGGTAGCATATGCCGTTTATTTAATATTTCACTCACACTACATAATTTAGACTTATAACGGGGGCTTAAAACCTCCGCAAAAGCTTCAAAAACCCCCGCCTAAACTTTTAGCGGGGGTTCTCACTTCGCCTCTAGAAGCCCCATCGCAAAAGGTTTTTGGCAGAGGTTGTGGCGGGGGTTTAAAACTCCCACTAAAAATTTGAAGTTTTTACGGAGGTTTAAAGCTCCCACTATAAGATGTATTTCTAATATCAATTAATAGTTTTTGCAGAGGTTTAAAACCCCCGCAAAAAAACAAATATGAGTTAATAGTTTTTGCGGAGATTTAAAACCCCTGCAAAAAGTACAAGAGGCAAGGGCGCTTTAAACAAATTATCTCAAATAATTTTATTGTAAATCAATTTTTTTCATCTTCCCTGTATAACTTTTAAAAGACAATTTACATAAAAAATAATTTCCAACATATAAAAAACATAATTTCATTACTTTTGAAAACTCTACAAGTTTTAACACACAAATTCATAAACAATAACCCTCTAAATCATTGTTCTTGTTCAAAATATCAATAACATAATAAAATAAGTAAATTAATATAAGCTACCTATATGAAGTCAACTACAATGTAAAGATAATAACAATAACCTAATTGAAATAACATAAGTCGAAATTAGTTCCCAACTTTAACAAAAATTGACGAACATTCTTCAAATTTGAAACGTAGTTTATGCCAACCGCCAATGATTAGGTTCCACCAACCTACACAAATAGTGAAATAAAATAAATAATTAACCAAACAAAAAAGTACAAAATTCATATGACTAATTATTTTATATAGTAAAAATAAGTCGCATACTTGACCCATGTGAGAAACCAATAATCTCCTCATCTCTTCTAGTTGTGTTTTTAATTCATTCTGCTCAAATCGAAGTTGTTCTACTTCTTCCTTATGTTGTTCTTCAAGCTCTACAATTTTGTCCTTCATTTCATTGTATTCATGACTTGAGTTTTTAACATGACTAGATGTTTCTCCCCACAATCGAGTCAGAGTCACTCCATGACCACATCCCCGAACTCGTCCTGGCTTTTCAGGCCTCATAGCCTTAGCAAATACATCATTAGGGAAAGGAAAAGGGGTGCCTTGGACAGGTAGTTTGTGAGTATTTTCACCAAAATTTTTTATAAGAAATATAAATCTGTTTCATTGACTTACATTTGCTGCCCTTGAATAGTTGACAAGTTAGTGAAAGGGAAGGCCAACACTGCTCATTGTCTTGGATCTGCAGGTGATTGGTATGACCTGTGACATTTATGAGAAATCAATTTTGTAGTAAACCTGTCTGTGATGTAACCAAGAAGAAGAATTTATGTTTTCCATATTTGCACACCATGATTAAAAGAGGAAATTCAGATATTACGCTCCATTATTATTTCTTTTTTATAGCATTGTTGAATAGAATCTGGAAACACACACACACATAATATGCTACATATATATGTTTATACTCTTTGTAATACATGTTGCACCGGCTTTTCTTTGTGAAGTAAATGTTTTTTAATTTTCACAAACAGTGATAACTGATACAGCTTGATTAATTTCATTGCTGAAGGTTCCATATATTTGGCATTGGAAGATGTTCTCTTGGATTTAATGTATAACGAAAGGTTCTACAAGATCAATATGCTTGTCCATCACCGTTATCTGTTATATTCCAAGGGGAAAGCAATAATTTTTTTTGGTTGGGGTCTTAATTTCTATTTTTGTGTATTGAGAGTTTTGTATTTGAAACATTTAACTAAAATTATTTGATAGTGAACTGGTTACATGGTGAAATTATCCATAAGCTATCTGTAAGTTTATAACATGGCACTATGCTATTTTAATGTGACTTTTCTTCTAAAGGGAAATTAAATTGACTTCTTCTGGTATATTTCTTTAAAATCTGATTAGCTATAATTATACTTCTTTCATCAAAATAAGATAAACAAGCATGACATCAATTTCTAGTCACTTATTGAAAAAATAATGTTAGACAATTATTTTCTTACCACCCTATTTAAAAATCCTAAATCTGCCATTGTCCTCACATTAACAAATTGAAGGGAACAGTGACATCTATAAGTAGTTTTGCATAACTTTTTCCAGAAATGAGCACTTTATTGGCAGCCCAACTTGAGGCTAAAATGCTTCTGCACATGAGATGAAACGAATGCTACAGACATCCATATGCACTAAAATGAATATAATTTCCTGAAAACGTTGTCCTTTAAATCAATAACCTATGCCAAGTTTTGATAAGTATGAGTAAATCGAAGGAATCAAATCAATTGAAACACTAATTCACTTCCCCTGCTTGTAACACCCAGAAAACAAAACCAAAATAGCTCTGAAACAAATTAGAGTTTCTTCTTGCTTTGTTTCCCCATAAAACAAGCCCATAAAACATCACATAAGCTCTAAAACAAACCCAGAAAACTATAAGTTCGAAGTGAATTTTTATCCTACTCGCTCTTTAGATGAGAGCACTACCCACACAACTCTGAAACACCCAGAAAACATAGCTTAAAGAAAACCAGATAAAAGGGGAAAAATTATGTTTTGTACCTGCGATCCTTCTGCCCAATATGGTTTTCCACTGAATTTGTGTGGATAGCGATGTCTAGCTTTTCAAGCACTTTCTCCACTATGATTCTCTACATACAACAGAGAAGATGATTTTTCGTTGGCGCCTCTGAACCTCTTGTTTGTCAATTCTTTTGTGCAAAGGCGATTTTGTTGAAGAGGGAAGAACAGGGCGGGGTGGTGATTTCGTTGAAAAGAGAAGAACAAGGGAAGAGGGAGAACACGGCGGGGCGGTGATTTTGGTGAAGAGGGAAGAACAGGGCAGGGTGGTTTTGTTGATGGCGCGTAGTGGGAGATAATCGCGGGAACGAGATTCGACCAAATCTTTTGAAGGGGGTTTTTACGAGTCGCCTCTAATGGTCGGATATGTAAGTCAAAATAGTGGAGGCCTGTGTAAACCCCCCTCTATATCTATGTTTTTAGCGGAGATTTACAAATACCCCCACCATACAAGTCCCGCTGAAAGTCTAATTTTTGTAGTGTCATATGGAAACAATTGTTTGTGATTTGGCTTACTTTTCCCTACTGGACAATAAACTTGTGTATGTAATTGCAAGTTTCCCTTGTATATGCTTTTCAATGGTCTCTAGCAAAGTTTACAGGTTTTTCCCCCCGTATGTGACTATTGTAAAACATAATGGTCTACTGATGTGTGATCCCATAAGTTAAATTGATGTGAACATGAAAGCTACTTCACTACTTCAATACAAAGATTGTGGTTGGAAAACAACATACCATGAATGTTGTCTCTTTGTGAGAACTAGAAAACACTTGAGGAATTTTGTGCAAAAATCAGAATTGTAAGAAGAAGTGCAACAACCATCAGGTTATTCACAGATCGTTTTTTTTTTTAAATCTTTTTGGTTGTGTATTCAATTTTTTAGATGCATGTCTTCAAAGAGTTCGAAAATCACATATTCTAATTATACAAGGGTAAACAATGTTCTGTTTGCCTAAACAATATAACTAGCCTTAAAATAAAAGAAAAATCAGAATGTAAAAGGTTTCACACCCGAGATGCACCGGGCAGGAGATGTGTGAGTGGGGAGGATACGAGGATTTTCGGCTAGAGAATGTGTTGGCATGTTTGTCTAAAGCCTGTATGTTCACAGGCTTAGGCACAAAGACGATTGGAATGGGCAATCGAATAGTTGAAGGTGACTGTTAGTGAGCTCTGGCCGATGAGGGAGTGTTAGGAGGACACAATAAAAGAGTGAGAAGCGGAAGGAGGGATGTGGAGAGCATGGACGAGGAGGAGCTTGGCTTCAAGTGGACAACGTGGCTGGGGAGATTTGAGAGTGGAGAGAAGTGGCTAGAGGATTTTGGGGCGTCAGAGTAGCAGGATTGAGTGGGAAGTTTGGGATTATGGATAGCCTCCTGGAGTCTTTTTATGAGGCAGGTTGGGCTCGGGTAAAAGTGGGGCAGCTGGGCTTGATATTTGATATTTTAATAGCTAGGGGTAGGGCCGGACTTCTAATGTTCTTACTACCCGGGCCAAGGTAAAAGTTTCCAAATTTGAGGTCTTGCCTGGCCCGCATCCTATATTTTATGCCCCAAGCCGGCAAATTTGACTGCTAGGCAGAGCCGGGCCCTCTTATACCTGCCTACATCACTTATATCTCTTGGAAGAACACTTTGATGGAGAGTGATATGACCTACTACATAACAGTTTTCCTGTGCTAACTAAATGCATAATATGATAAAAAAAGCTACTAGGATTTACCTTGTTCTTCAAAACTTTTGATAAATCCAAAAGTACCAGAATTCATTAAGGAAGGTGATATGGCAAATCTCTTCAAGGCCTTTGAATAAAAAATCCGTGATCCATACATGTGCCAATCATCACCTTCATCTATATTGTTCATTTTAATTTTATCTCTATGTAATCATCTTCTAAATATGGAATCTCTATACAAAAAAATGCTAATGAGTAGGCCAAGATTAGCTTTCCGTAGTATTATAACCTTCCTTATAAAAATTTGTTATCATTCTAGAGCGAACAAGCACCACCCTCCCACACATAGTAAACATACCCACACCAAGCCATATAACCTCGTTGCCAAGGGAGCAGTCACGCGTAATATTGAATTCCCGTTGGTTTTGAACGAGCTTAGCACTATGTTCTATTGCTTCTATCATCAATGTTGAGCGTAGGAGGCTAAAATCTTCTTTGATACAATCCAAGCAAGTTTCCAAACAACTACATGCATAAATTTTATTGATTGTTGGCATGTATATATAGTCAACATATATTTGTCAGCTCCTTAAAATTGTGGAGCAAACTCAGTTATAAAGCTCAATCAATGATCGAACACCCAACCCCGGTGTGATCTTGTAATCCTTAAAACCTGCATCGTTGAAGATTTTGCTCCACTCTTGCTCGTCCCTCTCCCACCCTGTTGTGAGTGCCATCATCATCACATCTGCGCAGTACTCAGCTTGTGTATACTTGTGGTCTTCAGTCTTGGAGTTGACCACCACTTCGACTATGATCACCTTCCCTCCTTCCTCTTTGCTAGGCACGGCCTCCTTGCATTTGCGCAGAATTTGTACACAATCCTCATCGTTCCAGTCATGAAGAATCCACTGCAGAATTCCATAACCATTAACTCATTTATCATAAGGTCAATATGCAAACATGTAGATGAAGAGTTCTATTGAGCAGCATAGTTGCACAAACCTTGAGAAAAACTGCATCTGCGTGTGGGATGTGCTTGAACATGTCCCCTCCTATTACTTGAATTCCTGCCTCCTTTGGCATCTGTGCAGCCACATGGGGGAGATCTAGAACTTTGACATTCAGGTAAGGAAATGCCTTGGCGATGATCAGAGCAGAGCCCCCGATCCCACCACCCACATCGATCAGAGATCGCAAGCCTTGGAAGACATGACCGCACTGTGACACAATAGAGCTCATCAAGAACTGGCTGTCGCTGGCCATGGCCGCATTGAAGCCATTGTTGAACTCAGGGCTCTTGGCTGCTACCTCCCACATGCTGCCACCATGGCAGAGCTCGAAGGGCATGGAGCACTCCATCTTGAGCCAATCACCAAAGTAGAAACATGGGCTCACCAGGTAAGGGTCCAGCACCATCCTTGAATAGAGTTTGACGCCGTTGCGGCCTTCGTCGCTTGCAAGGAGGAGACTGGAGGTGGGAGTGAGGAGATATTTCGGTTCATGTCCAGTGTCCTCCGAGGCAAAGATGCCCAAGTGGACCAGCAGGCGCATGAGACGGCTGAGGTGGGCTGCCTTTGCCGTGGGGATTGGAATTGCATGGGCAAGGTCGGATAGGGATACGGGGGTGGAGCCATTGGAGTGGATGATGTCGGCTATGCCCAACTGAATGGCACACCTGATGGCCATTGAGTTGACAAAGCCGAACTGAAAATTGAGCAGGTTGGTATGGGCCTGAGATAGCTCGCTTGGCATCTCCTTTACCTCAGTACTGGCCACCATTCTTCCTTTGCAGGTAGACATCTTTTCTTAGTACGAAGCTTGCAAGTTGCAAGTTGGTAGATTACTGGATACGTGCTGGTCTATATATACACATATTGGTGATGATATTAGAGCATGGAAAATGTGCAACAATGGGAATTGTTTTTGTAGGATGCTTTGTTGCTCTCTACTGGTTGTGGCGTCCAACTTGTACATAATTTGTAGCATTGTGGTAAGTAGATTAAAAAGTGCCTCATGTTCACGCGTAATGGTTGTTGATGACGGTGACCAATTTTTTATTTTGCTATTACCCCTCTTTGCCCCTTGTTTTTTATGGCACTATACACGTTTTGTCTTCTTTTTTGTTTTTAAACTAGGCGCGTTTCATGTTCTTTTTTATATCAATAGAAAGCCTTTGAAAAGATGTTCAGTATCTCCGACGTTTAAAATTTGATAATCAATGAAGGTTCATATCTAGTGTAGCTAAAATGATTGTGAATAAAATATCTGTAAAACAGGTTCTTTTTCTTTTCATGCCCTATTTTATATCAATAGAAAGCCTTTGAAAAGATGTTCAGTATCTCCGAAGTTTAAAATTTGATAATCAATGAAGATTCATATCTAGTGTAGCTAAAATGACTGTGAATAAAGTATCTATAAAACATGTTCGTTTTCTTATGCTTGAAGTTGTATAACTTTTATGTGTTCAATGAGAATTTTTTTTAATTTTTAATTAAAGTTATGTTAATTATGTGTGCAAATGAGCACTTTTTATTATAAGTGAATATTATTAAGCTCAAAACCCAACTATGGGAGACAATACAAGAGGATAAAATCCCTTAAGAATTATAATATCGTCTAGTCATTAAAAACAAAAATTCTTAAGCATAGATCGCATATTAGGGGTAGAGCATGCATAAGTCTAGACTTCAAATTCACATTAGTCAAGAAGCATCTTTTGGTGCAAAGATAGTTCTCTAAAAGTAATAGAATATATGTGTCATATGTTAGGTTTATTGGCTAAATTTTTTGTCGAAATTATGTTAGAAACTTTAAGTATGTAATTAGTCTAAAAATTTAATTACATGTAACTGTGGTAGAGTCAGGTTTCACTACAACAAAAAAGACTATTAGCGATGCTTATAAACATCGCTAATAATAGTATAAGCGTCGCTAACGACTATTAGCGACATTTATATATACGTCACTAAAACACAAGTCACTATTGCTCATTAGCGGCACCTAGGAAAAGAGTCGCTAGTAGTGCACATTAGCGACATTTATACGTATGTCACTAATAATTTTAGTATTAGCGACGCAAAATAAAGTGTCGTTAATAGTAGCTTATTAACGATGCAAAATAATAAAGCATCGCTAATACTTGATTATTAGCGATGCTTTATTATACATTGCTAATATAAAAAATTATTTCAAAAAAACTAAATAACAGCTTATTAGCGACACATAGCTAAAAACATCGTTAATAATGAAAAAACATATTTAAAAAAATAATTTTGTGTATTAGTGACGCTTCACAAAGCATCGCTAATACTTCGTAATTTTTTTTTTTTAAAAGCCTTTATAAAAACTTTAGAAATATTTTTAAAAAAGACTGGCACCGAAATTCGGCGAAAGTGCCGAATCTGGTGCCAGTGGGAGGTTGGGGCATGGGGGGGGGAGGGAGGAGGTGGGGTGGGTGGTTGGATTCCGGTGGGAAGACGGAATCCAGTCCCCCCCTCCTTCCCCTCATCTGGAAACCAAAGGAGGGGAAGGAGGTGGGTGGACTCGGGGAGAGAGGGGAAAGCAAAAGGGAGGCCGGAGAGAGAGAGCCGGATTCCGGGTCCCCGCTAGAATCCGGCCCCCCACAATCCTGGCCTCCCTCCTGCTGCCCCATCTCCACCGGAACTGCCCCCCTCCTTTGAAATAGAGACTGGGAAGGGAGGAGGACCCGGGGAGAGAAGGGGGGAGGCCGGGATGGCAGTGGCAGGGCAAGGGGAAGGGGAAGGGAGGAGGACAGGCGGAGGGGGGAGGGGAAGGGAAGGGAGGAGGTAGAGCTGGCGGGGGGGGGGGGGGATGAGCCCGGTCGCCGGCGGCGGGGGTAGGGCAAGGGGAAAGGAGGAGGGAATGGGGACCAGGGAGGAGGGGGGCGAGGGGGAGGGGAAGAGGAAGGGACGAGTGCTGTGAAAATTTCGCATGCGGCATGGAGCAGGGGTCGTCATGGGGGCAGAATAAATACCGCAGGGTGATTTCGCCCATGCAGTTTCTCATTTTGCCCATGTGGGCAAACAAAATATTCCTCATGCAGGTGAAAATTTTTCTTGTGCGCAGATAACCTTTAACGACGCTTCAAATGAAGTGTCACTAAAATAAAATCTATTGCGATGTTTAACAATAAACGTCGTAATCGTATATATTATTTACGACATTTAGCAGTAAGTATCACAAATAATATATATAGTATTTGTGACACTTACTACTAAGCGTCGCCAATTTTTTTTTAAATCAAAATATTCATCTCTCCTCTCCTTCTCTCTCTCCTCTCCCTCTCTCTCCTCTCCCTCTCTCTCCCTTCTCTCCCTCTATCCCTTCCCTTACTCTCCTCTCCCTCTATCCCTTCCCTTTCTCTCCTCTCCCTCTTCTCACTCTCCCATCTCTCTCTACTCTACTCTCCTCTCCTCTCTCTCTCTCCCTTCTCCCTCTACCCTCTCTCCTCTCTCTCCACACACTCTCTCTCCTCCCTCTCTCCACACACTCTCTCTCCTCTCTCTCTCCCTCTCCTCCCTCTCCTCTCTCTACCCTCTCTCCTCTCTCTCTCCACCCTCTCTCTCTCGTCCCTCTCTCTCCCCTCCTCTCTCCCTATCTCTACCCTCTCCCTCTCTCATATCTCCCTCTCTCCTCTCTCTCTCCTCCTTCTCTCCCCTCTATTTTATAATTTTTACTTAAAAATTAATTAAAAATGTCTTAGCATCGCATAGGCATATACATCACTAATACTAAGGGTATTAGCGACATATATGCTTATACGTCGCTAATATATTTGAGTATTAGCGACGTATATGCCTATACGTCGCTAATATATTTTTTATTTTTTATTAATTTTTAAATAAAAAATAAAAAATAAAAAATAAATAAAATAAAATAAAATTCCTCTCTCTCCTCTCTCCTCCCTTTCTCCACCCTCTCTCCTCTCTTTCTCCTCCCTCTCTCTACTCTCTCTCTCCACCCTCTCTCTCTCCCTCTCTCTCTCCTCTCTCCCCCTATCTATTTTATATTTTCTATTTAAAAATTAATTAAAATAAAAATGTCTTAGCGATGCATAGGCATATACGTAGCTAATAATAAGGGTATTAGCGATGTATATGCTTATACGTCACTAATACTCAAAGGTATTAGCGACGTATATGCCTATACGTCGCTAATACATTTTTTTTTTATTTTTTTCTTAATTTTTAAATAAAAAATATAAAATAAATAAAAAAATTCCCTCTCTCTCCTCCCTCTCTCTCTCCTTTCCTCCCTCCCTCCCTCTCTCTCTCTTTCTCTCTCCCTCCCTCCCTCCCTCCTCTCTCTCCTCCCCTCTCTCTCCTCCCCCCCTCTCTCTCTCTCCTCCCTCTCTCTCTTTCTCTCTCTCTTCATTCCCTTTCTCTCCTCACCTTCTCTCTCCTCTCTTCACTCTCTCTCTCTCCATGCACTCTCTCTTTTATTATAAATTATATCTTTGAATTAATAATAAAATTTAAGAAATAAAACATATTATATATAAATAGTGAAAGTTTAATCTATTATTAACATTAATTTTTATTAAAAATTTAATATTTATTTATTGTATATACAAATAGTAAATATTTAATATAATATATTATATTTAGGAAGTTTATTATAATTTTTTAATATTTATTTATAAAATAAAATTAATTAATAAAGCTATTATCAACGCTTGTTTACAAGCGTCACTATTAGAAATGGTATTTGCGACGCTTATTTAAAAGCATTGCTAATAATTCAAAATTTTAATTTTTTTTATTTTTAATTCATAACTATTAGTGACGCTTTTGTAAGCATCACTATTAGCGACGCTTATTCAAAAGCGTCACTATTGCGAACGCTATTAGTGGCGCTTAAGGAAATCATCGCTAATAGTTATGTTTTTTTCTTTTTTTATTTAAAATATATATCTTTTAGTTACAATTGTTTAAAACGTCGCAAATAGAGGAACTATTAACAAAGCTTATAATAAAGTGTCGCTAATATAATTAGTATTAGCGACGCTTTAAACTAAGCATTGCTAATATATGACTATTAGCGACACATACGAAAATGCGTTGCTAATAGTTCATTTTTTTGCGACGCTTTTTCATTCGTTGCAAAGAGTTATTTTTAGCGACGCTTAGCTTTGCGTCGCTAATACTACATTTTGTTGTAGTGTTTGTTACTGATTGACTTGAAAAATAAGAGTAGACATGTAATCTTATTGTTCAAGACTGAAGACTAAAGGATGTTGATGGATTATGAAGCTTATTTAATTTACATTCTCATACTAAAAATACTTAGAGAAGTTTGATTTTAAAAGATTTATAGTTAAAAGGGCAAAACTTTCATTAAATAGTGTCATCGATCTATCGCTGGAAGCCTGTATTTATTGAATCAATTGATCGCTAGTGAACAATTATACGAAATTGATGAATTGATCGATCACTCTGGAAATGATCAATCGACATATGAATCAGTTCTTTGTAAAATGAGGTTGAGAGTTTATCAGTCGATCAGCTTGCTAATGATCAATTGCTCAAGGAGTTGTGTGTTAAAAAATAGTGGATAATCGATATCTGCCTGAAAAGATCGATCAGTTAGCAGTTTTAGTTGCCCTAAAAAAGCCTTTTCATATTGGATTTCTTTCCTTGTTGAAGTGAAAGTGTCAAATATTTCATAGACCTATATAAAGGATAAGAAGTAACAAAATTAAAGAGAGGAAAACCTTAAAAAAAAAAAAGAAGAAATGAAGTTCTTTTCATATTGTTTTTCTTTAGAATTAACAAAAAAGTTTGAAGAGAATATTAATAGAGAATTCATGATACTAATACACAACTAAGAAGAAAAGATTTCACATAGAAATTTCATAGAAAAGAGTCAGCAAAGTTATTCAAAGGAGTTAAAAAATCTCAAGAAGTAAATCAATAAGGAATGAGTTCTTGTTTGAGTTAATTACTAGAAGAAGAAGACAGAGATCAAAGACACGAAAAGGGAAAACTTCAAGGGTTCTACAAGGATGAGGAAACTTAAAGGCCAACAAGAAGAGAAGATTTAATAAAAAGAGATTGCATCAAGTCTTAAGGTTGGTTGGTTGTGTTTGAGTCTTGTAAGTTCGAAATTGTTCTAGTGTATTGATTGAGCTTTAAATTGAAGTTGTCATAGTTTTCTACCTATGTTTTGGTTTTTCACATTAAATTTTTGTATTGTTTGGTTTGTATGTGTAGTTTGATGATTGATTGATTATGCATAGAACTTAATACTTAGATTTATTTATTCTGCTTTAAAAACAAATTCTTGCACATCAAGGATAAAACTCAATCTTTAACTTCAATAGATAATCGGACTAGGGGCAATTTAGTGATCCGCTATACTCTTTTAGATAAATATTAAACTCTCAAAAAGATCCTTAAGTTACACTTACACTAAATATGATAAATGAAAGAGTGAAGAAATATCTTGAGGAGGTAGCCTAACTTGGGATTTCGCTGGCAAATGGCACATATATGACCGATAAGTTGATTAGGAAGATGAGTAGGAATAGCACAACCCAAAATTCTAAAGATTGATAGTATTATCCATTCAGAATTATTGCACTTGAAAATTTTATGAGTGATGTGAATTCCACGTTGGATTTATGAAAAATACACTAGTTAACTATTTGAACACTACACTTATGAAGGTTATCAATAATGAGTAGTCATAAAGCATTAACCAAGTTGTAAAGGAATGGTGAGGCATATTGTCTTAATCCAAATAAAATTATGCCAATCAAATCTAGTACCGGAAATGTGAACCAGTCTATACGCTGAATTGGAAAGAAACATCCTTAAGAGGATGGGCTCCACCACACAATATCATCATGGTTCAGCATGGGTAATAAAGGCTCAATGAACATCCAAAAATGATATGAGTACTGTAAAAACCCAAAATTTTCTAATTTTTTTAAAAATTTAACTTTTGGACCCATAACAAGTTTTAGGGCCCAATAACTAATTTACTTGAATTTAAATTGTTTTGATCTTTATTCTTTTAAAGGAACTTTAAGGTCCTTGATAAGGATTTGAGAGATAATCATATCAAGCCCAAAAACATGTAAATTAGCACATTGAGGAGATGAACAGACTGTTGGGTGAGGAGTGGGGATGGGGAGGGGTAAGGGCTTTTTGACAACCTTTTGTCCATTCGGTGCTCATTTTGGAATGGTGCAGGTGCAATGTGGGGATAGGAATGACAACTAGCCCCTTGCACGTGCCAGACATTGGTGGGTGATGGCTAGCTAGAAATAGGGAAGGGGCGGGAAAACAAAATAGGGGGTAGGATGGAATGAGAGGTTGCCATGTCAACTCATGATCCATATGTGATTAATGAGGGGAGTGGTAGCTTAGGTTTTTTATTAATTTTTCCTAAAATGAGGCAAAATAGGGGGGGGGGGGTATTTAGGGGTAGTTAGAATATTTTTTTAATACATACCCCTTAATATTTATATATGTACAATATAAAAATATAATTTTCTCTCTCCTATTGAAAACAAAAATTCTCCTCCACTCTCCACCAGGAATAAAAAATTTAATTCCTCACCCAGTTAGATAGAAGGCACATGTACTTCCTTTCCTTTATTCATTTCTTACCTTTAACACTTTTGTTAACTTGGTGTAGATTAGAGGCAGGTGTACCGACAACAATAGATTTCTCATTTGAAAACACTATTGAAATCAACAATCAATAAAAACACTTATCAAATCTCCAATAAGCCAAAAACACTTTCGAAAACACCCATAAGCAGCTGATAGAAGGTGGGTAGAGGCTTCCTCTGAGGTGTGCTATTGGCCCCTCTTGTTATAGAGTGGCCATCATCAATTATCAGTAAAGCTTTCTAGCATAATTTATTGCTAGTAGAGAATGAGTTCTAAGTTGTGTAGCTCAAATGAACTTATATTTTGACAATCATTGGATCTTTACAATTTTTTTTGTTATTTTTAAGTTTTAACTTGATTTGAACTCATAAAGACCTTGAGTTGATTAATAAAAAATGGTTTGAATATTTATTTTAACGAAAAATTGATTTAGGAAAAGAATTCAAAAATTGGGTCTATAATTTTGTGCTATGATCAATTTGAAGATAGATTTTCCCCTTCATTTTCAGTTGTTGATCTCCCTTTAAACCAATCTATACCTCCCCACTTACCCTAGATCGATCTCTCTTTCTCTTTGGCTCTTTCACCTTTGGCCTCTAGCCATATGCTGCCTGATCTTGTGCAATCTATCTCCCACCTATGACCTTACTTTTTCTAATCTAAAGCTTCTTCTCCACATGGCCTTTGCATGGATTTTCATTGTCCTTGATCACATGATGGCTGATGGCGGCTTTTGATCACATGATGGCTGATGGCGGCTTTTGTAGCACCCCCTGCCATGGCAGACCCTGTACTCACTAGAAGCATTCATGTTGCCCGTCCGAGCACCTCCGCTTCTCATCCTCTTATTTCACACCATACTGAGCTTTCTTATGGGGATTTTTTGGACAATATGGCTCTGCAGAGGTGGAAGGATGTGTATGCCTCTCATGGACTCAGTATGGAGCGTAAGGTAATGCTCCATTTGCTTGAGACTTTCTATTTATGCCTCATGAGCATTTGATCCTCTACCCCATGAGCATTGGTGGGCCTTGCCTCAGAAAAGTCCATAGTATCTAGTAACTCCCCAGAGGTTAAGATGATACCCCAGTGACATTCCTTTCCATTTCGACGCTAAAACTTATTAATTGTAATGAGCTTTAGTAGTCAATAGTATGTGTATGAATATTTGAGTGAGCAAGTATGATTTTGAGTAAGACTGTAAGAGTATGAATCTGAGTACGACTGTAAGAGTATGATTCTGAGTACAACTGTAAGAGTATGATTCTGAGTACAACTGTAAAAATATGATTCTGAGTACAACTGTAAGAGTATGATTCTGAGTATGATTGTAAGAGTATGATTTTGAGCACGACTGTAAGAATATAATTTTGTGCAATACTATAAGTATATGTTTATGAGTAAGATTGTATGAATAAGGTCATACAAGTAGGTGTAGGATTATATGAGTAAGGTCGTACAAGTATGTGTAAGTTATATGAGTAAACATATGATTGTACAAGAAAGTTTGTAAGACCTTATCAAGAGTGCAAGTGTAAGATTGGTTTGTTGGTATGTATTTGGCATGATTGTATGCGTATGTGCATGATTATTATATGCCTGTCTACTTCATGTTTGAGTTGCACGAATACATCTATGTATAGACTTACTGAGTTCACTGTTTAGAACTCCCCTACTTGGTATTTTCCTACTGAGTATGAAAATACTCATTACCTTAATTTTTAGCCTTGTTGTTCGGGAGGCTTTTGCAGGTTTGTGACAGAGAGCTCTTGGAGATGGATGCTCGTTTCCGCGGTGGATTGATTCCCTTTGACTCAGGTATATCTTTTACTCGTTTGGAGTATTATTTGTACCACAATTTCTTATATTGGGTGAGATGAGAATTAAAGTGTTTATGCTTTCTGGACTTGTAATTTGGATTAGAATGTAGACTATTATAGGACTTGCACTCAGGGATGCCTAGGAGAGATTTGTATTTAAAGTCTATGATCATAGTAATTTACTTCATACGTTTGTTTTTGAGTAGCGCCTTAGGATGTTTGGTTTGGCCATACGATTTTTGAATGAGTAAAAATTTGTATGAGAAAAACTGATGTGTAATGTCTTAAATTATAAAAACTGCTTTCATAGGTTTCGTATTTGTCAATTTTCCCGATTTACAATCGTTATATTGCAAATTTTTTTTATGAATTTTAAAGAAAATGTGATGAAAAGTCTCGTGCGTTACACCTTGTCCTCCGATTTCACACCATACTGAGCTTTCTTATGGGAATTTTCTAAACAACGTGGCTCTACAGAGGTGGAAGGATGTGTATGCTTCTCGTGGACTTAAAATGGAACGTAAGGTAATGCTCCATTCACTTGAGTCTTTCTATTCATGCCTCATTGTCTTCTAGAGGTTCGGAGCCCATGTACAAGATATTTGGGATGGTATATAGCCAGGTCACTCACATACATTTTCTATCTGAATTACCATCTCAATCCTTATGCTCGATAAACAAGATCGAGCATCATCTTTGGCACCCCTCTTATTTTTACCCTTTCCAATATTAATGCACGGGTATTGAACATTTTGAGACCAAGGGGTGGTGCAATGGGTTTTCCATTGACCGATACTCTTGGGATGGATGTGATCATGAAGTTCTTGTGCATGACTCCAATCCTCTTTAAGGAATCTTCTACCCCTAATCTTTTGAAGGAGTACCGTGTTCTTCATTTGATCATTGGGAGCTCCATTTATCTGGGTAGGGTCATTTTAGTTGAGGAGGCTATGGTTAGCTATATGTGGTTGATAGCAAATGATCAAGCCATAGATCTATCACTGCTTATATGGTCTATCTTTATGCGAGACCCCTGCTTTTGGCTCCGAAACAGTTGTTGGCATTTCCTTTAGTCATCACCCACATAGTTTTAGATGTTGGGATACATATCTCACATTGAAGAGACCACCAAACGACCTAGCTCTATTACAACAATTTGTCATTGATAGATCCAGAGTCATAGACCCTCTTCCTTGAAGAGGCAATGGGTTAGGACTCTAGAGGAGGTTGAGCAGGATTTTGATGCATCTAGAGATGATACCCATGCTACAATACCTCCTACTAGTGCTTCATCTTCTCAGGTTACTACTCTAGCCACGGTTATGCAGCAATTGGCCTCCTCCAGTTTACAATTTGATGATATGTCTTAGACTCTTAAGTCAGATTCGGAGATCATAGAGACCACTTGATTAGAAGCTTCTACGCATGGAGCAACATACCTTAGGGATAAAGCCAAATCTCGTTTCTACATCAGAGGATGAGCTAGCCACACCCACAGCTGTTGGTCTGGATGATGAGGAGGAAGTGGATGCAGTGGATCCGATATTGAGGCTACTAACAAGGTTTTAGGTTCTGATGCATATAAGAATTTACTATTTCTTTTTGCTTTGCTTTGTGTGTTTGTTTTTATTTTGATTAGGTTGTTTTATGTTATTTTCTATGTGTTCGTTGATGAGATTATTACTCTCTGGAACATATATTGTAATCTCATTATTATGCTTATGAGTATTTCTCCTTTCTTAATTTTCTTAATGTTATGAACCATGTGATATTTGTTTTAGTTCTTATTTTGTCAATTTGTAACAAAAAAGGGGGAAATTTACATTGTATTAGTCATTTGGTTGTTTAATTACATTCCACATGCTATGTGGGTACAATTTATTGTTTTTGATGTGCAGGTGATCTCTGACAATGCATTAAGGAGGAGTTTTAAGAAAAGATTCAAAATTTTTGGAGAACAATTGTGCTATAGTGTAAATTGTTGTAAATTTGAGTTGTTCTTAAATGAATATTGAGTCTGTAATATAATGTAAAGTAGCTTGTCATTGAAATTGCCAAAGAAGGATATTGTAAGGGAATAACATGCATTGTATTGGTTAATTTCATGATAAAAACACTTGTTATATATGCTTAGTGAATCTACTTGTTATATGTACTTTGGTGATCAAGATCAACAATAAGGCTTTAAGATTGAAGATTCAGGGAAATTAAATCAAGTGGAGCCCTTGTAAAGGTTTTACCTAAAGTGTTCAGGATCACAATTATATACACTCTTGGATGACTTTCTAAGCTTTATTATAATTTTTCTTTATCATATTAAATCTATCAATGAAGTCAAAAAGAAAAAAAAATGAGTTTGAAACAAAAAATAACTGCAGGTTGATCAATCACCCAATGGTCTAAGCAGATTCTAGTAGGTTGAGCCCGATCGTTCTCTTATTCTCAAACAAAATCTCTAGTTGGATCAATTGCCCTTCAAGGAAATTTCTTTACTTAGTCTAATTTATTCAAATTGGAAAAAAATTCCTTTTGAAACCCTTCTACACTATAAATATGAGTGCTTTGTGATAACCTAAGGTAGAGAAGTTGCCCACATTTCTTAAGAGCCCTAGTTTAAAGTCTAGAGTGTGTTTACCATCAATCTTCTTTATGGTGATTCTCTCATTGTCAAGTGAGTTTTTATTGATACCTATAGCCTTAATTCAACAATCCTTCTATGAGACCATTCATGAGTATTTGAGGATTGTATGTGAGAGAGAATCTAAACCCTATATGTTAAAAACTAAATTTTTTTTACATTGTCCGGATTGATAGAAATTGATTTGTTTCTCATCCTTAGTAGATATCCAAGGTGATTAAGAACCGGAAGAAAATTAGAAGGTAAAGGATGCGCCATGGAGATTGGTTCCATGTGATGTTGGAGTCTAGATCATCAAGTAAAATCCTTGGATTGTGATTGCACTTAAAAATGTGCTTCTTATACTAAAAAATTATATTTTATAGTACATGCTTTAAGTGGCCAAGAGAGATACCATGGTTATTTTTACTATAGTTTGGGTTTTCCATGTTAATTAAATTAGTGTGTTTGATGTGCTTGTATTTGATTGTTCAATGGATTTGGTTAACTTGATTAAGAGTTTAGAAATATATGGATATATGTTAACGAAATAATTTATAGTGATAATATATCAAAACGTGCTTCTTAGGCATTGTAAATAAGAATGGGGGGAAAGGTGTACAGTGCAATATTATAAAAAGAAACTTCCAATTATAGTAGTGGTGAGAAGGTGAATAGCTACAAAAAAATTGGTATCTCCTGACCAACCATAACGCGTGAACATGATGTCTTTTTTTAAGAGTTTCAGAAAAAAAGAGGGATTATTTAATGACCGCATGTCACATGCCGGTTTTTGTCACCCTTCAATTACTGGGACGATTCTTTCACGCGTGACTGGCCACATCCAGTTCAAAGTGCCCATTCTCGCACATTTTCCGTGCCTGAAGATCATCAGCATAATGTGTATATATAGTTTATCATTAGTCAAGTACTCTAATTCTGCACTCTCAGCTTTCAAGCTTCATACTAAGAAAAGCAATCCAATTCCAGAGGGAAAATGGTGGCCACTACTAACGTAGATGAAATGTCCAACGAGCTCTCTCTTTCCCATACCAACCTGCTGAACCTTCAGTTTGGTTTTCTTCTGACTAGTATAGATGTTTCTACAACAATCTAAAGAGAAATTTGTTTATGGTTATGGCATTCGACAGTGGATTCTTCGTAACTGGAATGACGAGTGTATACAGATTTTGCCTCAAATGTAAGTAGGCGGTCCCTAGTAAAGCGGATGGGGGGAAGGTGATTATAGTTGTAGTGGTGAATTCCAAGGTGGAAGATCACAAGTATACAGAGGGTGATAAAGGGACGAGCAAGAGTGGAGCAAAATTTTCAAAAGCAGGCTTTAAGGACTACAATATCACACCCGGGTTGGGTTTCGTTCATTGATTGTGCTGTATCACTGAGTTCGTTCTGCAATTATATGGAGTTCAGCATGTATTATAGATCAAGGAAATAAATGTCAACGCAGATCAATATTATATTTTGCATATCTGTTTATTGCCATGGAGGAGAGAGGGTGTCAATTTTACGGTTGATTTCAAAAGCGGTCAACTAAAATTAAATTTCTAACCTTGAAAACAGGCAATTAAAATTACTATTTCCTGTTTTTTTATCTAGCCAAGCATGGGGTTGAGAACCCTGTTTTTGTTACATCAAAGGGGACTTATAGGAGAAGAATCTACAAAAAAATAAGTGGAACATTCCTTCCACTACAATGTTGTGATTATTGGAAATTTAGACAAACCACGGTGGAAGGGCTAAAGGGAAGATATTTAGAATAAATTAAGGTGGAAGAGGTAAATTAGAAGAATGGCAGGCAAGAAATAAGGGACGTCCATTGGGTTGGCTATCAAGGAAAAAAGGGAAATTGTGTAAGAGACATGTAGGTTTGTCCAATCAATTTTTTAAGGATGAGAAGCCTCCCACCCCCTATTTTTAGCCAGCCCACCCCTCTTCACAGTCTGGTGGTTTTTTTAAGGATGAAAAGCCTCTCACCCCCTATTTTTAGCCACCTCACCCCTCTTCACAGTCAAGTGGATATTTACCGTCTAAAACAGGGTGTAGAACCCTCATCCTTTTTTTAATCCCCCTCTGGATAAGAAAGATGGCACATGTATTTTTCATTCATTTATTTCTGGTCTTTTGACACCTTTATTTAACTTTCAGTAGATAATACCCGGACCAACAGATTTCGCATCAAACACTATTGAAATCAAGAATAGGCAAAATTCAAAAACACTATTTAAATCTTCAATAAGCTAAAAACACTATTCAAAATACACATAAGCAGCTGACTAGAAGGTGGGTAGAGGCTCGCTTTGAGGCGTGGTGTTTCTTACTATAAATCACCCATCATCAATTATTACATCAGTATAAATTTATGGGATAGTTTATTGTTAGCAAATGAGAAGCAACTGACTCGGGTTTTATTAATTTTATGTATTTATTCTCTTATAGTAATTTACTTTCCATTTTTATTGGCCTTTAAAACCTTTCTTGTACCTGTCCCATTCATTAACCACGTTACTAGACCCACCAATATCAATCTACTGGCTTCCTTATACTTCCTTTCTTAAATGTAAACAATGTTCACTTTTTACACAAGGATACAAAAGCATTCAGCTCACTCCCAGACCTTTACCCTCATAAGGCTCCTGCATTTCCCTTACAAAATACCCTTCCCACCAAAAATTATAAATGCAAAGCTGTGAACATGCATATCATATTGGTTTTACCTTGATCTTTGTCGGAAGCATTAAATGTATTGCCGTCAAAATCTCCAAAAGGAGTAAAGTCAGAATCTCACGCAAACAAATAAAAAGACAAGATGCTTTAGCCAATAAATTACTTCTACAAGCCAAAATACATGCCAGAATGCCTACTTACAAATCTAAAAAGGAAAAGTGAATAATTCGCTTGCTCCTACTCTCGTTTTTGCTGCTCCGATCCTCTTCTCTTTTTTATGATTAGAATCATGCGCCCTATGGTCCAAAGCGCTTAAAATGTTGATTTTAGTCCTCATAGCTATGCTCCTCAGGGGTTGAGGCAGTTTCACAATGCCAACATGTGTCTGCACTAAGTTCTAGATCACATGCAAGGATTTAATATTCAAGCCTAAACCAACAAATCCCCAAGCTATCAAAACCCAAGACCAACTATTGAAGCTTCTTTATGCCAGGGAAAGAAGGCAGAATTGCAATAAGCGCATCTCCATATCCAACAGGCTCTGCAAATTAGCAAAGTACAGAGAATAAGAGCTCTATCTCGCAAAAACCTTCATCTTCAAAGCTATGTTGATCCTGCTAATGGGGCAATGCAATATCGGTTAATTTTAATTGAAATTTCGTGGTACATAAAGGCCAAGTGTAATTTAGGAATTTTGTGTATTCTATGTATTTGTATGATTCGATTGTCATTGTATATTTTTGGGTCCTAATTATTCACTAAAGGCATAAACTACATTGATTGGGGTTTAAAGTGTCTTACTCCCTATTGGTTGCATAAATGAAGAACCTTTTCACCTCAAGGCAAGCTCTTATAAAGTGTCTTACCCCCTTTTTCTCCTCATTAGCACCCTGATAACCCTAATTGGACTCCAAGAGACGTGGAGAACTTAGGGAAGATCAAGAAAGCATCAAGAAGCATCAACATAGGAATTTAATTGGTTCATAACAATTCCTAGTATGTAGACCTCTTAAAACTTCCTAGAGGCAAGCCAGGATAATTTTCAAACTGATTTGATTATTTGAACATGTTTATGTTAATGTAAATCATTATTCAACTGCAAAATATTGATAAAAAGGAATTTTGATCATGTTTTATAAGCAAAGGCTAAAATAATTGATTTGGAAATCATTGATGTGTAACTAGTTATTCATCACTGTTATGATATGTTGATTTACAATGATGGAATTGTGTTGATTCAAGTGTTCACTGTTTACAATAAGAACTATTTGTTTTATAATTACAGGAAACAATCATGTTTAAATTAAACCCTTAGTTTGTATTTTGTTTTTTTAGATCACTGAACTCTTTGGTTTTGATTAAAGTTTAGAATTAATTCTACTTATTTTATTTCAAACTACATATTTTTTTATTGGTTAAATTTTTTTAACTAGGTGTTTAACTCAGCCCCTAGGGTTTTAAACTGGATGTTTATCAAACTAGTTTGAGCACGAGAATCTGTACAGAAGACTGGTCCACCAGCCCACAGGAGCAATTGACGGTGCTGTTATCGTTTGCGTGCCAAGTTGTATTAACTGCCACTATGGTTTCATGATGGATTTGTAATGTAGCCCCGGACGAGATCAGGAGACGGCCAATCGACTAACTAGAGTGATCAATGACACCAAATATATGTCCATGCGATAGGAGGCAGTCGACAGGCATTGGCTACAAGTCAATCGGCCATATACATCGACTAGACTCTTTAGCCTTAATGTGCATGCAAGAGATAACATGGATTTTAACACAGGTCACCTACGTACCTCAATGTCAACTGTTCTAAGCTAGATCATCATGTTTTAAGTTCCGGAAGGGACTTGTAGGGCCTGGTCTATAATTGTTTGCTCAACTATCTTAAGCTTTTCTAGCGACTGTTTTCTATGAGATTGCCCATAGCTGCTTCTCAACTACCGTTCCAATTGTTTTACTCGTAATTAAGGGGTGATCTCGTAGTTCTTGGTATGTAAAGATGCGTTGTTAGGTGCTCCCTTTTCCCATTGAGGCCAAACCTAAACCCGTGCTTGAGAGATAGTTGTACATACACCGATAAGGGATGTATGGATTCTCGAGAAGTGAGGAGCCACAGTAGACAACCCCCCCACCACGTAGACTGTCCGGATGCCATGACTAAATAGAAAATTTGATCTACATCCTGAATTGCCCCATCAAAAACACTATTTTCAAACCATTTTCTTATTTCTCTCTTCCCCCATGTGTCCTCCCTTGTTCTCTCCCTCTTACCCCATGTATCCTGCCCTTATTCTCCTTCTCCACCTCTTCTGGTACCGACACTAGCATCATTGCCAGCCGCACTTCCACCCCCCAGTCTACCGGCTTCTGTGAAGGAGGAGAAGAGGAAGGGGCGGCTATGGCAGCACTGGTTGCAGACTGGCTAGATCTGGCCAAACCGCTGCTTTGTCATGACTGCAAGCCAGTTCGCCCCACCTTGGCCTGCTGGCTGCTGGCTGCTAGGAAGAGGAGGAAAGGAAGAAAGGAGGAGAAGGAGAAAGTAGCAATAGACCGTAAAGATGATGCTGGCACCGTGCCATGCCAGAGACGAATTTGGCATTGGTGTGGGGGAAGGATAAGTGGGTGGATATGTGAGATACATTTGTTTAATGGGAGGAGTTGGGTGCGTGTGAGAAATTTTTTAACATATACTTAGGGGAAGTGAGACATTATTGTGGGCTGCGGGGGTGTGAAATAGTTCATTACTATTTTCACCATCAGATCACCTCAGTGACAAGGTAGATATGCTATAACAAAGCCCCTACCCCAGGATGTTCTCCCACTTGAGAGAGGCATGAAGAATAATTAAGATAATTCCATGAGGTGCCCATGTACATTACGTATACTGCAATTGGGGCGCACTGCTTACTGGTTTGTCCAGTTTGTGACTAACCTCACATGACCTCAGAAGCAATGCACTTAGGCATTCAGGGGCCCCACTGTTTAGCGCTCACTACTGCTTACTGTCAATACTTTCAAAGTAAACTATGTACGGTTTTCCAAATTGTCTTTTCAATTATTGTACTAGCTTTAACTGTATTAACTGTTACTATTTAAACTGCAACGTTAACAACCAGAAGTGTAGTCCCGATAATTTCACCTCCATTATTTTACAGAGTTAGCATTAAATTCTTAGATTTCAGTGAGGTTACTTAATGACCATCCAGGCAAACATGATTGAGTACCATCAAGATGACGATGCTAGATCTACAAGGCCGCCCCAGTCTATAAATTACTCTCCAATTTCTTTTATTATCGTTGATGTTATAGGTTCACAAACTAAGTAATTTTCTTTTCATTCAAACACAGGTGTTTTTACTATTACAATTATTTGATCGATGGCAATATTCTGGTAAACCATAATTGATTATTGATCAGGTTATTATTGTTTACAGTATTTCAGAGGTTATAACAGTCTATTTCTGCATGCACCATTGTGATACCTATGACCCAAATGGCCAAAATGACTGATTTACACTAGAACAATCTGTCAAGGTGTTACATGAAAGGCTATACCTATAGTCCTTAAACTACAAAAGTACTTTTGATCTTAGACAAAAACAACACATGCAAATAGAACCTCTTATAAATTAGAGTTTGTAGATCCTTTGTTTTTTTTTTTTTGGCTACGTAACTTCACAGATCGATATTGCAAAAGGTTTTTCAGAACATACCTCCATCTTCCCTCAATATCTTGATAATCTCCCCAGAAACGTCAGACTATTTAATAATGACACAGAAATTAGGCATAAGTTATTCTTAGAACATCATGAATCAACTAAACCCCAAGAATGATATTGTATAGCAAAAATAGCAAAGATATTAATGTTCCAGTTTCATCTCCAAATGAAATAAGTACCTCGATGGGAACTTCACCTCCCAGCTGTTCAATATAGCATATTATTTGGCCTTCCTTCACTACTTGCTTCTGTTTGTTAAAAGTGCAGGTTTTAGAATAAAGTGGGATCATATACAATAAAAATGAATATTTTGCATAAACAAATCGTACATATTACATGAAATATTGAACTAAAGAACCATAAAAACATCGAGACAATAGGGGTCAATGCTCTACAGTGGCAAAAGTAACACTAAGTTCCCAGGAAATGAAAATATGGATTTTAAATACCTCAATTACATTACCTTTTTTCTGAATTCAATTACATTACTTGAAAACAATGTAAGAAGCACCACAAAATTTCCAATATCAGTTCACTTGATACATTTGGAAATTTAACATTTTACCTTTTTTTAGGGTGAATCCAAATTAATATATGCAAGTCCAAATATTACAAAAATAGCCGCCTTCTGTAACTTCTAAAGAAACCTTTTTCATTGTATAAATGCTGCAAGCCTACAACCTAGGTGACCCAATAAAAAGTAGAATAAGCATTTCTTAAATTTAAGGGCGGAATGTAGATCTTAATTTTATTGTTGATTGGGCCTCAGGGATGTCAGGCAAAGCTTTCTAGAATTAATTTAAACCGTTAGATTTGGACAGAGTTTGATGCAAAATGAGGATCTACTTAAAGGTTTTTTAGGTCTTATCATTTTAAGTAAAAGGTTAATATTGTCTTTAATTATTTGGGCATTTAAGTCTTTCGGTTTATGCTCAGGCTTTACTATTATCAAGGTCATTTTTAATCCTCAGTTTTGGTGAAATAAAGACATTTTCTCCACCAACTCATTTTTCTCTGCTTGAGCTTCGGCTCCCCCTTTGGCTTGAGCTCCAGCTCCTCTTCCTGTGCTTGTTGTGATGGACTCAGGGCCCCATCTCACGTGAAAGATATACACTTCACTAGAGGTCTTGCATCAGAGTTTTAATAAAAATTATTTCTAATGGTTGATGGGGGATCAACATTTTTTCCCTAATCTGGGTTTGAGACTTCAAACTCATAAATCACCAACACAATAGCAGATAAAAAGTAGCAGGAATTTTGTGATTAAAACATGGATATGCAGAAAATCTTACATCATCCCACCACCACCTCCTCCCCAATAGCTACACTTTTGAAATAAAGATAAGAACATGTCACAAGATTTCCAGTTTAACTCAATAGATTAAAATGAATCTCCATTCCATAATCCACTCTGATACAGAATACAAAAACACAGATTCATGAAAGAAAACCCAAAGTATTTCAATATTTAACAAAGTAAGCACCTCAGATCATATCATCAATACATATAACATATGACATCTTGTATAACAAATGGGACAAAATATACCTCTTTACAAGATGGAGGTGCACGTTTTCCTTTTATTGTTTTACTTCTTCGAAAGTATCCAACCTGCCCATGCAATGTCAAAGCCTAGAGTCTTCAAGAATAAAACGAAAAACAAAAAAATGTAAAATCTCACCTTTGGAGACTGAAGTATTATCAAGCCTTCATCAGAAGCTGAATTTAGCAAACTCAGAATTCCCATTGCAGAAGGTTTGGGCATTGAGATAGTTAAGGAGGTGCTAGAAACTGACCCATTTGAATCAAGTTCTACAGATGGACCTTTTGCCACAATAGGAGGGGGATTTGGGGCAAGTGCAGGTATAGTTTTATCATTCATATTCCTCATGACATACAATTGAAACCCTCCAAGCTAGAGAACAAGAGGAAAACAATAATTAAATTCCCTTTCAAAATTTTTCTTTTAAACCAAAAAATAAAGAAAAATTTATAGTTGGTCTCTTGGGAGTATCAAACTTACTTTCAATTCAAACTCTACGATAGAAGTATTACAGATTTCTGTGAGCAAGTTTTCTACCTGTAGCCATCAACCATGTCAAGTAAATGCATTGATAAAAAAAGCTTCATCAGTGTCATCGTCATCAGCAACAGCAACAGTAGCATCACTGCCTTAGGTCAGCTATAGCAAAGAAACTAACACAAAATGTACAAAACAAAGAAAAGATGGGACACTCCAAAATTAATTAGCATATCAAACGTATGACAGGGAGTAATACAGATATAAACATCTGTTAAGTTTATCCCTCCACTTAATTACCTTTATACGTTCAATGGGACATCAAACAAAAAAATAACTGCACTTTGAAATGAAGCCATAGAGAAAAGCAGTTAAAATTTTTTTGAGATAAGTGAGGCCTAGGAGCAATAGCCAGAGTACAGAGTAACACAATGTTCATCCACAAATATCAAAAAATTTGGATTTAGACATCTAGAATTGAAAGAAAGATCTACTAGAGAACCCTTGCACTCACTTCTAAGGAAGTCGGAACAAAATTGTTTGTTGTACTAATAGCCTTTTCTTCTTTTAAACCATCAGCTACATTACTTGCACCTGTTTCTTTTCAAGAGAAAGGAAAGAAAACATGGAAGATTACACACTAAAATTGACAATATACATAGAAAGCATATTGCTTTTTTTTTTTTTCATTTTTTTCTATATGACCAGTAAACACTGATGAACTACAAAAATATACTTTCAGTAGCTGAGCCACAGTTTATAAGAAGAGATTTCGTAGATCTTGGTGACTGCACGGGGCGAGCAAACTGCACAGATTTCTGCCATGTGTAAGCTGTTTTTGATCCGCTAAGTATCGCTAGTTTACAAATTTTGGTTTTAGTGATGTTGATACTAGAGATCAACATTTGAATGCTTGAAGTTACTCCTAAGCCACCTGCAACAACAATGCAATTCTCATCAAAATGTTTCTAAGCAAACAGAATGTAGTACTTCAAATTCCAACTATTTTCTAAGCTTTTCCTGTTTTGTTCATTGTCATTCCGGTTTACAAACGTTTAAACCCAATATCTTCTGCTCCATTTTCATAGCTATCCATCAAACCGAAAGACAAACTAATCATCTAAAAATTTAATGATCATAATGGTGCTTTCTGATTCAATAGTTTAATGACCAACTAAACCATAAGCACATAAATGTGAGCTTGTAACAATAACTTATAATGTACATATTTTCTAAAATATTGACACAGTATACATACCTTAGCCATATCTGGCAGAGTTTAGGAAATAAATAACTTATCAAAGACAAAGAGCAACAAAACGTGCTAACAAGAAAAAAAAAAGGAAACTGAAAAGTAAATGGTAGCATAAGATCCAAAATGTAAATAGCCACTGAAAACAATGAGCAGATTCAATCCATCTGATCAAAAACGATTTTTGTGCAACTTAAATCATATCCAGATCTAGACATAAGGAATAGAAACCGGATAAAAAAATTAGTACATTTATCTACTAGCTGCAGAAGTACCAGATAATACATTGGACTAACATTATGAAACTTATCAAGAACAAAGAACAACAAATTCGTGCTAACAATATTTAAAAGCAATGGATGACCACACAAGTCCCAACTTGCTAAGATTAATAAACGGTGAAGAAAAGATTGCATGCATTTGATCATTCATAATCTTATAGAGGCAATGAAAAAAAGGTTTTCCCTTCCTAGTAAATACTAGATCGAATCAAGATGTTGATTCATAAAACGGGGAGTGAAACTATAATTAGCAGGTTTGACTATGAAAAAGAACAAAGCAGGAGTCAATTGTCCTCCCCGCCCCTACTAAGCCAGCAATCCAACTTGACCAGAAGCATTTAACTGGCAATATAAGGAAAAATAATGCAAAACTAGTAAATTGAATTTTTATTGTTGAGAATCAGGAAAAACACTTCTTTTAACATACAGGTTGACCGCAAAATAACCCAAACATAATAAAAACTGACAAGGAGATACACCTATAGTAGCGATGGCATTTGGGATAAACAGAAAAACGAAAACGGCAACTCTGAAATGTTATTTCCTCCTAGATACAAACAAATTCCAAACTTATCATATCTAACATTATATAATAGACATATAAAAAGAAAGCAAACAAAATTACAAAACAAAGTTAAATTCTTCTGCACACCAGTTTCTACTTCTCGCATGAAAACTAATATCGTTTAAAAATGAAGCTCCAATTTACTCAGCCTACCCATGATAATTTGATAATGAAAGCTAACATCCTTCATACAATCTCTATTTGCAAATGGGAAGAGCACAGAAGAACATTAAAACTTGAAGTTCAATTCGAATACCAATTAGCATGAAACTGAATCACAAAGTAAGACAAAGAAACCAATAACCATGACTTACATGGAGCCACTGACGTCATTGTCAATTAATCTCCAACTATCCCTATCTGGGTATTGATTCCAAGCCGGCTCCGATGAACAACGGAAATTCTTTGCAAGCACTACTCCAGAGCAAGGGGGCGAGAGACTCCAGAAGCAATGCAGGCCACATCAGGGAACGTTGATAACAGCTCGCCGCGATGTAGCGATGAGCCATTAGTTGTAGTTAGTTGTAGACAGATGGACCTGGGCTTTGGGAGCCATGATATGGGCCGCCGATTGATTTGTGTTAGTGGGTTTTAACATCCACGGGAGATGATACGGGTGAAATCGTGGATATGATACCGGTGAAAGTCACTATTGATATTGCTTGATGGAGGATGCGAATGAATTATAAAGTTTAAATAATTATATAGGGTGTATATGTGATTATAAATTATGAATAAATATATGTGGTGTGGATGTGTATATAGAATGGATACGTAATGTATGTTTAAATTGAGAATATATGTGGTACTATCAAGAGCTTATATATTTTTTTAAAACCCTTATTATGCTAAGCATTTTTTTTTGTAGTAGTTTTATTTTGGAGCTGTATGTTGTATTATACAGGTACTTTAAATATTCTTTATGTTGAGTTTGATGATAGGCATGTATCATGAAAGGGGGCTAGACATTTGAGTTGTTTTAGACTTGTCATATGATATGATGATCTTAAATTTGACTTTATTTTATACTTTAAATAGTATGTGATGGTTTTAGACATGTTGTAGCATTAGGGTTTGTGACTATGTTCGTTATAGATTTTGTAGGTGTTGTGTTAGACTAAGATGGTCAATTAATCTCTTTTACCTTCTGTTATTTGTTTTTACACAAAGGACGTATATTGTGTATTTCGATAAGATCTTAGGATGGGTTAGTCTTCCACTACAACACGTTGCACACTTGTAGGAAACTTCCCCAATGGCTTCTCTCATCGAAGCTAAAACTCTCCCTAACGAAGCCCTATATAACATTTTTATAATCATGTAGATTAGGGTTCCTAATCCCCTTAAAAGTTAGACCAAATACCCTTACTAGGTTATCTAATTAGGCTATTATTTATAATTTTTATTACTTCAATTAACTAGGCCAACAAAGCACACTAAATAGTCCAATTATATGTCTAATTCGTATAAACGGGCCCTGCGCAATATATTTAACTTTAATTAGTCATATCTCCCTTTTTTGAATTTTGATCTACACTTTCTTAGTGGCATTTCGAAGCTCTTTCTATTTACTTTTTATTTATATAAGTTTTTGCTATGAATTTCATCTATTGAGAAAGTTATTCAATTGAGAAAATTGAGGGGTTAGTATACTATTTTCTATGTGGCCAACTTCGGATATTTAGAAAATTCCAAGTTATGACAATTTATGAGCATGGATTTTGTGCTTTCTGCTATGTTTGTCGTCAAAATGTTGTATCTTACACCCAAGAAATTGATGTGAGTCTAGTACTCCACTTGAACCTTTTCCACCTAGGCATGCACTAGAGAATTGCACTCCTTATTGTCATTCATATACTCAATGAATCTTGATTGCCTGAATGTCATTGCTGCTCTATACAAAATATTCTTTATGTTCTCATCATAGAACTTGGCATAGAAATTCTTACACATATGGCACATACTGTATGAATGATGAGTATAGAGGAATATCCTCTTTATAGCATTCAACAATCCCTTAGCTCTATCAAATAGAATGATGTTCAAATATATCGTGCCACTGTCAATGACATAGTGCTTCACCAAGGTTAGAAATCATACCCATGTTTGCTCACTCTCCCCCTTAACTATTGTAATGTCCCTAATTTTTCTACGAGTTTTCTATGATTTTCTTGCTATTTTTTTTTATTTTTGGCAGAAAAATGTGACACTTTAACATTTTATTTTTGCTTATATTACCCCTGATATTTATACTCATAGATTCGGGTGTGGGGCTAAGTTGCAGCCATTGGGCTTCGACGCATCACAAATGTTGGATATGCGACATGTGAATAGGAGGTTGAAGCATGATGGGGACTTAAAAGGAAAAAAAATTGTGTTAAGTGGATCACAAATCAAAAGAGATGTGTCCAGTTCATTTGTTCTGGAACATCTAGAAAGAGCAAGAGAGGAAACCAAGATTTTTTGGTCTTCTCCGGTGAGCCTCCTCCATCATTGGATTCTGTCAATTCTTACCATAATCCACTTCGCCTTGCCGCCATGAATCTGTTTGTGCCATCTAGGATTGTCACCATCTAGCCGTCACCGGGAAAGATGACCTACTCTACGGGTCATCGATTTTGGATTCGGGCTTGGATCGGGTCACTCAAACCGTTTGGTCGGGGTCTATTTTAAAAAAACAAAAAAAAAAGAGAAATAAAGGAGGGCATTGAACTGGGTTTGTTCCAAGAGGTTTTAAAAGTCAACAACAATTAAAAAACTTACCAATGGACCTTGAGGGGTGTTTGAGTATCTTGACCTAGTTTCAGGGGAAAAATCCTACATGCTATAAAATAACCATTTTACCCTTGTAGCTAAATCGTGGTTCACTTACCCGATTTAGGAGCTATAGTTCAAGGGCTTATGAGTGGGTTTAAAAAATAAGAAAATTTCCAATGCGAGGTTCATGTGTACCCTAACTATAGACGAGTACAAGGTGGAGAAAAATCCCAGTAAATAGATAATTGATTATTTTACCCCTAAGGTTAAGCTAAAACCATTAAATGAACCGGGGGTCAGTGGGTTTACGACCTTGTTAAATGGAAAGAAAATTTTATCGGGTCCATAACATGCACCAAGAAGTACTTATATTAGTTTTGGACCTATCAGGGTTCAAGGAAGCCCTCAACAGAATGATAGAAACACCCCTATGAGAAGACCGGCCCGCATTCGCTTGAATGGTATTAACGGGCCAATTTGATACTAGAACTTCTTGAGAGGTTAAATACTTACCCGAGAATGGAGAGGACTATGTCTAATGTAGGATAATTACCTTAATGCCCTTAGGTGCATGATAAGTCATTTTCATAAAAGTTTAATCAACTAACCAAAGGAGGGTTAGGGCATGAGAGCACGAACATTTTTAATATCATTATTGAGTTTGGTTCTTGATATTATGATCTACTTGGACCTGTTTGGCTCTGTATTGTTTACATTGTTCATTATTTTGATGTTTACTATTGTTGTTGTGATAGTAATTTATCACTAGCTTAAGATTAACTAAAGATTAGTTAATGGGGATAGATAGTTTTGGATTGGGGGTTGATACCTAATCAAGATAAATACTAAAATACCTTTACAGTGGTTGAAAACTCATTCATGAATTGTATGAGGGTTTTGACCTTGCAACTGACTTAGTTAATGAACCAAGGGTGGTTTTAGGGCCTTAACCTAGTCTGAAGAGGCTAATGGGGTTAGGGTTGATCTATGAGTCTAAGCTCTATTAATGAGTCATTTGATTTGATCGTAAAGTTGCACCTCCCCGTTGGAGGGAGCTTTGTGTGAGCTGGATTGACCATCGATTTATTGAGAATTGTTTAGTATATATGCATTTGGATTAGTTGACATCTTGTTTGGTTGGCTTCTCCCACCACTTCTGTTCAGGTGCAGTTGTGGGTCATGCCCTTCCACTCCGGTCAGGTCCTTATGGGCTTGGTTGGGTGATGGTACTTCATGGTGGATTCTAGGGCTGTTGTGCACGATTATCAGACTATATTATTTTCTTGTTATTTTAAGGCATTAGGCTATTTTCTTATGTATTAGCTTAGTATTTCATTATGTAATTGGATGATGAACTGTTATTGGACCAGCTAGTGGCCCCAGAGTAGCCTAGCCCACTAGCTAGTGCACGCCCCTTGTTAATTTAGGGCATTAGGCTATTTTCTTATGTTTGGCATGATTCCCTAGGGGAGTGGTCGTCCCCTATATGGGTCAACTCCTTTTGTTTTAGGTTATGCAAATTGATTATTCCAAATATCTTCCCTTTCTTCTTCTTCTGTCCCCTTTCTCTATGTGCTCGTTCAAGGTATGGGGAGATGGCTCGACCTCTTACTGCGCTTCTCAAGAAGGGGGAGTTTGACTGGAATGCAGTGGCTCAAGCAGCGTTTGAAGAGTTGAAACAAGCTATGGCATTGGCCTCTGTGCTCATCTTACTTGATTTCAGCTGGCCCTTCGTGGTGGAAACCAATGCTTCGGAGATGGGGCTCAGGGCGGTGCTGTTATAGAACAAGCGCCCCATTGCCTACTTCAATAAGGCTTTGGCAGGACAATCTTTTTCCTTGTTCGTTTACGAAAAGGAGATGCTAGCATTTTCCTCACCGTTGACAAGTGGCGACCCTATTTACTTGGCCGTCGGTTCTTGATTTGCACTGATCATCAACCTTTGAAGTACTTCCTGGAACAGCGGGTGTCTACTCCCTTTCAACAGCAGTGGGTCAGTAAGCTACTTGGTTATGACTATGAGGTCATGTACAAGAAAGGGGCAGACAACACTGTGGTCGACGCGCTGTCTTGCAGCTCTGCCCCGGGATCATGCCTGGCCATTTCTATGTTGTCCTGCCCTTTCATTGATGAGCTGAGGTGGGCATACTTGGAGGATTCCCAGACACATGCATTGATTACGCCTATCTAGGGCAACCCAGTGGCATGCCCTTTCTTTGTGTGGCGGGATGACCTCCTCTATTGGAAGGACCGCCTTTGGGTTCTAGATGTGGATGATCTGCGCAGGTGAGTTCTTTCTCACTTCCATATCACCCTAGTAGCCAGTCATGAGGGATTTTTTGCACTTATAAATGGGTTAGCTAGAGTTTTTTGTGGCATGGTATTCAACATGCAGTCCAGGAGTATGTGGCCGCTTGTGATGCCTATCAGAGGGCTAAGGCCGCTACCACATCTCCTACTGGGTTGCTTCAGCCCTTACCTGTTCCTGATAAGGTTTGGGAGGATGTCTTGATGGATTTTGTGGAGGCCTTGCCCTTGGTGCAAGGCAAGTTGGTGATTATGGTGGTGGTGGACCGGTTGTCCAAGTACGCTCACTTTTGCGCTCTAGGACACCCCTTCACTGCCAAGACAGTGGTTGAGCTTTATGTCCGGGAGGTTGCTAAGCTACATGGCATGCCCCGCACTATTGTTTCCGATCGTGACTGGATCTTTATATCTCAGTTTTGGTAGGAGTTCTTCACATTATAGGGCACTTTGCTACACATGAGTACCGCTTACCATCCTCAGATAGATGGCCAGACTGAGGTGGTCAACAGATACTTAGAGCAGTATCTCCGTTGTTTCACGATGTCTCAACCCCGCAGATGGCTTCAACTTCTCCCAAGGGCAGAGTGGTCCTATAATATCGCCTATCACACTTGTGCCGGTTTCACCCCTTTCCAGGTGTTATATGGCTGACCACCACCAACCGTATTGTCTTATGTCCCTCATCGCTCTTCTGTAACTAAGGTGGATTACATGCTCTAGACGAGGGATGAAGTTCTTCACCAGCTCAAGGCGAACTTGTCCTCTGCTCAAAACAGGATGAAGCAGATCTATGATGGTCATCACACTGATCGAGAGTTTGCGGTGGGTGACTTGGTTTATGTTTCTGTTCTTCCTCAATGTCAGACTTCTTTGTTTCAACCAGAGCACTCCAAGCTCGCCCCCCATTTTCATGGTCCCTATGCTGTGGAGAAACGTATTAGTCCAGTGGCTTATCATCTTGCCTTATCGCCTGGTTCTTTAGTCCATTCGATGTTCCATGTCTCACGTCTTCGTCGCTGTGTAGGGGACGCTTCTCTCACCACTGATGCTCCACCACCTTGTTTGATGGGATCAATTTCTACTGCAAATCCAAGTCCGGCCTTGATCATTGATAAGCTTCGGGTCTGCCATTCTGGTTGCATCATTACAGAGGTTTTGATTTCTTGGCAGGGCCATCCACTAGAGGATTCTACCTGGATGCCTGAGGATGAGTTCATGACCAGATATCCTACTT
Organism: Saururus chinensis; assembly: GCA_035235625.1. Lineage (NCBI taxonomy): Eukaryota > Viridiplantae > Streptophyta > Magnoliopsida > Piperales > Saururaceae > Saururus > Saururus chinensis. The sequence goes on along the minus strand of CP141143.1, from coordinate 25,211,663 downwards.
GGTCACCTTGAAGACAAGGCAAATAGCGGAAGCGTGGTGGAGTATTGTGCACGATTATCAGACTATTTTATTTCCTTGTTATTTTAGGGCATTAGGCTATTTTCTTATGTATTAGCTTAGTATTTCATTATGTAATTGGATAATGAATTGTTATTGGACCAGCTAGTGGCCCCGGAGTAGCCTGGCCCACTAGCTGGCATGCGCTCCTAGGAGATTGCACTGTGTTTGGCATGATTCCTTAGGGGAGTGGTCGTCCCCTATATGGGTCGACTCCTTTTGTTTTGGGTTATGCAAATTGATTATTCCAGATCTCTTCCCTTTCTTCTTCTTCTCTCCCCTTTCTCTGTGTGATCATTCAAGGTACCGCTTGTGCCTGAATCGGACACAACAAATGGATGGTTCCCTTTGGAGGAAGATCCATGGTGGTTATATCAATTGACACTTAGGTTGACATTTGATGAGTTTGTCGGTCTTTGGGATTATATGGGGATATTAATTATCGAACAACGGTTCAAGAGATAATTAATAATATTGTTTGATATTGCTTATTTAGTTAGAACAAGTGGAATGATTAAAGGACCTGCATAAAATATAGGTTGATTGAAAATACTTAAGAATTGCATGTGTGATGCTATGCTTCTTGAGATACTGTAGTTTATAGGTAGAACTACGTCTGGATCCAATCTTGTTAAAAACATTAGAGATGTTGTATAATAAGTATGTAGGCAACTAGCATTAGGTGATGTTGGCCCGATCCAAAAAATATTAATTAATACTTTTGTTCTTTTGGAAATGCTCCTCCGAGGGGAGGAGATGCTTGGCTGTTGTTTGGATAAGGTTGCAGGTTCTTTAGATGAGGACGTAGTGAGATCAGGACATTGGTACGCAATTGAGGACGACGTTGCACTAGCAGGATTTAGTCTCTTACTTCTGCAATATTGTAAGTAATTATAATTACTGGCGGCAAGGCGAAGTCATCGGAGAAGGGGAGTCTCGAAGAATTTCTAGTGAGTATGGCCAACAACGGAACTCGGGCAATAGTGGATCAACGAAAATTTAGCACCTAAGGTAGGGTCTCTTTTTAATAATTACTTGTTTATGTTTTAAGGGTAATTATCAATTTCAACCTTGTTTAGGGCCACCGGCAGCCAATAGATGGCCGGTTGGTATACTAGCTAGCCAAAGGTTAGTGTGTTGCTCTCGACTGGTGATCCAACTGCTACCGGTGAGCCCATTGGTGGAGAAGGAGCAGTTGGCCATGGGCCTTCGCTTGACGGCCCGATACTCTCGATGAAATCACATAAAAAAGGGGGAGCAAGATCTACACATTGTAGCCATCATTGAGCCACAAGGCTGGGGCTCCTGGAATTGCCTGATGTCGAGTCTAGTCCTTTGCTCGGCCGCAACGGCCAAAGGCCAAACTATCGTGTGTGGAGAAATTCCCTTTGTTGGCCTTGACACCCTTCGGTGGCCACGGGATGGAGGCGGGTCTAGGCCCGTCAGATCCACTGCTTGGTGGCGATCCAACCAGATCCAGACTCATGCCTGGTCATGGAGGCCATTGAGTTTGCCGGCAGCGCTGCCCAGAGAGAGACCTGAATGAAAAAAAAGAGGGCATTTGGCCCCTAGCAGCGATTCGGTCGGCCTTGCCCTTGCCCCACAGCACGACTAGCTATCACCGGGGAAGATGACCTGCTCCGTGGGTCGTTGATTTCATATTCGAGCCCGAGTCAGGTTACCTGCCCCGTTTGGCCTGAGTTTATTTAAAAAAACAAAAGAAAAATAAAAGAGGGCATTGAATCGGGTCAGGTTCAAGAGGTTTCAAAAGCCAAAAAAAATTGAAAAATTACCAATGGACCTTGAGCTTGAGTATCTTGACCAAGTTTCAGGTCGGGGAAAGTCTTGAAAGCTATAAAATAACCATTTTACCCTTGAAGCTAAGTCCCAGTTCACTTACCGATTTAGGGGCTCCGGTTCAAGGGCTTATGAGTGGGTTTAAAAATTATGAAAAATTGCAGTGAGAGGTGCATATGTACCCTAACTATAGACCAATGCACAAGATAGACAAAAATCCGAGTAAATAAATAATTAACTATTTTACACCTAGGGTCTATTATCAAACAATCAAAAAGTATGCATACACAAAATTAACAAGGGCATTTTTATCAATTGTGTTATCAGGCTTTTGGGATTTGGCCATGGTTCCCATCATCACACACCACAATTAATAAAATATAGTCCATAGTCTATATACATTCCTTAAAAGAATTAAAAAAATTGTACAAGTTGGAAGCACTAAAGCCCCTTAAAGAGAAAAAATGTTACATTGTTAATTCATGATTGCATCCGCCTCCAGCTGTGACACTACAACAAAAAGGACTATTAGTGACGCATTTATGCATCACTAATAGTCCACTAAATGTCGCTAATGACTATTAGCGATGCATAATAAATGTAAAAAAAAGTGTCATTGCTATTGCATATTTGCGACGTATAACAGAAAATTATTAGTGATGCATATATACGTTGCTAATAATTATTAGTGATGCTTATTTGTTAGCATCACTAATGATAAATTATTAGTGATGCATTTATATACATCGCTAATAGAATAATAATTTTTTAAAAAAATTAAAAATAACTTATTAACGACGTTCACGGTAAGCATCGCTAAAAAAGTAGTTATTAGCGACGCTTTTCTATATGTTGCTAATAGAATAAAGTTTTTTAAAAAATTTCAAAGTGTAGGTAATATTATAATATTGAAAAAAATTAAATGTAATAGCGGCGCTTTTAAAGCGTCTCTAATACATTTTAAAATATTAAAAAAGCATTTAGCGACGAATATAGAAGCCTCGCTAAAGATGAATTTATTTTTAAAAACAATCTAGGATGGGCCACCAAGCCCACCGGGGAAGGGAGAGGGGGAGAGGGAGCGAGAGGGCGGCAGCAGCGCATCAACGTTCTCCGGCACCCAACCCCACTCCCTGTCCCCCCTCTCCCCGGCTCTGCCCCTCCTTCCCTCGCTTCCCCCCCCCCCCCCCCCCCCCACACACACACACCCCCTCTGAAAATCAGAGGAGGGAGGGAAGGAGGGGGGCAGGAGCGGGAGGACGTGGCGGTGCCTTCCTCTCAGCCCCCACCCAACTCCCGGTCCCCCCTCTCCCCCGCTCCGCCCCCTCCTCTGAAAATTAGAAGAGGGGGGTCTGGAGTAGGGAGAGGGGACAACAATGACTATTAGCGATGTATAATAAACGTCAAAAAAAGTGTCATTGCTATTGCATATTTGCGATGTATAACAGAAAAGTATTAGCAACACATATATATGTGATGTATAATAAACGTCAAAAAAAGTGTCATCGCTATTGCATATTTGCGATGTATAACAAAAAAGTATTAGCAACACATATATATGTGTCACTAATAATTGATTATTAGCAACACATATATACGTTGCTAATAATTATTAGTGATGCTTATTTGTTAGCATTACTAATGATAAATTATTAGTGATGCTTTTATATACGTCGCTAATAGAATACTAATTTTTTTTAAAAATTGAAAATAACTTATTTACGACGTTTACGGTAAGCGTCGCTAAAAAAGTAGTTATTAGCGACGCTTTTCTATACGTTGCTAATAGAATAATGTTTTTTAAAAAATTTCAAACATAGGTAATATTATAATATTAAAAAAATTAAATGTAATAGCGGCGCTTTTAAAGCGTCGCTAATACATTTTAAAATATTAAAAAAACATTTAGCGACACATATAGAAGCCTTGCTAAAGATGAATTTATTTTTTAAAAAAATCTAGGGTGGGCCACCAGGCCCACCGGGGAAGGGAGAGGGGGAGAGGGAGCGAGAGGACAGCACCGTTCTCCAGCACCCAACCCCACTCCCTGTTCCCCCTCTCCCCGGCTTTGCCCCCCCCCCCCCCCCCCTCCAAGAGCCTCTCCTCTGAAAATCAGAGGAGGGAGGGAAGGAGGGGGGGGGGGCAGGAGCGGGAGGTAGCGGCGGTGCTGTCCTCTCGGCCCCCACCCCCCCCCGGCCCCCCCTCTCCCTGGCTCCGCCCCTCCTCTGAAAATCAGAGGAAGGGGGTCTGGAGTAGGGAGAGGGGACAACGGTGGCGACGGCAGTGCCATCCTCCGGCCCTCCACTCCCCTGCTTCCCCCCCCCCCACCCCACCCTCCGAAAATCGGAGGAGGGAGGGGGAGAGGGGAGAGGGGGGGACTGGAGCAGTGGGGAGAAGGGGGCGGAGAACGGGGAGGGTACAGGAGGGAGTGCGGGGCTGGAGGACGGTGCCTCCCCACCGGCCTCAGGTCCCCATGGAGGGTGGATCGGAGGGGAGAAGAGGGACCGGGAGGGATGAGGGGGGGGGGGAAGGCACTAGAGGAGGTGGGGGCCGGAGGACGGCGGGCGGTTGGCGGGGAACCGGGAGTCGCTAGGGGGACTGGGGGGTGGGTATTTTATAAGTGGGCAAAATTTCGCCCACGTGAGGAAATTTTGCCCGTGCATGAAATTTCCCCGCGCGGGCGGAATTTTTCCCGTGTAATATATATTTTTTTAGAAATATATTATTAGTGACACTCAATGAGAGCGTTGCTATTAGTACATATAGCAGCGACGTATAATCTATACGTCCCTAATACACTATTGTATTAGCGACTTATAGATGTATACGTCGCTAATACACGGTAGTGTAGCGACATAGACATTATACATCGCTAATACTCTTTTTTTTTTAAATAAAATTAATATCCCCCCTACTCTCTCTCTCTTCCCTCCCCTCTCTCTCTCTTCCCTCTCTCTCTACCCTCCCCACTCTCTCTCTTCCCTCTCCTCTCTCTCCCCTATCCTCTCTCTCCTCACTCTCTCTCTATTTTAATTTTAATTTTTTTAAAATTTTAAAAAGCCATTAGCAACGTATACATGTATACATCACAAATACATCGTAGTATTAACTACGTATATATGTATATGTTTCTAATACTCTTTTTTTAAATAAAATTAATATCCCCTCCCATCTCTCTCTCTCTACCTTGCCCTCTCTCCTCTCTCTTCTCACTCTCTCTATCTATTTTAATTTTTTTAAAATTTTTAAAATCCATTAGCAACGTGTAGCTACATATGTCGCTAATACTATAGTGTATTAGCGACGTATAAAGATATGTATTGCTATTACTCTATTGTATTAGCGACGTATACATGTATACATCGCTAATACTGGTATTCATGACATATAATACTCTTTTTTTAAATAAAATTAATATCCCCCTCTCCTCTCTATCTCTCTTCCCTCTCCTCGCTCTCTTCCCTATCCTCTCTCTCCTCACTCTCTCTATCTATTTTAATTTTAATTTTTTTAAATTTTAAAAAGCCATTAGTGACGTATAGGTGCATACGTTGCTAATACTACAGTGTATTAGCAATGTATAAAGATATACGTCACTAATACACTATTATATTAGCAACCTATACATGTATACATTGCTAATATACCGTAGTATTAGCGACGTATACATGTAAACGTCGCTAATACTCTTTTAAAAAAAATAAAATTAATGTCCCCCTCTCTCTCTTCCCTCCCCTCTCTCTCCTCCCTCTCTCTCTTCCGTCCCCTCTCTCTCTTTTCTCTCCTCCCTCACTCTCTCTCCCCCTCTCTCTCCTCCCCCTCTCTCTCTCTCCCTCTCCCTCCTCTCTCCTCCCTCTCTCTATCCTCTCTCCTCCCTCTCCCTCTCTCTCCTCCCTCTCTCTCTATCCTCACTCTCCCTCTCTCTCTCCTCTCTCTCTCTTCCCTCTCTCTCCTCACCCTCTCTCTCCTCCATCTCACTCTTCCCTTTCTCTCTCTCTCCTCACTCTCTCACCTTCCCCTCTCTCTAGACTCTCTCTCCTCTCTCTTCGATCCCTCTCTTCTCTTTCTTTTATAATAAATTATATTTTAAAACTAATCAAAAAATTTAAGAAATAAAATATATTATATATAAATAGTGAAAGTTTAATCTATTATTAACATTACTTTTTATTAAAAATTTAATATTTATTTATCATATATAAAAATAGTGAATATTGAATAAAATATATATTTTATATTTAGGAAGTTTTTTTTAAAATTTTTTATATATTATTTAATAAATAAAATTAATTAATAAAGCTATTTGTGACACTTGTAATTAAGCGTCGCTATTATGAATGCTATTTATGATGCTTATTTAAAAGCATTGCTAATAATCAAATTTTTTTTATTTTAAATTAATAACTAATATCAGGTCTATTAGTGATGCTTCTCACAAGCGTTGCTAATAGCAGGACTATTGGCGACGCTTGTGCATAAGCATCGCTAATAGAAGGACTATTAACAACACTTGTGATAAGCCTAGCCAATGGTCATGTTTTTTTAGTTAAAATATATATCTTTTAGCGACGTTTGTATAAAGCCTCACAAATAGAGGAACTATTAGCGACGTTTATTATAAAGCGTGGCTAATATATGACTATTAGTAACGCATAAAAAAATGCGTCGTTAATAGTTCATTTTTTGCAATGCTTTTATTTACGTCGCAAGTAGTTGTTTCTAGTGATGCTTGCATATGCGTCGCTAATAGTCAGTTTTGTTGTAGTGTGATCTTTGAATTTTGGTGAAGCTTACAATGCGTCTAATGTACACTTTCTCACAAAATTACATAAGTGGTGCATTCAACAAGTTTTAAAAAATTAATAAACCATAAGATTATATTTTAATCTCGTGGCCAACCCATGATAATAATATAGCCGTTTAAAGATAATTAATACACATCCACATGCAATCACATATATAAAAAAAACATTGCAGAAATATTCCAAAAAACACTTTATAATTTTTCTGACCCAACTCCGATCGGCCACTAGGGTCACAACGGATTCGGCTAGATCGTTGATAAACCCTTGCTCCTCCCTGTGTCCCCCGACCCCTCTATGTTTTCTAGCAATTTTTCTATTTTGGGCCATCGTAGCACCTTTGGACGCAGGATGACCTTAAGAGCACCTCGTTCCAGCCGGTTTTAGCTTGAGATGGCTAGGTCGCCAGCCTAGCATGGTACCACATCTCTTTGTCCTACATGAGCTAGACTCCCATTCTATCAGTTATGTGTTTGACTGCGCTATTTAGAGCACTACCATCCTACCCCCAACGGACATCGATTGGCCTCTAGTCAGCCTATCTTGACACTGCAATGGCAAAGGCCGTCTTTGTCGGTCACTACCCTTGGGCATGGCCCTATTGCCCTTCCGAGCCTTGAGCCACCTCCATCCAGCCCTCTCCCCCTCTCCTATGGCCGCATGTGCATGTAGCCACACTGTGGTTTAGGGTTTAGGCGTCGCATTCGTGCCGCCTGACCATCGAATGGCTCTGCCACCAAATAGATTTGACCATCAAAGCCCTCCTCCACCTCTCCTCCATCCTTGAGTGTCGCCCCCTGCCCTCTGCCTGTCACACCCTGGTGATGCCCGACCCGAGCCGAACCCGGTCCAAGGGCCGGTCAAGCGCGCGGGGGCGACGAAGGAAGATTGAGAAACGATCTAGCAGAAGACTTAACCCTAACCACGGGCGATTAACAGAAATACGGAGTACGCACAATCCTTTGAGCAAGAGTAAATAAAAAGGGAAAGAAGAGTGTTGCTTATCACAAAGTAAACAACTAATCTCAAACCCACATGCTTAGTTAACTAAAGCCCACCTGGCTCAAATAAGTCTTAAGCAAACATAACAGTGAAATGTGACATAAATCCAAAACAAAGAACCCTACACAAAGGTTCTAAACATAAGCATAAAACCAAAGAAGATAAGTCACACAATGATCTCCATGATCACATCCAAGCCATCTCCGACCTTTCCTCAAAGAGGAGATCCTGTCCATCTGCATGTCGCACCACGCAGCCCCAAATCAAAACACAAGAAAGAGGGGTGAGTTTAACAAACTCAGCAATGGTTTTTATTATATCACTAGCAACATCGAAAATACCATAGCATAACAATATAGTCATTCAGATCAAAGATTTACATGGTGCATCATTTTCTGATCACACATATACATCTCCTAACACTGCATCATAGTGCATAATCAACCTGCATGGATGTATCTCTAACATACATATTCCTACATGCATCACATCATAATCAACCTGCATGAATGTATCTCTAACATACATATTCCCACATGCATCACATCAAAATCAACCTGCATGGATGTATCTCTAACATACATATTCCCACATGCATCACATCAAAATCAAACTGCATGGATGTATCTCTAACATACATATTCCCACATGCATCATATCATAATCAACTTGCATGGATGTATCTCTAACATACATATTCCCATCATGCATTATATCATCACAACCTCCATCAAGGAGTAATCACACTTTAATGTCATACAGACGGGAGCATAGACAAGGCCACGAAGGCGTGTCATGATCCAAAATTCTACACAAGAATTAAAGAAAGATCAGGGTTGTCAATCCCTAATGTTGCTCGCCCTGGACGATCCTGGCCAAAGATGTCCCATTCTCACACAGAGAATCTAGAGCAGGGGTGTTTGCCCAGGGACATCTCCTGCAGAGGGAAGAGCCTGAGTCCTCACACAGAGAACCCTAGAACACGTGGTAGCGGGGTGCACATGACATACCACATTGGATTCTCAGGGTCCAGATGACACTCATAATAACATTCTCACAATCTGCAAGACAACTACACAACTCGTCCCCACATAATCCCATTTAATTATACTCAACCCGGGGAGTGCACTCGTTCCACACAGGAACTCAAATCGAAATATGTCCTTTCGGACCAATCAACTTGCGATTAATCCACGACCGATCAATCTGGCACACAGTTTCATCACATTGCATCCAATCGGTCAAATTCGATTAACTACGATGAAGCCTCAATTGGAAATCCATTTTCATGATGCATGCAGCATGGTACATACGTGGGCAAGGCATACATGAATCCTAATCCATGATAAGTGCTCTCACCAGCCCCTAATGCATCATTCATAATCACAATATCAAGCTTCAACATCATCATATAACCCCCACATTTGTGTGTGAACTAGTAGAAGCATTTCACACAATGCATGTCAACATGCTTGAAATTAAACTTACTACCACACTACACATGTGAATTACTATCTAAACATGAATTCCAGCGGAAATCATAGGAGAAAAATCATTGAAATCATAACTCAAATGAAAACTCAACCACAAAGGCTAAACACATATAAGATTATTCATTTCATCCTTGAGTCATGGCATTCACCAACATCCACACATCAACTAACCACATTCTATCATGACAAATCAGTCCAATAATAGGTTATAGTTCTACTGAAAATATACTTAATCCAAAGGAAATCAACCATTCATAATTTTCAAGATGACAATTCCAACATCATGCTACAAAACATAAGTCATTCCACAAATCTCTAAGCATATATCTCAACTCCATAAACTCAATAGCATGCATTTCCAGTAGCATAATATAGCTTAAAACACTCCACATTCATATGAAATTGGCAAGCTAAAGTGGAATCATTAAAATAAACATCACATGCACAACATACAATTTACTGTGTAGCCGTTCGAACGCCCTTCAGGCCTTTCGATTGGTTAAACGCAAAATTTTGAAATTCACAGTTTGGCCGTTCGAACGCCTAGCTGGCCGTTCGATTAGCTGAACTGGAAAACTGTCGTTCCGACAGTGTTGCCGTTCGAACGGCCCAGGCTGTTCGAACGCCAACAAGGCAGAACAGTCCATCTTCTTCCTTTCGCAAATCCAAACCGAAACACTAATGATAACACTTCAAATCTACATCTAACACCTTAATCATCATCAAAAGTCCTTCTTGACTTCCAGAAAGTTAAACCATATCATAATAATGCAAAACCCTAAGAAATCGGGATTAAATAATTCCATTTTCTAATCTTACCATTAACACACCAAATCAAGCAACTCCATTCGAAATAAGCCAAAAATCAAGAATTTTACCATGGATAAACTGAGATTTCGAAGACCCATTACCTCAGCACTTGATTAAGCTCGGATTGGAGAGTCACCCTTCTTGAAATCCTTGAAAACACAATGAGTTTGAATTAAACTCCAATAGAAATCAATTTACCCAAGAAATCCCTAATTAAATCTTAGATCTTGGGCTTGTTGATAGTAAAAATCAAATTTTGAATGTTAGGGTTTATAGTAAAACAAAAATCAGTAGCTTTTGAGGTCTAAAAACGAATTGAAACATGGGGAAATTAGTAGATTTAGAAGAGATTAAGGAGAAAGCTAGAGCTTAGTACTTAATTAGAGTAGGCTTACCTTAATCGGCTTCTAATTCGGGCCTAAGTGGGGATTAGGCCAGACCTCCTTCCTTAGCCTATTCCCAAAAATGGAAATGGCTCAGGTTTGCCCTTTTATAATAAGGGTTGAGGTATGCATGGTTAAGTTTTGGGGTGTAAATAGGAAAAATATGCTAAAAATGAGTATTTTGCAAATTTAAGCACTAATTAAGCTTAATAAAATTCTGAAAATTTTTGTATGACCTTAAGTAGATATCTAGGTTCATTTGACCCAAAAATCAAAATTTCGACGGTGGGGCCCACAGGGGTCCGGCCAAAACCCTAATTTTCGGAAAAATAGTGAAAAATTCAGAAAAATTCCAGAAAATCACATTTGATTTAAAATCACTTAAAACCATTAATCTTAAAATTAATTTTGGTTAAAACCATCTTAAACACTATTTATTCATGAAATCATCGACTAGATCAGAAAACGCGTAAATCTCACGATAACCAATAATTAAAAAAAACCAAAAACCGGTTTAGAGATGAGGGTCCTTACACTGCAAGTGATGGCTAGCGAGTGTGTTAGTAAGCTACATGTATGGATGTGTATGTATGTGCTAGTGAGGCTAGCAAGTATGTGGATAAGTTATGTTTGTGGTTTATATATGTACTAGTGATGGCTAGCGAGTATGTTGGTAAGCTACGTATGTGGATTTGTATGTACTAGTGATGGCTAGTGAGTTGTGGTAAGCTATGTACGGAATGGTATGTATGCTATACATATGTGTGATGGACATATGTATGTATGATGGCTATACGCATGTGCAATGGATATGTGTATGTGTGTGTGGAGCAGAGGTATGGACGATGGATGGTAAGAGCTGACAGAGGGTTGGGTATGGAGTTAGATGTGGATACATAAGCATATGATGGAAGACAGAGGATATGAGTTTGACGTGCGAGGATTTGAGTGAATTGGTTTGGATCAAAGCATATGTTTAGGTTATTATCAGACAGTAAGAGTGTTGCATAATTGAACAAGCATAATTTTTAAATTATGAAGTGAAAGATAAGCATAATAAGTGAGGTATAAGTAAGAGGGTATAACTGAGTTTGGCTATGAGGAGCTCAGTTTGATGACTTCCGAGTAAGATGTGTTGGCCATAAGGTAGATGGCTAAAATTGTATGAATATGTAAGGATTTGATACACGGTGAGTTTTGATCATGAGATGGATGGGTTAAGTGAAGTTTGCTACCCTGACGAACTAGGGTTTTGGATTAAGCTCAGCTTCGGTTTGATCAATGGAGCACTGTATGTTTGAGAGTTTTTGTTGCATAATTATACCGCATAACTTACTTACTTTAAACTTAAATCATAAGCAATGTTAATGATAGCATTGTGAGTTTGAGACCTGAGAGTTTCGATGGATTAAGTTCTGTATTTGAGTTAGTTGATAATGAGTCGGTTGAGCATTTCTCATGTCTTGTCATGGTGTTTATCTTGAGGGATGTTGTCTGAGTGCTGTATTGAGCCCTAGATGTCAGATGCTCTGTTGAGAGCGATGTATGTTTTCAATTTGGTCTGTGTGTTGTATTAAGCCCAGACGTTTGATGCTCTATTAAGAGTGTTGTATGATTCTGCCCAAGAGTGATACTGTATGATTTCTACCCAAGAGTGACATTGACACTATAAGACCCCTAGAGTGTGAGCAATTGTATGACCCCTTATGTATGGGTGTTTATGTATGCGCGCTCAGGTAAGTAATATTATGGAACTGCTTTTACTTGTTTGATCCTATGCCCCATAAACATTGGTGTGCCTTACCTTTGAAAAAGTCCATGACGCCTAGTCACTCCCCAAAGGTTAAGGTAATGCCCCAGTGACATTCTTTTCTATTTTGACACTGGAGCTTATTAATTGTAATGAGCTTCAGTGGTCAATAATATGTGTACGACTGTATGAGTTTGTATATACATTTTTGAGTAAGTGTAAGTTTTTGAGCAAGACTGTAAGAGTATGATTTTAAGCATGACTGTAAGAGTATGATTTTGAGCATGATCGTAAGAGTATAATTCTGAACACAACTATTAGAGTATGATTTTGAGCACGACTGTAAGAGTATAATTTCGAGCACAACTATAAGAGTATGATTCTGAGCAAGACAACAAACATATGTTTATGAGTAAGATTGTATGAGTAAGGTCGTATAAGTATGTGTAAGTTATATGAGTAAGCGTACGTTATACGAGTAAGTTTGTAAGACTCTGATTAAAAGTGTATGTGTAAGATTGGTTTGATGATATGTATTTGGCATGATTGTATGCATATGTGCATGATTATTATATGCCTACCTGCTTCATGTTTGAGTTGTATGAACATATCTATGTATATACTTATTGAGTTTACTGTTTAGAACTCCCCCATTGGGTATTTTCCTGCTGAGTATGAAAATACTTATTACCCTATTTTTTAGCCCCGTTGTTCAGGAGGCATTTTGCATATTTGTGGTGGAGAGCTCTTGGAGATGGATGCTCATTTCCATGGTGGATTGATTCTCTTTGACTCAGGTATAACCTTGACTCACTACGAGTATTATTTGTGTCATGATCTAATGTATTGGGTGAGATGAGAATTAAGGTGTTTATATTTTTTGGACTTGTAATTTGGATTAGACTGTGGACTGTTATGGGACTTGCACTCAGGGATGCCTCCAAGAGATTTGTATTTAAAGTCTATGATCATAACAATTTATTTGTAAGTTTGTTTTTGAGTAGCACCTGAGGATATTTGATTTGGCCGTACGATGTTTGATCGAATGAGGAAAATGTTGGATGGAAAATTGATGGGTGATGTTTTAAATTATAAACTATTTTCACATGTTTTGTAATTCGTCATTTTTCCTGATTTACATCCATTATATTTTAAAGAAAATGTGATGAAAAATCTCAGACGTTACACCAACAGTCCGATGGCAGCCTAAGTTTTTTTTATCTCTGGACTATTCTTTTGCGGCTAGAGTGCCGATGATGTGGCAGTGCCGGCTAGAGCCCAATGCCCCACGGCAGAGGCTTTGGTTGGCGGGTCTAATCCGACTTGTAGCCTGGCAGCCATTTGGTGGCCAGGTTGCAGTCGCAATTAACCTAGCTCCGATACCAATTGATGGAATAAAACATAATCAGATTAAGCTTACCTATAACCATTAGAGTTTGAACTGAGTTTGATCCCCTTTGATGAAGCTTTTCCTTTGTTAATCTTCTGTAAATCCTCACAATGTGTTTCTGATTTAGAACTTAACTGAGAGTAATTCTTACTTAAGGCACCATATTAGGATGATTGGTATATTTATAACTAAACTAGAACACCATTGTTAAGAACTTTAGAATCCTGACCATCTATTTAGAGGCCAGCCAACGGTCTAGATTTCCTACTAAAACTATAACTTAATGGGTATTTTGACTGAAGCCCATTACCTTGACAGTTTTAAAAGGCTAAAACCCATGTCAATTGAGATAGTTGGGTCACTTTATTTTTAACTAAAAAACAAGCCCAACACATCCCGCCTTGCTAATGAAGATTGGACCCAAAATGAGGTTGGAGTGGGGAGCCACTTATTTGACCAAATCTGAATGCTTCCCTCATTTTCCACCCTCCATCTATACCCACAGGTCACAAACTCATAATAATCTTTGCTTCCATAATGCTTTGCCAAAGATGAGACTGGTTCCTCTTAGAAGTGGTTTTGAGGAAAGACTTTCTCCTAAAATACTTAGCCTCTAACACCTTGAAAAACAAGAAATTAGTGTTAGTTAAAAGTCTCCACCTTGCTTAGAGAGGATACTTGAAGGGTAATAATGTTGCAAAATTCTCTGCCAACCTAGATTATTTACTTCAGTTCAACGACGAGAGTCCACATTTTCTACCAATTTAAGAGGATATAAGATCAGAGAAATTTTATTCTTTTCTAAATATTTTCATTATTGAACGAAATATAAGCACAGTTTCGTTTTTACTTTAATAATAATGTAATTATAGATACAGATGTCAATATAGATTTGTTTAAGGTACATATAACTAGGTTGATAGAAGAATAAAGTTTCTTTTCTTTTCTTTTTTACGTGATAGGAAGTGAGTAAAGATGGTGTGGTGGTGGTCTTGCATGGAAGCATTTCCCAAGGGAGAATCGAATCTCTTTTTATCCTTTTACAGTTTGCCACGTTTCTTTCACAGCCTCCAAGATAATGGAATGCATATCATCCTCTGATTTTGAAATTCCTGCTCCCCTCTTACCCCAGCATGAGAGAGAAAGATCAAGAGCGATGGAGAGAGGGATAAAAGATGGACTTCTTCTAGTTGTGTTACCGCTGGATGCAATTGTGAAACATCTTCCTTTTGGCAGGGTGAAGAAAAGCAAAAGACCCAAGCGGTCAGAGAAAACGGAGGAAATGGAAAAAGATACAAAAACCACAAAAGATGGTCAAAATCATTCTCGAGGATTTCCATCATTCCAGCCCAGCCAGCCTTCTCCCTTTCTCGATATCCACCATTTGCTTGCACCCAATATTCCCTCTTTCTTCCAACTCAATTTTTTTGCTTCTTTGTTTTTTTTTTAGTTCTTAACATATGGTTCAAGGTACACAAAAGTATCTCTCTCTAACCTCCCTCAGAGACCCAATGCACAGCTTATATGTGTTTTTTTTTTCCTGTGTAGCCTATGATTTTGGCCACTGGGCAATCCATGGTGGGAAATTTGAGCTGCACATAAAAGGCACATGGCTTGAGACATGGTAAGTGCCAATAGAAACATGTACACCACCCATTGTTAAAAGAAAGCCAAATGATTAAAGTAAGCAGAGTTGCGCCTGACATGCATTTTTTTGACTCAAAAGGGTCCTAAAACAATCTCATGCAACTTTGTATTAGTTCTTAGCCTCCTCTTCTTTTGATCCCTTTGACCTTGTTGATATGTGTTCCAGGTTGGGTGTACAAGTACTAGCAGGAATATTCAAAAAAATGTTCAATTGAAAAGCAATGACTATTTATCTTGGGGGCAGGTGATCCACTGTTGGGATGAAGCTGTTCCAAATCACAAATTATGGAGAATATAAGCATGACCCACTCGCCACCCCCTTTGAAGAACATTAGTGATAAGAATAATGTTAGGGTGTGTGTCTCTGTCTAGGTTTCTTTACATGGAATATTCATGCTGTCTGGCGAGAGAGGAAGATAGATGACTTGGTTCCTTCTTATCCAATCATGTGGTCAGCAGCCATGAATCGATCCCTCTGTAATCCTACGTGGAATATAAATTATTATGCCATGTCAGCAAAAGTGGGACCGCTGGTACTTGTCAAAGTTTTGTGCAACGATTTGTCGCCGGGAACTGTTAGTACAAGTTGGATTAGATTAGATGTGCCCCACTCACGGGGTTTGCTTCTGCTTTATTTATCGTGGGGTTTAAGATGCTTAATCATTCAGTAAATTAATACAGCATGACAAGCAGGAGCCAGACAACACATATCTTCATTGGCATGTTTAATTAGTTATATATAGCAACATACTATTCAATTTGAAAAACCAATTGGAACTATTAATGTAAGACATGATGAGTATTATTAATGGAGAATTACATCTAGTAAAACAAATGGACCTTGTAGAGATTATTAAAGCCAATGAAAGATAATCAAACATAAAAAAAACCTAGATAACTAGATTTTATCAGTGTTCTAACTAAGTCAGAATTAGTGGCAGTTACATCCACATACAATCCTTAGCAAGCAAGCGAATCAGACCTTCATTCAAAGAGCTGTCACTAGCTTTTTGCATTATTGATGAAAAGAGAGAATCAGATATGGGGGGAAAGGACTTGGCTCCATTGGAATCGATTCCGTTGGAGTCCTTCAATTGCCTTTGATGTGGAACCCGACCCTCTAAAATGCTTCTGTACAGGAACCATGTGAATCTTATTAAACTCGAGCTCCATAGGACGATAAGATCCCCCTTAAAGTCTGCAAGTGGAAATTAAGCGACCAAACAAAAATGCATTACTGTTTGTATCCATATTATATCACATACTTGGAGAAGGAGATTAGAGAGAATATAATTAAGATAACCCTTTTAGGCACCAAGTTGCATTTTAATTAGAGCCACTTATCATTTTGCCAATCCTTGCAACATGGGCATTTGCTTCTTGCTGCATGACAGTGTAAATTGATCACTAAATCCGCTAATCAGCGTGCCAAGGGAAACCAGTCAAAGGAAATGAACGTATCAACCTGTGAGATGTATTTGTGCAGGACCAAGGCATGGTTGGCGGGCCCAAAGAATGATGAAGGCCAATGGCCCCCCATGGCTCCATGTGATTGGGGGGATGAACCAATGCCCACCGTAATTCTCATCTCGCAAAAAAAGGCGAGAGATCTCAAAGCTTTCGGTTTTGGAAGCAGATATGCATGTAGAATGGAATCGTATAAAGAGAAGTCCTCTCACTCGAGGGGGTAAAAGACCCAAGTAGAAACTAGGGTTGCGTACACGTCTGGCCTGTGTTTGTGTGCATGAACTTGATGATCTCTTTCCCCTCCATGTTCTAGAGAGGTTAAAAGCTTTTTATCTTCCCCAGTTTCTATCTTTGGAATCCTCCTCCCAATTTTTACTTCCCTTTTTCTTTTCTTCGATTCTTTTAGATTTTAGCGATTCCACTGTTCGATGAGGGGGCCGGGTGGAGAACACGAAAAAGAACATCCCCGGCCCTTCACAAGCAGCATTTTGATTCCCGGGTCCTTTTAGCCCTTGGGCTAGTATAAATGCATCGCCACCCCCAAGCACCCATGTCACATACTCTTCCTCAACTCAACTCTTTATTGTTTCCTCTTCCTGATCTGTATCCAATTTCAAGGTATTGCCCTAGGCTTGAATGTTGTTTGATCAAGTCTTTCAACCCTTGGAATCCAATTTTACACCTAATCCAATATGCCCTATTCTTCCCAAGTTTTTCACGCAAGAACAAGTTCAAACACTTGGCTGTTGGTCCCAATTCATTTTTGTTCTTTGCAATGACAGAAATTAGCCCCTGATTGTCTTCTTGTTTGCCACCGGGATTTTTCCTTAATTTAAAGATTTGAAGCGGAAGTAGTAGTATCCTAATTGATTGCTTTTTGTCCCTGAACATGTTCGATCTTGTTTGTCTTCTAGTTTCATGGATATCCAAACATTTTTTGTCTTTTTGACAGGATCATTGATATCCAAACATGTTTGATTTTGTTATGATTGTTTTCCTTTTGCAAACTCTTGCTGAAGTATGAACAAGGGGGAATAGCAAGTAGCTCTGTTCTATTATACTATCTACTTCTATGTGCAATGACTCATATTGTTGTCACTTACTTGGATTGCTAGGCCAGAGAAAGATGGACAGGAAGCCGGGAGACTGGAACTGCAGGTCATGCCAGTACCTGAACTTCAGCCGTAGGGATTCCTGCCAGAGGTGTGGAGACCCTAGGTCCGGTGACAGAGTTGACTACGGCTCCTTCGGAGGGAGGGGGGGATCCTCCTTCGGCTTTGGCGGCTCCGATGTCCGGCCAGGCGACTGGTACTGCTCCGTCGGCAACTGTGGCGCCCACAACTTCGCTAGCCGCTCCAGCTGCTTTAAGTGTGGCGCATTCAAAGACGAATCTGCCGGCGGGTACGAAGCACCGCGTTCCAGAGGCAGCTTCGGCTTTGGCAGCAGTGGCGGCGGCGGCGGCCGCACCGGATGGAAGTCGGGTGACTGGATTTGTACCAGGTATAATCCTTTTTTCTGTTATATGTACTGCTCTCTTGCTGAAGAGGTCCTATCCAGCACACTGGATTGGCTGTTAATATATAATCCCTTTGTCCCATATTAAGTGGCCTATTTGGTTTTACAAAATATGGGACGGAGTGGGTAAAAGCAGCATAATGGTAGTTCTCTTCCTTTAGTGCTTGACCCTGTAATTTTAGTTCATGTCCTGTGCTTCCTTATGATTGATATATACGACGGATGATTGTCTCCATGATTTCATTTAGTAAATTATTGTTTCATTAGCTTAGGATCTACTTGATAGATATATTAGATAATTTGCTTCTATCTCATGCTTTATCTGTTTGCTTTCTTGATTAGATTCTCAAGTGACAATTTGACAAGAAGGAAAGTTTCACAACATCACTTTTTAACCCTCTCATCTGTTTAAATGTATTTGTGCCAAAATGATAAGCATGCATGCATTCTGAAACAGATTTTTTGTCATGCTTATGAACTGTGGGAGATTACTATTTGCTTTAATCTTTAAGCAAATGTACCACACACCTTATGATCATTAGTATATGACTGGGTGTTTTGGTTTTGCTGACAGAAATGGGTGCAATGAGCACAACTTCGCCAGCAGGATGGAGTGCTACAGATGCAGTGCACCAAGGGACTCTGGTAATTAATCTCCATATTCAACATAGATTGCCATTTTGGTATGCCTGTGATCTTACCACTAAGAATATTTGTTGACAAATTTATGGTTCATTTGCTCACAAAGTTTGGCTTTCATTGCAGGCACAGCAGTTTGATGAGAGATGAAGCCAAAGAAACAGATCATATGACATGGCGCCAGTTATTTATTTACTTATGCCTACTTTCTAGCTTTTTCCATTGTAACAGCTCCTTAGAGGGGCCTCGTTGGAAGTTTACCTTGACAACAAGGCTCTCTCTAGTCAGCATTTTGTTAGGTTCTTTAGGTGCGTGGCTACATATATGCTTTAGCTCGTTTCATAGTACCTCTTGTTGTGATGTAGAAGGGCATGGTCATCCCTACAAAAGCTGATGAAAGACCCTCCTCTTTTTCTATTAATAGAAACATCTTTTGCTTTTTCTTTCTGCTCCAAACTCTCTCTCTCTCTCCTCTCCTCTCGTCTCTCTCCCTAGGGTGGTCCAAGGAATGTTTGACAAAGGCATGTGTGTTTCAGAATATGTCAGCAAAAGATGGAGTTTTCATATATATGTATGAGCCACTTGAAAAGAAGTGACTGTTGGGCCACCTTGAAACTTTTTGATAAATTCATGCAAGGAACATAAAAGATGCTAAGATTCAAGGAATATCTAACTAATTTCACTTATGAAAGGAATGGGAATAATTGTCCTAAGCATTAAATTCTTTTAGGTGACCATTATACAAGAGATAGGAATTGGATGCAGTGCTTGAAATTAAAGGCTACATGAAACCCACTCTTTATCCATTTTTTGGGTGGTTGAGCTGTAACACAGCCCATTGATCTCTATAGATTCGGATCTGGGTGTGCACTCCCACCACCCATTGTGATGAGAGTTCCCAATCTTTTTCCACGGTGTCATGCATTGATTGGGCACTCCCACCAATTGTGGGAGAGTGCACACCCAGCTGATCTGAACCCCATGTGTATACCAAGTCTTGATTGGATGAACCGAATAATAACAAGTTAATTATCACGACTTTAATGGGTTGATAACTATTAGTGAGCGTTCTATTGTACTCTACTCTCTTGACAGTTTATGAGGAAGTTTCTAAAGCTTGATTAATATTCCAAATTACAGACTAACCCTTTTCAAGTATCACCAAAGACAAAACAGTCAAGAATATAGTAGCAACTACTGGGCACAAAGCATATTCTCACTTGAATGTTATTAGCCTACTAAGTGCGTTTTGATGATAAAGGTAGTGAATTAAAACCAATAAAAAAAAATTCAGACTTAAACCTTTTTGCATTTTTAGGCTGTCAAGTTTTTTGTTAGCCTCTCGATCAAATCTAACAAAGAGGATGATATTGCCCATTAACAACAAATTCTGGTCTTATGGTTTTACGAGCATTGTTTGACATGTATCATCCTTCCACAAGTCACAACCTCTGATTTTTTTTTAAAAAAAGTAACAACCTTAAAATCATAAAAAAGAAAAAAATCAGTTTATTTGATATAAGATTTTGTAACTTATTGAAATTAAAATTTGGGCTGAATATAGATCGCACTATGACTCATAACCCATAACAAAAGTGTCGATATTGATATAGAATATATTATCTACTTAGATAAAGATTAGACGCTTGACAAGTGAATTTATTTTATCACAATGATCGACAAGATAAACAGGCAATTGTAGGTCATGAATGAATCCAGGGGCTGCTGATTATGTTAACATTGCTCAAGCTACTAACTTAGATTTCATGAGGTTCCAACTCACATTGGATTCTCATCCCATGGGCTTAGCTTGAAGTGTCTCTTCATTCCCCTGTTCATTATGTTTATCGATGTTTTACTAGTCAAAAAGGGGCTAAACATCTTGAAATGTTTTTTCCATCCGACCATTTGTTAACTTTAGCAAGATTCTTGTTTCCCTTTAGGTTAGCTTTATATTACTTCACTTGCTTTGCTGCTGGCCTAGTTGAAAGTTGAGTAGTTGACACTGGCTGGGTCCACCCTTATGGACATATGCATCCTGATGGCCTTCACTAATGAGAAGATAAAGTGCTTAGAGATATGATAAGTTAAACGGCAATTTGTTTCTTGATGTTCTGGTATCTATGGCAATGTGGGTAGGAGACCAATTAACCGCCCTAATATGTTTTTTAAAGACTTGTTGTATTCTCTAAGGATAAGTGGTTATCCAATTAGTGATGTTGTAAAATATTGAAAGTGGAATGGTTATGGATAAGCTGTTATCCTCGTAAACAGATGAATAATATGTAGTATAAAGTAATTTTAATAGTAACCCGTTTCCTAATAGCTTAAATTTTTGGTAAGCAATAGTTAGTTAACATGGTATCAAAGCCAAGCTCGTGGGTTTGAATCCATTAGAGCAATTTTCTCCCATTTGTATTCTAGAGCATATTTTCCCCAGTTTCTTGGGTTCAAATCCTGAGACATGCAGTTCTACCATTTGCATCTATGTTGCTCAAATTGGATGTTTTTCGATGAGCAGAAGGTGACCTTTGGACGAGTCAATGATGGCTAGCAAAGAGTATTTGTAATTTGGAAACATAAAGAGTACATAAGAACCATTGATATTTTGAGATCGATGGCGTATATGCTAGCATACGTTAATATTAAAATTACTAAACTAATATGTGCTAGAGTGTGCACTATCAATATCATATATGAAAAGTTCTCATACATTTCTTAGTTTATTGACATAGTGGAACATTAAAAATGCTTCCATATGATTCATTAACAATGTGTGGGTGTCTAGGGAAAAAAGAAGCGACGGGACCTTATATAACCACCATTCCATTTGGAGGCAATTGTGACTTGTGAGAAGCTTTAAGCACATTCTTGGGGGAAGAAATCAAGTCTAGGGGAGATAAAAAATCCCCGAATGGCGTCATCAAAGCACTCACCAACAAAGAGGGAGCAAGGCTTTTGGGAAGCAAGAGAGGCAGAGATGATTTTAACCTTTAAGACATGGATCATAGCAAGAATATTTGTATATGGTTTTTGTGATTATTTTTAACCATGTTTAGCAACATAAATGATGGTAAATGTTAAACCCTTGTGAAATGAGAAGAGTTTTTTATGTTTGCATCTAACAATGAGCCCAATGTAAGTTATATATGGTAACTATCCACAAAATTAACAACGTATATACTAGGGCACATTAATGTAAGAGTTTTTTCCATATTACCTCGCTCGATATACAAATATTTCATATTCCCTAGATTTCAACACTTAATCCCATATGACCTGGTTTAGGACAAATATACCCTTAGGTCAAACCTAAACCTACACCCAAGCTCTTATCTCATTATTGGTAAAAATTACCGACTATGGCACAAATTTGTATGAGCAAAATCAAAACACTCAACATACAGAAAATAAATCACCCACTAAAAGATGATTGATAGAAAGTAAAAAATTTCTCCTTCTCAATCCTGTGTTCCAGAGAACAAACCAAAATAGAGCCACCTCTCAGTTTCAATCCAAAAACTAGTTGAAAAGGGGGAATCAAAGGAAGCCACTTTAGTGCTTGCTAAATTGTAACAAATTGAATATTTCGACAATCTGAAAAATTGGGTTGAGTTTAGAACGGATTGAAGGACTCCAAAGACTTGTACCAAATGAGGATTGAATGCTGCAAAAAGAAAGGATTGTTGGGAGTACAACGAATCTGAATGAAATCAGGTAGAGTATATCAACTTTGCATGACTCGTGAGACTTTCGAGAATGTGAGAACGAAAGGATGGCTCCCATTAAACGGACCAAAAATCTCACGCTCTGCATGACATGTGTCCAATACTTAATCCATATTCACTACAACAAAATGTAGTATTAACGACGTATTTATTAGCGACATAACTATAAGCATTGCTAAAAACCCATACTTGCGACGCATAAAAAATCCTCGCAAAAAAATAAACTATTAGCGACACATAATAATATGCGTCGCTAATAGTTATGTATTAGCGACACTTAGTATAAAGAGTCACTAATACTAATGATATTAATGACGCTTTATACAAATGTCGCTAAAATATATATATTTTAATTAAAAAAGAAAAAAATCATAAATATTAGTGACGCTTAATTCAAGCGTCGCTAATAGTCCAACTATTAGTGACGCTAGTTACAGGTGACGCTAATAATAAGACTATTAGCGACGTTTGGACCAAGCGTTGCTAATAGTCCTAATATTAGTTATTAATTTAAAACAAAAAAAATTACTAGCGACGTATAGAACTATACGTCGCTATTACCTGTATTATTAGCGACATATATGTTGTACGTCGCTAATAGTATTTATTTTATTTTTTATTTTTAAAATAAAATAATTTATAAAAAAATCTTAAAAAAATTATAATTATTTAATGTCCCTCTCCCCTCTCTCTCCCTCTCCCTCTCCTCTCTTTCTCCTCTCCTCTTTATCCTCTTTAAATAAGCGTTGTAAATAGTATTTGTAATAGCAACGGTCAATTATAAGCGTCGTGAATGGATTTATTAATTAATTTTATTTAATAAATAATATTTTTTAAATTTTATAAATATAATATATATTTTATTCAATATTCACTATTTATATATATAATAAATAAATATTAAATTTTTAATAAAAATTAGTGTTAATAGTAAATTAAAATTTCACTATTTAGATATAATATATTTTATTTCTTAAATTTTCTTATTATTTTTAAAATATAATTTATTATAAAAGAGAGAAAGAAGAGAGGGATCGAAGAGAGAGAAAGGGAAGAGTGAGATGGAGGACAGAGAGGGTGAGGAGAGAGAGAGGATAGAGGGAGGAGAGAGGAAGAGTAGAGAGAGGGGAGAGAGAGGAGAAAGAGGAGATCAAGAGAGAGACAGAGAGGGAATGAGAGGAGATAGGAGAGGGAGAGGAAAGGGAGAGGAGAGAGGGGATAGAAGAGAGAGGAGAGGAAGAGAGAGGAGAGGGAGAGAGATGGAGAGAGAGAGAGAGGAGAGGGAAAGAGAGGAGAGGGGAGAGATAGAGAGGGAGGAGAGAGAGAGAGAGAGAGAGAGAGAGAGAGAGAGAGGGGAGAGAGAGAGAAGAAAGAGTAGAGAGAGGGGAGAGAGAGAGAGAGAGAGGAGAGGGGAGAGAGAGAGGAGAGGGGATAGAAGAGAGAGGAAAGGGAGAGAAGAGAAAGAGGGGATAGAAGAGAGAGGAGAGGGAGAGAGAGAGGAGAAGGAGAGAGAGAGAGGAGATAGAGAGGAGAGGGAGAGAGATAGAGAGAGAGAGAGAGGAGAGGGGAGAGATAGAGGAGAGGGAGAGTGGGGAGAGGGAGATTATATAATTTTAATTTTTTACAATTTTTTTTATAAATTATTTTATTTTTAAAATAAAATAAAAAAAAGTAAATATTTTTAGCGATGTATATTCCTATATGTCGCTATTAGTATTTAATTTATTTTATTATCAAAATTAATTTTTAAAAATAAAAAATTGAAATTAGAGGAGAGAGGAGAGGGGAGAGAGAGAGGGAGGGAAAGAGAGGAGAGGGAGAGAGAGAGGGAAAGAGAGGAGAGGGAGAGAGAGGAGAGGGGAGGGAGAAGAGAGGGGATAGGGGAGGGAAAAGAGGGAAGGTGAGAGGAATTTTATTTTGAGTTTTTAAAATTTTTTATTAATTTTTTTATTTTTTAAAGTAAAAAAATAATTAAAATAAAATACTAATAACGACATATAGCAATATGCATCGCTATTAGTACATGTATTAGCGATGTATACACTATATATCGCTAATACATGTACTAATAACAACGTATATTCCTATACGTCGCTATTAATATTTACTTTTTTTATTTTTTTATTTTTAAAATTAATTTTTAAAAATAAAAAATTGAAAATAGAGGAAAGAGGAGAGGGGAGAGAGAGGGAGGGAAAGAGAGGAGAGGGAGAGAGAGA
Organism: Saururus chinensis; assembly: GCA_035235625.1. NCBI lineage: Eukaryota > Viridiplantae > Streptophyta > Magnoliopsida > Piperales > Saururaceae > Saururus > Saururus chinensis. The sequence continues at coordinate 25,186,964 of CP141143.1, read as the reverse complement.
GGGAAAGAGAGGAGAGGGAGAGAAAGAGAGAGAGAGGGAGAGAGAGGAGAAGGGAGAGAGAGAGGAGAGGGGAGGGAAGAGAGAGGGGATAGGGGAGGGAAGAGAGGGAGAGAGGAGAGGAATTTTATTTTGAGTTTTTAAATTTTTTATTTTTTAAAGTAAAAAAATAATTAAAAGAAAATACTAATAGCGATGTATATTCCTATACGTCGCTATTAATATTTACTTTATTTTATTTTTTTATTTTCAAAATTAATTTTTAAAAATAAAAAATTGAAATTAGAGGAGAGGGGAGAGAGAGAGAGGGAGGGAAAGAGAGGAGAGGGGGAGAGAGAGGGAAAGAGAGGAGAGGGAGAGAGAGAGGGAAAGAGAGGAGAGAGAGAGGAGGGAAGAGAGGGGGATAGGGAGGGAAGAGAGGGAGAGAGAAGAGGGGAGAGAAAAGAGAGAAGAATATTATTTTGATTTTTTTAAAAAATTATTTTTAAAATAAAAAAAATTGAAATTAGAAGAGAGAGGGGTAGGGAAGAGAGAGGAGAGGGGAGGGAAGAGAGAGAGAGGATAGGGAAGAGAGAGTGGGGGGAAGAGAGAGAGGAGAGTGGAGGGAAGAGAGAGAGAGGAGAGGGGAGGGGAGGGAAGAGAGAGAATAATTTTATTTTAATTTTTATTAATTTTTTATTTTTAAAATAAAAAAATAAAAATAAAAATAAAATACTAATAGCGACATATAGTATTATACGTCGCTATTAGTGCATATAGTAGCGACGTATAAAAATATACATTGCTAATATGTGTACTAATAGCGACATATAGAACTATACGTCACTATTAGTATTTTTATTTAATTTTTTTATGTTTTAAAATTAATTTTAAAGAATAAAAAATCTTAAAAATTTTAAATTAGAGGAGAGAGGGGGAGGAAAGAGAGAGGAGAGGGGAGGGAAGAGAGAGAGAGGATAGGGAAGAGAGAGAGGAGGGAGAGGGAGAGAGAGGGAGGAGAGAGAGGGGAGAGGGAGGAGAGAGAGAGGATAGTGAGAGAGAGAGGAGAGAGAGGGAGGAGAGTGATAGCGGAGAGAGAGGGGAGGGGAGTTAGGGAGGGAGAGAGAGGGAAGAGAGGAGAGAGAGGGAGGAGAAGAGAGAGAGAGAGGAGAGAGATAAGGAGGAGAGAGGGTAGAGAGAGAAAGAGAAAAAAATAATTAAAAATTATTTTTAAAAAAATAAAAAAATTATAAAAAATAGGTAGTAGGGACGCATAGAACTATGTGTCGCTACTACCTAACAGTAGTAGCAACACATGTTTATATGCGTCGCTACTACTTGACAGTAGTAGCGACGTATGTTTATATGCGTTGCTACTACCTCTTAATAGTAACGACACATATAGATATGCGTCGCTACTACCTATTTTTTAAAAAATTTAAATTTAAATGAAAGAGATAGGGGAAGGGTAGAGAGAGAGGGGGAGGGGAAGAGAGAGGGGGAGGGAAGAGAGAGGGGTGAGAGAGAGAGGAGGGAGGAGAAAGAGAGAGGAGGAGGAGAGAGAGGACAAAGAGAGGGAGGAGAGAGAGGGGTGGAGAGAGAGGGGAGAGAGAGGAGAGAGAGAGGTGGAGAGAGAGGGGTGGAGAGAGAGGGGAGAGAGAGGAGAGAGAAAGGTGGAGAGAGAGGGGAGAGAGAGGAGGAGGAGAGAGAGAGGTGGAGAGAGAGGGGAGAGAGAGGAGGAGGAGAGAGAGGGAGGAGAGAGAGGACAAAGAGAGGGAGGAGAGAGAGAGGACAGAGAGGGGGCAGAGAGAGGGAGGAGAGAGAGAGGACAGAGAGGGGGAGAGAGAGGACAAAGAGAGGGAGGAGAGAGAGGGAAGAGAGAGAGGAGGGAGGAGAGAGAGGAGGGAGAGAGAGAGGGGAGGGTGGAGAGAGAGAAGAGAGGGGGAGGAGAGAGAGAGGACAGAGAGAGGGAGGAGAGAGAGAAGAGAAAGGGAAGAGAGAGAGGGAGGAGAGAGAGAGAGGAGGAGGAGGAGAGAGAGAGATGACAAAGAGAGGGAGGATAGAGAGGGAAGAGAGAGAGAGGAGAGAGAGGGAAGAGAGGGAGGAGAGAGAGAGAGAGAGAGAGGAGGGAGGAAAGGAGGGAGGAGAGAGAGGAGGGAGGAAAGGAGGGAGGAGAGAGAGGAGAGAGAGGGAGGAGAGAGAGAGAGAGGAGGGAGAGAGAGGGGAGGGTGGAGAGAGAGAGGAGAGGGGAGGAGAGAGATAAAGAGAAGAAAAAAATAGAAAAAAAATTCTCTTTAGCAACGCGTATAAAGAAGTGCCGCTAAAGAAGGTTATAGCTAGCGATGTATATTGTTATGCATCTCTACCGTTTGTTAATAGCGATGCTTATTAAGAGCGTTGCTATTTTTTTTAAGAAAATAGGCGCGGTGAAATTTCGCGCTCGAGGAAATTTTGTGCGCAGGCGAAATTTCGCTCGCGCCTTATAAAAAGAGAGGCCCCTTTTCTCTGCTTCGCCGCCTGCTTCCTAGCGGCATCACCGCCCACCGCCTCTCTGCCCGCCGCCTCTCCGCCTCAAACCCCTCTCTCCCCGGTTCTCCTTTTGCCGCTGTGCCGCCGTTGCACCGTGCCGCCCCTCCCCCAGCCGGCCCCCCTCTCCCTCTCCCTCTCCCCCTAGCCCGTCCCCCCACCCCTAGCCACCCCCTCCTAGCCAGCCACCCCTCTCCCAACCGCCTCCCAGCCACCCCTCCCCACCTGCGCCCCCTCCCCCAAGAACTCCCCATCCCCCAATTGCGCCCCCTCTCCGCAGCTGGCCCCCCTCCCCCCCAGCAGCACCCCCTCTCCCCCAGCTGCACCCCTCTCCCCAGCCACCCCTCTCCCAGCCGCCCGCCCCCTCTCCCCCCCACCGCCCCCCTCCCCCCAGCCACACCCCCTTCTCCCCGCCTACCCTCCCTCCCCCGCCGGCCCCCTCTCCTCCAGTTCGCCCCCCTCTCCTAGCCAACCCCACCTCCCCGGTGGCGCCCCTCCCCAAGCCGCCCCCCTCTCCTCCTAGCCCCGCCCCATCTCCCTCGGCTACCCCCCTCCCCCAACAAGCCCCCTCTCCCCCTCTCGCCCCGGCCTCCGACTTCCACCTCCGTCTACCGCCAACCACCACCTTGCCGCCCCACATCCCCCTCCCCCTTCTCTGCCCTGCCCTGTTCCCCATCTCCCTCTACTCCGGTCCCCCCTCCCCCCTTCCCCCTGCTCAAGCTGCCCGCAGCGCCTCCCCTCCGCCCACAGTCTCCGTCTTCCGCTGCCCCCACTTTATTATTTTTTTATTTTATTTTACATTAGCGACGCTTATAAAAGCGTCGCTAATGCTTTTCATTTTTATTTTTTTTTAATTTTTTTATTTCATAATAGCGATGCTTACAAAAGCATCGCTAATAGAAAAATAAATTTTTTTATTGTGTCTTTTGGAAATTTGTTTTTATTATTTTATTTATTTTTAAAAAAAATTTTATTATTAGCGACGCGTTTATAAGCGTCGCTAATAGAAAAATAAAATTTTTATTTCATTTTTTAGAAATTTATTTTTATTACTTTATTTATTATTTTTTGAAATTTTTTATCATTAGCGACGTATATTAAGCATCGCTAATAAATAACTATTAGCGACGCTTAGTGATAAGCGTCACTAATAGTAATGTATTAGCGACGCTTAATATGCGTCGTTAATAATATCTATTGGCGACACTTATTGTAAGCGTCGCTAATAAGAAATAACAACTGTATTTTTATCGACATATGCAGCGACGTTTTGTATGCGTCGCTAATACTCATTAGCGACGCTTATGGTATTATTAGCGACGCATATACTGTAATGTGTTGTAGTGATCACATATACGATAACTCAATTTGTCAATAAAACATATTTTTGATAATACGATATGTATTCTTTGAGCCAACAACCCATAATATGATATTCTCTATATCGCATATACGATAACACGATATTCGCCATAGCGTATTATCGATAACACGATATGCCACCATAGTGTATTATCAATAACATGATATGCCACCATAACGTATTATTGATAATATGATATTCGCCATAGTGTATTATCGATAACACGATATGCCACCATAGCGTATTATCGATAACACAATATGCCACCATAACGTATTATTGATAACATGATATGTCAACAATGCGTGTTATTGATAATACAATATGTTACGATAACCTCTATATCGCATATACGATAATACGATATTCGCCAAAGCGTGTTATTGATAACACGATATTTGCTATAGCGTATTATCAATAACATGAAATTCGCAATAGCGTGTTATCGACAATACGATATGTTGGCATAGCGTGTTATCGATAACACGATATGCCAACAAGACGTGTAATTTATTTTTCTCTAGATCACATATATTATAATATGATATTTGTCATAGTGTATTATCAATAACACTATATTCACCATAACGTGTTATCGATAACATGATATGCCAACAAGATGTGTTATTTATTTTTCTCTATATCGCATGTACAATAATACGATATTTGTCATAGCATATTATCGATAACACGATATGCAACTATAGCGTATTATTGATAACACGATATTCGCCAGTATTATTATTTATACAATTTTTCATCAAGTCAGGGATAAAAACCTCTGAGATCGTGTACATGCTTATATAAGATGTTCTACATAGTAAAACTTGCATATAAAAAATCATACTAGAGTCCTTTTTTGCACAATAGGATAGGAGGCTATCATAGCTATTATACAATGTCTTTCCTTAGCATTTACATCCTTCTCCATTCTTATATAGCCATGTTCTCCCTAGATAGTCCCTCAAGATTCATTTTTTGAGTTGTAGTATCATCTTGATCTCCTTTTATAATGATAGATAGTTTATGTGGTTAGAAATTTTTAGATGAAAATTAGAGAAGAATGATTGCAGATGAAATTAGGGAGGCCAACAATCGCCGAATAGAAATCGGAATTTATTGTTGATGAAAACTGCCGGGCGAAAATCACAAATTGTCTCTGAGCTCCGATCTCCTCTTTGTTTATACTTCATCACAACTAGTTTACACGATTTTCAACCGAGTTTTCACTCAGAGGAATCACCAGCGTCTAAAGTCGTATACCAATGAATGCGACTTTGTGAGGGTTTAACACAATATAAAACCCTACCTCCGGTCAGGGGTATTTTAGTCTAAATTTTAACTTATATCATGTTATTCCAAGTTATATGACATTTCCGTTTCAAATTCAAAGAATATATAATATTTCATTCTTTGACCAGGCTTATAACGTAAACACTACATGATTTGATTTTTATAAATATTATGTCGAAAAGTTCTTTCTTTTATGTTAAAATGGGGTTTTCGGTTTGGAGAAATGTAAGTCTATGCTTCAACTGCAGCTGCAGGGACTAGTGAGCTGTAGCCCTAATTTTACCCGTCAGGACCAGGGCCTTATACCCTATTAAGTAAGCCGGGGCCATTATTTGATGGCGGGATCTGCTGCAGCAGCGGAGGCTAGGTGTCGGGTTTACATTAGAGGTAAATTTTGCATTTGATGTTTGTCTGTTGTATTTTGGGTTTACTGTTCTACTAAAGCTTATGGTGTTAGAATACTTTTCTTAATGAACCTTAAAGGTTCAAGGTGGGCTCGTTGGGTGGGTGAGACCGTATGGGTAATGCTCTCCCTCTACCATGGGTACCATGTTCAATACCTAGCGAATGATTTTAGGAAAATATTTTCTTGACGGCATTCTATAACCAAAATCTGTGGTCATGCTACATAGGTATTTTATGTAGGATAATAACGGTTTTTCCTATGTATAATGTTTTATTTGTTTTAAATCAATAACTTTATTTGATAAAAAATTTAATTCTATATTAATAGCTTCATTTTGTTTAATATAAGCAATTGGCTGCTCGAAAAAAAGAATCATAATCTTATTTTCCCTCCTTCAATAAAAATTATTATTTTTTAAAATAAAATTATTAATATAAGATGAAAGGAGTAATTACAATTTTTCCTATGTAACATATCTCATGGTTTGTGGTCATGAATTCTAAATCATTAAGCTAAGCGCGTCCAAGCTTTTAAATGGGTTCTTGTGATGCATCTTTGAGATGATTGGATGCCTCAAAATGGGCTTACAAAAGAGAACCCTGAAAGAATCATTTGGATTTAAATTCAATGAACAAATTGTAAATGGGTGTACGAACTAGCACCGTTATTTTAGGTTTTTTCGAGCTTATAAAATATTCTAAAAACAATGGTAGAGTTGGGAAAAAGAAAGCTCAAGTAAACCAATGGGCCTAAAACATTCTAACTATCACTAAGTTGTTTAGAATTAATTTATCAAATACTTTGGCTTATAAGTAAATTAATCCTTGGATTTGTCGGCGGACATTAATTGAGAGTAACTACTGATATGGCTTAAAATATCTAGTAAAATTGATGTATACTAAGCTGGGATATTTACCTGAAATATAAAACATTGCACATTTATGTTGCAAACATTATGTGTGACGGTGGATCTCGTTTAGTTTTTAACTTGGGCAATTACCTGAAATACTAGCCTGGGGATATTTACCAGCAAATAGAAAATTTTGCAACCTTATTTGTGATGGTGGTTCTTGTTTAGTTAATTAAATGACCACTGCTTAAGTTTGTGAATATGTCCTATTTCTTAGTTGTTGAACAAATAGATTGCAATTTCTTCATTGATGAACATGTAAGTTAAATACGTTAGCAACATGACAAACTTGAATATGTTTTGTCACCTCAATGATTATATGTTCATGCATAGAGGTGACAAATGGCAGGCCTTAAGCCCCGCCCGTTCGTGACCTGACCCGGCCCCATAAAAAGGCCGGGCTATGTATTTTGGTCACTGGGTCTAAATCGGCCCAGGCCCACATAAACCCTGCTCCTGCCAATAACTATAAAAAGAGCCGTTGGAGGGCCAATCAATCTGTCATACAGGCCAATAGATTGGCAATAGTGTAAGTGTATAAAAAATCCTTTATAAATTGGAGGGAGGGGGGAGGGAATTTTTTACTCTTCACTCTTACTCAATTTCTCAAGTTTCAAATTAATCAAGTAATAAAAGGCTCAAGGCTAAAGCAATCTCTCACTCCAAATCCTTTATAAATTGGAGGGAGGGGGGAGGGAATTTTTTACTCTTCACTCTTACTCAATCTCTCAAGTCTTAAATTAATTATGTAATAAAAGGCTCAAGGGTAAAGCAATCTCTCACTCCAATTCTTTCAAGCTCATTCCTCCATTCTTCAAGAATACTTTTTAACTCTTCAAGCTTTCTCATATGATTTTCTAAACTCAAGTCTTTGAGGGGAAATTCTAAATTTGATATAATTTTATTGTAATATTATTATTTTATTATTTTATTTTACTTACTTTCTTTCTAATTATATCTTAACCTTTCTTTTTTTAAATAAATGACTCAATACTCTCACTTCTATTCCGTGAATGAGTCCAACACTCCGGAAAGTCAAATGACCATTAAATAAGGGAATCCAATTCATCACGATGACGAGTTCGACATCTCATTCTTAAAAAATAAAGAAGAAGAGCAACCAATTGAACCGGAAGTGGCTACTAAGTGTACTAAAGAATCGCAAAGTTTCTTATGTGTAGGAGCACTTAATAAAGCAAGAAGTGTCAAACCTAGATAAACCCATACATATGCTACAATGAGGCAATTTGTAACCATTACAAAGCACATCATAATATCAATATTTATTTGTTAATTTAAATTTTATATCCACTTAATTGGTAATTATTTATTTAACTAATAATATTTTAATAATTTTCCCATCTAGAAATCATCAACCCCAACCTAGTGCACTTGACTCTTCTTCTCACCCAATTTGCTTTGCTCCCTCTTGAAACTGTTACTTTAAAAATCAATGATCCAATTTGTATGTTTCTTTTGCTTAACTATACATAATATGAGCCGTATGTTACACCCCAAGATTTTGTTCTTCTAATGTCATTTTATATAAAAACCATCTCAAGAAATACAATATCATTATCAAACTAAAACATTTGTCAAGATACCTTGTGATGCAAGCCACTTGCTTTTTGAACATACCAATATTAAATCTGAGTACATATTAACTATAATCAAACTATAGCATAAAACAAAAAAAAGGTATTGCTCATGTACTTATTTAGAAACTATAATACAAATACTACAAGAAAAAAAGACTATTAACAACACTTAATAGTCTTAAAGTGTCATTAATTACTATTAGTGATGCTTAAAAAGTGTCACAACAAGTACCTTCGGTACTGCTAATTAGCGACTCATATGAAAAAATATCACTAATAGTACTACTATTAGCACCATTTTTTTGTGTCACTAATATAATTTTTTTGCAACACTTTATAAAGTGTAGCTAATAATAAATTGTTAATGATATAAAAAAATTTAAAAACCTTATTAGCGATGTTTGTTTGTGCGTTGCTAATAAGAAAAAATAAAAATATTATTAGTGACACTTTCAAAAGTGTTGCTAATAAAAAACTTTAAAAAATAATAAAAATAATTAAGCATCCCTAATAAGAAAATAATAATAAAAACTATTATTAGAGATGCTTTCAAAAGCATCACTAATAAGGAAAAAATAATAAAAATGGTTATTAGTGATGGTTTTAAAAGCATTGCTAATAACTAACAAAAAATAAAATCCCCTCCACCTGGGAGCCAGATACTGGCAGCAAGCCATACTCAGGTGCCCAAAGCGCTTTCCTCTGGGAATAAAGGAAAGGGCAGAAGGAAAAATAGGGGGGGCGGAGTCGGAGCTGGAATTCGGACTCTAGTACCTAAAGCCCGCTCCTCTAGTAATATGCCAGGTAGGAGGGGTCAGAGAGGGAAAATGGAGGGGGGGGGGAGTGGGTGACTGACCGGGAAGAGGAAGGAAAAAAAATAAAAATTGTTACTAGAGACTCTTTTAAAAGTGTTGCTAATAACTGAAAAAAATAAAATCCCCTCCTTCACCTGCAAATGAAAATTGGGGGGGGGAGGGGGGAGGGGGAGCTAGAATCTGGCAGTGAGCCAGAGTCCCCTTGGCAGTATGCAAGAAAGGAAATGGCGGAAAAGAAAAGCAAGGGGGGGAGCCAGAATCCGGCAGGAAGCTGAACTCTGGCACCCAGAGCCCATTCCTTCGGTAATATGCCATGTATGAGGGGCATAGAGGGAAAATGGAGGGGGGTATAAAACGACGAGGGCAAAATTTTGCCTGCCATAAGCTTTTTTGCGAAGCTTCTTGATACACATCACAAATAGTTATCAATCAGCGACACTTCTATTGAAGCGTCTCAAATACTAGATATTTTTTTTAAAAAATAGAACTCCTTGCAACGCTTCCAAAGAAGTGTCACAAACAACTTATTATTTGCGATGTTTTCATATAAGCGTCGTAAATAGTAACAGGCGGAAATAAAAAAGGCATTCCTAGAATTTTACTGCTCCTACGTACATACATCAAATGAGTGCTAAGTATATTGTATACCTAGTGGGATGACTAAACAAGAACTACAATGAGATATTATAAAAACAACCAAACTAATAATGACATATTAAGATCAACCTTTATTATAAAGTAAACATATTCACTAAAGTCTAGACAACATCAATGAGATCTTCATGACTCCTTAAAATATATACCACTTAACAAGGTAGTTTTGGACTCTTGCTAAATACTATAACCATCTTCATCTATGTCATGAAGGTAATACCTATAATGACTCATGGACCCAGATGGTCAAGATTCTCTATTTTATATGATTACCAAGGGCACCTTTGTTGTGCTGTGCTGAATTCATGATTTATATAAAGGTTTAACTTATTTAAACCAACTCCCAAGCCTTGAGGAGATGATCTAAAAATAATAAATTCCTAAGCCTTGTGGAGCATAAACCCATGATCATTTTTATATAATGAATCTCCTCTACGTGACTAAGAGGGCCCAATCTTGGAGCTCAGACTGACACTAGGCACCAATTTCAATAAGTGTCTTATATAATGGTTTACCTCTACCCTTTTGGTAGGCCCAAACTTAGGATTCATTTACCCATTATTCACACATATTTTCTCATCATATATTTTGATATTTACTTTTATACTAAAATATACCTCACTAGTAGTAAAATCATTAGTGAAAACTTTACTTTGAAAATATGAACTGAAGTATCATCAATTTTCCTCTCATTGCATTGGTGTTGGTGCTGATGGCCATCAATACCAATATCGACGTATCAATAACTTGCCGATAATGAGTACACTATAATAAGTTAGGTTTGCTGGTATCATCACCTACATGTCAGTCTCACTAATAATGTTCGGTATAACACCAATATGCACCCCTATGCATCAATGCCGGTAATGATTCATATTCTCCTAACTATCAACATCATCATCGACGTATTGGTAAACATGTCAATGATTAGAACAAAAGGATATAAGTTTTAGTTTTGGTGCTAGAGCGATTCCCCTTGGAAAGGACATTCAAGTAAAACTTCTATATGCATAAGACTTTAATTTCATGATGCATTTAAAACACATATAATATATAAGTCTAAAATCATGATCTTAATCCATCAATTTTACTGCCATGACCATAGTAGTATCCCAAATAACATATTCATAGACAAAAGCATAGATTTAAACATTAGAAGAGAAACTCATAATTACTAGATCATGCTCTTTTTTTATGCTAAAGGATACAAATAGTTCGAAATTAGCAATTTAACCTTTCTCCTTTGTGCGCGAATCCCCAACATTCGACTTTTTATCCCTTTTTCTAGTTTTTAATGAACCATTGGCATACCTTCTTGGCTAAAAATCATTTTTTGAAGAGATGAGTCTTAGGGCATCAAAAGGATATTTATATGAGAGGAGAATAATTGAATATGATGCATAATCATCTATTTTAAATAATTTTTATTCTCATAGACAAAATGTCCCATAAACCAACATGTTGTTGACTCTTCGTACAAAACCTAGAAATTCATTGGTGTTTCACTAATACATCATCGTCTACCAATAGTACAAATGTTACTCCTCTACGCGCTCACTACATTTATGCTAGTGCAAAATATTTAAATTTATTCAAATTCTAATAATTTAAAAATATAAAAAAACTAATATATTTGGGAGTGTTATATAATATGTGCCCAGTATATCTGGAAGGGTGTGCATAAGGCGCTTTGTGTGGTGTTGGATCGAGATGCTTGTTATTTACGAGTTGGTGGGTCACAAGCGCCTCAATCTGATGGTATACGATGCGGCCAGCATGCCCCTCTAAATATGCTAGGTCCATCTTAATTTTTTATATAATATTTATATTAAATACATGTGTTATTTGTTTATTCATGCACGACTAATAATTGAGATAATAGAAATGGTCCAACAAAAAGTTCAAATAACTATACGTCGCTAGTTTACCGAAAGCCAAGTACGTGGATGCATGAAGCATCAGCTTTATTATAGACGCCAAACATGGCAGGAGAGAGTGTGGGTTACATGCACGTGCTGGAGAAGGTGGATGACTTCCTAATAATGATAAGCCTTTCTTTATTTTCCTTTTCCCTTCAGCCACACCAACTTTTTATGCTCAGTGCTTACTGGCCGACTGCCTTGCAGTGTCACCCTCGATGCACACTTTCCTACCCACCAATTTTCACATTTCATGCTTCCCTAGAAATACCGTGCACATAAGCAGCATTGGGCACCTCCCCTAAATCTCTAATTTACTGTCTATCATCTTTGGAATCGTATGCCTCCCATCAATATTGGCACTGCTGATATCGAGGTACAAAACAATTAACATATAGCTCGGAGTATTTAGGAAGCGTTTTTTTATGCTATGTGGGTTAACATGCGCTACTGTTTGTGTCGTCAATTTTAAAAATCAATGCCTTTCTTACACTCGGCTCACGTTGAGTGTGGAGTATAAAAAATACTTCCAAATACTTGATGGCTATATATACTTCACAATGAGCAACACATAGTTTCATCAAGAATACAGTCATGTCTCTCACACAGTATTATGTAAGCTTGGAGGACATGATTATTACCCATTGGAGGGTTTGAACTTTGAAGTGATCATATTATTCTTATCTTGATCATTGGATGTTAAGATAAATAGATCAATATTTGTAAAGGAATGACTAGTTAAACCACTGGTTTTTTAAAATGAAGGTATATGATTCCAAGTTAGAAAAGAAAATGAACCTGAAAACAGGGCCTAAGAGTGATCAAACATACAAAGTTCAAGTTTATATTGCCCCAAAACAATTATGTTTATGTCTTTTATTTATCAGGTAAATAGGTGAGAAAACTCATTTTAATTAAAAAGAGAGAAAGAAAGAGCCAAGAATACAAACTAATAAAGTTACAGACGTCATTTTCAGCTATGAATGGAAACTCAACAACAATTTTAAAAAATAAGAATTAACAGATACACTAACTCTAACTTGCCTTTCACACTTCAAATAAAAATGTCACTTATGAGTGAATTTATTTCTGGAAATGCGGCTATTTCTCTTTGTCTAAATGAAGTAAACTGCGTAGTTCATGAAAAATTTTATAAGCAAACCTAAGTCTGAAATGGAGTGACTAAAAAACTAGATGTGTTGGCGCTCCTATTGAGCTTGATTACAAGAAAGATCCACTCTAAAGAATATGAGAATATTACTCATGAACCATTTAGAATAACTGCAAGAGAAGAAAATACCATGAGTCTATTCAAGTTTAAACTTGCATAGAATACATCTATTAGTAAGTTGAATTCCCTGGATCTTGTCTAAAGTGAGTAACTGACCATGCAACATCAACCAGCCAATAAATAAATGACGTGGAATATGATGTTTGAACCAAACAATGGACGTCTAATTCAGATTTGAATGATGTTTAGAGAGCACCTTGTACACTGACTTAGTTGAGAACTTCCCTGAAGAGCTAGACTTCCATTTAACTTAATTTTCTTGATTAAGAATAAGAAGATTATCACTAATGGTATGAATAACATGATCACATCTCATGTTAATATGCTAATTCCACATCTAATGACCTTCAATCAAGCAACATATGCAAAAATATGACTCCCCATATGAAAAATAAGGCACTGACCATAATTATGGAGGGTAAAATTTTCTATTTCTACCCAGGGATCTAGCTAGAATACGGTATCTTTGCCATCATTAATCTTATAATAAATAAAATTCATCGTGATATTCCTCATTCAGAGAATATGTCCAACTTGATTAAGAATAAGAAGATTATCACTAATGGTATGAATAACATGATCACATCTCATGTTAATATACTAATTCCACATCTAATGACCTTCAATCAAACAACATATGCAAAAATATGACTCCCCATATGAAAAATAAGGCACTGACCATAATTATGCAGGGTAAAATTTTCTATTTCTACCCAGGGATCTAGCTAGAATATGGTATCTTTGCTATCATTAATCTTATAATAAATAAAATTCATCGTGATATTCCTCATTCAGAGAATATGTCCAAGAATAAGAAGTAAATGAAGGAATAACACAATGCCAAATAGAGGAGTCGAGAATGTAATCCCCATATACCCATTTAATCCATAAAGAATTATTTTATTTCAAAATCATCCAAAAATATTTGGCTAAACCAACATAGCACCAATCTTTCATTGATCTAAATACCCAAGCCTCCCTCTTTTTCGGGAAATATGTTTATGTGTTGTTTAAATGCAAAAGCAAGGTGGCTTTAAAGAGTAAATATTTTCGTTAGGATAGTTGAAAAACAAAGCACAAGGAGAGTTGAAAACAAAGTGTCTTTAAAGCAGATGTGAAGTTTTGTATTGATGATTTAAAGCCTCTCTGTTTTAATCCTTGAAGTTCATCTAAACAGTGACTTAGTTACTGGCAGTGAAAGAGATGAAGAATCAAAACAGAGGGAAGGCTTAAGTAGCCTGTGTCTTCCCAAGTAGATGGATTAAAGGGCATTTATGCTAAGATTGGCCGACAAATGGGCTGGCCTCGCATTATTGGGCCTACTCCAAGTTGCGTTTTTTGTACTTGGGTACAACGTTGGGGTTTGATAATTTCTCCCTGGGTAGTAATTCAACCAGTACGAGATAGGAGGGATAAGGATAATTTTCTGACCAGGAATGTCACATAGATCCTGGATACGTAAATTAGACCTTTAGTCGCATTGACCCGGTATTGGAAGAAGGCTCCAGTTAGAGCCCATCGAATCTTGCTGTGCAATATGCTACATTTTGGCTTGGTTAGTGCAATAAGAATTGCATTTGCTTGAGAGTTGAGAGAATAGGATTTATTTTAAGAATATATGGTATTCTTCATATGATAGTAATTCTAGCTAGCCAAATCTTGTTATAGTGAGATTATGTAATTTGATAGGGATAGAGAAGGCTCCATTTTGAATTGTCAATTCAAGTCTAGAACTTGGAAGGTCAACACTCACTTTCAAATGACTGATGTGCCAAAAATTGTGTTTCTCTTATGAATTTGATTATTATATTCCTCATGAAAGTAATATTTATTACTCCTTTTATCTTAAATTAATAATTCTATTTGGCAAAAAAAAATTGCTCCATATTAATAGCTCATTTTATTCACTTTAAGTAATTTTATACTTTAAAAAGGATATCATGAGTTTATTTTCTCTTCTCTATGTATATTTTACCGGTCAATATAAACCACTATTTTTTAAATATTGCTATTAATATAGGGCAAAAGGAGTATTTTCAAATATATGAAATAATAGTGCTACTCTCATTAACCCAACCTTAATACTGAGCTGGCCACAAGAAAATTTTCTTTTTGTATTTATTAGCTCAAATTCTCTCTTCATTAACGGTATTAGAAATATGCTATTCAAACTCTAATTTCAAATTAACATAACTAAATTGGCCCAAAGTATTCCGGTTGAAGTGAGGTAGCTGGATTCTTTTTCTTTAGCTAGAAAGTGTGATTGTGTTTGACTATCCAATGGATGTGGACTTGGACACTAGCACATCTTAAATTATTATCACGAACACATTTAAAATACTGTGGCTAATTACTTGCTAATAATAAAATGGTGGTCATTATATCGTTATATTGAACGATAGAGCAATTGGACATGTATACTGACTGGTGCTCCCTACATTTGTACCCAAGGCTACTTCTTGCTCCTGAAAGGGTCTTTTTATGCCAAAATTAAAGTCTACTCATTGCGTACATGTCAGGCACAGGATGGGTGTGCATTAGCGTGTGGACATGTCTACATATGGGGCCTACCCACCATGAAATATTATTATAAGGGCAGAACTAGGATTTCATCTTGAGGGTGTTGGGGGTTTGTGCTAAAAAAACATAAAAAATTTATATTTTGATGTAAACTGTCATAATCCAATTTGATAATGAGCCAAAAACACTATGATTTAAAAATTGGTATACTTTCAACCTAAAAACTTATAAACAAAGCAAAACAATTTATCATCCATAAGAGTGAAACTTGAGTTCTTTCAAATCCGTAGTCTTATACGAGTGACTACTAATTTTTTCAAGAATTTCCCTTTCAATATACACAATCAAAGAGTATGTGAGAAAATCATACTTGATTTTGTTTTGAAGCATTGTTTTAATAATATGCATGATTGAAAATGGTCAACCCATAGTTGTGGGAGAAGTTGGGAGAGTACAATTACAACAACTTGATAAACAAGTAGTTAGAATTTTTTATCTTCTAGGCGTAACATATAATTGACACAATTGGGAATTTTTTAAAGTCCTCATTTGGAACTACATCACACTTGTAGTGGAGAAGTTGCATTCTAAATATACTTTCTCATAATTTGTGAAGTCTTGTAAATAAAACTTGTCTACTAACTGTCACACCCCTAATTTTTACATTATTTTTTTTGAAAAATACATGTTTTTCTTTTTTTGAAGAAGACAATAATACAAATCTCTTTCCATATTTCTGCAATTGCAACAATTTAAATCAATAAAATAAAGAACTAAGGTATCACTATCATTCACAAAACATTTTTTGTGTGATAATAATACCTTAATATGAAGTATCTATTTATTAAAATATGCACAGAATCTACTAGTTCACAAGTTTTTGTTAATAACATATAAACAAATGAAAGAGAAATTGCACACTCACGTGCCTAGTCAAACCTAGCTGAAGCATCTCCATGAATGTAGAGTAGAACTTTACTATAATTATGGCCTTCACATCACCTTTAATGTCTCGGCTCGAACACCTACACCATAAAGGATGCTGAGTATACAAACATACTCAGTGAGATAACAATCTTAAGGCAACACAAAAATTTGATTAACATACTATAGTATTCTCATTAGAAAATGAGTCGATTCATTAGAAGAAAATACATGCCTTTTATATAAATCATTTTATTTATAAGTAGAACCCTTCCCAAGGTTCTCTAGACACAATGGCCTTATCTAGGAGCTCCCCTCGATACGATATTAGGCCATCACATTGTGACCTCAATGCTATGAAGTCTTCATTTCTCCATCTATGTCATAAAGTAAAGGCTCATAGGGCTCATGGACCTTAGTGTTGAAATTTTTATTTTCCATTATCATCAAAACTTTTTGATTGCGCTGCGTAGGACTGGTCATCTTTTAATGCTCTAGTTTATTCGAACATGTCTCCCGGGCCAAGGAAGCAGTCCTACATAAATCAAGTTTTTAGAAAGCCAAAAAACCTTGTTCATTTTTCATACTAAGCATCTTCTGTCTATGTGGCTAATGACTCACTTTTAGAGCCTAGATACCAAGGGTTCCTTTGATCTTAGTTGCCTTATGTATAGTCTTTTAGGTCACTATTCGTCTCAATTAATGGTCTCATACACATGCATGGGAAATATTAACCCTCAATATTGCATGCATAAATGATCTTCATCCATGCTTTATAACATGTCGAAAACCATGCAATATCAATCATACATACTATAGATTACACTTGTTATAATTATGAGGAAATCCAAAAATTATAATTTTCATTGGTAGCCTTGCAGACATGTCGATGATTCCACCGATGACCATTGGTGAATTTATGAACATATCAAACCCTGCCAATAGTGACTATCAGTTACCCTATAGACGGGTTGGCACCTCACCGATGACCATTGGTAAATTCACCAATATGTCAAACCTTGCCAACTATAATACCAAATACCCTTTGTGACTTACAGACATGTTAGTACCCTCACCAACTGTAATGACCCTAATTTTCTGGCATGATCTTTTTATAAAGATTATATTTTTTATAATTCCCTAAGTTTTGAGCTCCCAGGCATGAGTATAACAAGTTGAAAAACACATAAATCGAAGTCTGTTCTACCAGCATGACCCACTTTTATAGTACAGGTAAACTAGCTCATAAGTAGTCTAGTCTCATAGGGCTCGTCAATACGAGCTTAATGGTACCAAGAACGTGCAAAATCGAATTCAGGATAAAAAGTTACTCATATTTAAAAGTTAAGGTTAAAAAAAAGTGTAATGTGCTTGACAAATGCGTGTTTTTCATGCGTGCACCCCTAGAATTGGCGGCACGGCACCGCCTTCCAACGGCTATAAACCCCGCTCCCCACAGTTAATTTTCTTCATACAATTTCTTTTCCTCCCCTTTCACTATTTTGGACCCGTTTTAAGTCCAAATTACCCGATCCAAGACTCGTTTCCTACTAAATCAAGGGTGCTCTACATAGTAGAAGGGTTATTTTTTTGAGGTGACCTTTTTAAAGTCAAGAAAACCCTACCCCTCTCCTAATCCTCCCCTTTCTTCTTTTTACTATTTTTGGACCATTTTAAACCCTTTTTAGTCCATTTAAAAGTCGTACCCCACAAAATCAAAGGCATTCTATGCATTGGGAAGGTTATTCTGCCAAGCTGACCACTTGAAGATTACTATCTTAAGGAGGGTTTTTCTTTATATCTTGCAAGGGGATTTTCTTATACTTGGCATGTGTTAGAGGTAGGTAGTTTTAAATTCTGATTGTATGTCGATATTTTGACACACCAATGTCTTGTTAAAGGTCTTCTTCTTATGTTTCAAAAAGGAAATCTATTTTTAAAAGCATCTCCTCTTTACAAAAGATATCTCCCAGTTTTGGGTAAATGTACCCTCTGGATAGTTTCAGGTTTCTCGAAACTAGGAATTATTATGATGATTTTGGATACTGCCACATTTGGCTTTGGCACGCATAGGAACTGGGATATCATAGGAGATTCTTTTTTCTTCCATCTCCCATTGCCCCATGAGCATGGGTGTAAGTCGTCTGGTATCGCGACATTCTGTGACCGTGTTTTCAGACTTTTATTATTTTTTGAATGATTTTAAAGGAAAGATGACACAATTTTTACACCCATGAAACATATCTTTAGAACATAACTCAACTACTGAGTATAAATTTACTTACCCACCCTCAGATTCTATCGGTGTGTCTTTCAAAATTGAAGGAGCTTCAAAGAGACTTCTTAAATTTTAGTTTTTGTACTTTTTTGTAATTTGTATAATATTTGTAATGACTGATGTATAAAGGCATGTTATGCCCAATTTTGGAAATCCTTGTATAATGCGAAATTATGTTGTAATTACTCTTTTGGTACATAGTGATCCTTGGCAAGAGGAAATTAAATTTCGTTACATTTTCAAAAATTATTTTCTTTTATTTCAAAAATACAAGGGGTGTTACACCAATGCCTATCGGTGAGTTCATTGACGAGTCAACCCTTACCGATAGAGACTCCATTGGCAACTTCTCAGATGGGCTGGTACCCTCGCCAGCATCCACTGGTGAGTTCACCTACATGTTGAACTCCATTGATAGTGGAATGACATTATCGTGCCATTCTCATTGACACCTCATTGGTGCATCATTTACTTACACTACCGATGACCAAAAACAACATGTATGCTATGCACATATGTAGAATCACTGTTCATCTTCTTCCTTTCATCAGTGTAACCACCGACATGTCAGTAACTTCATCGACAATCAGAAATTGCATACATATACTCTCATTCATTTTGGAAAATCATACTTATGTATATACTTCTTAAAAATCTTTCCCAAAAGAAGTCATAAACCCAAACCATGAGTTTTTCTTCCTATTATAGTAAAAATCGTGATTTTGACTTAGAAGACTATGAAATTCACAAACTTCATTTCAATTAACCATCTATCCATCTCAAATCATAAAATGCATGAAAGAATTCCAAAACTATACTAATCCAACGAAAAACATGAATTTAAAAAGCTTTCCAACCTTAAACGCAAGTGTCTCTTGATTATGGCATTCACTTCACTCTTGGTTGTCCACTGCTCCCTTCTCTGGAAGCAAGTCTTCCCTTCAACTCTCCTTTCCTCTCCTCAAACCGTTCATAAGCCTTAAATACTATCATAACTACCCACGTACTTCGAAGCTGACTAACCGCCTCGTATTCTAGAGTAATTGTGTGTATGAAGTTACCATCGACCACTCCATCCACACGTCTACCAATGAAAATTCTCTAAGTTCTATCAGCAAGTCCATCGGTGCTTTGATGATTTACCAATGACTAAAAATATAATATAATTTATATTAATTTCTTTAGAAAATAAGAGTTGTTACATAACCGATGAATACCGTCCATTCTAAAATTTCAGACACATCTCAGAGATTAATTAGAGCTAAGATAAGATTAAGCAACTCAATAAAATTCTCAACAAAGCAAACATTCAATTCTTGTAATTGAGTGAGAATCTATTGTAACATAAAAAATATATACTCAGTAATAATGCTCAACTGTAGTGACATCATCTTGTTGATGGCATTTTCAACTCTATGTTTCATACATCAAAATATTGTTTTTCAAGGGCAAGTAAAACATCTCATATATCATCTTTAAATTTTTGTATAAGTGCTTTAGTGGATAAAATAAAATAAAATTCATGACTTTAAATATGTCTTAAGATTGACCTGACATAGCTTAAATATGAATCAATAATTTCCAACATTTTTTTCCAAGGGATGTTAAATGAAGACAATTCAATGAAGTCATGGTCACATAGGTGAAATCTGCATTGATCTCCTTGTGAGGAAGAAGTAGTTCATTCTTTTGAAAAAGGGCCGAAATACAGTCCCCCTAGTTCAAAACATTAATTAAGAACTGTGAGTTATATGCCTTTTATGTTACAAATTTCAAAGCTACTTTGATTGCAAACATGTAGAATCCCTAAGTGTAGCTTAAAAGCAAAAGCATAAAAATCATGACACAAGGTATTTTTATGTAGAAATCCACTCCGAGAAAAACCAAGAAACATTTTGTCCATGTAATGCCCAGTAAGTATGATTCCATGTTCAAAGATAAATTACTTTTATATTAATTTATTTAGATCACTTTGCTTAGTGAAGGTTAGTTTAATTAATGTCTAATCTAATGTAGAGATTAGAAACCCACCTAAGTTATTTTTTTAGGAGTCGCCCAATGGACCTTAACCAAATATTGGAAAGTCCAAAGGTCCTACCCAAGGCCCAAACAATGTAATTTGAAATAATATTAACTTCCCATTAATTTAGGAGAAACCACTTTAAGTTTAATTCTGAGACCATTATTGGTTAATAAAAAGATGGGAGTTAATTTGGACATTAAGGATTATGGGAGTTGGTTACATTCACTGAAATCCCACACCCACCTCCATATATTTCTAACTCCCCATGTCACACACATCCCCACTATCTTCTTCTCCATTGGACCTATCTCTTTTCCATCTTCTTCCCTTGCTTCTTCGAAATCCGCACCCTACTCTTAATCAACACTAATTTCCTTTTACTTCTTTGTAACCAGTAGTGCCCTCCGCTTTCCCCCTCATGTACAGAAACAACTGTAACGCCCGGGAATTTTTAACATATTTTCTTAAAAATACAAGGAAAATATTTGTAATATAACAACTGTAAATTGAGAAAATTGATGAAATATGAAACATGTGAAAGCAGTTTTATAATTTAAAACATCACACAACAATTTTTTTCATATATTATTCTTTTTAATCAAATATCATACGGCCAAACTAAATATTCTTATGTGCTACTAGAAAACAAATGTACAAAATAAATAGTCATGATCATGGACTTTAAATACAAAACTATCCCAGACATCCCTGAGTACAAATTTCATAAACAGTCATACTCTAATCAAAATTACAAGCCCAGAAAGTATAAACACCTTAATTTTCATTGTACCCCATATATTAGATCATGCCAAAAATAATACTCACAGTAAGTTAAGGATATACATGAGTCAATGTAAATTAATCCAAATAAGTGTCTATCTCTAGGAGCTCTCTATCTAAAACTTGCAAAAGCCTCCCAAACATTAGGGCTAAAAAGAGGGAAAATAAGTATTTTCATATTTAGTTGGGGAATTCTAAACAGTGAACTCTATAAGTTTATACATAAATGCGTTCATACAACTCAAACATGAAGCATAAAAATATATAAACACATCAAAGTCACATAATATAACAATCATGCACAACACATACTATCTTACCTCTCTTACACTTTCTCTTATAGTTAGTTAGAGTCTTATGCAAAGCATTCTTAATATCTTACTCATACCATCTTACTCAAATTCTTACTCTTATAGTCTTGTTCTGAAATATACGATTACAGTCATGGTCATAAACGTACTCTTATAGTCTTGGTGAGCAACATACTCTTATAGTCTTGCTCAGAAACATATGTTTATAATCTTGCTCAAAATCTTACTCTTACAGTCTTACTTGGAATCTTACACTTACAATCTTGTTCATGATCTTACAAACTTACTCATACAATCATACACATACTATCAATCACTGAAGCTCATTAGTATTAACAAGCACCAATGTCAAAATGAGAAGGAATGCCGCTGAGGCATTGCCTTAACCTCCGAGGAGTAACTAGATGTCATGGACTTTTGTAAAGGCAAGGCAGATCTATGCTCATGGGGCATAAGATCAAATAGGTAAGAGTAGATCAATGATACTACTTATGCATGCAAATGACCACACTTTAGGGGCTATACAATGCCAACTAAGGGCAGAAGTCATACCATGTCACTCTTGGGCTAGAATCTGATAGCGTCACTCTTGAGTAGAATCATATAGTGGTGACTAAGGGTAGAAACATACAACACTCTCAAAGAGCATCAAATGTTTGGGTTGAATAAAACACCAAGACAAAATAAAAAACATATATTACTCTCAACAAAGCATCAGATGTCTAAGCTTAGATACAAAACACAAACAACATCCCAAAGGATAAACACCATGGCAGGAAATGAGAAATGCTCAGTTGACTCATTATTGGTTGGTTCAAATATGAAACTTAATCCATTGAAAACCTTAGGTCTCAAATTCACAATGTTATCATATTAGATTTGCTTACAATTGAAGTTTGAATTAAGTAATTTATGCAGGTATAATTATATCATAAAAACTTCTATCTTAAAGTCTACCACTAACCAATTCGAAGTTGAGTCTATTCTGAAACTCTAGTCTGTTAGAGCAACATACATCACTTAACCTGTCCATCTCATAATCATAGCTCACCGTATAAAAAATCTTTACATATTCATACATTCTCCCCCATCCACCTTATGGCCAAAACATCTTACTAAGACTCATCAAATTAAGCTCCTTAGAGCCAACCCTAGTAATCACCCTCTTACTTATATCTCACTTATTATTCTTACATTCTACTTCCTAATATGTACATTATTCTTGTAAAATTATGTTGCACTCTTACTATCTAACAGTCCCCTATAAGGTTCTAAACCTAAGTTTGCTTACTAGACCCCCAATGTACTCTTCAATCCAAACCAAAGTCATCCACTCTAATCCTCGCCCGTCAAACTAACACCATTTGTCTTTTGTTATATGGTTACAATTTCACATCCACATCCATACCAAATCCTCTATCACCTATTACCATCCATTGACTATATGTACCCTACACACATACACATATCATCGCATGGGCATGTAGGAATCATACATACGTATGCCCATCACACATATGTATAATATATACATAATTCCATACACAAATTACCAACATAGTTGCTAACCATCACTAGCATACATATGATCCTCGTACATTAAACATACTTTTAGTTCATGTGCATGTCATATGCATTTTCAAACATACCATAATTTATCTTATTTCCATCTTACATCATGCAATTGAATCATCATCGAACATCCAAAACATTGAATCATATAATCATATCATGCTTCTACACATTCAAAGAATACTATCATAGAATTACGAGTTCAAATTCTCCTACCTTGAAATCAATGACATTCAATGGTGAGCAGATGACGGTGGCAGCCAAAAGCATAGCCTAGTTGAGACATTTGTAGTCCCAAGGTTTATGGAGTGCCAGAAGTAATCATGGCAAGACTGGGTAACACAAGACTATGTGGCAAAATCCGCAATCTACGATGGCGCACTACTATGGCCAGGTACAATGTTGTGCCCACAAGGAGTGCCGGGTGCGATCGGAAGTTGAGAGTGGACTAAATAGTAGTTGACCTAGCAAAGAAGCACTCAACCAACCGTAAGACCCCAAAATCGGTTGTGGACAACACCCAATGGTGGTGATTACATGTCATCGAGGGCCCACAAAAAGGGCTATAGGGTGTGGGTATAAGCTTGAGGATAGAGGAGAGGTGGAGGATTAAATCTAGTCGATGGTGTAGCTATTTGATGGTGAGGTAGCGCAAAATCAGTGCACAAACCCTATATCCTAAACTTCATGCGTGGCCACATGCACATGCAGCAAAAAGGGCCACTTGAGGGAAACAGGGCTATCAGTGGTTCTGGAGGTAACTCTCAGCCCATAAGGGCTACAGAGCTAAGGTCAGGATGTGGCAGCCGATCGAAGCGGCAACATCGCTGATCACCCACAACCAAAATAATTGGTGTGGGCAGCTATGCATCTCACACGACAAAGGGTAGGGGAAAGGTTCGAGGTCAGGAAAATGTGGAGAAAAGTCTACAAGTGAAACAAGGCTAACCAGAGGCCAATTGGTGACCAGAAGTGTCATAACGACATAACAAGCACTAAAGGTTGTATGAGTAAGACACACATTGAGGCATAGGGGCATAGCATAGGATAATATGGGGAAGTGAGGTGAAAAAATGACCCCTTACAATTGCCGGGCCAAGGTGAACTGGATAGAGTCTGACTAGAGTCTATTTGTTTGCTAGTGGCAAAAAATGATCAAAGGCAAAAAAATTGGGTTGTTTTGGCTCTGTGCAATTCTAAATTAGGCATACTAGGCGGAAGGAGGTTTGGAGCAATGACCTTTAGTCAATGTTAGGCCAAAGCATAACTAGATAAGGCCGGCTCACTGGAGGCTGTCCAAGGAAGGGCTGAACAACGCTGGCTCACCGGAAGCTGTCCAAGATAGAGTTTGCAAATGAAAGCGTAACATGGGAAAATGGATCAAAATTGACCTACCGGAAAGTGAAGGAGGTAGAGCAAGGCTTGGAGGGGTGGCCCACCACAGTCGCTAGGCTATGGTGGAGCTGTTAGAGGCGGCAGAAAACACAAAACAGTGAGAGGGAGGTGGGACCAGAAATTGCTAGGGGAGTCAGCTAGGCTGGCCAGGGGGAATTGCCTCGCCATTGCGGGCCCAAGGCAGGTCAAAAGGAGGCCGAACGGAGCCCATCACCAGTGCCATCTTAGCCTAAAACAAATTGGGAGAGAAGAGAGACCGGGGGGCATTTCTAGTTCATTCCAGAATAGGTGGGAAGCACCTATTCTATTTATTATTATTTCCTTTCCTTTTTTTCTTTTGATTTCTCCCTTTTTTGCACCAAAAATGAGTGTCAAGGCATTCAGCTTGCAACTAGGTCCCACCCCAACTCAACGAATGCAGATCCTATGTAAAATATACAAAATCAAATGTACCGAAGCCTCACATTTTCCTACTAAAAATGATAAAAAAAATAGCAATAAAATCACAAAAAAATTAGGGATGTTACAACAACAATTAGCACAACCTTTGCTTATCCTTGACCAAAACCATCCTCTTTCCTTTTACTCCATCACCACCAGAACCATCCCCTCTCCTTTGCACCCTCACACACTACACTAGCCCCTCTCCTACACCTACAAAACTTGCATCATCACCCCTGCACTAGTACAAATGCATCATCCCCTTTCTCCTTTGCAACCAGGAAAGCCCCCTTCTTTTGATCACTATCACATCCCTTCCATGCACCTTCACAAACCGTAAATAGTCCCTCCACTTGCTTCACCACGACCTACAACTTACACCTTCCCTACTCCATGACCTACAACCAACAATATCTAGCATCTCTTTTCTTGTATACTCTCCCTCACCAAGCAGCCTAACTTGCAACACCAAGCCACCCCTTCCCTCCTTTGTACACCATGGCTAGCAACAAACCCACCATTTCCACTTTCCCTTGCCAACAAGCACTCCAACGGTTCCAACCGACCCTCGGTGAACATGTAACTACAAACTACAACACACCAACATTCCAACTCTGTGAGCATCAACTTCTTGTCTAGTTTCGGCTTCTGCTTCCATGTCCTATCATCACTAGCTCCCAGTAGGAAATACCTTCAAATATATAAGGGGAGACAATGCCCACTACCACATGTTATATGCACCATGTTAGATGAACATATACTTTTCTATATTTGTGAATATGGGATAAAATGCCTCATGTGCATGATGTGTACGTGAAGCATTGGTCTTTGAACTATATGTGTGGTATATACAAACTGAGAAAAATAAAGTGCCTCTAACTCGTAATTAAGTTATAAGATTTATCTTCTCCTTTTTAAGCAAAACAATCAAAGATTATGCTCAAATTAACATGCCTAATTCCAATGTGTTCTAATAAAAAAATTTAACCAAATAAGCAAACAAATATAAAAAAAATTCACATAAAAACCCAACTAGGAAAAAACCATGAGATACTTTGTCTAGATCAACTATGCACTATGCAAACATGAGATTACAGAATTACTGATTACAAAGACAAAAGACTTATTCTTTTTTTTCTTCAAATAATTAGTTCTCTACACCACTCCTGAATTCTGAATCAACTACTCCTTGGTTGTTTACTGGCCATGGCTTGATTTTCTCCTCTTTTTTATCTTTAATCAAAGCAATCTCTCATCTCATCATTTGGAATGAATCTTCTATTCTCTTGGGGGTTGTTTGGGTACGGAATCAATTCGGTAGTGAATCAGAATTTTTTGGAATTAATTTTGCTGATTCAATATAGAATCGAAATTTCGTTTGGGTATAGAATTTTTAATATGGAATCGTGTTTGGATAGCGAATTGTGTTTAAGGTTAGATTCATTAGAATTTTTGGTAAATTGATAAATATACCCTTTAAATGGAATTATTTTGATAGAATCATGTTTGGGTATGAAATATGTGTATTTTTTGGAATCGTTGAACTTATGAAAAAATTACAAATATAACCTTGGTTTAGGTATAGTACGTGGTTAGTGTGCAACACAAATAATATGCCCGGCCCGATGTATTTGACTTTGGGCCCTATCGAACGCTTTAAGATCACCCTAAAAAAGATTTTTTATTTGGCTAAATTGATTGTAGATGTACAAGGGGCCTTATACTCCTCCTTAAACAGTCTTTTTATGGCTTGATGGGCCCATGGAAGTACGTACCGGCTTATACAAGTGCCTATCAGCCATACTTACCTATATCGGTTGAGACCGATATGGTATGATATGGGCGGTGATACACCTTACATAAAAATCAATATATATCAACTATATTGGATTGTACTGTATTGATACTGTAACACCTTTATATTATTCTTAAATGAAATTATGTAATGCCACATTAATAGAAAATGGATACTGTGGAATGTTAACCCTGGGATCACACATCCATCAAATTGAAAACAAATTTAAATAACATTACCACCCATCTGCCTCACATAACATTATTTTCATAACTTACAACCATAACTAAAAATAAACTTAGGATGATATAAAAAACTATTTCATATCATTATCATGTAGGAGTTACATTTCATTACAAAAAAAATATATTAGTACAATATGAGAAAAATATATAATTGACATAATGTCGATGTCGGCCATGTTGTGCACCAATTGGAGGTAATTGATAATGGTGACCAATGACATCTCGAAGTTCATCACGAAACGTAGACATTGCCCTATCATCTTGACCTACAAGTGTTTCAACTTGCCCCTCAACTTCATTCATTACATGTTCGTCTTTATTTTCCCAACTAGTGCAAAGTACATCTCGAAGATCAGGGTCGGTAGCACCATTATGTTGTTCTTGAATGAAATTATGTAGTGCCATTAAAATCCTCACCAATTTCACTTGAATAGGAAATGGATATTTTGGAATATTTTCAAATGACTTCCATCTCTCCTTCCACATACCAAATGTTCTCTCTATAATGTTTCGAAGAGAATAATGAAGTTAGTTAAACTTCTCAATTCTTCCTTGTGGGCCACGCTGTCGAAATTTAGGAACATGGTATCTCTGACCTTTACAGGGTCCTAAAAATCCCTTCTTATTTGGATACTCAACATCTACAACAAAATATTTATTTGGAGGTAACTTTGGGAAACCCGAGCTCTCTGGACTTAAAAGCACATCTTCTAACACCTTAGAGTCATGAGTTGACCCTTCCCAACCAGCCACTACAAAGATAAATCTCATACTAAAATCACATATAGCCATAATATTTTGTGTGACTTGATGATTTTTACTTTGAAATGCTTGTTGTAGATTCGGAGAAACTTTTTCCTTGATATGTGTGCCATCTATAGCTCCTACACAATCTTTATACCAAGGATGAAATAAAGGACTACTTGAAATATATAAAGGAGTTTGGGATAAAGGTATAAGTGGCTTGATCTATGTACTAGACCATCTATAAAGCACCTTCACAATATTATGCAAATTGCGGTTAACTGTTTCATTCGAATGTGACATTATATGGCCCACCACCCGTTGCCCATGAAAATGTCCCAATAGTTGTAAGAATGATTGCACTTGCTCTGCCACTTTCACATGCCTTGTAGGATTTAATTGCAATTGCTCCAACTCCCAACATAATCGCATGGATGATTTCTTATTAATCCTACACAAATCATGGCAAATCATCTCTAGCCCACTTAGCATATCATACACAAGCTCATCCCCTCGATCTGGATGTGTATGAATTGCATTCCTTTGGGGAGGAAGAATTACAGTTTTAACAACATGTGAAATAATATTATCCAAAACAAAATCTTCTTGTCCAAAAGTGTTATCTTCGTCTTCATCCTCAAATATCACTCTTTCTTCTTCCTCCCCATCGATATTTATATAAGGATCCATCTAATTGAGTATCTGTTAAATAACTCCATATTAAAATCCAATATAACATCATATATTAAAAAAATAAGTGAAAATATATATATATATATAACAACTCTCTGTTTATAACAACTAATTTATTGATTTTTCTTCTCCAAGTGAAACTCTCCCAAGGTAACAAATATGAAGGACATAGCATTGATTTCTACACCCCCCCCCTCACATATTGTCTAGACTACCATCAATTCTGAGGAACTAGCTCCAAACAGGTAGTTTGTCTCCAATCACTTGATGCCTGACAAGACAAGTTGGGACCTATCTGCTGTATGTTTTTAACGTTTGAAACCAACTTCTTAGTACTCTGATCCTATCAATGTCATCATCCAATCAGTCCTCTGGTACCCAGGCATGGCAATGGTAGCAGGTCCAAGACCATTAGATACTTGGTACAGGAGCAGGAGATAACCACGTGACTAGGAAGATGGACAAATACAGCTTCAAACAAAGAAAGAAGGATGAACATACAGCAAGTAGTAGGAGAAGTACCTTGATTCCTATCAGTCGCATTCAAAATGATAAAGGAGATTTTAATTTTAATTTTCCTCTTTGAACGCCATTTATGACTACAAAACAGGTGTCCATATAAACTCCACAAATTTTGGTTAACAGGGTAAATAGGCTGACGGATCACAAGTACAACTTTGCAAATTTGTGAAGAAATTTAAACTCCTTCAAACTTCAAAATGAAACTCTTTGGCCAGGAAAAGTATGCTACCAAAACGCTACATGAGTCCTACTCAGTATATAATAGTTAAAATCACCAAGAAGTGATGGTTATTACCCTGAAAATAAGAACACCAACCAGTATAAAAAATAACTTACCCCTGATACGCTAATTAAATCACTGGCAGTAATTGAAGACCTAATTAAATCACTGGCAGTAATTGAAGACCTAAACAAACGAGTAGCACCCTGAAATATTATAAATTATTGCACTCATCATATTGACAGTTCAAAGAACTTTACAAAGTGAAAAAAATGAAGGTCTCATTTTTTCCAGAACACTTAACCAAAAGCAGGAAACAAAATCTTCTGGCATATAAAAAGTAGGTAGAATCTCTCTGAATAGCTTTTAAAAAGACACAATGTTATTAGGTAAGCATCTGGATTATAGCAAATTTCAAAAAGAAAAATTATGTTCTGCGTCAGGATGTGACTTCTATTATCATTTGGAAGCTGACTATAACAAAATGAACTATAAAGCATAAACAAATCATACTGGTATGCATCAAATATAAGGGGAGTCTAAAAGCAATATGAACTATAACAAAATCTTACTAGAATACAACAGATATTAGCCATAAAAGGGGATTCAGGTCCAAAGTAGTCATACTTGCAAGTATGTTATGGCACGACGAAGATCCCCTTGTGATATAGAGCTTAAAGTCGCAAGAGCCTTTAATTGGTACACGAATGTCAAAACACAAATATCATTCTCATAACATAAAACTATAAACCATCATCCTAAAGTTCAGTTATCAAATAAGTTATATACCATCATACAAAGTGTTCACATCCTGAAATGAAATAACTTAGCTAATAAACTCATAGAAAAGAAATAAAACATGTCCGAACAAATCACCAAATAGCACCTAACGCTTCGGCCCATGATCCCTATAGTGCACACGAAGCCATTTCTCTGCAAGAACTGGGTCATGTCCCATAGCAAGAAACAAACGACGAAAATTCTTATCTAGGAAGAATGATGGTGCACCCAAGTACAATTCATCATCATCGTCATAACCAGGAAGTTTCTCTAACAAATTGATGCACTTGTCATAATCATCTATTTCTTCTTCCCTATTACCTCAAACGATCTCATTCCTATCCTTCATTGCTTCGGACAAAGCTTACAACCCTGATGAAACCTCCACATCTGATTGTTTCCTCTTTGTGGACCGTTGGCTAGTAGTTGGCATCCTATTACCTTGAACCCTCCTTGAAGGGGGTGGAGGAGGTTGGGACAAGCTTGCACTTGTCACCTGTGTGGTAGAACCATGTGTTTGGGGCTGATTTGTCCTACCCATGCATGGCACAACACTAGAATTCCCCACTCCCTCATGAGCCAAATCATCATCTCCCAAGTTCTCTTCATTCAAGTCCCGATGATTATATGGATCGTATGCCCATGGAGTACCTTCCGGCCATTCAGACGATTCCACATCTGGTTGAGATTCTGTGTTTACAGCTGGAGTTGCATTGGGGGTTAAAGGTGGAGGTGAATGGGGAGGTGCATTTGGATCATTACATTGGCCTGAAGTATTATCCATGTGGGGGATGGTATCAGAGATGCCGGAATCCTTCCATCGGCCAGATGCATGGTTGTTTGAATAAACAACATACAAGTTAGCTTCGGCGTCGACATCATACCCCTAATTCTTCAACCGCTTACATTCTTTATGTCTCTACAAGAGGACAAACAAAGTGTTAGAAATATAATTTAAATAAAATATATAAAAAATATAAGAAAAACAAGATAGAGTTTACATATTATGACCTTGATAAAGTTCAGCCACACATGTGGGGGGCATATAAAAGTGTTGGTGTGCTCGTTCCAGCCAAGTCCAGTGTATCTCCTGAGATCATTCTACCCTTGCCACAATTTCCTCCCTTTGTCATAGTGATTTTTTAACGTGGCGAAGTCGACATTGATTTTATTCTCAATTCCCAACCTATCTATCACTAGATCCCAGCCTTCCTTGTCAAGCATATTATTCCCTCTGTGGCCCTTATTGATGGCAAATACTACTTGGCTCAAAAAAAGCATAATGTTCCCGCTGATTCTAATCAATCTTTCTCTAAAATTTCTTAGGGGATCCTCCTACTTAAGCAGATGGTGCGTCCATAGTCTAAATTTTTTTTATAATTGGTGACTATGGCTAAAAATAAAGCAATGAGCTATGTCTTATTCTAAAAGTCATAAATTGTAAAATAGAGATTAAAGCCAAAATCAAATAAGCCAATGTAATGCAAACAGGTTGATGTAGCAAATAATAGCATAATTCAGAACTTTACGCTACATAAAATATTGAAATCAAAAGACAGACACTGGAAGAGGATAAACAAAATGGAAGAGAAAGGCTAAGAAACATGTTTAACTAAAAAAATGCACCACAAGAATATGCATACAATAGATCTGCCAATAATAGTAAATACATCTTCATATTGTTAACAACATATACAAGTAAATTTCAACTAATTATTACTTACCAAGGTTCTACTCACAAACACGGTAATAAACAATGTTTCTAATAGATTTCAGCAAGCTTCAAGAGAAATGGTCAAATACATTGCTTTGCATGAGCATAAGAACATTCACATAAACAACTAGGGAAAGCAAAAGACCCCTTAAATGTCCTTCTAATTTGTACTACTCAGGAAAGTACCATATGCCAGAGAAAAACTTCAAGCATTTAATCAATTGTTAAGCCGAAATATGCTCTATAATTAGATAAGATATCCCATCAGGTGTTCACCAAACTTTAAACCAATTTCATGGTAATACCACAAATCTAGACAAACATCTAAATAAGACAATGCTAGAAACTTCGAAATGTAAGTTCTTGACAAATTCATGAAGCAAAAATTGGTCAAGGGGCAAATTACAAGAATTTCATTTTCTGAGATATACACTACGCAGCAAACCCCCCCAGAACTTCAACTATTCAGGTCTTGATGTCAAGGTGAGGGAGGTTCAATAATGATTCAGATCAACAAACTCAATCAACATCTACAGATAGAGAATCTCCTGGCAAAATTAGGACTAATGATCATCTCAAAAAATCATCAGATAAATAACAAAGAAACCCGCCGACCAGAGACAATCTAGATCTCCAATAACTAGATGTCAAGAACAGATTGAAAAACCCTCCAATTTTCTTTCCAAACATCAAATTCGCCAGATCACTACACAAAAATCCACCTATCCTGCAAATCCAGCTGCCAGAACAAACACCCAACAAACAAATGACATTCACCATCCAAAACAAAGACGCCAAATCAATGAGTTGCCGAAAATCGAACTACACCCAACAAATTCACAAACCATTCACGATTAGAAACATCTTGCAACATGTTTAACATGAATTGAGCCAGAAGGAAAATCGAGCCAGCAGCAAACAAATTGAGCCAGCAGCAAAATCGAGCCAGCAGCAAACAAATTGAGCCAGCAGCAAAATTTTACTTTGTGGACCAACTTCACAAAATCAAGCCAGCAGCAAAATAATCAACATTGCGCCAATCTATTACGTAATTCAACGATGCAAGGAACAAAAAAAACAGAGCATCAATCAAAGTAATCCAAAATTCCAAACCCTAACATGTCATAGCACAGAAAATGCTTCCATGGGAACAAATTACAAGTTTCAAACACACGAACAAGAAAGAAATTGAATGGGCAAACCTGTAATGAGGAACACAATCGAGAAGAATCCCATTAATGGGTTCAGCGAAATTCAAACTTGTTTTGGAAGATTGATGGATGAAATTAAACTGTTTATGCTGAAGATGGATGTAAAATTGTATGCAGATCAGATAAAAAAATCGGTTTCTACATGGCATAGATATTTGGGGGAATCACCAATTCATCATCTACGAAGGCCAAAAACAAGCAAGAAATAAAAGAAAAAATCGAATTTAAGTAAGAGAAGAAAAGGAAAAATTAATGGCTTTACCATTTTGGAAGAAATCAGATCGAGGCGTTTTAGAAGAAATCAGATCGAGGCATTCTGGAAGAAATCATATCGAGGTGCATTCTGGAAGAAGATCATATCGCTTTGTCTTGCAGAAGGGCGCTGCTGGCTGAGATGCCGAAGAGACAACCAGAAGCATTTGTGGGCAATTTGGAGCTCTGCTGTGCCAGGAGAGATGCAGTTCTTCCGGGTAGGTGCTCGGAGATGGGGGAAGCATATGCTAGACAGGAGCTTCGGAAGAGGGAGATGGTGGAAGCAGGCGGTGGACGGTTGCCCGTGACTGGAGCTTGTTGACTGCGGAGTAAGACAATATGGGGGTGGAGTTCGGGAAGAGGGAAGATCGGGTCGTCACGAAGTGAGGGGTAAAGGCTGGGATTTGCAGAAGTACCGCACCAGGAGAGCTGCAAAGCACCAGGATGGAAATTGTCGGCCGAAGATCCCCCCGATTTGCAGAAGGGCCGCACCGGTCGAGATAGAAATCGGTGGCCGAAGAGGTGAGATTCTCTGATGTGTTGCACCGGGTGAGCTGCAAAGGACTGGGATGAAAATCGGCTACTGAAGAGGTGGAAGGAAATCAGTGGCCGAAGAGTGGGATGGAATAGAGTGAGCTGCGAGAGGAGGGAGACGATCGAATGGAACGACCGAAAGTAGAAACAGGAAACAAGATAGGTGAATCATTTACAAGGGGGCAAGGGGTAATGACCGAAAATACGCGATAACACATGTTTTTGGTTTTACGCATTTTACGGAATCGACCGAATTTCCTCATGAGAAGATTCAGTGATTTAGGATGGAAACATGACTGAATCATGTTTTCGGCCGAATTTTTGTTTCTGTTATGATTCATTACCCAAACAAGATTCTAACAATTCATTGCTAAATTGTGATGGAATCGTCAGAATTTTTTCATGATTCCGTACCCAAACGAGTCCTTGATCTTCTCAGCAACAATCTTCAGCAAATATCATGTCTCGCATGTGTTTTTGTGCTCTCATATCACCTCTAATCACTCTTTTTGATTTAGGTAGATATTTTTTCACTCTAGAAGACAACTTTCTCAAAAATCCATTTCAACAACTCCCACATGCTCTCTAGGTTTTATAGGTCTTCTCTCTTATTTTTATCATGTCTCAATCCCTTTATATAGACTCCCAGGTCCCAAAAGTGTGTGAGTTTAATATCCGTCTAATAACCTATTGGATCATTAGATTGCTCTTAAAACTACTACTTTGACAAGTAATAATTAGGAGTTCTAGCCACTTTGCGCACAATTTTTTTATTAAGCTGAAATAAATATTCTCTTAAAGTGCACTCTCATGATGAATTAATAATCAACCATCATTCAATTGCCATTATTTAATCCACCATGAACACAACAATTTACCTGCAAAATCCCAACTAGTGTAAAAAACCACAACAATTCTAAAAGAACTAAATCAATGTACTAGAAATTAAGACTTTACATGAACACAAACAAACCACCAACCTTATTTAGACTCTAACATAAGGTACTCTTGTTTGTATTGTTGTTGCTCACCTTCAAGTCTTCTCTCTTAAGCACTTGAAACTTTCTCCTCCTTGCCTTGTCTCTATCTCCTTTTAGTGTTCAATAAGCACCTCTTGTTGTATTTACTTTAGCCTAGTAGTAATCTTCAATCCCCCATTGAAGATATGTTGCAATAATTCTTTGAAAACTCTGTATTTTAACTCCTCTTGTTGTGAATTGTCTTCTCCAATGCACATGGATCTTCAACTCAAAGTTTCATGTGAATTCCCCTTTAGAAAATAATAAGCAAAAGTAGAAACCTTTTTTTTAATCTCCTCTAGGTTTTTCTTTATCAAGTTTTGTAATTTCATAACTCTTATTTAGTTCCTTAAGTTAGTTTAAGACTTATACTTGAATTAGGCATGTCTAACTAGTGATTGATTGGTTACTGTTTATAATGAACACGATACTCTAAGTGATCGATCTATTTAAGATAGCAATCAATCGATAACTCTCAGCTTTATTTTACACATGGCTGAGTCAAGGTGCAATCAACCATTATTGTCTTCATAGTTTGTAGAGAACGATCATTCTATTTGTAATTTTACCTTTTTTAGCTTTTTACCCTAAAACCTTTTGAAACCCCTGAAATCACTTCTAAAAGTTCACCAAGTGATTCTTGTATGAAAATATGATCTAAATAAGCTTCACACACCTTCAACACTATTCAGTCTTATCCCTTATTAATAAGAACACATACGTTTTTATTTTTCAAGTTTGTTAATTCCAAATATAACCGGACTACAATAATCTTAAATTAGATTATAAGACTCACTATATACACAAGGTTTCTTGAAATAATTTTGACGCAACTAATAAACTAGACATGACTCATATGTTCTTACAAAGTAATATGACTCCAACTAGCAATCTAAATCAAACCGAAAGAGTTTAATTTAGGTAACCTATAGCTCAATCAATCGATTGTTCCACAAGGTGAATGATTGAACCTTGTTCATTTCCCTCATGACTCTTCCATGATCGATCCATCGACCAAGTGATTAATCGATAAAATCACGACTTCTTTTAACAAATAGTATTTTTAGTGCCAATTGATCATTCATAGAAGTGATTTATTGCTTTTATAGTTTTTGGAGATTACTACAATTCATGAGCGACCAATTGTTCCAATCTAGCGATCAATCATTCTGACCATAGTTCTTATTGTTCAATATTCAAACCTCCAATCTTCACCATTCTTTCACCTAAGGTCTCTTTTATCTTAAAGTATGTGAATATGACATGTGTGCATGTTTTTACCTATCGAAAACTATAATGACCTTGATTTTTGGATATTTTTTTCCTCTATTAATCCTTATATTTGAGTTTTTATTGAGTTGTAAATCATCAAATATTTTTACTGGATGATTTTTCATAATGATGATATAGAGGGCTGAAAGACGAGTGTAATGAGCCATGAACAGCTCAAATTGGACATCAGGGCCAAAAGTGATGGCCTCGGGAAACATATCATGGGTGGGACCTACTTGAAAAGTGAAGGAAAACCCCCTTGTTGGGTTTAGTTTTGTAAGGCTTGTCGATACTAGCCCAATGGTACTAAGAACGTTTAAAACAGAGTTTGGGAGATAAAGTTATGTACATTTATGTGAATCGATTTTGTACATGCCACTTAGTGTTTTTGTTATATACACTATATTGGATTTCTGTTGAAAAAAATAATCGGCAAGTAGTGCACACAAGGTAGAGATTGTGGATCTCATTGCCCCATAAGCACGGGGGTAGGCCGTTGGGTATCATGGCTTGTGGATGTGATGTGACTCGGATTTGAGATTGTGGATGTGGTGTGATTCGGATTTGAGATTGTGGATGTGATTTGATTAGGAATTGAGCTAGTGGATTTGATGTGATTTGGGATTTGAGATTGTGGATTTGTTTCTAAATTGAGCTTGTGGATTTGATGTGATTCGGAACTGATTGAATTTTTGAGTGATTTACCATGGATAAAAGATTATGTGAAAAGATTACAAAGTTTGTTTTTGAAGGTTTTGCTGCTTAGTATCACTTTAACTTTTTACTCAACCTACTGAGTATAAATATACTCACCCACCCTCACATGCTACAAGTATTCAACAAGGACATAGGTGGAAGCAGAAAGGATTTTTGAATGATTTAGCTTGTGTAATTATTTATGTGATTGATGTTTTACGACACGATGTGCCTAGAGGTTTAATAAACTATGTATAAACTATTTGTTGTATGCATAGTAGTCCAGGGCATGTGGAATAATTTTATGGGTTGACTTTGTGAGTCAATATTATGGTTGTGCAATAACTCCATTAATTTTTATGATAATGATGAAAATGGAAATGATAAATTTGTGATTATTGTACACTGATAGCCATCACATTTGGTCATGTGCATGGAAACTTACATGTGGCGAATGAGGATATCATAATTATATTAATATGGGAAATGGTGGCCGTCACATTTGGTATTGGAGCCCAAGGTTCATTGTCAGTAAAGCGATAGTTTAAATTAGTCACACAAATAATTAACATTTTGTTTCCTATAATTTGATTGATGCTTTGTTTTCTTGAACAACATAAGAAAGATGGTTGGTAAGTTGAAGAAGACATATCCCTAGCTCATTGTACCACTTGATGGCCAACAAATTGTCCTTGCCATAGTGAGTGGAGAGAAATAGAGTAAAGGCTTTAGAGGAAACTATCATTGTGGAAATTTCAGACTCCTCAAGTGACTCTAAAACTATTGCTTGACTTGCATCATCTGAGAGTAGTGAAGTCTATGAAGTGATAACGATTTCCGATTTTCGATTCCCCGATTACGATGGAGGAGTCCAAAGAGGAACTGTCATTAGAGGACCCGTCTATGGAGGAACTATCTGAAGAGGACCCGAGAGGGGAGGAAGAGACAGAGAGCCTTGAGAGAGAAAATATTATGAGGGACTCTGACCCAAGAGAGTTAAATCCTAAGAAAGAGGAAAGGGAGGAAGATGCTCAAAGAGGCGAGTAGGGCAACATACTGAAGAGGTACATAGAGTGCTCGCATGGGAGATGTATCTCTTGTGGAAAAAGGGAGCACTACTTCATTGAGAGCTCATAAAGGAAAAACTTTCCTTGAGAAGCCCCAAGCCTGAAAAGTTGTGTGCTGAGTTTTAAAGTTTGTTTCTACTTCTAGTTAAACTATATGTTTAATTTATTTTGTGATTGTGTGTTCTATGCACGTTTTAAGCACACCACTTTTGTGAGTTAAGTATTTTAGCCATACCTCTTCTAGTATGTGTATGAGAAGGTTTATAAATAAACATTGTATGTTTGAAAGTTTCTTGTGAACTTGAGGTGGTTACAAGCTATTAGTACCCCTAGAAATGACTTCTTCTAGTGGTAAAGAGATTCAATAGTATGAGGACTTAGCTCACATTGAAGTTTTGACTCATAAATTAGTAGCAGCAGAAAACCTAATAGAAAACCTCTTCAATTTGACGATGTAGAGAATGACTCAACATTTATATATGCAAGGATTTCAGCCTAAATGCACTGCTCTTAGAAAGGCAATGGAACTGTCTTTTTGTTGGATCAGGAATATCAAGAGTTCTTAGTGGAACGTAGGGACCACAGACATAGTAACGAGTTTAAGACAAAAGAAAGAAATAGGAAATATATGTTCCCCAACTAGAACAATAATCAAAAAGTTCAGAAACTTTCTGGATCATAGGCACAAGTTCAAGGGAAGAAGAAATCAGAAAAGTGTTTGAAGTTACGTACACAATTTTGATGTCCATCAAGAAAAATAATCAGCAAGTAGCATGCACAGGGTGGAGTATCATGGGAAAACTCCTTCCCTAATGATGTGCCCGATGTAGGCACAATCGGTATAGGACGTTCTACGCAAGAGAGAGAGAGAGAGGAAAAGTAGTAAATTAAAAGAACTAACTCTGATTCATCATGCCGCCCCAAGGAGGAAGACGACCCCTATATGGGGAGTCGCGCCCCCCATCCTTGGGACCCTTGTCGCTAGTGGGCCCAGACATGTCATGGCCCACTAGCATGCCTTAACCAGTTTATTACAATAACAATAATGTTGTTCTACGACTGAATCAAGGGAAACTAGCCTAAGGTACTGAATTAAGTAATAGTCGAAAGTACTCAAATAAAGACAAGTAGTGCATCAAGTGTACGTGCACAACACTCCACCACGCTTCCGCACATGCCTTGTCCTCAAGGCGACCAAGAAGGATAACGAGATAGGAACTCATCCTCAAGGAGCCATGTAGCATCCTCTAAAGATTGCCCGTGCCATGAGATCAACACTTCAGTAATAATACGCCCCGAACGGTGAACACGATGCTTATCAATCAGCGCTGCAGGAGTAGGGTCAGAAGAGACTACAGAACCCATCAATGGAGGTGGTGGAGCATCCGTGGCCAGAGAGGAATCACCGATGCAACGGCGCAGCCTGGAAACATGAAAAACAGGGTGGACCATCGAACCCGGTGGTAGAGTGAGACGGTAGGCAACTGACCCAACGCATGCTTCGACAACATAGGGTCCATGAAATCGGGGAGCAAGCTTGGAGTGCGCTGGTTGAAACAATGAGGTCTGGCATTGAGGAAGAACAGAGACATAAACCAAGTCCCCCACAGCAAACTCACGCTCGGTGTGATGGCCATCATAGATCTGCTTCATTCTGTTCTGAGCCGCAAACAGGTTTGCCCTAAGCTGGTGAAGAACCTCATCACGAGTCTGGAGCATATAGTCAACTTCGGCCACCGCAGAGCACTGGGGAACATAAGAGAGCACGGTAGGAGGCGGCCGCCCATAGAGTACCTCAAAAGGAGTAAATCCAGCGCGAGTATGATAAGCAGTATTATAAGACCATTCGGCCCATGGCAGAAGCAGAAGCCAGCGGCGAGGCTGGGACATAGTAAAACAGCGCAAGTACTGCTCCAAACAGCAGTTAACAACCTCAGTCTGCCCATCTGTCTGCGGATGATAGGCGGTACTCATGTGTAAGGAAGTGCCCTGTAGAGTGAAAAACTCCTGCCAAAACTGAGAAATAAAAATCCTGTCACGATTAGAGACGATGGTGCGAGGCATACCGTGTAATTTGGCCACATCGCGAACGTAGAGTTCGGCCACAGACTTAGCAGTGTAGGGGTGACCCAAGGCACTAAAATGGACGTACTTGGACAGCCGATCTACCACGACCATGATCACCGACTTGCCCTGAACCAATGGCAAGGCCTCCACAAAATCCATAGAAACATCGTACCAGACCTGATCCGGGATGGGCAAGGGCTGAAGTAACCCAGCAGGAGAGGTGGTGGCTGACTTAGCACGCTGACAGATATCACAAGCAGCCACATAAGTAGTCATCGCGCTTCGAACACCCTACCACAAGAAGCTCTGACTGACCCGCTTATAGGTGCGAAGAGCACCCTCATGACCCGCCAAAGGAGAGGCATGAAAGTGAGCTGTGAGACGCTGGTGCAGGTCAGTAACTGCAGGCACCCAAAGACGGTCCTTCCAGAAGAGAAGACCATCCTTCCATGCAAAGCCAGGATGCGCTGAAGGGTCAGTCTGAAGGGCCGCAATCATAGTGGAGGTCGGGGAATCATCGTGATATGCCTGCTTTAATTCATCAAGAAAAGGGTAAACTGGACTGGAAAGAGCCAAACACA
The DNA here is from genome assembly GCA_035235625.1 of Saururus chinensis. Lineage (NCBI taxonomy): Eukaryota > Viridiplantae > Streptophyta > Magnoliopsida > Piperales > Saururaceae > Saururus > Saururus chinensis. The sequence continues at coordinate 25,146,557 of CP141143.1, read as the reverse complement.
AACCTGGATTGGTACGACGAGATAGAGCATCAGCCACAGCGTTGTCAGACCCTTTCTTGTACACCACATCATAGTCATAACCCAAGAGTTTACTGACCCACCGCTACTGAGCGGGCGTGGATACACGCTGTTCAAGAAAATACTTGAGCGGCTGATGGTCTGTGCGAATAAGAAACCGCCGGCCAAGCAAATAAGGGCGCCACTTGTCGACAGCGAGGACAATGGCGAGCATCTCTTTCTCGTAGACAGAGAGGGACAGGGAGCGGCCAGCCAAAGCTTTGCTGAAGTAGGCAATGGGATGCTCCGCCTAAAGTAGTACTGCCCCTAGGCCGGCATCCGAGGCATCGGTCTCCAACACGAATGGCCGGCTTAAATCAGGAAGAATCAAAACAGGGGCGGTTGCCATCTCTTGTTTCAACTCCTCAAAGGCCGCCTGGGCAGTGTCCGACCACTGAAAGGCGCCTTTCTGTAACAACTGAGTAAGGGGGCGCGCAATCTCGCCATAGGGTGGATAAAACGCCGATAATAACCAGTGAGGCCAAGAAAGCCTCGTAGTGCCCGGACGCAAGTAGGAGCTGGCCAGAACAGCATGGCGGTCACCTTAGAGGGGTCGGTAGCCACACCATCGTGAGAGATGATATGACCCAAGTATTCAACCTGCGGACTGCCAAACAAACACTTCGAGCGTTTAAGAAATAAGGAGTGAACTTGGAGGATATCAAAGACAGACCTGAGGTGCTCCAGGTGGTCGCCCCACGACTTGCTATAGACGAGGATATCATCAAAGAAAACCAAGATGAAGCGGCAGAGGAAGGGCCGGAATAGGTCATTCATAAGGCTCTGAAATGTAGAAGGGGCATTCATGAGGCCGAACGGCATCACTAGGAACTCGAAATGACCATCATGAGTGCAGAAGGCGGTCTTGTGCACATCGATTGGCTGCATACGGATCTGATGGTAACCGGAACGAAGGTCAAGTTTGCTGAAGATGGTAGCACCAGACAGTTCATCCAACAGTTCCTCCACCACCAGTATAGGATATTTGTCCTTCACTGTGATAGCATTCAACGCCTGGTAATCAACATAGAATCACCAAGTACCACCCTTCTTGCGAACCAGCAACACTGGGGAAGAAAAAGCGCTCATACTAGGCCGAATGATACCCAAAGAAAGCATGTCCGCCACTAGATGCTCAATCGCAGCCTTCTGAACGTATGGATAGCGATAGGGACGGACATTGGCTGGAGCAACACCTGGAAGAAGAGGAATAGAATGGTCATGGGCCCGCACTGGAGGAAGGCCTTTTGGTTCAGCAAACACCGTGCCATACGCTGCCAAGAGGTCAAGGAGTTCCTGCGGCAGGTCCTCTTGTACAACTTCCACGGACGCCCGCTACTGGAGAAGGAGTCCTTGCGATGTGAACCTGAAGAAGGACCCCGTTGCTTGAGCAGAAAGAAGAGTGCCAGGCTGAGAGCCTTGGAGTCGTACCCGCTGTCCGTGCAATGCAAAATCCATCACCAAGTCCTTGAAGTTCCAGATAACGTCCCCAAGCTCCTGAAGCCACTGCACCCCTAACACCATGTCCACCCCTTTTGTGGGCAGCAGAAAAAGATTTGTTACGAATGTATGGCCTTGAATGGAGAGCGCTACCTGAGTACAAACGCTTGCGCTCCGAAGGTGCTTTCCATCACCGATCAAGACATCGAAGGGCGCCGAGTTGGATATGAAACAGCCTAGCCGCTGGGCGACTTTGTCATTGATGAAGTTGTGGGTAGAACCACTATCAATCAGAATGGCCACCTGTTGCCGCTTGAGATAACCCTGTACGCGCATTGTTCGCGAAGTGAATGCCCCGGAGAAGGCATGGACAGAAATCTCTGGTAGCGTCTCATCATAGTGGACTGATTCGGACCCATCTATCACCTCCCTGTCGTCATCGACCTCCTCCACCAACAGACTGCCCTTAACGGAACAACAATGCCCCAGAATGAACTTCTCATCACAGTGAAAACAAAGCCCCTTTGCACGGCGTTCCTCCATCTGGGCAGGAGTAAGTCGGCGGACAATTGGGCTGGACGGGGGGTTTTGTTGGCCAAGGCGGCCAGCAGCTGGAGTGTTGGCTGGAACGGCGGACGGGGCAGCAAGACCAGTAGGCCATGGCAGGGTGCCAAGTCGACCCCCACGCCATTGGCGGTTCAGTTTCTCTTCTTCGATACGTGCGTGACGCACCACATCCTGCATGTTAGCACAAGGAAAATGTCGCATCTCCTCAGAAATCTCTGGTTTGAGCCCCCTCTTGAATGTGCCCACCAAGGCTGCCACCGGCCAATCAGGTAGTCGGTTGGCCACCTTCATGAACTCCATATAATAGGCTCTGACGGTGGATGTCTGTCGCAGAGAAGAGAGCATCTTGTTGAAGTCTTGGAACTCGTTCGGGCCAAACTGGATGCATAATTCATCGGAGAAGGCTGCCCAAGTGGGGTAGCGCACCTCTTTTTCGAAGCTCTGGAACCACACTGAAGCATCTCCGTCTAGGTGGAAGGCTACTATGCGCAATCGTTCAGCCTCTGCATGTGTCCCCTGGTTAGCAAAAAACTTCTCTGCTTTGTACAACCATTCAACTGGATCACCGTCCCCATTGTAGCGTGGGAACTGAAGGCGGGCTAATCGGGGTTCCGCTCCTCCCCGAGGACCACCGCGAGGACCATGGAGGTTATCCCAATCTTCATCCATCTCTGGGAGCAAGTTTCGAGGAAGATGCACCATTGGGGCATTCGGCCGAACACCTAGCGTGCCTCGTGGTGGCCAGGCCGAACATCCTCCATCAGTAGTTGGGGCGGCCTGTCCAGTGTACAGGGGAGTGTAAGGCTGACGTACCTCCCTTTCTGGCATGGCCGGAAGACCAATAGTGAATGGCGGTATCATAGAGGCATTTGCCCAAACACCTGGCGTGCCTCGCGAAACCCAGGCTTGGCGTCCCCCTTCCACAGTTGCTTCTGCTGGTCCAATGGCTAGGGGAGCATGGGACTGCCGCGTCTCCCATTCCACTGTAGCCATGGGAACAGAGGCGTGTCTGTTATGTCCTTGAGAAGAATCCCCAATTCAATAATGGCTTCCTAGGTCTGGACGCCATTGTTGCCCGAAGGCGCTATCTGGTTGGACGTTAATTTGTCCACTCTGGTGGTCAATACCTGCACCATGGCGACGAGTTGTTTGAGCGTGGTCTCCTCCGTAGTGGCTAGGACAACCGTGGAGGCGGGTAAGGAACTGGCCGCTGAAACCTCCATCTCCTTCGCAGGCTGAGATTCAGGAGCGACAACCACTTGTTTCCCTCTTGCCATGGTCGGGGATCGATAGAGCTCCGATACCAATGATGTGCCCGATGTAGGCACAATCGGTACAGGACGTTCTACGCAAGAGAGAGAGAGAGGAAAAGTAGTAAATTAAAAGAACTAACTCTAATTCATCATGCCGCCCCAAGGAGGAAGACGACCCCTATATGGGGAGTCGCACCCCCCATCCTTGGGACCCGTGTTGCTAGTGGGCCCAGACATGTCATGGCCCACTAGCGCGCCTTAACTAGTTTATTACAATAACAATAATGCTGTTCTACGGCTGAATCAAGGGAAACTAGCCTAAAATACTAAATTAAATAATAGTCGAAAGTACTCAAATAAAGACAAGTAGTGTATCAAGTGTACGTGCACAACACCTAAGTAGCACTTGTTTCCCCATGAGAGCGGGGATAGGCCATTGGGTATTAGGCTTGTGGCTGTGATGTGACGCAGATGTGATTTGATTTGGAATTGAGCTTGTGGATTTAATTTGTTATTGAACTAATTGACTTTTTGGGTGATTTATCATGGATAAAAGATTATGCGAAAAGATTATAAGGTTTGTTTTTGAAGGTTTTGCTTCTTAGTATCACTTTAGATTTTAACTCAACCTACTGAGTATAAATATACTCATCCACCCCTAGATCCTGCAAGTATGGTGGAAGTGAAAGGCATTTCTGAATGATTTAGCTTGTGTAATTATTTATATGACTTATGTTTAATGGCACGATGTGCCTATAGGTTTAATACACTCTACGTGAACTATTTGCTCTATGTACAGTGGTCCTTAGCATGTGTAATAATTTTACGTGTTGTTGACTTTGTGAGTCAAAATTTATGGTTGTGCAATAACTTTGTTAATTTTTATAATAATGATAAATCTTTGATTGTTGAGATTGACTACTGTCATATTCGGTCACGTGCGTAGAAATTTACATGTGTCGGACGAGGATATCATCATTATATTAATATGAAAAATGGCAACTATCACAAAAACTCATTTGAGTTTTCCTTTTGTTCCACCTTTAGAAATCAATCTTCAAACCTAAACTAACTCGAAATACACATTAATGACATTGTTTTGATTAAATAAATAAGTCATTTCATGACTAAAGGATACTTATATTTTTACATAAAGTGTAGCTTTGATTTCGTTAATGTAGTAGGATTAATTGTAAATTATGGACTTCATGATTATTATCTATTGGTTTGTGTGGTAATTTGTTACTGTTAATATGAAATGCTAGGTGACCATGGGTATATTTGAAATGTTGGATGGTTACAAGTAAATATTTATATTCAAGGTCCACAAATTTACCAAAGTCAATCCAATATGGTGTTGCCATATTAATAACTAATAACCCATTTTATTATCTTTTCTACATTGATTTGTTTGTTACTAATGTCCAAAAAATAAGTTGGAGGACTATGCTATATTATTATATTATAGTAGAATTTTTAATGCTATAATAATTTTTCTACTTCTATCATGATTTAGGTGTATCAGATAAAGTAATACTTCTTTTAAACTAGTTTTTTATTTTAAATTAATTCTAAAAAACAAGTCACATTGATATAATCAATTGGGTCAATAATGATGCATCAATAACTTTAGATTGAGGAATTTTGAGTTTAGTTATTTTAACATCTTATTTATAACATAATTAGTAAGAGACCTTTTAATGAAGTTTTAATGTTATATCTTTATACCAATTACGTGCATTTACTTCCTTCTATTTTTAGTGAGTTCATTTCCATGATTTATCTTAAATTTAATTGTTGGATTATAAAAGTATAGTACTTGTCATGCTTTAATCCTAATTTCTATGCTCTAATTATTTGGAGGGAAATTTGATTTTTAAAATAACCCAAAATTTGATCCTATGACATGCTACATTATTTCCAACTTTTTATTTATTTCTAAAAATTTTAAAGTCTTATATTATTTATTGAAAGTATTTGATCTGGGATATCTTAGTAATTGACTAAACTTTCCTATATTAATTGTTTTATGCATCATCATCATCATTCTAAATATTATTAATATATAAAGCTATATTGTTTTATGCATGTGAAAGGTTTGATATTATTTTGTTAAGTAGTATACCTGTGCAATATAATGTTTTATCATTAATAACTTTAGTTGAATACTATGTGGTAAAATATGTTATATGTATACATTCATGATATATCTAGAATATGTGGATATTATTTTGTTTTCATACTTAGATTACTTTGAGAAAAGGGTTAAGCACACTCGAACAATGTTGTTTATATGTAAAGTGTATGAGTACATAACTTAATGAAGATGTCTAAAGAGTGTACAAAATAATAGTTGTTCAAGGGAAACTCCAAACAAGAAGGTCACGAAGCCAAAGAGAGACTAAAGTAGTAAACCCGAGGGGCAAAATCATTTCCAAACCCTAAATGCAATTACGATCTAAATGGTAGCAGACAGTTTCATTGGCATTTCTTGATGGGGAAGACATTTTGGGGACCAAAGAAAGGCAAAAATGTGGCGAAAGCAAACAAGAATCATGGCAACCATTGTTACTACTTTGATCAGCCCATGTCTCATAAGGAATACATCTCTCATTTGGAAGACTGGCAAATTCAAATAAGAAAATTTTGATTATTTAGTTATTGAACATTTTGCTCCTTTCCACGGAGAGACCTAAACCTTTTTTGACCTTCATCCTTGAGTTGTCTCAATCATCATGTTCTTTATAAATAAGCAGTATGATCTAACCTCTATGGAGACTTAAGTTGTCTCTATCATCATATTTTTGAAGATTGCAAAACTCAGGTAAAAAAATATGATTACTTAGTTACTGAACATTTTGTTCCTTTCTGTTGAGAGCTGACAACCTCTTTGGACCTTCATCCTTGAGTTGTCTCTGTCATCATACGCTTGTCCAGTATACAGTAAGATCTGACTATGGATGAAACCAGTAGTGCTAGAAACTCGGTGATATGCACTTTTTATTTCAAAATAAGTATTAAACACGCTTACAAAAAAGGAATAACAATCGCCGCACAAGGCTTCTAAAAAATATTTTTTTCTTAGAATGGGTAGATGTTTAATGTTTTTGACTAGTGTTTTATTTTAAAAAAATTATCATGTGCAAGTGACTTTCCACCAAGAACACACATCTACATTCAATGTCACCCATGTCCAGCGAAAAAATTATGATGGATTGGGTTATTATGTTATTATTTAATATGATAATTACATCTCATTTATTCCAAAAGGGGGACTATAGAAGTTAAAAAATTGAGGTCCAAAAGGGTGTCACCCTTGGTTAAGTAAAGGATATTGAAATAAGAAAATAATGAAGACGTTTAATATGAATATGAATTTTTTATTAATAAGTGTTCATTAATTGTTTCCCATGTTATATGGGAAGCCGCACCCTCTCACCTCGGGAAACATGCCATTAGTGGGCCCGGCTACTCCGTGGTCCACTAGCGCTTCTAATACAGTTACTAGTCCAATACATAAGCAAATACTAATCAACTTACAAAAAAAAATAACTTAATGTACTGAAATAAAAGGTAAATGAAGAATCTGATGAATGTGCACAACACCTAAGCAACCGCATAACCACTTTACTTTAAATTTAAAAACAAATGCTATCTCCCACCCCCCATTCCCTTGTTTCCATTTCGTAGCTATCGAGTTGTATGACACATAAAATAGTTTAATGTTGTTTCTATTGCATATCGATGATCTTGGATATGGGTATACCAATAATACACTTGATATGTGCTAAAATATACGCAAAACTTTTAATATACATAATTAATAATATACTATTATAATATTTCTTTTAGAGTAAAATATACATATAAATTATGAAGATATAACAAGAAGCCCATAAAAAATAGGGGGGATATTCAGCTCTTAGTGTGTGCTCTAACTAGGAGGGAGGAACAAATATTGTAGTTTCAGACATCAAGTTAGACTTTAGCCTGCCACCAATACCCTCTTTGGATAAAGGAGTTAAAGACAATGGAACTTTCTCTTCTATCCCTCCATGATCAGAGCTCCAAATCGCCCACTGGTCACCACCATCAATACACGAAGGCAATGGTCATACCACCAAAGGCCCCAAAGCAATGCCATGAATACTCACAAAAGCGCACATGTTTGGCACTCTTGACACCCATGATAGTCATAGAGCATGAATGGCTGTCAAAGAAGAACTGCCGACGGTGTTTCGTGGACAAGTGTCAATACAAGTTCTCTCCTCTATGTGTCTACTGATCCTGCTGGTCATGGTAAATGATCAAAAAAAATAATATTCTTTAATATACATCCCTCTTACCGGTCCATATAATGATTTCCGAGTTCTATCTCGTATTGATTACTGGATGACAATGTAAACCTTTTGTCCAGTGTCAACAATAATCGTGTTACTACCTCCTAGTGCAAAGGAAGAAAAGGAAGGAGGCCCTGAGCTTTCCCATCCCTCTAGAAAGACTAGGACCGGACAAGTGCAGGGGGTGGAGGTTCCTTGTAGTCATTGTCTTGGCTCTGTGCAGTTGTGCCAATGGGCTGCCTCTCAAACAACTTATTATGCTCCCACCGGCCAGCTTGGCATCCTCTTTGTTCCCTCCATCTTTCACCTTCTTCTGTTGTGCTTCTCTCTTCAGATTTTCAAAATAAATAGGTGGAAAAAACCAAGCCCAGTGAAGAGAAGACTATGAAGTGCTAAAAAGATCAACTAATTTGGGTGCATCTTCCACGGTCAAGTCTAGGGGTATTAACATGCCGAGCTGACCTGAAAATTCGGGTTGTTCATATTGAACTCAAACTATTGAAGCTCAGCTTGAAGCTCAAATAAACTCGAAATTTTTAGATCAAGCTCAGCTCGAATTAGAAATCTAAAGGTTAGCTCAAGCTCAAACTGCAATAAGTGAATTATGAGCCTAGGCTCGAACTAGGCTCGTACTAAAAAAATAAAAATAATATATATAAAAGTACAAAATACATGAAGTATCACATATACTAATATACTTTTAGAATTATATATTAATAAATATACTTAAACAAATATTACGACTACACCTCGAACATCTGATTATAGTCACTAGGAAAGAAGAAAACTATGACAAATGAATTTTAGTTACATATGCTCAAAAAATGCAGCATTATTATTTTCCTCTCTTTATGTGCATATAATTACTAAAATAGATGCAAAAAAAAAACTCACATAGGCAACATTAGCATCTACTTCTTCATATATTCTTTTCTTTACATGGTTATAAATCATTCGTAAAAGAACTATTCTTTAGCCTTAGTATGCATCTAAAAAATTTATAAGTACATCAAAAAGAGAAACATTATGTAAGCTGAGGATGGTCCACGTGTCATGCTTCAACTTTTGAAACAATATTTAATCATTCTTTTATAAACTAAGGTTGGTCCCCCTAATCATTCTTTTTGGTTTTTTCAATTAAACTAATTTTAGTTCAACTTAAAAAGTTAAATGGAGCTATTCATTTGAGACAAAAGGAGTATATTAGTGTTTGTGTCTTTAATTTTTTTATTTTAAAAAAATATATATCAAACATAAAAATTATATATCTATTACAATTTAAACAGGATATATATCATGAAATTTTTTTATATGAGTTTGGGCTCACACCCATAAGGCATCATGGGCCATCAGATCAAGATCCAATGGCGAAAGGGGACATAAACCAATCTGCCTCCTGAGTTATGTGTGTTGATGGATTAAAATTTGAGGACGAATGACATCGAGACTCACACAGTCGTAAGTGAGCCTTGACTCATATAAATGAGTCTTATATATCATCTATGATACATGGTATTGTACATATATGTGATTATATGTCATTTTATATACTCCATCTGTCCTAGATTAATAACTCCATTTTTTCAAAATGAACTAATCAAATGAAGCTATTATTCGAGGATGAAGGGAGTATGTATAAATATTTAAATTAATAATTATATATATATATATATATATATATATGCGTGTGTGTGTATGTATTCTTTATTTTATATATGCATTGTTTATACATAATTTTAAAATTATATTCAGGTTGGAGCTCGAGCTTGAGTTCAAGTTTTATTCAAGCCGAGCTGAGTCTAGCAAGGGTATGCTTGAACTCGGCTCAAGTCTACTCAAGTTTGAGCCAAGCTCGATTCGAGTTGAGCCTAGTTTGAGCCGAGTTGGGCATGCTCAACAAGCAAGCTCGCCTCATTAACAACCCTAGTTTAGTCCAATCTAACCCACAAATTGGTAGACAGCCCTTCCGCTGCTCCCTATCTGACACTGCCGCCTCCTCCTCCATGCCCACCTACTTTTTACCTACATATTTGACCCCCACCAACTCAACTTTGTCAATGACAATACCCTCCTCGCCCTCTCCTCCAACTGCCTCCACATCCAGCTCCTCCACCTCGCTGACACTGGGATCACCCACCTTGGTCTGGAGAAAGCCTTCTCCCTCCTCCCGCTACTAGACGACCTCACCTTGGACCTTGAGGAGAACATCTGGGATGCCGGCCCTGCGGTGGAGGCGCTTGGTTCCCTGTTCCCTAGGTTGATGTAGCTAGTGTTGAGCTACTTCTAGGGGATCTGCCTTGCCGCAGGGCCGTAGCCTAACAACATTGCCCTCTGTCGTGGCTTGGAGTTGTTGTTAGTCAAGAGTTGCGCATATATAAACAACTTCGGGTTGATGGCCATCGCCCAACGCTGTCCTAGGCTGGCTAAGTTTGAGATCTATGGTTGTCCAATGATCACCGAACTAGGCCTCCAGAGATTTGCTGGCATTCTCGACTGAAGCCTGGTGGATGTCAAAATCACTTGCTGCAAGAACGTCGGCGCCGCTTCCATCATGCTCTGAAGCCTATTCGTGATTGGCTTTGCCGCCTCCACATCAATTGTGTCTTGGGACGACAAGGAGGAGAAGCCAATCTAGTTGCTGAGTGAGAGTCTGACGCAATCACCATCCCCCCTCCGGTTCTCTTCACAGTCAAGAGCTAGAGCGAAGTAAAAACCAAATAATATGAGGAGCAACAAAGACCTATCTAATGACATAAATTGAGCCAAATGGAGCAATTAATATGGAATAATATTTTTTTTCTATTGGAGACTAGAGTTTATAGTTATGATATATAGGGTCTACTATTATGTGACCATACTAGGACTATGTATTTTGATATGTATCTTGTTAAGGTTTTGTGTATCATGCTGGAACTGTATGCACCATGGTCAATGGCCCTGGTCACAACAGTCAGACTAGACATCTGATAAAACCTACTTGGCTTAATGTTAAGAAAAAAACAAAAATAGTGGCTAATCTCAAGTCCAATCTCAGGAACACTCTAAGGTACTTCATTAGACCCCATAGTAAAACTACAATAGAAATTTGTCTCTAATAGTAAGTAAGCGTATGAATTAAAAAACTAAAATAAATAAACATTAAATACAATTACTAATTTTAATTTTCTAATATGGATAACAGTGGGGCTAATAATAAAGTACCTTTCTAAATCTTCTCTAATCTTAGTGCATTCTTATTAGTTTTTCTTTGTCTTAAACTAGTAACTTCATTTGGTAAAAAAATTTGTTTCATATTAATAGCTTTATTTTTTAATTTACGTAATTAGGTACTTAAAAAATTAATATCAAAAGCTTATTTTACCTTCTTTTTCCAATAAATTTTACTATTCAATAAAATTACTATTCTTTCAAATGTACCTAGTAAATAGGACGAATGCACTATTATTCTAACCATACAAATTAATTATGGCCTAATCCATACTCCCAGCAATATCTCTCTCATTATTTACTTAATTCACAAATTACAAGTTCGATATTTTTAATCACAAAACCATGTCTTTATCACAATAAAAGAAACCTTATTTAAAATATCAGATGATAGGATCCGTGGAAAACTAATTGTATGTAAATTTTCTAAATGAGAATCCGCTGGTATGGTGTCCAAAAGATGTCCTTCAAAAGCCGAACGTCGCCTCTGAAAGACAATTGGGCCATGAGCCCACCACAGGTTGCAGCAATTGGGCAACTGTTACTACAGCCCATTATGTATCATTTTTCGATTCCACTCTTCTCTGACCTATGCTCTTTCTCCTTTCAACAAATCAACTTCTTTCTCTCACAATTTCCAAAGAAGCCCACCAGTCCCAATCAACCCAAGTCCAAACCACCTCCTGCCAGGTGCTCACACACGTGTCTTACCCCATGAGCTGCTTGCCACACGTGTCTTCCAACCAGCACGTAAACTTGCCTATAAGACCCTTACAACAGCCTCAGTCTAACGTCATAGACTTGTAAGTCGCAAGTGGACGCTTGAGAAGAGCTCTAGTTCTGTAAATCGGAGAAGAAAGCAAGTTAGGGATCAGTCATGGCATCCCATGACCGCACGGGCGAGGCCAAGGTGAGGGCGGAAACCACTAGTGTCTCTTCATGTTGATGAGCTTTGGTTAGTCGTACTAATTTTACTTCAACCCAGTGCATGGCAGCTTGTCTTTAAGAAGTTGTGCTCATGAGTTTGCAGGAGAAAACGGGGCAGACGATGGGCAAGGGCCGGGAGATGGGCGACACCGCCAAGAACAAGGCCTCGGACACGGCACAGGCAGCCAAGGACAAGACCTCGGACACGGCCCAGGCGGCCAAGGACAAGACCTCGGACACGGCACAGGCGGCCAAGGACCGTGCCCATGAAGACAAGCAGAAGACTGGGAGCTACCTCAAGGAGAAGACGGAGGGGGCCAAGGAGAAGACCTCCGAGGCCGTCCAACACGCCCGAGACACGGCGGAGGCCGGCAAAGAGAAGGCTGGCGGCTTACTCCAACAGGTATGCATCTAATCTAACATGAGAAATTGAACATGAAATAATCATTTCTTTTGTACGTATTTGATGTTGCATACTTTTGTGGGTACTAGACTGGGGAGCATGTGAAGAGCATGGCGCAAGGAGCTGCTGATGCTGTGAAGCACACGCTGGGCATGGGCGGAGACGACACTTCCACCACCCACACCACAACAACCGATGACAGGAAGTAACTAAGGAAGGAGAATTGGATGTTGTGGCCGTCGTTGGCTTAGATTGCTTTTGTTTGTCTTAAGGGTGTAGCTTGAAAATAAAAGAAGGATGTGTTTCTTCATGTATGGAATGCAATATCCAGTGCGTGGTAAGTGTTTGATATGACATCGTGCACCAAATGCACCAGATCGCAACAGATAAATTGAAGTGTTAAAAATTAAACTTAAAAATTAAAATTAAAAATTTTAATTTTAAATATTTGGGAAATTTAAAAATACGCCCTTTAACTTTTTAACTAATACCAGCCCCCTTGTATTTTCTATATTTATAAGTAACACCGTGTTAACAGTCCGTCATTCCTCTCTCATTCCTGTCATAGGCGTCTAAACGCTATTTTTATTTTTTAAATTTTAAAAATATTTGTATCAAAGAAAACTAATATGTACTCATTTTTATATTTTGAAATATAAAAAATAACTATTTTTTAAAAAAAATAGCAGGGAAAATTAAAACATGTACTTGTTTTTATATTATGAACTTTCAAAAGTACCTTTATAGGAGCTAAAAAGAAGAAAAGAACACCCCGCCTCATTACATCCCATTTGTTTCACTATTTCCTTTACTTAAATTTTTGTTTCACTATTTCCTTTACTTAAATTTTTATAATATTGTTGAACATCATACAGGTAATTAACTCAATAGTTTTAATATATATCGGCTACAAGACCTACATAGAATAAATTTTTTAACATATATCAGCGACAAAACCTACATAAAATAATATTAAGCTGAAAGACAAATTGACATCAATACTAAATTAACATCAACCCTGACATCAACGATTTTCATTAAATAAAAAACCAAACATCTAATGGAACCACGTCTAAAAAGAAATAGAAAAACTGTTTTTCTCAATAGCATGTAATGTTGTCATGGAACTTAACAATTAAGAGAAGCTTAAAAAGAAGCCAAGAAACTATTTCATCTACTCATTTCACAACTCAAATCTGTAACCACTCATTTTTAGCATAGATCATTTGTTTTTATTTTATTTGACATGTATCCCCTTAGTTTAGTTTTTATTGAAAGGGAGTCTTCTTCCCTTTTCAACTCTTTTAAAAAAATTGTTTTATTAAAAAAATACACATTTTAAAATTATCTTAAATCTCTTTATCCAACAAAAGAACTTGAATCCTCAAGAATGTCTTTCTATTAGTCCTGTATCAACTAAAGAAAAATATCAATTAGAACTATAAAATAATGAATAGGCTTAACAAAAATGAAAAGGATCAACAAATCACAAATATTATTATTTCTCTCCATATATATTCGCCTCTTCTTATATTAATCCATTCTCATTCCATGAGATGATTTTCTTATCGATTATGGAGTAGGCCCAAACCATTGGCTGTGTGCACCTTTTTCCTGTGACCATCTAGTAATCCTTGATTGGTTAATATGTTTTAGTCACGGATCATCACTATCTTGCCGTTTATTCACTGGCCTTTAATTATATCATAGAAGAACATCAAATACGTTTGGGCACTCCCACATATCGGCATGTGAATAAGCCATTTTATTTGCCTAACCATAGGATGGGTTGCATGAGTAAGTCATTTTATTAGTTTCAAAGGGATGTTTACATTGCATCCCTTTGAACTCCCAAATACGACAAGTTCCCAACAAGATCCACTTTGACCTGACTAAGTGTATGTCATCCCAACAAGATCCACCTGACCTTCTACAGAAACAACATCAGACTCATACTCTTCGACACATAACACATGACAATTGTGTACCTTCTCAACTAACTTCTTCAAATGCTCCGTTGCTCATGAAACTAATTAATAGTCCATTTTGTAGCCTCTTTGCGCTTCTCATGAAGTTTTACCATCAATTTTTTTTAAACTATATTAATCATATTACAAATAGGCATGAACCTTGAGTCCCCCAAAAAACTATTCTATGATTTAGTGAAATTCTTAGTGATGGTATTTCAATCAACGTTATCTTCAAAAAAAGCTCATGACTAACAATGAGGAGGATCTTATCTAGCCCACTACGAGCATCTAGAGACAACTCTTCAATCATTTACAAGGTTTTATTGTACAGGTTTTGTGTATGAATTTGCTGCCATATAAAAGATGGGACACTTGATATTTTTATACATATACCTTAGACAAAACTGATGAGAAAACCTTTTTCACTACCTCCACTAATCCCTTTAGCCTATGAGACATAAACATGACTTTTGGATTTGGCTCGTTAAGCAAAATTTGCAGGCAGGAACCCCAATAAGAACTCCCAAAGTACTGTAAGTTTTCACTTCAACAATTGCAAATGCAATGGGGAAATGCCATTATTACTATCCAAAGCAGTTGCATACAATAGTGCCCCCCTATATTTTCAAAAAAGTGACATTTATCTAGCCTTATGAATGGCCTACAACCTGCCAAGAATCTTGATTTACTAGCAACAAAAGATACAATTACTCTTATAAATAGATCACTATAACAAAATATACTATTAGTGACGCTTTTATTAGTGACGTTTTTATTAGTGACACACATAAAAGCGTCGCTAAAAATAACTATTTGCGACGCTTATAATACTGTTGCAATAAAATAGACTATTAGCAACGCTTTCTATCTCGAGTTGCTACTAATATAGATATTAGCAACGCGTTCTATCTAGCGTCACTAATAATACAAATATTAGCGGCGCTTTCTATAAAGCGTCGCTAATAATACAGATATTAGTGACGCTTTCTATACAGTGTCGCTAAGAATACAGATATTAGTGATGTTTTCTATTTAGTGTCGCTAATGATATAGATATTAGCGACGCTTTATATAAAGCGTCGCTAATATATGTATTAGTAGCGACACGAGATAGAAAGTGTCGCTAATAGTTTATTTTATTGCGATGGTATTATAAGCGTCACTAATATATGTATTATTAGCGACACTTTATACAAAGCGTTGCTAATATTTGCATTACTAGCGACGCTTGATAGGAAGCGTCGCTAATATGTATATCATTAACGACGCCAGATAGAAAGCATCGCTAATATCTGTATTATTAGCGATGCTTTATAGAAAGCGTCGCTAATAGTATAGATATTAGTGACACTTAATAGGAAGTGTCGCTAATAATACAGATATTAGTGATGCTTTCTATTTGGCGTTGCTAATGATATACATATTAGCGACGCTTCCTATCAAGTGTCGCTAGTAATGCAAATATTAGCAACGCTTTATTTTAAGCGTCGCTAATAGTAACATTTATTTAAACGTAAAATAAAAAAATAGTACTTGTAGTGACGCTTTATACAGCGTCACTAATAAGTGTACTATTATCGACGCTTTTCATAATGCGTTGCGAATAAGTGTACTATTAGTGACGGTTTTCATAAAGTGTCATGAATAGTATTTCCTATTCGCGACGCATTTTAAAAAAGGTCACTAAAACTTATATTAAGTAGTGATGCTTTGTTTAACATGCCGCTAATATTCATTAATAGCGACTCTTGACGTAAAGCATCACTAATAGTATCTACTTATTTGTAACCCTACTGATTAGTAATTTTTTTAAAAAAATTATATTTATTATTAGCGACGATAACAAACATCGTCGCTAACACTTATTATTAGCGACGGTGGAAAACCGTCGCTAATACTTATTTTTAGCGACGTAAATAAAGGAGTCGCTAGTTTTTATTATTAGCGACTGAATTAAAACCGTCGTTAATATTTTAAATTATTAGCGACTCCTTATTAGCGACGTTTATAAACCGTTGCTAAAGGTACTATTAGCAATGCTTTAGTGTTTGTGTCGCAACGTACTATTAGCGACCCGATTATTTGCGACGTTTATTGCAACGCTCTGTAAGCGTCGCAAATACACTTTAGTGATGCTTTTGAGAGTATTAAAGACGCTTAAGAGCGTCGCTAATACTCTTATTTGTTGTAGTGGATGGTCAACTTCACACCTATAAATTGCCACAGGTCATGGGTTGCTAAAGTTGGGATGAATGTCATTTTATAAATCTGGCTACAAGTATACACAACTATCATCTATCTCAAATTTTAAATGACAAATTCACATAAAATAGAGAAAAATAAAGGGGAAATAATTTTTTTCAATGTGTATATAACACAAATTATGGCATTAATTAAAGGGCCAAGCTTTTATACAACTCCTAATGATATAATTATAACTAAAAGAATATAATTTCTAATTACTTTATTACTAACCAAAATGTGGAAAACTAATGATAAAATCTCTAAATATCCAGGAATATAGAATAAGATTCCTAAGAGAACAAAAGACTTAAAAGAAATCAACTTGGATTCAAATTCTTATCCAAAAAGGATTTAAAAACCATATTGTTATAGAAGTGATCAATTGCCTATACTCTTGGCTTTAGTTTCCACTAAGCATTGTAGAGTGGTGATGGATCCCTAATGCCATCATATCAAACACATAAGTGCCTATCGATCTTCCAAAAAAAAAAGAATTTTCTTTGTGTAATCCCAATGTTCCATATACTTCAATGTCAATTGATCTACATCATTGTCATAGCCAGGGTTAGCCCTAATATTGGCCCTGGCAACAAAACTAGATATGTCCATTTTTTGTGTTGGCCATGGCTGCCAGGGTAATTGGTCTTAGATTTTGCTCCCGAAGAGCAACGGCATCTTCGATGCATTACGGGGTCTAAGGAGGTGGAAGAAGAAGAAGAAAAGGAGGAGGAGGTAGGGCCCCTGAAGCTAGATTTCTCTTCATCATTGTTGAAGCTACTGCCATCGCCGAAGGGACCAATGAGATGTTGACTTTAGTTAGGGTAATATATATGTGAGAAAATAGCGGTATGGGGTTTTAGGGATAAGGAGAGCAAAGAAAAAAATACTAAACATTTCTGCAAAATATTTTAAAGAAAGTTTTTTTGGGGTATATATAGATGCATTCTAATCTAATTTGGGATATCATTCACCTGACAACATATACCTAAAATTTTCCATGAAGGCTTGCTAGATAATCTTAAGAAAAAGTACCATTGATCTAATTCTAAAACCATGTCCTCTCACTTCCCTATTTATATCTCATGCTACATTGAAGTGGTCTTTTTCCTTTTTGGTTTTCTAGTATATGCATGTTGGATATTTGAAAAAATCCATTTATATTATAGATTTGAACCGTGAATCAAATAAGTGCTGGCCAGAAAGCCTCATTCACCTCTGTCCCATTTTTCCTTGAGGAACAAAATGTATCACAATGACATAACATAAAAGACACATTTATCAAACTATGTCTTTTAAGAAATAGGGAAAAGAATAGTAGCTTCTGAAACAAATCATCATCATCAACACCTTATCCCATAATGGAGTATTTTTCTTCTTGTTGCATAATTCAATATCAAATCATTTCAATTGATTAGTAGCTAAAGAGGAACTCCAAATGATCCTCAAATTTTATTTTATTTATGTAATAATTTAACTACATGCTTCATATGGTTTCTCAGCTTCATTTCATTATTAAAAAAATTTCACACCTTATTGTTGGTTGCAACTAACCTGGATTACTTTCTGCTTGTGCAATTTATTTCGTGGTTGTTTACGTCCTCTACAATGGGATGCTTAATATTAATTTCATGTCCATTAAATTTTTGGAAGATGATCAAAATTCCTTCTTTCAATTAATATAAAAATGAATTGTGGTTTTTTGGTGGCATGGTTTTATACATTGCATATATATTAAACTTTCATTGTTGGCTTATACTATAATGAGGTCACCCAAATTATCATATACTAATTGGTGTTTGTGAAACAAGTACATAGCTAATTTCCCATGACATCCAAAGAATGCCCAAAATTTTTGGCCTACTTTTTATTTAGTGAATAATGTGTTCTATTCATAAATGAAAAAAATAGTGCTTTAATTCACATTCTTATTGTAAGTAAATTCATCCCAATATAAGTGTTAATCCCAAGATTTGAATTTAGCATCATCCAAACTTCTTACTAAGTTTTCGAAGGAACTTCATAATGTATTCATATACTAAAATATTGGTGCTTCCATTCACACTCCTATTGTAAGTAAATTCAGCCCTATATATATAAGTATTGATCCCAGAAATTGAAATTATCACCAACCAAAATTTTTAATAAGTTTCCTAACAATAGATTGATTACCTTTATCTATCTATTTATTTGGAGAAGGTAAGTACTACTCAAGTCAAGAGAAGTATATATCAATTTTTATAGAGATTGCCAAAAATTACTTTAGAAATGAGTATATCTATGAGAAACAATAGACAATTGTAAACTATGTAAACAATATACCTCTCAAAATAACAACAATGCAACATAAGATGTATCATTTAAAATAATAAAATATACATTGATGATAAGCTTTCGTGTTTTGTTCTAAATCTAATAAAGTGAAGAAATCATATGAGTGCATAAAGAACGGTCAAATTGTGGTATCACATTGCCCATTTAATTCATTATTACAAAAATAATAAATGAATAAAAGGTCTCTTTAAAATTTAAATGATATAACAAATTATATAAATTCTTAATAATTTTTGGTTTTAATCGATTAAAATGATATAATTTTACCAAAATGAGTCTAATTGGTTCATCTTCTATTACATTTGATACATTCATATAAACTTAGTAACTGAGTATGTATTTAATTAAAATAATTAAGTATGCATTCGTGACGAGCTTTGGTTCTTTGTTCTAAATCTTGTTCAGCGAATGAAATCATATAAATTAAAAACATTTAAATTATGGTATCAATTTATATATTAAATTCATTATTATGAACATAACAAATAAATAATAGGTCCATTTAAACTTTAAACTATTTAACAATTTATGCAAATTCTTAATGAACTTTAGTTTTAATCGATTAAAAGGATATAACTTGACCAAAAATGTTCTTATTAGTTCACTATTTAGTATGTTTGATAAATTCTTATGAACCTAATAAGTGAGTATGTATTTTTATTTAAAATAATTTAATACACATTCGTGATGAGCTTTGACGCTTTGTTCTAAATCTAGTTATGCGAATAAAATTATATATGTTAAGGAAGAATAGTCAAATTTTACATTTGATTTGTTATTACGAATATAACAAATAAATAAGCTTTTTATTTAAATTTTAAATGATATGACAATTTGATCAAAAGTGGTTTGATTGGTTTGTCGTTTAGTATGTTTGATACATTCTTAGGAACATAACAAATGAGTATATATTTATTTAAAATAATTAAATATACATTCGTGACAAGCTTTGGTACTTTGTTCTAAATCTAGTTATGCGAATGAAATCATATAAGTTAAGGAATAATAGTCAAATTGTGGTATTATTTTATCTATTTAATTCATTGTTACAAATATAACAAAAGAATAAGATGTTTTTTTAACTTTAAACGATCTAATGATTAGTGTACAATCTTAACAAACTTCGGTGTGAATTGATTAAAAAGATAAAATTTGACCAAAAGTAGTCCGATTAGTTTGTCATTTAGTACATTTGATACATTTATACGAACATAAGAAATGATTATGTATTTATTAAAAATAATTAAGTACACATTCGTGATAATCTATGGTGTTTTATTCTAAATCTAGTGATGAGCTTTGATATTTTTTCTAAATCTAGTTGAATGAATGAAATCATATAAGTTAAACAAATGAAACAGTGGTATCACTTTGTTCAATTAATTTGTAATTAAGAACAAAATAAATGATTAAGAGGTCTCTTAGAACTTTAAATGATACTATGATTTGTGTAAATTTTTAATGAACTTCAATTTTAATTGACTAAAAGGACATAACTTAACCAAAATTTGTCATAATAATTCATTGTTTAGTATGTTTAATACATTCTTGTGAACTTAGCATAGAAGTACATATTTATTTAAAATAATTAAATACACATTTGTGACAAGCTTTTGTGCTTTGTTATAAATAAAGTTAAGTGAATAAAATAATATAAGTTTAAGAAGAATGATGAAGTTGTGGTATCATTTTGTCCATTTGATTCATTATTTCAAATATTACAAATAAATAAGAGGACTCATTAAACTTTAAATTATATAACGAATCGTATAAATTCTTAACAAACATCCATTTTAAATGATTAAAAGGTTATAACTTATCCAAAAGTGGTCTGATTTGTTCGTCGACTAGTACATTTAATACATTTTTACAAACTATGCAAATAAGTGTAGATTTATTTAAAATAATTAAATACCCATTCGTGTCAAGCTTCGGTGTTTTGTTCTATACCTGGTTAAACGAATAAAATTATATAAGTTAAGGAAGAACAGTCAAATTGTGGTATCACTTTGTCTATTTGATTTCTTATTACGAATGTAACTAATGATTAAGAGGACTCTTTAAACTTCAAATAATGTAATGATTTATACAAATTCTAAAAGAACTTTAGATTTAATTGATTAAAATGATATGACATGACCAAAAGTGGTCTGATTGGTTAATCATTTAGTAAATTTATACATTCTTATGAAGTTAGCAAATGCGTGTGTATTTATTTAAAATTATTAAATACACAACCGTGACAAGCTTCGATACTTTGGTCTAAATCTAGTTAAGTGAATAAAATCATATAAGTTATGGAAGAACAATCAAATTATGGTATCACTTTGTCTATTTGATTTATTATCACGAACATAAGAAATGAATAAAATGCCTCATTAAACTTTAAATGATTTACAATATGTGCAACATTAAACTTTAAATGATTAAAAGGATATATAACTTGACTAAAAGTGGTACGATTAGTTTGTCGTTTTATATGTTTGATACATTCTTACAAACATAGTAAATAAGTTTAAATTTATTTAAAATAATTAAATACACATTCATGACGAGCTTTGTTCTAAATTAAGTTAAGCGAATGAAATGATATAAATTAAGAAAGAATAGTCAAATTGTGGTATCACTAAATTTATTTAATTAGACTTTCCCTGTAAGTATCATGGGGTTGAACATGGAGTTACCTACTTTGGATTCAGTTCGAGTTGTAGTGAAGTTTTTTGATGTCTTCCCTAGTGACTTATCGGGTTTGCCACCAGAGAGGGAGATAGAGTTCTTGTAACGCCCTAACCTGAGCCAGGGCTCAAAAAATCTAATAAAATTTTTTATTCCTTAAAAAAGGAATCATCATCTGTGTGCGAGAGGTACAATGTTCATCTACGTACTAGCTTCAAAGCTTCCCCTTACATAGACTTAGGTTGTAACGTTTACATACATACGATGAAGCTTAAAAGTTCGTCGTATGTAGGCCAGAATAAAACTTATAATTATAATTAATTTGGATTGGGCCAACGTTGCCTTGTCGTTGGTTGCCTACTTACGTATTAGATAACATTCATGATATTATTCCAATATGATAGGATTCAAACATAGTTCTACCTAACAGCTATTACATATATCAAGCATTACAAAATCATATACGTTAAAATACGTATATACTAATATTCAATAAGAGTTATACTAAAACTTGTCATCTATAGGAGTTAAGCGGAAATTAATAAATCAACGAAATCGCACATCTCGCTCTAGTAGAGAGTGGGATCAAAACCACATACACATGTCTCACTCCATCACTAAGTCAAGACCGCATGCACACCACACGTCTTACTCTACCAGAGAATGAGATAGAACATATTCATAGGTCTAGCTCTATCACTAAGCCGAGACTGAACAAACACCACACGTCTCATCTCCCCTAGAGCAAGACGAAACATAAATAGGTCCTATCAAAGCATAGCAGATCAGAACACAAAGAATCATAGCATGGAACATATCCTAATTTAGCACATGCATTCTATAATTTAAATGCGAGGTTAAAAATACTTACTCCCCTAATGTCTCAAAAGATAGCGGCATTCAGGGTTGCTCGTTCCTTCTGGGCGTCCTCCCCTTCTAATCTAGCGGCAACAGACAGAGCTTCCTCTAGATTGGGGATGTCTCTCTTATTGGGTGGCTCTTCAGTGGAGGACAAAGCCTCCCTTACTTTAGATCACTTCTCTCATTGTGGCCTAGTAATGGCGGGCAAAACCCCATCTTGTTCTTGACCACTTTTTCTTTCTCTAGTGCTCGAGGATGATGAGTATGGCCTCTTCTTGTCTCGAAGTGTTTCCTCCTCATACGATCACCAACTCAGAGAACAGACCCCTCCATTATGTAGAGCATGCTTAATTTACTTAAGAACACCTCTTGAAGAGGCTTGATCAAACTGAAGACACTAAAAAATGGATAAAATAAAGTTCTTTGGTGCTCGAGGACAATGGGCAGGAGCTCTCCTTGTCTTGGGGTGTTTCCTTCATCGCGTAAATCACGCTCAATTTAGTTAGAAATGCCTCTTAAGCAGACTAAATCAGAGTTATGACACCTAGAAATGGAGAAAACGAAATTTGTCGGTGCTCAAGGACAACGGGTAGGACACCTCTTGGGGCATTTCCTCTTTATACCGCTTTCAACTCAAAGAAAGGACCCTCCATTGTGTAGAACACACTCGATTTACTTAAGAAGGCCTCTTGAACTGCCTTCATTGGACTCAAAATGTCTACAAATGGAGGAAATGAAGTTCTCGTGTGAAAAACTATTCAAAATGGGATTTAAATAGACCTTGGCATGCCTAAACTACGACGCCACCAATTTCGGTTCTACTGCGGTTTTCACGGCGGCGCCCGCTGATCGTGGTGCACATCATTTTGACAGCACGCCTACAGTTTCATGAGCGGGCATCCGCCCTACGATGCGCATCTCAGCACGCATCATGCGTGCCTGCCGCTTTCACACACCGTTTTCTTTTTCTGTTTTTTTATATACATATCTTCAAACACACGCATATTTCTACCCCGAATTCGGATTCACGTGTTTTTATACCGTTGGACTCGTATCAACGAGCCCTTCGATACTAACCCACTTAAAGAACTATATAGTGCTCTTTTCATGTGGGTCCCGCCTATATTTTACACTTCTCGAGGTCATAAATTTTGGTCCCAACCTCTATTTTGCCCGTTCTTTGATTCGTTACGCTCGTTTCTTCGAGCTCTACACATATTTTAGGTTTCAACCTTTAAAACCTTCTATAATTTATGAAAAAATAATTAATTACCTCTAACCCCTTTGGTTAGACGTAATTAGAAAAGCGGGGTATTACAGTTCTCCGTTGATCTGATTCCATACACTACTCCTATTTCTAAAGCTCCTTAACATGTGGCTCCATCCGAAGTTAAAGAGCTCAAGGCTCAGCTGCAAGATCTTATGGATAAGGGTTATATCAGACCGAGTGTATCTCCTTGGGGTGTGCCGATCTTATTTGTTCGAAAGAAGGACGGTTCTCTTCGGTTGTGCATCGACTACCGAATGCTAAATCAGGTAACCATAAAAAATAAGTAACCTTTACCTAGGATTGACAATTTGTTTGAACAATTGCAGTGAGCACAAGTCTTTTCTAAGATAGATCTAAGATTGGGTTATCACCAACATCACCTTCCTCCCTCGGCAGTCTACATGCACATGGTACATGGACATCATATCCATGCTTAGGATCACATCGAAGTCAATCATCGACAATATAATTAAATCCACATGTAGCACATGCCCATCGATCACCTAGGAATCATCTCAATATACTCCACCCAAAGTGAAGATGAAGGTGTAGACACTTGCAAGGGAACTGACAACAATTTATGACCAACACCAATCTCAAAAGCAAAATACAGGGAGGCAAAAGAACGAGAGGAACCGTATCAAATAGTACTCTAGCATAGTGAGAGGCAATGAAGATCATACCTTCCACCACGCCTGAGGAGTTGGCAACCACCTATGCTGATATCGCAAACACTCTCCCATTAGTAATCGGCTTCTTCCTTTTGGCATCTAGCTGTCCGGTAGATGATCTCACCTGGGACCCTTGGTTTTGCAGAGCCAACTATTGCTTAGGTGCACCCCTATAGCTCGTGGAGGACATTGTCTCTTGATGTGCCCCTTTCGCCCACAAAAGTAGGAGGCAACGCCAACATGATCATCAATCATGCCATGATGTTGTGTCACCGGTTGACACCCTGGTGCATAATCAAGAACTCTCTTAAAACATTCCTTTTTGTAGTGTCCCTTTTTCCCACATAGGTAGCAGGTGATGTGAGCATGACGACTATGGTGAACTGATTGCACGTGGCGATTATGCATCCTCTCAAAGTCACCTCCACGGAGCTTCTTACGATGTGATGAAGGGTCCTCCTGCTTAGCATGCTTAGGTTGCACATCATCCAAGTGACACTGCTCTAATCCATTCTCCATCACCATGTGTAACGCCCGAGATTTTTCATCCCTTTTTCTTAAAACTCACAGAATTTTTTTTTCAATATAATACGATGAATCAGAGTCAAAATGACGAAATCAAAACCTATATAAATAGTTTATAATTTAAAACATCATATGGTTAAACATCGTACCGCCAAATCAAATATCCTCAGGCATTACTAAAAAGCAAACGTATGACTAAATTACCATGATCATGAATTTTTAAATACAAATAACTCTCAGGTGTCCCCAAGTACAAGTCCCATAAATAGTCTACTATCTAATCCAAATTAAAAGTCCATAAGATATAAACACTTAAATCTCATCTCACCTAATACATCAAATCGTGGCACCAAAAATACTCTCATGAGTCTAATATACTTGAGTCGAGGGGGAAACAATCCCCTGCAGAATCGAGCATCCATCTTCAGGAGCTCTCTAATACAACCTGCAAAAGCCTCGCGAACAACAGGGCTAAAAGAAGTAGGATGAGTATTTTCATACTCAGTAGGAAAATACTCAGTAGGGGAATCCTAAACATTGAACTCGGTAAGTTCATAAATACATGTGTTCATGCAACTCAAACATGAAACAGTCAACGTAATATAATCAATTACATCTGCAAATAATAATGCATAGCACACCAATAAAAGCAAACTTACACGAACACCCTTAATCAGGGTCTTACAACTTACTTGTACCATCATACACATACTCAAATCCTTACATATACCTGTACAACCTTATTCATACAATCTTACACTTATAGTCCTTAACAGAATCATATACTTACAATCGTGCTCAGAATTGTACACTTACAATCTTACTCATAAACTTACACTTACATTCTTACTCAGAATCATCATCTTACAATCGTACTCATATTCATACTCATACTCACACAATTTACACGTACTTGTATGACCTTACTCGTACAATCATACGCTTGCACATAAATGTATTCTTATGTCTTCCTTAGGAGCTTACACTTACACTTATCCTGGATCTTACACGTACAACTTACTCAGAATCTAAAGCATACAACATACTCTCACTATCGTACACATACTACTGACAACTAAAGTTCATTACAATTAACAAACTTCAACGTCAAAAAGGAAGGGAATGCCACCAAGGCGTCACCTTAACCTTCGGGGAGCAACTAGACGCCATGGACTTTTTCAAAGGCAAGGCATACCTATGCTCATGGGGCATAGGATCAAATAGGTAAGAGTAGATCCATGATACTACTTACCTAAGCGCGCAAATACCCACTCTCTGGGGCCATACAACACTAACAAGGGCCATACAGTGCCAACTAAGGGCGGAAAACATACAATGCCACTCTAGTGCAATAATCTTACAATGCCACTCTTGGGCAGAACATACAGTGTCATCTATAGGCATAAACATATAGAGCCCATGAAGGGTGAAAACTTACAGCGTTCTCAACAGAGCATCGGACGTCTGGTGCACTATATACCACATAGACAACATCCCGCAGGAATAACCACCATAGCAAAACACAATAAATGCTCAGTCGATTCATTATCGGCTAGCTCAAACACGGAACTTAATCCGTCAAACCCTCAAGTCTCAAACTCACAACACTATTATTAGTTTTCTCATAATTCAAGTTTGAATTATGTATATTATGCGGTACAATTATGCCAAACTAACTCACAGTCCTTAACTGATCAAATTGAAGCTAAGCCCGATCTAAACCCTAGTTCGTCGGGGCAGCAGACTTCACTTACCCGTCCAAGTCACAACATGGCTCACCGTACACAGATCCTTACGTAATCATACATCCCCTGTCATCCACCTTACGGTCAAAACGTCTTACTTACATCGTCAAACTGAGCTCCTCAAAGCATATCCTCGTTATCCCCCCTTACTTACACCTCACTGATTATGCCTACTTTTCACTTTATAATTTGTACATTATGCTTGTACAATTATGCGCACTCTTACCATCTAACAAACCCACATAAGGCTTCAAGCTTAAGTTCTCTTACTTACATAAACCAACCCTTGACTTTGCTCCACACCAAACAAATCCTATCTATTTCATTCTTCATTTGTCATACTTACGTTTGTCATCTTCTATCACACGCTTACCCATCCACATCCAACTCCATACCAAAAACCTTACCACTTCTTATTGTCCATCGCCCATACCTCTACCCTCACACAATCCATGCACATAACTAACTCACGATTGCTAGTCATCACTAGTAAGTCCATCAAACACATACGTAGCATACTTACAGATTTGCTAGCCATCGCTACCACGTACATATTCCACATCCATAGAACGTGCATACAACTCATACATATTAATCATACTTAGCACACTTATTACACATACATCAACTGTACTTACAGCTCATATGCATGCCATATGCATCTAAACATACCATATACTCATATGCACATCATGCAATCCTAGCATGCTGACTCATTCAAGCATGCTATCATGAAATTATGAGTTCAAAGCTCCCCTACCTTGTAATCATTACCTTTGATGGCGAGCACACGATAGTGGTAGCGTCAATGGCAGAGTCGGCAGTCAAGACCATTGCCTAGCTGAGAGAGCTGTTAACCCGAGGGTTTAGGAAACGTCAGAACTACACACTGCCAAAAAGGGTGTCAAAGTCAACGCCATAAAATCCGCAATCCACAGTGGCACACTAGGGGTGGCCGTAATAAAGATCATGCCAACGAGTGGCAGGTGCTACGGAAAGATAGGGTGTACTCACTAAAATTCGATCGGTAGTTGAACAATACCCAACCAGTCACAAAACATCAAAATCGGCCATGGACAACACCCAATGACGTCGATTTTGTATTTACAAGGGCCCACATATAGGCGGAGGGCATAAGGCAACACTAAAGGACAGAGGAGAGGTGGGGGAGGACTCCGAAGTCAACTCCAAATGATGGTAGAGCCATCTGACAGTTAGGTAGTGCCAAAGTGGCACCTAAACTCTAAACTGCACGCGCAGCCACTTGCACACATGGCTAAAGGGATGGGGAGAAAGGGCTAGATGATGTCGGCCCAAAGCTCGAAAGGGTCTTAGGGCCATGCCCAAGGGTAGTGACCAACAAAGATGACCTTTACCGTTGCCGAGCCGAGGTAGGCCGACTAAAGGCCAATTGGCATTCGACGAGGGTAAGACGGTGGCGCTCTGAATGACACGGTCAAACACATAACTAACAGAGAGGACATGTGGCTCATGTCGGAAAAAGAGGGGCGGTGCCGCACTAAGGGTATGTTTGGATTGGTGGAAACCGGGAGAAAGGGAAAGAGAAAGAGAAAGTGAATCCAGGTGAAAGAGAAACTAGGAGATTCCTAAAAATTTTCCACTGTTTGGTTATACAAATGATGTTAGAGAAAATTAACAGTGACAGTGGTAGTAGCGGCGGTGGTGGTGGTAGTGGTGGTGTAGTAGCGGTGATAGTGGTAGTGGTTGTGGAGGCGGCAGTTGTAGTGGTGGTGGTGGCGGCGGCAGTGGTGGTTGTGGTGGCGGCAGCGGCGGTGGGGGCAGCGGTGGTGGTGGTGGCAGTGGGAGAGATGGTGGTGGTGGCGGCGGCAACGGCGGTGGTGGTGGCAGTGGTAGTGGTGGCGGGGGCGGTGGCGGCGGTGGCAGCGGTAGTGGTTGTGGCAGCGGTGGTGGTGGTGGTGGCAATGGTGGTGGTGGCGGTGGTAGAGGTGGTAACAGAGATGGTAGTGGTGGTGGCTGCGATGGTGGTGGTGATGGCAGTGGTAGTGGTAGTAGCAGTAAGACATAAGTGTTTAGTAGAATGATTTTCTCCCAAAATCCATGGGTTGATGGGTGGAAAATTTTTGGGCCAAATTTCCATCCATTTTCTCTCACTTTTCACTCTAGTTTCTCTTTCCCCGTTGCACCAAACTGTGGAAACTGAGAGATTTTAAGAACATTCCTTTCTTTTCCCCCGCTTTCCACCAATCCAAACAGACCCTAAGGTGGCCAGCCATCTCTAGGCTGAGACCCGCCAACTATAAGGTCCAGAGGTGTTCGGCATCCAACAACACTCGGTGGCCCAAAATAGGTGAAAAACCCTAGGGGCACAACGACGAGCAAGGGTTACCAACGGCTCTGGCCGGCTTTGTCATGGCCCTAACGGCTAGGAGGAGCTATCTCCGGCTAGAAGTGATAGTCAAAGTCAGCGGCGACACACCGGACAAATAGCACAGTGAGGAGCAAAGACTCGGTTTTCTATGGACGAGCACATCAACCGGTGGGCGACAGATCTCATTCTAGCAGAACAGATGGGACAAAGGCTAAACCGGGCTGGGTGGAAACATCCACCATCGTTGCTCGGCTAGAGAGAAGCCGAACAAAGGTCTGGTGGGTCAAGTCCGGCGTCCATCTGACGGTGGAAGCCAGTGAACTCATACACAGCAACAACAGGTAGATGAGGGAGAGGCAGACCGGAATAGTGCTAGGGTCAGCAAACCTGAGCTAGGATGGTGGCTCAGCCGTTATCAAGCAGGGGCGGAGCCAGATAGAGGTCTATCGTTTGTGGTTCGCAACTACCGGCCTCCGTTCCGTTATCAAGCAGGGGCGGAGCCAGATAGAGGTCTATCGTTTGTGGTTCGCAACTACCGGCCTCCGTTCCACCAAAACCAAGTAACCGCGGAACAGGGGAGGTGGAGGCATCTCGCTGGAGGAGAAATACACTGAGGAAGAGGTGGAGGTGGAGACGACTGATTGGGGGCTATCCTTGGCTGTCGCCAGGCTGGGGTGGAATCCACGGTGGCCGGCTGGCCACTGCCGGCCATCACTGGTGGCTACAAGGCCAAGAACAGAGGGGCGCAATTCGTTCGGCAAAAAACAAAGCAGAGGCAGAAATGGGGACGAGGCGGCAGAGCGGAGGCCCTTGGGCTGGGAGGCGTGGGCTCCCGCCGTCGCTGGCCCATGGCGGAGCCGTGGCTGGCTGGCTGGCCCTTGGCAGCCCACGGCATCAGCGATACACAAAACACAGTGAGAGAGGGAGAGAGAGCTTATCGGGGAAATCGATGTGGGGGAGCTGCTGAGGCTGGCTGGACGAAGGTCGGGCAGAGCCCACCGGCCACTACCAGTACTGGCGCAACACAAATTAGCCAGAGCAGAGAGAGACCTGGGAAAACAAGGGAGGAGGGCAGCACGGCCGTGGGGCCGGGATAGTGGCCCCCCTGTCGTCGTACTGCCGGGGTGGAGCCAGTGGCGGTGGCCTTGCAGCCCACCAGCGTCTGGCTGCTGCTGGGACAGAGAAACACGGGAGAGGGGGGGGAATGGTCAGGTTCCAGAATTTTCCGGATCAGGCTCGGCCGAGCCCGAGCCTGATATTTATGTTTGTTTTTTTTCATTTTCCCCCTATCATTTGTAGTCTCCTTCTCTCTCAAATTTTCGAGCCGTAAACATGCGTCTAGGCCCGTGGCCTACTACTGAACCCACACCTGACTATACAAGTAAGAATATCGTGACCAAATATGTTGAAGCATCATATTTTCCTGTCAAAAATAATTAGAAAATAGCAGAAAAATTATAAGAAATCATAGGAAATTTTGGGGCATTACACCATGGTAGTCTAAATTACTCCCGTTATAGTCCGCATGATGTGTGTCAACCCTTCAATGGCAGTTAACACGTCGTCAACTCTTAGATCTCTTGCTGTGTGATCACCATTAGTGCCAATGTGATTCTGTCCAGCCATCTACACAACCACTTGACACTAAACACAAGGCCTAATTGCACTAAGCAGCACAAGAAAACTAGCAAAACAAACACAATCAAACAAGCACGCATTCAAGAAAAAACAACTAACGGAATTCTACATCGCTAGTTATGTCTAGACCTTGATCATCTCACAACCCATTAACCTTTACAACTTGTCACTCTATCCTTATTTACTCTTGAACAAAGAGGTACTCCGATATCAAAAACTTTATGTCAACCCCTAGCACCTACCAAACCTAGTCGAAGGGCCAGTCAAGCATGCGGCGGCGACAAGAATTGATGTTTTAATGTATCGTAGAAGTCTTAACCCCTCTACCAAGCGATTAACCTACAAGGACTTGCGCACCTTAATGTCATTTTAGCAAAAGAAATAAGGAAAGTAAAGAGGATAATAAATCTGTAGTAAATCCTCACACAACCCAAATACATAAATCCGGAGCCAACACATGGCTCGAATAAGAAAGACATGAATATGTCTAAAACCACAAGGGTTACAAGTGACTGAAATAAAACCAACCTAACATGATGTTCTAATATCAAGCAACGTAAATAAGAAAATATAACATAGCCTCGAGGCATCCGTGCCTAAACCTGAGTACTCCCCAAATGTCCATCATACAGGGGATCTCAATCGACTGCATGTTGCACCATGCAACCCCAAAATAAAACACAAAAATAGGGTGAGTACAAAACTTAGTAAGGTTTGAAAATAATAACATTAATCAGAAAACACCACAGCACAATAACATGGCAATTTAGATCCATAATTCATATAATATCCCTATTTCTGATTGTTTCCCTTACTATACCCCTACTTACTCATAAGTAATGATCTAGTATACAAGTATCACATATATCATAATCAGGGCATAAATAATCACATTATGACCTAGCATCCATCCTGCATAAATAGTGCTTCTCACCCAATCATATCATGCATAAGATCACCTATAACCTACATGAGAAGTGTCTCTACCACATATTTCAGATCATGCACTCATATCACATAAACCTACATGAGTAATGTCTCTAACACACATTTGAGATCATGCATCCATATCACATAAACCTGCATGAGAAGTGTCCCTAACACACATTTGAGATCATACATCAATATCACATAAATATGCATGAGAAGTGTCTCTAACACACGTTTCAAATCATGCATCCATATCACATAAATCTGCATAAGAAGTGTCTCTAACACACATTTCAGATCATACATATATAACTCATAACTACATATGTCTCATAATCTCAATTATCCCTACACAATTTATGTAAACTGAGCATAATAATAAAATCTCATACACATGCATCATCAACAATAGTGAATGTCCCCATCATTAAGAGAAATACAATCATATCACCCACTCTAGACGTAGTCCAATTTCATAACTGGAAACCTAGGGCATTGCCCACTCTAGACATAGTTCGAGTTCCTTACGAAAACTAGGGTGTAGGGGTAGTCAGCCCCTCTGCTCGCTCTGGACAATCCACACGGGAAGTTTGAATTCCTTATGAAAACTAGAGCAGGTCTGCTCGCTCTGGACAATCCATACGAGAAGTTTGAATTCCTTATGGAAACTAGAGTAGGTCTACCCGCTCTGGACAATCCGGGCCAGGAACGTCCGAATTCCTTGCAGAAACTAGAGCAGTGTGCGATGGAAGAGTCCAAATTCCCACAAGGGAAATTAGAACATATGGTAGTTGGTGCATGAAGGCATACTACTCTAGATTCTTAGGGTTCAGGTTTGACTATCTCAAGAAAATCTCAACCGCATCAAAATCACTCAACTCAACCTGGAGAGGATCAACATTCCAATCAGGAACTCAAATCGAAATCATGTCCTTTTAGACCAACCAATTTTTGATTAAGCCAACGATCTATTAATCTGACACACAATCTCACATCATTGCATCTAATTGATCAACCACATCAGTAAAATCTCATTCATAAATTTATTTAATTATGCATGCAACATGATACATATATGAGCAATCTCTACATGAACTCTAATTTATGGAATGTGCTCCTATCATCCCCCACATGCATCATATCAAGTCATAAATAATAAAAAATTTCCATGACTAATACCCACATGTGTGTGTGCTCAAGATAGAAACATTCATCTCTAAGTATATAACAATTAATTGAAGGTAATCCACAAGATATTACACAAATGCTCTTTAACATTTAACCATGGCTCCTAACTGAAATCATGAGTGAAAATAATTAGAAATCATCATTCAAATTAAGTGCAATCTCATGCTCAACTCACATTAGCATATTCATACTACATTTAAATCTATAAATTACATCATCATTCACCCATAATTTAATCATAATATAAGAATACATATTAGTTCATCCTCATACAATAATCTTGCTGAAAATATTTTTAAAACAAAAGGAATCATTCATTCATGACTTTAAGATAAGCAATCTTAACATATTTAACCAACAACATGAAATTTCCACATAATACTTAAATATTCTTTGAAATTTCTAACATCAAAAACATACCCTCCAATAGCTAATTCTAACTCAAATCATTCAACATGAATATAAGAAATGATATTTAGGAGTAAAAATACTAAAATAAGCAAAAGAAAGCAAAATGGCCGAAACTGCAGTACTGCCAATCGATCGGCATTCAGGGCCGTTCGAACACCATAATGACAGATTTGGTTTGTCTTCTCCATTTTTAAAATCAAATCAAACCTTCATCAATCCATCATAACACATCAAATCCAAGCCTCAAACTCCATTAAAATCAAATCAAAACTTCCAGAGCATTAAATCCAATCATTATTAAGAAAAACCCTAAGAAAATACCACTAAAGATTAAGTTTTTATCAAATCACCATTAAAGCTCTCATCTATGGAACCCGTTTAAAAAATACATCAAATCTTAGATTTGAAATCACAACAAGTTTAAGAAACAAAACTCTTACCTTTAATAACTTCATGGATCGAAATGGCTCCTTAAACTCCTTCAAAACTTACCCAAAACATGATTTTTATCAATTCCTTCATAAATCCGATTTATAACATTTAAATCTCTTGAAAAACCTTAGATCTAGGGTTCAAGAAACTCAAAAACGAAATTGCTAATATTAGGGTTTGAAATAAGGATTCAAATAAGTAGCTTTATTCTTTGAAATCGGGATTAAACCATTAGAGAAGAAGTGATTTAAAAAGATTTGAGAAAACCCTAGAGCATTAAGGAAATATTAAGCAAATCAAACCTTAATCTCTTTCTCCTTTGGGAAAATGGGGGATTAGGCCTTCTCATTCCAGGTCTTAGACCTTTCCCAAATGGGAATGTGGTTGCCCCTTTCCTTTTATAGTAAAGGGGTGGGGTAAACCTAATTAATTAATAGGGTAGAAATAGAATTTATTACTTAAAATTAGATAAATTTGCTATTTAAACCCAAATTAAAATCTGAAAAATTTTGAAATATTTACCCAAGGTTTTAATTTAATGTTAGGGACATTTACAATTAAAAATCTCAATTTTAGTTGTGGGGCCTACGGTGGGTCCCGCCAAACCCTAATTTTTTAAAAAACTAATAAATATTCCATAAATTCCCAAAAAAATCTAATATGACTTAAATTTAGTTAAAAACCATAAATGTGAAGATGATCTTGTTTAATTCCTTTGGTAACTACCTTAATTTTTGAAAATCATCAAAATAGATTAGATTTAGCTTAAACTACATAAAGGCAACTAAATGATAATTAAAAATAAAAGTAAACTAGTTCAAATTAAGATTTCTTACATACTTCCCTTATTAGGAATTTTTGTCCCCAAAAATTCACTAGAGGTCGAAAATGATGGACACTGGGATTTCGCATAACCGTACGACATCCTTCATATATATATAAGGTAGTTAAGACGTCTAAATGATTAGTCATTCTGATCACAAGGAAATGAGCGATGATAACCCATACCATAAGTCGGTCGATGATAACCCATACGACATCATTACCACTCGGTTATCTAAGGAGTCCCAAAACAAAGTCCATAGCCACATTCTCCCACTTCCATGCTAGAATAGGAAGGGTTGTAGCAAACCACCCAGATGACGATGTTCCGCCTTGACTTGTTGGCAAACAATGCATTTGGACAAAAAGGAAGCAATGTCCATCTTCATACCACTCCACCAAAAAGTCCTCTTCATATCATGATACATCTTAGTTCCCCCTGGGTGGATGGAGAGCCTAGAGTGATGTGTCTCCAACAAGATACGCTCCTTTAGCTCCAAGGAGTTTGGCATACACAATTAACCTCTATAGATCAAGCTTCCATTGGACCTCTCCTCAAAGTCCCTTACTGTCTTCTCCCTTAGTTTAGCCTTAAAGGCTTGAGTCTCCTCATCCCTTTTTTGAGCTTTGACCACATTATCAACCAAGCTAGAGCTTATGGAAAAGTTGGCAAACCAACTACATGTGTCCTCCATAACTAACTCCGGTTTAAGCTCAATGACATCCTCACACAAGAGTCATTCCCAAACATGCATACAAACTATCAAAGTGGCTGATTTTCTACTCAAGGCATCCGCCACCACATTAGCTTTACTAGGATGATAAGAGATAATGAAATCATAGTCTTCTTAAGGAACTCTAACAATCTCCTTTGCCTCATGTTTAAATCCCTTTGAGTGAATAGATACTTCAAACTCTTGTGATAAGTGAATACCTCAAACTTCTCACCATAGAGATAGTACCAACAAATCTTCCATGCAAATACCACGATCACTAACTCTAAGTCATGAGTGGGATAATTTCGCTCGTGTACTCTAAGCTATCGAGATGCATAAGCTACCACTCTCTCATGCTGCATGAGTACACAACCCAAACTAGGAAGTGAAACATCACTATAGACCACATATCCACCACTCTCGGAAGGCAAAGTTAAGACTGGAGCTGAAGTCAATCTTTTCTTCAACTCTTGTAAGCTCACTTCATAAGCTCGATTCTATTCAAATTTCTCATTCTTCATGGTCAACTTGGTCATAGGACTTGCAATGTTAGAATAACCCTCAATGAAACGACGGTAGTACTCGGCAAGTCCTAAAAAATTGTGAACCTCCGATGCACTCTTTGGTTTCTCCCATTTCAACAAGGCTTCAACTTTTGAGGGATCAACCACAACACTGTCTTTCAATATAACATTACCAAAGAAATGCACCTTCTTGAGCCAAAATTTACAGTTATCAACCTTTGTGCAAAGAGCTAATACTCCCATAAAGTTTACAGGACAACTCTCAAATGTGCCTCAGTTCCTCTTCACTGGCCGAATAAGTTAGATTATCATCCACGAATATAATCACAAATCGACCATAATATCCTCATTTCTGATTAACTCCCCTTATGATACCCCTACTTGCTCATAAGTGATGATCTTGCATACAATTATTGCATACATCATAATCAGGGCAAAATAATCATATTATGACCTAACATCCATCTTGCATAATAGTGATTCTCACCTAATCACATTATGCATAATATTACATATGACCTACATGAAAAGTGTTTCTAAGACACATTTTAGTTCATGCATCAATATCACATAAACTTGCATGAGTAGTGCCTCTAACACACATTTTAGATCATTCATCAATATCATATAAACTTGCATGAGTAGTATTTCTAACACACATTTTTTATCATGCATCAATATCACATAAACTTGCATAAGTAGTATCTCTAACACACATTTCATATCATACATCAATATCACATAAACCTGCATAAATATTATCTCTAATGCACATTTTAGATCATGCATAACGATAAAAATAACCTGCTTAATCAGCCGAAGCTTAAGTAGTCCCTGTGCACTTCAAACAGTCCCCAACATGAAAGTCAGAATGATTTCCGCAGTTTGGGTAAATTCTCTAATGGGGAAAACTACCCCTTAGTGAATTGGTGTACTCTGTGATACTAGCCTGAATTCTCAGGGTCCAAATGGTTTCAACAGTTTATCTCCATTTAGCATTGCCTCTCTTCTTAACTCAGGGAGAAAAACTCATCCTCAAGGGACATAAAACCCTGTCCTTTCATATGTAAAACTGAATCAACAAGCTTCTGATCACCCGGCAAGCAATATCACACAATTGCATCTAATCTATCAACATCGGTTAATCTCGATAAAGTCTCATTCATAAAAATCTGCTTCAAGATGCCATTTTGGTGTTCGAGCACCCTACAAGATTGTTCGAACATGCCGATTGATCAGCCTTCATGGCTGTTCGATTGCCATAATGGCTTTTTCTGGTTCGTCTTCCCCACTTCGAAATCCAAACCGAAACTTCACATATACTTCATAAAACACCAAATCTCATCCCTAAACTTCATGATAATCAAATTCATACTTAGGAAACATCAAATCTAGTCATTACTATCTAAAAACATAAAGAAATTCCATCAAAGATCAAACCTTTCTCAAATTACCATTAAAGCTCATAACCATGGAAACCCACTTTTAAACCCATCAAAAATAAAATCCAAAACCACAACTACATTTAGGACCAAAACACTTACCTTCAACAAGCTTCTTGACTTGAAATTGCTCCTCCAACACCTTCAAATCCTACCTAACACATGATTTTTGTTAATATTTTCACAAATCCAATTTAAAACAACTAAATCTTTCAAAAACTAGTAGATCTAAGGTTTAGGAAGTGTAAAAATGAATTTTCCATCATTAGGGTTTGAGATAGAAGTACAAATTAGTAGTTTTTTTAGTAAAAATCGAAACTAAACCATGGAAAAAGAAGAGATTTGAAAGATTTAAGAAAACCCTAAGAGATTAGTGTAATATTAAGATAAAACCCAACCTTAATCTCTCTTCCTTTTTTGACAAATGGGGATTAGGCTCTTAACTCCAGGTCTCAGAACTTTTTCAATTGGAAAAGTAGTTGTGCATTTTCTTTTATAATAAAGGGTGGGGTAAACCCAATTAATTTGTAGGCTACAAATAGGGTTTTACATTAAAAATGGTAAAACTTGCTCATTTAAAACCTAATTTGATGTCTAAAAATTTTAAAATAATTACCCAGCGTCTCAACTGACGACCGCTCATCACTTTCTTCTATTGGGCCTCGGCAATGGAGTGGAAGCGTTGAACGATTCACCCATGCCACTATGGTTCATACTTATTGGGGTAGGCTACTAAATGAGCCGGTGGTTCAGTTTGGACCTCTGGATCCTGGATAGATAGAGTTCATGACAATGAGATCATGCTAAAAAGTACTTGTTAATGTTTATCACTTTGGGGTGGTCGAGGGAGGAGATGGCAAGAGGGAGGGGAAGGAAGCAAATGATCTAAGAAATGAGGAGAGCAAACTACTACAGAAGTACAGAGTGAACAAAGAAAAAGAAGAAAAGGAAGCTCGTGCATGTGAGGGTTAATTTTGGGTTTTTAAAAAGAATAATGACATCATTGTAGTAAAAGAGGACTTAATAGATATGGCAAATAGCTAGAAATGACACGCTGAACAAGTAAACTTTGGTCAGGATCTAACACTCATTAACTATAATAGTTAAGACTTAAAGGTAAATTTCTCTATTATTTATAAATATTTATTTATAAGGGTAAAAGTGGTAAACTTAAAGCTCACTTATCATATAATTAAAACACTAAATATCTAGAGTGCAACACATACACTTGTACTAGTAGTTTTTAAATTCGGTCTCCTATTTCTCACACCGTATAAATTTGTACACCCGCCAGTGAAGAAATGAAAACAACACGACTACCAAATATACAGACCGAATTTCATCTTCGGACAAAACGGGTAGTCATGCGTAGGGTATAATGCTCCACTGACCATAATTTACGTCGAAACCCCTGATTACCCCATATCTGCACTCAACTCCATACAGGTCCCCTTTGTTGAGCACCCCAATGCTTGGTCTCCGATCGGGCAGATGAACAGTCTACCACTGCCATCCAATGCTAAAACAAGGCATCAGCCGCCATTCTGGTGAGTTGGAGTACAAGAGACGTTAGCAGCCAGTAGCTATGTATGTTCGGCATCCGGAAAGAGTAGTCTCCTTTAAAAGACTCGATGGCGTCTACAGGAGAAGGGGTTGAAATAGTATCTAATAGGCTTGCCTTATGGATCTATAATGGAGAGTGCCAAGCACTGGCAATGGGACCCAGTGCAGGTGATGTGATGAGTAATGCAGAGGCTTGACTTGAACATAGTCGAGAAGTTGAGTGCATGAGTCTGGTGGAGCCCAGCCCTGCTTCTTAGGGAGAGAGCCAAAGCCATGGCAGCTCGGTGGGAGCGGCAGTGGGAGCGGGAGCGGGAGTGGGAGTGGGAGCAGGAGCAGGAGCAAGCGACGCTCTTGAAAGAAGGCTTTTCATGCTCAGTAGACGTTCTTGATGTGAATGCAAGTGGTGAATTGCAAATTTCTCAGCTTACTTTTATTCAATGCATAGTGTGTTCTATTCATATACTAAAAAACCGTTAAAGCATCTCGCATAAACTAAAATCAAGAAAATTAACAAACCCACAACTATATTACTATATTACAAAGCTTTGATATAACTATAGTTGAGCTTTGATATAGTTATTACTATAGTTTTGGAGTTGGTATGCTTTAAAATTAGATTATAAGTATCTATACGTAAGCTATAATTGTACCATATATAGCATTGGGATTAAAAAGGATATAACTTAATTAAGACACAATATTATAAGAGATAGAAGTTTTCATGGGGAAGAGATTGCACAACAAGGCCGCCGGTGATGGTAAATATCTCGCCACGGCTGGTGATGTTGGTCAGCACCGCGATTAATTTGAATACTTTTTTTTGGAAGTTAATTTTTATTATTTTAATTTATATTGTTGGTATTTTTTTTGCTCCTAATCAAAATTGTTGGTATTTGCTTTGCTCCTAATCAAAGCACCGCAATGTTTACTAAAAAAAAGTTGAAATTGTCGATGGCTGACTCAGAAGAAGAAACTACCCTTTCTTAACACATTGTTTCCTGATTGGCCCAAGTCTAGTGAAATTCGGACTTGAGTTTATTAAATATATCTACGACTAACCTGTCCCTATAAGAGACTTTTCTAATCAGCCG
Source organism: Saururus chinensis (assembly GCA_035235625.1). Taxonomy (NCBI): domain Eukaryota; kingdom Viridiplantae; phylum Streptophyta; class Magnoliopsida; order Piperales; family Saururaceae; genus Saururus; species Saururus chinensis. The sequence continues at coordinate 25,106,963 of CP141143.1, read as the reverse complement.
CTTTCTGCCACCACGCAACCATGGCTGACTGGTCTAGCATGCAGAAGGATATGCTGAGACTAATCGCAAGGCTTTTGACTCGTGTAGGAGACCACGTAACCTTCGCCAGCGTCTGCTCATCGTGGAGGTCAGCTGCACTGGAGATGCGCCCTGATTTCCCACGTCCCCTTCCGGGGCTCTTGCTCCCAGGTGCCCTACTTGATTCTCAAACCCGTTGCTTCTTCTCTATCTCATCTCAAAAGCAATGGAAGCAACGCCTGCCAGTTCCTAACCAACATATGTGCTTCGGCTCTTTCGGCGGTTGGCTGGTGGTCGTCTCCCTGTGCATGGACATACACTTGCTCAACCCCTTCTCAGGAGCTCGAATAGCACTCCCGCCTGCAGCGGCTTTTCCAAATATGGGCGACACCCAATTGGACAACATCTTCTTTCTTCACGCAGTTGCCTTCTCTTCTTGTAACCCTAATGCCAATCCCAAGGATCTCGTCGTCATGGTTGCGGAAGGAGAGTTTCGACGACTGGCTTTCTCAAAGCCGGGCGACGAGGCGTGGACTGTAATTTGTCAAAAGCCTCCTCACTCCCCTTATCACACCATTGCCTTCCACAAAGGGCAATTTTATGCAGCTAGCTCTTTCGCCGAAGGAATTGTTGTATGCGACACTGGTCCTCGTCCAAAGGTGACTCTTGTGGCACCATTTCCACCAAGGAGTTGCCTCAACAGGCCATACCTTCTTGATTGGCTTGGGGAGCTCGTGCTAGATGATAGATTTGTGAAAGAAGTGCTTGATGAAAGTAATGATAACGACAACAACAACGAAAGCAGAGGTAATGACCGAGATATTGGAGGCTACCATCGCTGCTGGGGCAGGTTTTATAAAACAGTTTCATTCCAAGTGTACAAGTTGAAAGTGAGTGAGCGAATATGGGAGCCTGTGAATAGCTTGGGCGATCATGCGTTCTTCTTGGGTTACAACACTGCATATTCCATTTCTGCCCGGGACTCTGAAGGTTGCAGAGGGGATTGCATCTACTTTACGGACGATTACCATGAAGCGCATATCTACGGTGTGTATGGAGGTTGTGATATGGGTGTTTACTGCTTGGAGGATGGTAGCACCGAGTCTCTTTACAAGAGTGATGGAGATGTTATCTCGCCATCGCCTATGTGGGTTACTCCGCTTCCTTGGTAGAATTAGTTATGGTTAGGGCTTCAGGACATTGCCATTCTGTTTTGATATAGTGACTTAGCCATGTGTAACTTGATATGATAACATAGTTATATTTATTCATTCCACCATTGTTAATCCCATTCTCAAGGGAATTAAGTTCATACGATAGCAGATAATCTTACAGTCGTGCACACCCAAGTATTTTTCCTTTTGTTTGCTAGGTATGTAACATTTCATTCGCCGATAAGGTTTAACGTGACATGTCAAGTATAATATTTAAAGTTTAATTAGAGGAAGATTTGTATAAATGGAGTAATAAAATTCCATTGGTTGATTAGGGATTGAAGAAACTAGCGTAATAAGCCAACTACGCAAAAAACAGTCATTGACAGTAAAAGCTGCATCCTCAAAAGGCAATGAGAGTAAAGGCTACATCCTCAAGAGGCAAGCCATATTGGTCCACCTTAATTGAAAAGTATAAGAGAACCTAACTATGTGGAAATAATTTATACTTTGCAATGCCTTCATATGTAGTCTTGTTTGGCAGTTTGAAACTCGGTTTTGAATAGAAAAAATAAAAAGAAAAGGCGTTGATGTAAGCAGCCATACACTAGCAGACTAGCATCAACTTACTAATGCTAGTGCACGTGCCTCAGCTCTCCATGTGGTGTAGGGCTTTTTCCTGGGTTTTGAGCTGGACCCTACATAGGTACCCCACAATGGTGGACCCAATGTGAATTGGAACGTCGGCCATTGCAGTGTCACTCAAATGGTGGGATGAGTTTGAGCCGATATTTAAGATGAAAGGTGCGCATGTTCGCCATTGATCTCGTCAATTAAAGAAAACATGAAGAAATTTTCGGGGCCGACCCCTCCTAATTTATTTTTGCCTTTGTATCATTTTATTTTAACTTCTTGTTATATAAAAGTAGAAAAGTTATCACAAGCTTTAAATCTCAATTCCGCTGCAAGTGTTAAGAGGGGGGTAGGTGTGTAATTTAAACTCATTTACCCAATATACAATACAATTGTACATGAGCTAGAGTACATATATAAACAGGACTCTTATAAAAGTTAGCAAAATTATTTTTCTTCTAAATCAAAATTTTAAAGACTTGTAGTAGTTGGACTAAAATTTAATTTGGTAACTAAATTTTACACTTGAATACCCATCAAAAAATTATACATGAGTTTTAATTGATTTAGATAAGTGAGTCATGCAGCCATACATGACATGCGGAATGAGCCGCACATCCGCAACTCTAAATGGGCTAAGGGTTTTTCCAACTTCACAACTAAGTCACAAAGTACATGTTTTATATGCATTTTATATGTACGTGGTATTTTTTCCTATGGGTGTATTACATGAAATAATAATCGTATTTATAGAAATATATATTTTTCTCTTTTAATATATATTTTTCATTTAATATATATTCTTTTTGTATAATACGTATTTTTCTCATTTATTTTGGGCTACATAAATTTATGGATATTTCTACTCTAAAAAAATAGTTTTTGTATTTTACTTAAGTTTTTATAACTATTTTTTATTTATATTATTTTTCTATACTTTTTTTCTGGTTTTCTTGTTTTTTGCCATTTTTTCTCTATACCTCACCCTTACTATGCTATTGTTATACTCATACTTTGTCACTATTTGTAATGTTTAGCTTTAAACATTGTAAATACACTAAATATTTGTTACATATTTAAATAAACATGGTAATTACTATTATTTTATATTTAATGTATATTATCTAAAGTACATATACTACAACAAAATATAGTATTAGCGATGGATTTATTAGCGACGCTTAGATAAGCATTGCTAAAAATAACTATTAGTGATGCATAGCTAAGCGTCGCTAATACTAATCATATTAGCGACGTTTTTTATAAGTATCGCTAATAGTGCCCTTATTTGCGACGCTTTATACAACTGTTACTAAAAGATATATATTTTAAATAAAAGAAGAAAAAAATATGACTATTAGTAATGCTTTTCTTAAGCCTCGCTATTAATGCTACTACTATTAGCAATGTTTATAAAAGCATCACTAATAGTTATAAATTAAAAATAATAAAAAATAAAATATTTAAACTATTAGCAATTCATTTACATAAGTGTCTCAAATACCATTTTTAATAGCTAGTAGCTTTATTAATTAATTATATTTAATAAATAAATATTTAAAAAATTATAATAAACTTCCTAAATATAATATATTTTATTCAATATTTACTATTTATATATATATAATAAATAAATATTAAATTTTTAATAAAATCTAGTGTTAATAATAGATTAAACTTTCACCATTTATATATAATATATTTTATTTGTTAAATTTTATTATTAATTTTAAAATATAATTTACAATAAAAGAGAGAGTGAAGAGAGTGCATAGAAAGAGAGAGTGAGGAGAGAAAGAAGGTGAGGAGATCGAACAGAGAAAGAGAGAGAGGGAGGCGAGAGAGAGAGAGGGAGGCGAGAGAGAGAGAGGGAGGACAGAGAGAGGAATAAGACAGAGAGAGGAAGAGGAGAGAGATAGAGCGAGGAGAGGGAGAGAGAGAGGAGGGAAGAGAGAGAAATTTTATTTTAATTTTTTTAAAAAATATTTTTAAGATAAAAAAATAAAATTAAAATAAATACTAATAGCAACGTATAGTTTTATATGTCGCTATTAGTACATGTATTAGCGATGTATAAAATTATACGTCACTAATAAGGGACATATGAGCGAATGTTTAATTTTATAAGTCGCTAATATGATTTCTTTTAATTATTTTTTATTTCTAAAATTAATTTTAAAGAATAAAATATCTTAAAAAATTAATTTTAGAGGAGAGATAGTGTGTAGGGAGACAGGAGAGGGGAGGGAAGAGAGAGAGGAGAGAAAAGAGAGAGAGGGGGAGGGAAGAGAGAGAGGGAGGAGAGAGAAGAGAGAGAGGGGAGGGAAGGGAGAGAGATAGAGGGGAGGGAAGAGAGAGGAGAGAGAAGAGAGAGAGAGGGAAGGGAGGGAAAAGAGAGGAAAGGGAGAGAGAGAGGGGAGGGAATAGGGAGGAGAGAGAGAGAATGTATTTTATTTTAATTATTTTAATGTTTTAAAATTTTTATATTTATAAAATAAAAAAATAAAATAAAAATAAATACTAATATCGACGTAGAATTTTATATGTCCCGATGATGTCTTTTAATTATTATTTTATTTTTTAAAATTAATTTAAAAAATAAAAAAAACTTAAAATTAAAGGAGAGGTAGTATGGAGGGAGAGAGGAGAGGGAAGAGAGAGAGAGACAGAGGGGAGGGAAGAGAGGGAGACAGAGGCGAGGGAAGAGAGAGAGAGACAGAGGGGAGGGAAGAGAGAGAGAGGAGAGAGAAGAGAGAGAGGGGAGGGAAGAGAGAGAGGAGAGAGAAGAGAGAGAGTGAGAGGGGAGAGAGGGGAGGGAGGAGAGAGAGGAGGGGAGGAAAGAGAGAGACGGAGGGATTAAAAAGGATATAACTTAATTAAGACACAATATTGTAAGAGAGAGAAGTTTTCATGGGGAAGAGATTGCACAAGAAGGCCGCCGACGATGGCAAATATCTCGCTACGGCCGGTGATGCTTGTCTATACGGCAATTAATTGGAATACTTTTTTTTGGAAGTTAGTTTTTTTTATTTATATTGTTGGTCCTTTTCTTGCTCATAATCAAAATTGTTGGTTGTGAATGCATAAAATATACTAATACTAAAACAATATCAACAGTATCAGTACAATCAAAGCACCACAATGTTTACCAAGAAAAAAAGTTGAAATTCTCGATGGCAGGCTCAGAAGAAGAAACTACCCTTTCTTAACACAATAAAGTTAAGAAAGAGAGAGAGGGGAGGGAAGAGAGAAGAATTTTATTTTTATTTTTTTTAAAAATTTATTAATTTTTTATTTTTAAAATAAAAAAATAGAATTTAAATAAATATTAATAGCAACGTATAGTTTTATACGACACTATTAGTACATATATTAGTGATGTATAAAATTATACGTCACTAATAAGAGACATATAATGACGTATAATTTTATACATCGCTAATATGATTTCTTTTAATTATTTTTTTATTTTTTAAAATTTATTTTAAAGAATATAAAATCTTAAAAAATTAATTTTAGAGGAGAGCTAGTGTGTAAGGAGAGAGGAGAGGGGAGGGAAGAGAGAGAGGCAAGAGAGGGGAGGGAAGAGAGATAGGAGGGGAGGGAAGAGAGAGAGAGAGGAGGGGAGGGAAGAGAGTGAAAGGAGAGAGAAGAGAGAGAGAGGGGAGGGAAGAGAGAGAGGGGAGTGAAGAGAGAGAGAGGAGAGAGAAGAGAGAGAGAAGGGAGGTAAGAGAGAGGAGAGGGAGAGAGAGGGGAGGGGAGGGAACAGAGAGGAGAGGGGAGGGAAGAGAGAGAAGTATTTTATTTTAATTATTTTTAAAATTTTATATTTTAAAAATAAAAAAATAAAATAAAAATAAATACTAATAGCAACATATAATTTTTGACATCACTATGATGTCTTTTAATTATTATTTTATTTTTAAAAATTAATTTTTTTAAAAAAATTAAAATTAAAGGAGAGGTAGTGTGTAGGGAGAGAGGAGAGGGAAGAGAGAGACAGAGGGGAGGGAAGAGAGAGAGGAGAGAGAAGAGAGAAGAGAGAGATAGGGGAGGGAAGAGAGAGAGAGGGGAGGGAAGAGAGAGAGACAAAGGGATTAAAAAGGATATAACTTAATGAAGACATAATATTGTAAGAGAGAGATGTTTCCATGGGGAAGAGATTGCACAAGAAGGCCGCCGGCGATGGCAAATATCTCGCCACGGCTGATGATGCTGGTTTGTATGGCAATTAAATAGAATACTTTTTTTATAAGTTAGTTTTTTTATTTATTTTGGTTGTCTTTTTCTCGCTCGTAATCAAAATTGTTGGTTGTGAATGCATAAAATATACTAATACTAAAACAATATCAACGGTATTGGTACAATCAAAGCACCACAATGTTTACTAGGAAAAAAAGTTGACATTGTCGTTGGCTGGCTCAGAAGAAGAAATTACCCATTCTTAACACAATAAAGTTAAGAAAGAGAGAGAGGGGAGGGAAGAGAGAGGAATTTTTTTTATTTTTAGAAATTTCTTTTTTTATTTTTTAATTTTTAAAATAAAAAAATAAAATTAAAATAAATAGTAATAGCAACATATAGTTTTATACGACACTATTAGTACATATATTAGTGACATATAAAATTATACGTCGCTAATAAGGGACATATAAGTGACATATAATTTTATATGTCGCTAATATGATTTCTTTTAATTATTTTTTTAAAAATTAATTTTAAAGAATGTAAAATCTTAAAAAATTAATTTTAGAGGAGAGTGTGTAAGGAGTGAGGAGAGGGGAGGGAAGAGAGAGAGAGAAGAGAGAAATGAGAGAGGGGAGAGGGAAGAGAGAGAGAGGCGAGAGAAATGAAAGAAGAGAGATAGGAGGGGAGGGGAGAGAGAGGAGGGGAGGGAGGGGAGAGAGTGAGAGGAGAGAGAAGAGAGAGACAGAGGGGAGGGAAGAGAGAGAGGAGAGTGAAGAGAGAGATGAGAGAGAAGAGAGAGAGAACGGAGGTAAGAGAGAGGGGAGGGAACGGAGAAGAGAGGGTTGGGAAGAGAGAGAGAGGTATTTTATTTTAATTATTTTTAATTTTTTATATTTTAAAAATAAAAAATAAAATAAAAATAAATATTAATAGTAACATATAATTTTCGACGTCGCTATGATGTCTTTTAATTGTTATTTTATTTTTTAATATTAATTTTAAAAAATTAAAAAAAAATTAAAGGAGAGGTGGTGTGTAGGGAAAGAAGAGAGGGAAGAGAGAGATAGAGGGGAGGGAAGAGAGAGAAAGGAGAAAGAAAAGAAAGAGGAGAGGGAAGAGAGAGAGGGGAGAGAGGGGAGGGAAGAGAGAGATAGAGGGATTAAAAAAGATATAACTTAATTAAGACACTATTGTAAGAGAGAGATGATTCCATGGAAAAGAGATTGCATAAGAAGGCCGCCAGCGATGGCAAATATCTCACCAGGGACCGATGATGCTAGTTTGTATGGTAATCAATTAAAATACTTTTTTTAAAAAATTAATTTTTTTTATTTATATTGTTGGTCCTTTTCTCGCTCAAAATCAAAATTGTTGGTTGTGAATAGATAAAATATACTAATACTAAAATAATATAAACGGTATCAGTACAATCAAAGCGCCGCAATGTTTACTAAGAAAAAAAGTTGAAATTGTCGATGGCTGGCTCATAAGAAGAAACTACCCTTTCTTAACACGTTGTATCCTGATTGGCCCAAGTCTAGTGAAATTCGGACTTGAGTTTATTATATATGTCTACGACTAACCTGCCCCTATTACAGAATTTTCTTATCAGCCGCTTTCTGCCACCACGCAACCATGGCTGACTGGTCAAGCATGCAGACGGATATGCTGAGACTAGTCGCAAGGCTTTTGACTCGTGTAGGAGACCATGTAACCTTCGCCAGCGTCTGCTCATCGTGGAGGTCAGCTGCACTGGAGATGCGCCCTGATTTCCCACGTCCCCTTCCGGGGCTCTTGCTCCCAGGTGCCCTACTTGATTCTCAAACCCGTTGCTTCTTCTCTCTCTCATCTCAAAAGCTATGGAAGCAACGCCTGCCAATTCCTAACCAACATATGTGCTTCGGCTCTTTCGGCGGTTGGCTGGTGGTCGTCTCCCCGTGCATGGACATACACTTGCTCAACCCCTTCTCAGGAGCTCGAATAGCACTCCCGCCTGCAGCGGCTTTTCCAAATATGGGGGACACCCAATTGGACAACATCATCTTTCTTCACGCAGTTGCCTTCTCTTCTTGTAACCCTAATGCCAATCCCAAGGATCTGGTCGTCATGGTTGCGGAAGGAGAGTTTCGACGACTGGCTTTCGCAAAGCCGGGCGACGAGGCGTGGACTGTAATTTGTCAAAAGCCTCCTCACTCCCCTTATCACACCATTGCCTTCCACAAAGGGCAATTTTATGCAGCTAGCTCTTTCGCCGAAGGAATTGTTGTATGCGACACTGGTCCTCGTCCAAAGGTGACTCTTGTGGCACCATTTCCCCCAAGGAGTTGCCTCAACAGGCCATACCTTCTTGATTGGCTTGGGGAGCTCGTGCTAGTTGATAGGTTTGTGAAAGAAGTGCTTGATGAAAGTAATGATAACCACAACAACAACGAAAGTAGAGGGAATGACCGAGATATTGGAGGCTACCATCGCTGCTGGGGCAGGTTATATAAAACAGTTTCATTCCAAGTGTACAAGTTGAAAGTGAGTGAGCGAATATGGGAGCCTGTGAATAGCTTGGGCGATCATGCGTTCTTCTTGGGTTACAACACTGCATATTCCATTTCTGCCCGGGACTCTGAAGGTTGCAGAGGGAATTGCATCTACTTTACGGACGATTACCATGAAGAGCATATCTACGGTCTGTATGGAGGTTGTGATATGGGTGTTTACTGCTTGGAGGATGGTAGCACCGAGTCTCTTTACAAGAGTGATGGAGATGTTATCTCGCCATCGCCTATGTGGGTTACTCCGCTTCCTTGGTAGAATTAGTTATGGTTAGGGCTTTAGGACATTGCCATTGTGTATTGATAGTGACTTAGCCAAGTGTAACTTGATACGATAGCAAAGTTATATTTATTCCTGCCACCATTGTTAATCCCATTCTCAAGGGAATTAAGTTCATATGATAGCAGATAATCTTTACAGTCGTGCACACCCAAGTTTTTTTCCTTTTGTTTGCTAGGTATGTAACATTTCATTCGCCGATAAGGTTTAACGTGACATGTGAAGTATAATATTTAAAGTTTAATTAGAGGAAGATTTGTATAAATGGAGTAATAAAATTCCATTGGTTGATTAGGGATTGAAGAAACTAGCGTAATAAGCCAACTACGCAAAAAACAGTCATTGACAGTAAAAGCTACATCCTCAAAAGGCATCATATTGATCCACCTTAATTGAAAAGTATACAATAACCTAACTATGTGGATATAATTTATACTTTGCAATGCCTTCATATGTAGTCTTGTTTGGTAGTTTGAAACTCGGTTTTGAATATAAAAAAGAAAAAAGAAAAGGCGTTGATGTAAGCGGCCTAGCTAACTAGCAGGCTAGCATCAACTTACTAATACTAGTGCCCGTGCCTCAGCTCTCCACGCGGTGTAGGGCTATGTACGCGGGCACGTGATGTGTAGCATCATGCGGTGCAAGGCCGTGTGTCGTGCAGCAATACACGACACGCGGAATGAGCCGCACATTCGCAACTCTAAATGGGCAAGGGTTTTTCCAACTTCACACCTAAGTGACAAAGTAATTATTTTATATGTATTTTATATATACGTGGTATTTTTTCTTATGTGTGTATTATATGAAATAATAATCATATTTATAGAAATATATATTTTTCCCTTCTAATACATTTTTTCATTTATTATATAGTCTTTTTGTATAATATGTATTTTTCTCATTTATTTTGGGCTACATAAATTTATGGATATTTCTACTCTAAAAAATATATTTTATATTTTACTTAAGTTTTTATAACTATTTTTTATTTTTATTATTTTTCTATACTTTTTTTCTAGTTTTTTGCTATTTTTTCTCTATACCTCACCCTTACTACTATTGTTGTACTCATACTTATACGTTGTCACTATTTGTAATGTTTAGCTTTAAATGTTGTAAATACACTACATATTTGTAACATATTTAAATAAACATGGTAATTACTATTTATTTTATGTATTAATTTATATTTAATATATATTATCTAAATTACATAATATGTTGTAAAATATATAAATATATGACATATATTTATTGAAAAATTTAAAATTAATTTCTTAGGTCGTGTTTGTATAAGTCTGAGCACATGTGCATCAATGTGTGCCCTGCACTTTATGGCCCAGTAGGTGTGAGCCCGGGCTTTGAGAACCATCGGATCAAGATATGATATACATGAACCCAGTCTTACTCAAACGTATGCACTACAAATAATTATAAATTATCTTATTATTTTTTATTAAATATATTTTATTTAAATCAACTAATATATTATATACATACAAGATATATAATTATGAAAAAATTAACTTAAATTCTTCTTTCCAATTTGCGTGAACTCAGCTTTTAGAGCCAACATTCGATGGCACTAGGGGTATGCAACTTCTCTATCCCCTAAGTTATGTGCATCATTGTATCGAAATTCAACAGCCCACATAGCTTCGACACATGCTGATGGGTGTGGCCATATCTCTCACAAAAATGATTGAGATACTCGTTTAATTTTTTGCAAAGATGCAACTTTTACCTTTGGACTTATGATATCATCAAACATTTTTGTTGAAGGCTTCAACTTCAATTTTATTTGAAGTAATTTATAATTGTCTGCAATTTGTGCCTGCATTTTCTCACTCACTTGGCTTGTAGTAGCCTTTGACATTTAGCTTCCAATTGTGGCAATTGAGCCTCACTTGATGCTCATACTTAGAGTTACATACAAAATTCCATTGGCTTTGAGCGTCATCGGATAGAGATCTGATGACTCAAGGGGCAGGAATATCTAAATTCTACGGTCCCCTTGAGGTATGAATGTCAATGGTTAACCAGTTGTCTGATTAATGAAAAAAATTGTTGGCACGAGCTGCAAACAATTATAAAATGCTTCAATTAAAATCAAAGTTAAATCCTTTATAAAGATGTTTGATGATGATATAATGAATCAATGAACAAGCAAAGCGAAGGTTAGGAACAAACGTTATGACCTCAAAAAATATTCCATAATGGGTGGGACCTACAAAAAAAGTGTGGAATAAACTATCTATATAAGGTCTAGTTTCGAAGGGTTTGTCAATACGAGTCTATTAGTATTAAGAACACGTGATTCAAACTTCGGGGTAAGAAGTTATCGCATTTTGTAGTTGAAATTGTGTTTGATTGAAATAATAATAAAATATTTTAAAAAAGATAAAATAGTTGACATCAGCAGCTCCAGCCGCACTGCAAAGAGGTGGGGTTGAGCAATTATAACGTCCGAGATTTTTCATCACATTTTATTAAAATTCACGGAAATTTTTTGTAATATAACAATTGTAAATTAGAGAAAAATGACAAAATCAAAACCTGTGAAAGTAACTTATAATTTAAAACACTAAATATCAAATTTCCATCCAAATTTATCCTTATTCGGTCAAACATCATACGACCAAAGCAAATATCCTTAGACGCTACTCAAAAACAAACGTATGACTAAATAACCATGATCATGGATTTTTAAATACAAATAACTCTCAGGCATCCCTAAGTACAAGTCCCATAAATAGTCCACTGTCTGATCCAAATTAAAAGTCTAGAATACATACACTTTAAATCTTATCTCACCCAATACATCAGATCGTGACATAAAAATATACTCGCATTCAGCCAAATATACTTGAGTTAAAGGGAAACAATCCTTCACAGAAACGAGCATCCATCTCCAGGAGTTCTCCAACACAAACTTGCAAAAGCCTCCCGAACAATAGGACTAAAAAAAGTAGGGTAATGAGTATTTTCATACTTAGTGGGAAAATACCTAGTAGGGGAAAAATAAGTCAATGAACTTCGCAAGTTCATACATAGATGCTTTCATCCAATCGCGCATGAAGCAAACAAAATAAGAAACATACAACTTACTCTTACTATCATACACATACTACCGACAACTGAAGCTCACTAAAATTAATAAGCTTCAATGTTGGAAATGAAGGGAATGCCACTGAGGCGTTACCTTAACCTTCGGGGAGCAACTAAAAGCCATGAACTTTTCCGAAGGCAATGCACACCGATGCTCATAAGGCATAAGATCAAACAGCTAAGACTAGATCCATGATGCTACTTACCTGAGCACACAAATTCCCACTCTCTGGGGCCACACAATGCCAACTAAGGGCAGAAAACATACGGTGCCACTCTTGGGAAGGGATCTTACATTGACACTCTTGTACAGAACATACAGTGCCATCCTGAGGCAGAAATACATATAGTGCCCAAAAGGGCAGAAACTTACAGTGCTCTTAACAGAGCATCAAACATCTGGGCCGAAAAACAGCACTAAGACTAAATCCCGTAGGATAACACCATGGCTAAACTAGGAAGGACGCTCAGTCAATTACTTATCGACTGGCTCAAACACAAAACTTAATCTATTGAAACCCTCAGTTGCAACTCCCAACATTATCGATTTAGGGTTGCTTACAATTTAAGTTAACATTAAGTAACTTATGCATGTATACTTCTGTTTGGAACTACTTCCGTCTTACCTTCTTCAGCAAATACAGCTAGAACCGCACTCGTTCTGCAGTTCTAAACAACAAAAGTAGCATTCTTTGCTTATCTCATTTGTCCACCCTTACACTTATAGTCTTACGTATCTCAACATAGCCTTACTTGTCAAACTTGAATTCCATACTTACACTCTCACCATCAAATACTTACGACCTTACATCTTACACCATCTTCCTTAAACCCAAATCGTCTTACTCAAACTCCTCAAATAAAACTCTTTAAACCCAAATCAAGTCATCAAACCTTTACTAATTCCTTACTCATTGTTCTTTCGTTACAATTAATATTACGTACATTATGCGTGTATAATTATGCTATTAATGCTCACCAACTCACAGCCCCCAAGATGCTCTGAACCTTAAGTTTTCTAAATCTTTGCATCCCTGAAGCCTTCAGCTCGTTTCTCCAATATACCATCAGACTCAATCCAAACCAAACCCCTAATCTCATCAAGTCCAACCTCACCCGTCCATTTTTCGTCTTTCCTCGCCCGACATACAATCACAGTTTCCACGTCATAGACTATGAAGTATCCCTTGCCAAACTTACAATCAAACACTCCCACTTGTGCCCATCGATCACATACTACCAGCCCACAACAAAGATCACACACTCTAGTCACAAACATACAATTCATACGAACTTACTACTTATCCTTAGTCTTCACTAACATATGCACAATTAACATACATACAACATGCTTATATAATCGGCATAATCATGCAGAACATTAAATTATAAACTCCTAGCGTGTTACTAAACAATCAAATTAAGCATGCTATAATGAAATTATGAGTTCAAGGTCCTCTACCTCGTAATCCACAAGATTTTGATGGCGAGCATATGACGATGGCGGCGTTGGTGGCGGAATAGGAGGCCAAAAGCATTGCACTGAGAGAGTTACTGTCCCTAGGATTTTCAGACTCTAAAATAAATCTTGGCAAGGTTGGGCTAATTTCACTCGAACCAAAAGATTGGGCGCACTAGGGTGGTTAGACACAAGGTTGTGCCACTAGAAATTGAAGGTGTAACCAAAAGTTGAGGGTGTACTCATTGAAGGTCGGTCACAAAACATTGAAATTGGCTGTGGGCAGCACCCAGTGACATCAAATTTGCGTTTACAAGGGCCCACATAAGGGCAAAGGGCGACGCCCAAAGACGGAGGAGAAGTGTAAGTGGTGGTGGAGCCAACCGATTGAGGACTATCTATAGCCGTTGACAAGCTAGGGCAGAACCAATGGTGACCAAGTGGCCCTTGCTAGCCAACAACTATGGCAGTAACTCAAAATCAAATAGGGGGTAGGAGACTGTTAGGTGATCAGAGAGGGTTGACCAGAGTGGACAAGTAGCCAAACTGGAAAGGCGGCGATGGTCCAACCTTCACTTGTCACAAAGAGTTAGACATATGACTGCCGAAGTCCGTCTGATGCATAGCGACACTGGATGGACATCACTTGACCGAAACAGGGAAGGGGTCCAAACTATCAAAATTGAAGCCATAGGTGGAATCAAGATAGGGGTAGGTGGGGCTAGGCCGGAGCAGGTGGAGCCGGGCCAGATAGAGCTGTCCCTAGCCGTCTCCAAGTGGGGACGGAGTCAACTGCGCTCGTCTAGCCACTACAGCCAGCACCAGCGGCTGCAGAGCCCAACATAGAGGGTGGATGGATCTGGATGGAAGAACATAAGAGAAAGGGTAGAAGAGAATGCTAGGGAGGGAAGGTGGCGGCCTCGGCCAGCTCCTCTAAGGCCGTGGTAGCGGGGCAGAGTCGTCTTCAGCTAAAGGCGACAACTTCCAACACAGACAGTCCCAAACGGGCAAATCGAACCTAACTGAAAATAGAGATGCGTCTAGACCGAGCAGAGGAGAGATAGAGGGGGAGGAGGAAGAACTGAACCAAGTGGGATGGCCCACTACCTTCACCGGCCCAAGGTGAAGTCGGACGGAGGTCCGGTCAGCCATGGCTGGCCGCCGGCAGCCACTGTTTAATCCAAATAGTGCGTCGATTAAAAATAGGGCATAGAGGGGCGAAATGAAGTAGGGCCAGGAGGCCTCCCACCATCGCCGTTGGTTGCCTACGTACGTATTGGATATTATTCCAACACGATCGGATCCGAATATAGTTCTGCTTAACGGCTACTACATATGTCAGATATCACAAAATTATATACGTTAAAATACATATATACTGGTATTTACAAAAAATTGTCATATATCGGAGTTAAGCGGAAATTAATAAGCCAAAAATGTACATCTCACTCTACCACCGAGCGGGATCATAACCACACATACACATCTCGCTCTATCACTGAGCCTAGGCTGAAAACACAAATTACACGTCTCGCTTTACCCTAGAGCGAGACCACACATATCATAGCATATAAGTGTACATCATGACATATAAAGCACACATCATGGCATATAGGCACACAACATGGCATATAGGTACATAGCACAACAAGCATATAGATCGTAGCATAACACACATCATAACTAGCACATGTCACTTTATAATTAAAATGGGAGATCAGGAATGCTTACTCCCATCATGTTTCATAAGGTATCGATATATACGGACATAACCCTGTCTTGCTTCGGGTCTTTTTTTCTTGTTCCGGTGTTCGGGCAGGGCCTCCCTTAGTCTTGGGGCATTTCCTCCTTATAAGATTGTCAGCTCAGAAAATGGAACCCACCATCGCGTAGAACACCTTCGATTTAGTCAAGAACGCCTCTTGAATTGACTAAATCGGAGTTAGGATGGCCAGAAACAAAGAAAAAAAAATTGGTCGATGCTCGAAGGTAGCAGGCAGAACCTCTCCTTATCTTGGGGCATTTTTCTCCTTATACGGACTCCAACTCGAAGAAAGGACCGCTCCATTGCATAGAGCACGCTCGATTTAGTAAGAAACGAGTCTTCAATGGCCTTAATCGGCCTCAAAACTGTCAGAAATGGGGGAGGAGAAGTTCTCCCTCAAGTATGGAACAAAATGGGAGTTTTTATAGCTCCCGAGCCACGCCGAAACTGCAGCTGCGCTGCTGGTTTTGGGCGGCGGCGCCCGCAGTAATGCGCGGCTCATGCCCGCGCTGGGGAAACGCCGTGCCCGCATTACCCTGGGCGCGCGCGGTTTCTCGGTCGCGGTCCGGCTCGCACCGAACCGCGCTGTGGCACGCGCCAGTCGCGCACCGCGCGCCATTTCTTTATTTATTTATTTATTATTTTTTAAATAAAAATAAATCTTCAAACACGCGTATCTCCCTACCCCAGAATCGGATTCGCGCGTTCTTGGTACCGTTGCACTCGTATCGATGAGCCCTTTGATACTAACCTACTTAAAGTAATAAATTGTGCTCTTTCTAAGTAGGTCCCACCTATATTACACGTTTCTCAAATATCATAACTTCCGGTCCCGACCTCCGTTTCGCCCGTTCTTTGATTCGTTATGCTCGTTTCTTCGAGCTCTACTCAAATACGGAGGTTTTTAACGGTTAAAACTATTTATAATTTATTAGAAAAATAACTAATTACCTCTAACCCCCTTGGTTAGACGTAATCGAAAAGCGAGGTGTTACATGTTCATTATCTACAGACATCTACAGATGAATGTGTCTCCTGCCCAATGAGAAAAACATGTAAAAAACTCCACCGCTATCTTTGGATTTGAAGGGGAGGACGCCCAGAAGGAATGAATAGCTTTGAACACCGCTACATGTCAGGACATTAGGGGAGTATGAGTTTCTGACCTTTTGATTTAATTATATAACTGCATTAAGATATACAATATTCTATGTTCCATTATGTTCTAATATGCTATGCTATGAATTGATATGCTTTGATATTTGTAGATTTGATATGTTTTGATAGGACCTAATGTGTTCTGTCCCGCTCTGGGGTAGAGCAAGACATGTGAAAGTTTTCTGATTTGCTCTATAGTAGAGTGAGATGTGTAACTGTATTAATGTTCCATTTTGCTCTATGACAGAGCAAGATCTGCATTTTCACTGATTTATTGGCTTCCATATGACTCCGATTAAATATTCGGATATAGACGTATGTGTTATTATAGTGCCTAATGTATGTAATAGCTAATAGGCAGAACTATGTTTAGATCCAATCATATTAAATAATATCATAAATGTTATCCAATACATTTGTATGTAATTAATGGTAAGACAACGTTGGTCTAATCCAAATTAGTTATAAAATTTGGTTTGTTCTTATCTATACACAACGGAGCATTAAAGCTTTGTAGTGTGCAGAAGAATGTAATGACTCTCGCAGACAGAGTTTGCAACTCCTAATTGGTCTCATTTTAGTCTTTCCAATTTTATGAATTATGTTTTCTGAATAACCCCCGGGTCTAGATTTGTTGTTCAGGTTGGGGGGTTATAGGAGGGGCGCGGGGGGGGGGGAGGCGGGAGAGGGGGGACCAGTGGAGGAAAGGCAACGACGGTGGATGGGGCCCTCCCCTAGCTAGCGTGCAGTAGGGGGGGGTCACAAGGAGAGAAAGGAGGAATATAGGCCACAGACAAAAAACTTCCCAGACAAAGGTGCAATTTGCTATGTTTAGTAAAAGCATCCAAATAGTCTGATGCAAGCTTAAACTGTCATATGCAGGAATTTTTTTTGCTTGCACCTATAATTTCCCCTTGCCCCCACCCCCTTCTCCTCCTTGCTCCACCCCCTCTCCCCTCTTCCGCTCCTCTCCTCCGCCCCCTTGCTACCTGCTTGAGGATGATTCAGGGTATAGGCTCCTCCCACAGGAGGCCCTCCCCCTCCTCCGCCCCTGCCTCCCCCCTCTTTCCCCTACTTCCCCTTCACTATTGGCCGGAGGAGGGTCTCTCACTCCTCCTCCCAGAGTTAGGCACCCATCCTCTCCCTTGCCTTGGCTCCCCCCGCCCCTTCTGATGACCAGAGGAGTAGAGGAGGGACGCTGGGCTCTGTTGCCCCTCCCCCTCTCCACTACTCCCTTCCCTCCTCTCTCCCCAGCCAATCCCTTCCTCTTCCCTCATCCCACCAGAGGCGGGAATCACTTTTTTTTTAAAAAAATATTTTTGTTATTAGCGATGCACTTAACAACATCACAAATAATTTTTTTTAAAATCTTATTAGAAATGCACAAAAAAGCATCACTAATAAGAATTTTAATTTTTAAAATACTTTTTCATATTAGCGACATGTATTGATTTCAAATTTTATCAGCCATGTATTTCATAAAAGTGACTATAAATTGCTTTTAGCAATGTTTAATAAAATTTTCTAACATACTATTAGAAACGTAAAAAAAAGTGTTGCTAATTGTGGTACAATTTGTGATGGTTTTTTATATGCATTGTTAATTAGCAATTGCAACAAGACTTTTTTTAACACTTATGGTGATGCTTTTCAAGCATCACTAATAATTATTAACGACGCTTTGCTAAGTATTAGTGATGCTCAAATGCATTGCTAATAGTCTTTTTTATTGTAGCATACAAATATTTTATAGGCAAAAGAAAAAATCTCTTAAGAGGATTATGGGTTTATTTTTGGATTCTTACCAGCTAATTCCTTCTCTATGCACAAAAAAATTGAGCAACAATTATGTAGTCCAATTTTCATTGAAATATATAGAGCATTAGGATCGCACAAAGAAAAATCGTATTTTTCTCTGGCGATCAATTGACGCTTATGGGCGATCGATTGGGACATCGATTAATCGGCACTTTGTGTGGCTTAGTGTAAAATGATGTCGAGTGCATGGCAATCAATTGACCACTTCTATAGTGATATGGTTTCTAAGTTCTTTTTGAATAAGGATTTGATTCCAAGTTAATTTCTTTTAAGTCTTCTGCTTTCCTAAGAGTCTTATCATATATTCCTTTGATTATTTAAGGATTTTATCACTAGTTTTCCTTAATTTTGATTGGTTAGTCATAAGGTAGTTAGTGTTATATATATATATATATATATATATATATATATATATATATATATATATATATATATATATATATATATATATATATGCATTGAAGAAGAAGAATAAAATGTTATTTCTTTCGCCTTTATTTTCCTCCGTCTTATGTAAAATTTTCACTGAAATCCTCAAGAGGGGTAGGTTGTGTGTGCATGTATCTGGATTTGTTGAAAAATGTTCATCTAATCAATCGAGTCTTGCATCAGTTAGTGGCCCTACGTAGGTCCAACATGCAGCCCTACTGCCATGGAAGTTGTGTTCGTGAATTGATAAAATCAATGATAGTCATGAAGTAGCAAGGTTATCATGACAGGTTAAGCAGTTGATGTTTAATATGGCTCATTTGATAGATGTTGTTGCTCACCAAAACCCAAACCTGGCTTAACTTACTAAGTTGAAGATAATGAGCTGAGGCTGATGCCGCTAACAAGAATCCTTTTGCCAATGTTGCCTTGTATGGTGACGAGGAGGTAGAACAATAGCCTCCCTGTGAAGCCGGTCAACATGGGCGACTCCCTCATGAGTGCCAAGGAGACCGAAGGCTTACATGCCCCCATGACAAGATGATATGACAAATTAATGCTGGGAGGTTGGATTGTAGATTGGCATTCCTAAATTTCATTGTAAGATGTAGCTAGAAGAGTTCTTAGATTGGGTTTCCAATATAGAAGACATCCTTGACTTCAAGGAGGTTTCAAAAGACAAGTGTGATCCCCTAGTGGAAACTCATTTTGGTGATCAAGCAGCCACATGGTGGCAATAAATCAAATCTATTCATTTGCGCTAAGAAAACCAAAGATCGTTGAATGGGAGAAGTTGAAGAAACATACAAGACCTATGGCAATGGTCAAAATTGGTGGATGAGTATACTAAGGAATTCTATCAATTGCTACACTGTAATGACTTGGCTAAATTAGAGAAACAACTTGTGTTTCGTTATATTAGAAGTGTGTGACAAAAACCATAAAGAGACATTGAATGTGTTTCATATTTTTTCTTTGTCGGAGGCAAATTCTAGAACTCTTTGCTTGGAGAAACAACAGTGCCCTATTGGCCACCACTTTGGCATAACTAGTGGCGCTTCTCTAGCCATGCCAGATGCTAGAAATTCCTATAGTCTGCAAACCCCTTCCAAGGTTCTACCTCTAGGCACTTAGAACGCCACCAAACTCTCTATAATCACTGATCCAAAAGTGCTTTAAATGTGGTAAAATGGGTCATAGAGCTGCAAATTGTCCTTGTAATAACAAAAATAGTCGATGATTATTCACTGAATATGATGAAAATGCTAAGATTGATAACATTTCTTTTGATTACACCAATCCTAAATATGATGAGAAGAACTACCAAATGAAGAGATAGTGGAAGGGGACCATGGAAAAGCTTTGGTGACACGTCGCCTTTGCTTTGCCTCTAAGAAGATAGGGTGTGACTATTGGTTGCGGAACAATATATTTCATACTACTTGCACTATTGGGAGTAAGGTTTGTCATCTTGTGGCTGATTTGGGAAGTTGTGACAATGTAGAGCTAAAGAGGCAGTTCAAAAGCTTCAATTAAGCACTATGCCCTATCCCCATCCATATATACTTTATTGGCTTAAGAAAGGAAGTGAAGTACAAATCTTAAAATGATGTTTAGTCTTTTTTTATATTTGTTCTATATATGAGGATAAGATATGTTGTAATATTATTGCTATGGATATTTGTCACTTGTTGCTTGGGCATCCTTCGCAATATTTATGTGATGAATAATGCATATAAGAACACATATAACTTTGTTTGAAATAATATAAAAAATTGTTCTTGTCTCGTAAGGATTAGGTAGTTAAACCCCAAAACAACAAAGAAGTGACTTTTGTTTAGGGGAAATTTTTGTAAGGAATTGAATGGATATGATGTTATTTATGCTTAGTTTCTAAGGAGGATAATAAAGGAGATGGTATTCTTGAAGAGGTTAAAACTTTAGTGCATGAGTATCGTGATATTTTTTCGGAGTTCCTATCTGATGGATTGTCACCCCTTAGATACATAAAACATCAGATTAACCTTGTGTCTGGAACTACATTTCCTAATCATCCTCATGATAGAATGAGTCCTAAGGAGCGTAAGGAGCTTTAGTAACAAGTTCTTGAGTTATTGAATAAATGACATGTTAGAGAGAGTTTGAGTTTATGTGTTATGCTAGTTTTGCTTACACCAAAGAAGGATGATAGTTGACATATTTGTATGGATAATAATAATTATTAAGATTACTATTAAGTATTGTTTTCCTATTCTATGCTTTATGATTTACATAATTAGTTGAGTGATGCTTCTATATTTAGCAAGTTGGATTTGAAAAATAGTTATCATCAAATTAAAATCAAGTCAGGTGATAAATGGAAAAAAACCTTCAAGACAAGAAAAAAGTTATATGAGTGGTTGGTCATGCCTTTTGGGTTGTCAAATGCTCCTAACACATTCATGAGGGTGATGAAACAATCCCTTCAACGATTCATTGGCAGATTTGTGGTGGTTTATTTTGATGATATACTTGTTAATAGCTTTGATATTGATTCTCACTTATAAAATCTATGAGATGTTGTAGTTGTTCTTTGTAGAGATAGACTTTTATAGATATCAAGAAGTGTTCTTTCATGCGATATTATATTCTCTTTCTTGAGTTTGTTGTCTCAAAGTATGTAATAGTTATCGATGAGAGTAAGGTTGATGTTGTAAAACAATAGCCAAAACCTACTAATATACATGAGGTACAAATTTCCATGGGTTTGCTTCTTACTCTCGGATGCTTATTCTTCTCTTCAGGACCATTATGGCTCCTATTAGTAGTTGTATGAGTTGAGATCTTTTATTTAGAGTGATGAAGCTGAACATGCTTTTGTTCTTATTAAAAAAATTTATTTTAGCGTATGTGTTAGGCTTACCTAACTTTACTAAACCTTTTGAGTTACATTATGATGCTTCAAGGGTTGGTATTAGGATTGTCATAGGTCAGGAGCTTGTTTAGTTGCTTATTTCAGTGAAAAATTTATCATGAGCATTAGGAAGTTAGAGTGCCTATGATATAGAGTTTTAATTTGTTGTCCAAGCTTTTTGACATTAGAGGCATTATTTAATCATACAAAGTTTATTCTTTATTTTGACCACTTTGCTCATAAGGATATTAATAGCTAAGAGAAATTGCCTGCTAAACATGCATTGTGGGGATCTTATTTGCAGGAGTTTTCTTTTGTATTTAATCATTAGTTTGGAGTTTAGAATACAGTTACAGATTCCTTGAGTCATGAGCATGCTTACTTAATAGTATGTGTACTCAGGTTTTAGGGTTTGATTCATTTCAAGTATTATTATTTTTTGATCCTTTATTTACTAAAGTTTTATTTGAACTTGAAGCAGGACATAAATCAGATTATTTGTTGCATAATGGGTTTCTTTTCAAAGGCAATTGCTTATATGTTCCTACTTGTAGCCTATGTTTGAAGATTATTAAGGAGTTACATGATGAGGGTCATATGGGGAGAGATAAAACTTTTCAACTTATGTTTTCTTCTTATTTTTTATCATCTATACATAGGGAGGTGTATAGATTTGTTGGGACCTATCGTATATGCCATATTGCTAAAGGGACATCCACTAATGTTGGGTGATATATGTATTTGCTTACCCCAACTCAACTATGGTCCAACATTAGTATGGACTTTGTCCTTGGATTACACCGTACTCAAAGAGGAATGAATGTCGTCAATGTGGTTGTTGACAAATTGTTGAAGATAGTCCACTTCATTGCTTGCTCTTGGTACCGATAGACTCGTATCAATGAGCCTTACAAAATTGGGCCCCACATGGTGGTTTTCTGCATTTTTCAAGTGAATCTTGCCCATGCCGCATAGTTCACGAGGTTGTAACGTCCGACCCCAGTGTCCGATTTACTCAATTTAAGTATCGTTACGTTTATTTTTTGAAGCTCCATTATAAACTATAGACAAATCTAAGAAAACAATCCATACAAGGGATTTCTTATCATCTAGAAGTAGTTTGTTTTTCTTTTTTTACTTGTATTTTGTATATATTTCTCTTGACAATTCTCATTTTCTTTTTAATAAAATTTTAAATTGTTAGCCTTATTTGCCTTTTTAATTGAAGGGTACTAAAAATTAATTAGTCTACATTATTCTACTCCAAATTATAAAGAGTAGTCTCAACTATTGTCTATCTCTTGCAAGGGAGGATTACCTGATCCTTTCTATTGTCTTGTGTGTAGGGAACTACCAAAATCCACCACCAGTGCAATCAATCGGCTTTGTATAATTTTTGAATATTTTTAAAAAAACATAAAATTTTCAAAAACTTAAATAAATATCTAACTCAAGAAGTGAAATTACCCCATTTTGAATATTAGATTAAATGAACATAAATCAAGCTATAAAAGCAATGTTAAATTAGGCCAATCTTGTCAATTTCATTGTTGAACTTCACACAACCAAAGACTAATGTTCTTGTGTTCTTTTTCTTTGATTAGTCTACTTCTTAGTTTGTTAATTTTAATTATTTTCTCCTCATATATATATATATATAGAGAGAGATATATATATTTTTTAATTATTAATTTTTGAAAATTCCACCAATTAAACTCTTGTCTCTTGAAGTTATAAAATCCTCATGGTCAATCTAATTCAAATGAGACAAAATTGTCTAGATTCTAGCAAAGAATAAGTTCTCATTTTTTACACACTTTCTAGACCGCATTTACATCAATTGCTCTAAAACAATAGAAAATAAAAAATATGCCCATGCCTTTTTCCGATTTGATGGTTTGTTTATCTTTACATTTTTTGTTCGGCTTGACTATATCTAAATCCTCTTAACTTCCTTCACTTAATTTTCTTTTCTTTTTGTGTCATTTTTCCTTTTGATGACAAGTAGATAAAAGCTTTACTAGCTTAGGACATCCTAAAAAGGTAGCACTTCTCCATCATCTTTTCAAATATAATTTTTTGATAAAATTGTAAGCTTCATTAAAAGAAATTCTTCATGTAAAATTCTAGACTTTACTAAAATCTAAACTTTTAAGTCTTCCAGTATCAGTGAACTCTCAATTAAATTATATTCTTGAATTTGACTTGAGTTTTTCATGATGTGAGCAAGGTTTTTGAAAACCGAGGATTGAAACATCATGATGAAGAAAATAAATTTGATTTCATGTTCCCTTGGTGCATTCATCTCTTAGTTAAAGAGCAAAGATCACTTATCATGGTGTTTTTTAGCTCTATTATGAATTTACAATATTTAAATCTTGAGTTAAACATCCACAAAACAACAAAAAACAAATCTACTCAACTTAGAACTCTAACCTTTTTTTTAGCTTTCCTTTTTTTAGTTTTTTCACCAACTCTACGAAAAACCGATCAAGCAAAATTGAAACTAAAACAAAAGCATGAAAATTTGCCCCATATGATTGAAAGCATTAACACATTAACAAAAGAGAACAATTTCTCTATTTTGTGAGAGCTAACTCATCCTATACTAAGGCAATTTAAGGGGGGTTTTCTTATCTTCTTAATTTGGTCTTTCAAGAACTCTAGGTCAATCCTTCTCATCCATACTTTCTTTGTATTTCTTATATAAACTTGGTTGGGAAACCTACGTTCTTGTCTCCTAAGGGTCTCCTTTTTCTTTCTCTTAAGGTCTTTCTTCAAAGGATGATCTTTTCGAGTGTATGTACCCTTGTGGCAATTGTCACAATCCCCATAGCACCAGGTTTCAATTTCATGGGTTTACCTACTTTTGGCTTCAGTTAGATAGGCACAACCTTGGGTTGTATAATACTCTATTTAGCCTTGACAAAGGATGTGGGGTTTGTTCTAGGCACATACGTATGTGGTTCAAACCCTAGACCTTTCTTTCTAGTAAGTGAGAAGATATGATGATGGACTTTGAGGTAGGATTACCCAAAACAAAAAAGAAGAATGATGCAATTTGGGTAGTAGTGGATAGATTTACAAAATATGCCCATTTCTTACTCGTTAGGTGAATTCAATACCTAATAGCTTGGCAAAAGTTTGTGTCCATGAGATTGTAAGGCTACATGGTGCACCACTATCTATAGTATATGATAGAGATCCTACATTTAAATGTAGGTATTAGCATAGTATTCAAAAGGCCTTGGGATCAAAATCGGAGTTTAGTATGGGCTTCAACCCTCAAATGGATGTCTAATCAAAATGTACTATCAAAACACTAGAGGACATGCTTTGAGCATGTGTACTGGAATGAAATGGGAATCGGGTCGAATTCTTACCACTAATAAAATTCTCTTACAATAATGTTATCTCTCTAGCATTGGAATGAGACAATTTGAAGAACTTTATGGTCGATGTTGTAGATCTCACACAAGTTGGAATGAGGTGGGTGAAGGACAATTGTTTAAAGAAGAATTGGTAAGCCAATGTGTTGAGAGGATTCAAGATATCAAGCACAAGCTTCTTACCACCCAAAACCGTCAAAAGAAGTATGTTGGCCTAAGGAGAAGGGAGCTAGAATTTGAAGTTATAGATCATGTCTTATTGAAAGTTTCACCAAGTAAAGGGGTAACATGATTCGGAAAGAAAGGGAAATTGAACCCAAGATTTGTTGGACCCCTTTAAAGTGTTGGAAAGGATTGGTCCTGCAGCTTGCAAATTAGCTTTGCCCCATATGCTCACAGAGGTACATGATGTCTTTCTTGTGTCTTTGTTGAGGAAGTATATTCCTAATTGTCCTCATGTTATTGATGTAAATAGTGTCAAACTTCTACCTAATCAAACTTACAACAAGAAATTGGTACAAATTTTTGGATAAAAAAGTTTGAACTTTGAGGAACAGGGCTATTCTCTTGGTGAAAGTACTTTGGAAAAGTCAAGCTTGAGAATAAATGACCTACAAGGCTAAAGATAAACTAAATATGGTGAGTCTAGCTAAATTTTGACAACTAATTTTTTTTTAAAGAGGGAAGGATGTGACATCTTAAAATTTTGAAGTATTTTATGTGTTTTGAAGGTGGATTTATTCTTTTTAAAATTAGTGGATGAATAAGGGAAAACAATAGAAGAAGGAGAGGATTGAAAGAGATAGTCGGCAGAGAGAGAGAGAGACATGAGATCAAGGGAAAGGAGAGGGGCTGATTGGTAGTTGTGGCATTCTTATCAACCTCCAACTCTCAATGAAAAATGTAAATTCATGTATCAAATTGATTTGGATTGCTAAGATTCTTTCCATGTAAAATTTCAAGCACATCCTCCACTTTGGCACATCTCCCCATAAGGAAGCCAACTATGGGATGGTCCCACACAACTTGGTTCACAATTTTGGGTTGGATTGTTCCAAATTAAATTAAGTTTAGACCAGATTATATTCCCCTTAATGTACTTAGTTGAGCATCATACTTCAACTATGGGTTTGGTCCCTTAAGCCTTGGTTCATTATTTTGGGTTGGGTTGTTCTAAATTAAATTGAGTTTAGACTAGACTCTATTCCTCTTGATGTAAGCGTCACGCTCTGGAAGCGGCTCCTCCAAAGTGTCCTCTGCTAGAAGTGGCTTCTCCTTGAAACCATGCATAGGAAAGACTCTTTAGGTAGTGATCCATAGCAAAGGTGTGGCCTTGGATATTCAACTTAGCTAGGAGAAATCCATTTTCTTGTGTGTGCTAAGCAAAGTTACATTTTCTACTTAAGTAGATCATGCACCTTCATGGTGAATGAAGTGTAAGTGCATGAGAAAGAAAGGACAAATTCTCTTGAACTACATCAACAAACATAGGCATCTCTACAATAGCCTCTTGGGAAGCTGCATTATCCACACCTCCTCCAAAATAAGTGCAGTTGGCGTCATAAAGGGTCTCAAAGTACCCTTCACATTTTAAGTAGAATTCCTTAGACCATTTCTTGTCCACCTATGCCTAGGTCAGTCATAAAAAGGGAGTAGAAGTGTCTCCTGTAGATTGGTCACCCTTGGCCAAAACTATGACTAGGGTTAGGTAGTGCCTGAGGAGGCTATGGTGGTTGCCTCCGTGGCATGACACAAACATTTGAGCTTTTCCCCCTAACTGTGAGCAAGATGAATCATGTCATGCATAGTGGTGGTCATGAAGGGGAAGACTTCGACCACTACCTCATCCTTCAAACCTATAAAGGTGTCGCCAAGAGCGTCTTTGGCCCAATGACACAATGTGTAAAGCTTGGGATTTTTCATCACATTTTCTTAAAATTTTACGACATGTTTTTGAAATATAATGACTGTAAATCAGAAAAAATGACAAAAAACAAAACCTGTGAAAACAGTTTCTAATTTAAAACATCACACATCAATTTTTTTCTCATTCAATCAAGCATCGTACAACCAAACCAAATATTCTTAGGCGCTACACAAAAATAAACATAAGTATAAATTACCATGATCATGGACTTGAAATACAAATTTATCCCAGGCATCCCTGAGTGCAAATCCCATAAACAGTCCATAGTCTAATCAAAATTAAAAGTCCATAATACATAAACACCTTACTTCTCAACTCACCCAGTACATTAGATCGTGGCACAAAAAGATACTCGGAGTGAGTCATGTATACCTGAGTCAAAGGAGAAATAATCCACCATAGAAACGAGCATCCATCTCTAGGAGCTCTCCACTACAAACCTACAAAAGCCTCCTGAACAACGGGGCAAAAAAATAGGGTAATGAATATTTTCATACTTAGTAGGAAAATACCCAATAAGGGAATTCTAAAAAGTGAACTCAGTAAGTCCATAAATAGATGTGTTCATGCAACTCAAACATGAAGCAAAAATGCATATAATAATTAAGCACATATGCATATAATCACACACAACACACCATCAAACCAATCTTATACAAACACCCTTATTCAGGGTCTTACAAACTCTCGTACAATCATACGCTTACTTATATAACTTACACATACTCATACAACAACCTTAATCATATGACCTTACTCATACAGTCTTATTTATAAACATACGCTTACAGTCTTGCTCAGAATCATATTCTTACAATCTTGCTAAAAAAACATACGCTTACAGTCATGCTCGTACTCCTACTCTTATAGTTGTCCTTATATGCATACTCTTACAGTCATGTTCTTACTCATACTCGTATAGTCGTACTCATACTCTTGCAGTCGTGCTCATACTCATACTCAGAAACACACATACTCACTCGTAGTACACATAATATCGACCACTGAAACTCATTACAACTAATAAGCTCCAGTGACGAAATGGAAAAGAATGCCATTGGGGCATCACCTTAACCTCTGGGGAGTAACTAGGTACCATGAACTTTTCCGAATGGAAGACACACCAATGCTCATGGACACAAGATCAAATAGGTAAGAGCAGGTCCATGATACTACTTACCTGAGCGCGCAAACATAAATGCCCACACATAAGGGGCTATACAATTGCCAACACTCTAGGGGTCATATAGTGCCAGTGCCACTCTTAGGCAAGAATAATACAATGCCACTCTTGGGTAGAATCATATAGTGCCACTCTTGGGCAGGAATCATACAGTGCATAGAGCATCAAATGTTTGGACTCCAAATAGCACACAGACCAAATCAAAACATACATCGCTCTCAACAGAGCATCAAACGTCTATGGGCTCAATACAATACACAAACAACTTATCGTAAGATAAACACCATGACAAGGCACAAGAAATGCTCAACCAACTCATTATCAGCTAGCTCAAATGCAGAACTTAATCCGTTGAACCCTCATGTCTCAAACTCACAATGATATCATTAGCTTTTCTTATAATTCAAGTTTGAATTAAGTTATGCGATACAATTATGCTATAAAAACTCACAATACTCGACTAATCAAACCAAAGTTGAGCCCGATCCGAAACCCTAGTTCATCGGGGCAACAAGCTTTACTTAAATCGTCGATCTCATGATCATAACTCACCATATACCAAAATCTTAAATATTGATATAATCTCTGTCATCCACCTTACAACCAAATATTTTACTTGACACCGTCAAATTGAGCTCCTCATAACAGATCTCGGTTATCACCCTCTTACCTAATACCTCACTTATTATGCTTACTTTTCACTTTATAATTTGAACGTTATGCTTGTACAATTATGCACACTCTAACTGTCTAATACACCCCCAACATATGCTTCAATCCCAACCGTTCCATTCCAATTCTCGCTCGTCAAAACTTGCCTCCTCTATCTTCATTCATTTGCTTACACATCCACATTCAACTCCATAAGAAAACCTCTGTCACCTCTTACCGTCCATCGCCTATACTTCTGCCCACGCACACAGTCCACATAAGTAACTTACTAATAGACTTGCTAGTCATAACCAAAACATACATTTTCCATATACATCAACCATACTTACAGCTCATATGCATGCCTTATGTATTCCAACATACCATATAATCATGCTTACATGCACATCATGAAATCCTAGCATGCTACTAGTCATTTAAAGCATGCTATCATGAAATTACGAGTTCAAAGCTCCCCTACCTTGTAATCATGACATTTGATATGGTGAGCGCATGACGGTGGAGGTGTTGGTCACCGAGTTGGTGGCTAACTGCATTGCCTAGTTGAGAGAGCTGCACTCCCAAGGTTTTAGGAAGCACCGGAACTACTCATGCCAAATGAGGTATTAAAAGTTAATGCGGTAAAATCTGCGATCCACTGTGGCACACTAGGGGTGGCCGGGAGAAAGGTCGTGCCAACATAAGTGGCAGGTGAAACCAGAAGTTGGGGTGTACTCACTAAAGGTTGGTCAGCGGCTGAGAAGTACTCAATCAGCCATAAGACATCAAAATCAGCTGTCGACAGCACCCAACGGTGGCGATTTCGCTGTATCAAGGGCCCACATAAGGGTGGAGGGTGTGGGGCGACACTCAAGGATGGAGGAGAGGTGGAGGAGGGCTCTAATGTTGACTCCATTTGATGGTAGAGCCATCTGATGCTCAAGCAGCACATATGTGGCACCTAAACCCTAAAATACATGTGTGGTCATACGCATAAGCTGCCAAAGGGGAGGGGAAGATGGCTGGATGGAGGCAGCCCAAAGCTTAGAAGGATCGGTAGGGCCTTGCCCAAGTGTGGTAACTGACAAAGATGGCATTTTCCGTTGTTGTGTCGAGGTTAGCCGATTAGCCAATC
Source organism: Saururus chinensis (assembly GCA_035235625.1). NCBI lineage: Eukaryota > Viridiplantae > Streptophyta > Magnoliopsida > Piperales > Saururaceae > Saururus > Saururus chinensis. The sequence continues at coordinate 25,077,229 of CP141143.1, read as the reverse complement.
GTCATTAGACGGGGGGTAGGATAGTAAAAGGGCAAACACATGACTCTCTCAATAGTGCAGTCAAACATGTAATTGATAGAGGGGAGTCTAGCTCATGTAGCACAAAGAGAGGCAGTACTATGCTAGGGCAGCGACCCAACCATCTCAAGCTAAAAATGGCCAGATAGCGGTGATCCAAAGGACGTTCGGTATCCAACGGTGCTACGATGGCCGAAAATAGAATAATGGCCAAAAAACATAAAGGGGCTGGGGAACACAGGGAGGAGCAAGGGTTTATCAGCACCCTAGTTGGCTCCCTCGTGACCGTAGTGGCCGGTCGAGCTAGGTCAGGGTAGAGCCCACAATGGTTGGCCCTTGCCAGCCAACAATAGTGGCGGTAACTCAAAATCAAATAGGGGGCACGAGTCCATCTTGTGGGAAGAAGGCAGATCAGAGAGTGCCAAAAAACAACTAGGGTGGCGGGGCTAGACTAAGGGGATAGCCCTGCCATCACCAAGCCAAGGCTCGCCGGCTAGAGGTGAGCTGGAGGCTGGTTCTTATCGGTGGGTCTTCAATTTCCTATCACAAATAGAACAAGGGAGGGGAAGGGTCTAGGCAGAGGCAAAATTGGGCCCGAAGGGTAGCCCATCACCATAGCCGGTGTAAAGAGGGCCAGACTAAGTCCGACCGGGACATCCAACAGGGGCTGGAGGTAGCTGGTGAGCTCGACCAAAGGGGGTAGAAAAAAGAGCACCAAAGAGGAAAAGAGGAGTGGGGCAGCGAAGGAGGCCCACTAGGGCCGGGAGGGACGGCCTATCTCCGTTGTTGGCCCACGGCAGAGCCATAGCCGGCTGGCCGGCCCATGGTGGCCGTGGCATAGTCAATACAAAGAGAGAAGGGGAGAAAGCTAACTAGGGGCGGGGAAATCCAGCGGAGGGTGAAGCAAGCATGGAGGTAGGATGGAGGCCCCCTGCCATCGCTGATACGGAGCCAGTGATGGTGGCCCACTAGTGGCTACCGGCGACTAGGCACAAGAAATTCAGGGGGGGGGGGGGCGGGTGTCTCTTCTAGAAAACTCTCGATCGGGCTCGACCAAGCTTGATTTCCTTTTTTTTTCTCCTTATCTCTTCTCTTATTGTTTCTTTTTCTTTATCTCTATTTCATGCCATAATCGCGCATTGAGGCCCATGGCCTATGACTGAACCCCACACCTGACTCTACGAGTTCGAATACCGAGGTCAAATACGCCAAAACGTCCTATTTTCTAACCAAAAATTATCAGCAAAATAGTAGAAAATCACAAAAATAAATTATAATTAAATCCAGGATATTACACAATGTTTAAGCAAGTCTTTTGAATTCATCTTGATATATCCAAATATTGGTGGTAGTCTAGCGTTTTGGATTGAAGCTCATTGGACTTGTCTAACCTGTCCCGGCTTCCAAACCAAGGCTTTCGTGACCAACAATGTGAGGTTGTCATGTCAACAAAGGAGTTGTGTCCGGGAAACTTGGGAATCAGATGCAACTGGTCCCCATTGATTCCCCCTTCTCATGTTCTCTAATGGTGGAGTGTGGTCAAGAAAACATTTTCCTCATTAACATCATCAAACTCATTAGGCTGGATGTACATGTAGTTCAACAATCACATCCTCCATGTCAAGTTCACAACTTGGATTATGTACTATTGGAACCAAGCTACGGTCTGTCCCTCCATATAAAATGAAGCTTTGTGCACCATATCTTGAAGGCTTTGTGGCTCCAATCTAATTATCCTTGCCTAGGTACGGGGAAAATTGGAATTGGAATTGTGTCAAATTGGCTTGGGACTAGAAAGGACAAGACAAGAAAAGGGCACGACAATGAGGGACAGTTTCCCCCACCTCAACTAATGGATTGTACATATATGAACTTCATTAAAATTTTGTTTTGACATGATGATACTTGTCATAAGGCAAGAAAGTGAAAAATATCTATATCCTCTTCGGTATATTTAGATAAGTAAAATTTCATTAAGCACAAAGAGAAAAGAAAGAAGGATCCACTTTGGTTTTAGGGCCATTCTTTTAGAAAATCATTACTTGCCTGATGTTTATTGAGAAAGGAAAAACAGTCTCGTAAATTCAACACATGCACATAATAGTTTCTTCAATGCACGTCACAAGAAATCAGCATTTGAGCACTGGTTCTCCACCAACCACTTGGCGTGGTGGCTGATAACATGACTATTATTTCTTCTATATGGAACTTACCACCACAATGGGGAGAAGGGTATGTCTTATCCCTTTTGTAGATGTGGTCACTCTTGTGGATTTTAAGTTCTACAAAGTAAATAAAGCCAGCATAGCATTTAGGAGCAATGCAGAAATAAGTGGCAACATGTTTAGTTCTCATTTGCTCTTACAAACCATTTAGATATGGTCGCCACATAAGTTGTTGAACTTTTCTTATTATGAAAACCTACAAAAAGACTAGGAATAAAAGTAATTGACGTTATCAAATTTGCACTTCGCAACAATTAATACAAAATTGAAGTAATTATAAAAATAATAAATACATAAAGAACAAAATAAGATAGTAACTCATGTGAGTGTGCAATATGTCTCTCGAGATCCTTCTCTAGTGTGAACTGAGAACAATCAAATACCCTCTCGGTTCTACCCATCTATGCAAGCACAAAGTAGAAATAGGTAACACACACAAATTTATAAGTATAAAATCATACTATTCTAAATATCGATAAAGTTGTATGGTAAGAAAAATATATAGTTCATTTATTTTAGATGCGTGGTACGCATGAGACATTACAAAGTTTTTATCTAGGTATACAAAGTAATGGGAGACGTATTGGGGTACATAGCCACATTCATATATAAAACCCTTCCAGAAAAAAGAACAGTTTTTTATTTTAATTGCAAGAAGCACAGTTTCAGACTTTGATTTATCTTCCTAAAATTTAATATGTATGACTTTTCTATCAAGCATCCCAATGCAAAAAAGGCAATAAACTACTCCCTCTCCACTCCCTTTGTCTCCCATTTGATTTTTGAAAGTGAACTAAAATTCGTCAGTTTTGAAAAGCAAAATGAGACACTTATTTTAGGATGGAGAGAGAGAATAAAAAATATTGCACAAGCAGAAAGTAATCTAGGTTAGTGGCAGCCAGCACTTGTAAGAAGTTAATGTTTCCTAATAATGAACTACAGCTGAGAAACCATATAAAGTATGCTGTTAAGTTAATACATAAATAGAATAAAATCTGAGGATCGTTTGGAGCTTCTCTCTTTAACTAGTGATCAATTGAAATGATTTGATATATAATAATGCAAAAGGAAAAAATATACTTCATTCATTTCCCATCGATATGAATGGGTTAAGGTGTTGATGATGCTTTGTTTTAGAAGTTACTATTTTTTTTCCTATTGCTTAAAAGACATAGTTTGATAACTGTGTATTTTATGTTTACTCATTGTGAAATATTTTGTTCTTCAAACACCGAGACAGAGGTGAATGAAGGCTTTTCTGTCAGCATTGATTCATAGTTGAAAGTTAAAATAAGAAAGAATTTTTTCAAATATCAAACATGCATGCTAAAAGAAAACCAAAAAATGTAAATAGGGAAGTGCCACGACATCATTTTTGAATCGAGTAATGCTAGGGTGACATTAAGAATGATACATCAAAACTCTACTTTATCATCTCTACACTATTGATGAGTGGAGGCTACTTATATATGGGTTCCACTCATCAATGGTGTTGAAATGATGAAATAGAGCTTTGATGTAGTAATCTTAACATCACTGGAGAATTTTTCTTGGTAATCATATTCCAAAGCAGTATTGGTATCATTTCTTATGACTATTCGACAAGCCTCCATGGAAAATTTGAGAGATGTGTTGTCAGGTCAATAATATGTTAAATTTGATCAAAACGTGTCTATATGCATTCCAAAAATCACTCAGTTTCCCTTTTGACATAAACAATCAATATTTTTTATTTGTTCTCTTGACTCCAAGAATCCCACTATTTCTCTTGCTATTACCCCAACTAAAATCAACATCTCCTTCGCAGCTCTGGCCGTTGTGGCAAAGCCTCGTAGGGTGGCTGCTGCTCCACCTCCTCCATGCTAAGCAAAACTGCATTGGTAGATGGATTTTCACCTTCATCTTCAACCTCTACCTCATTAGCTTCAGCTAAGTCATTAGGCTGAACTAAATTGGAGTTTTGGAAAACTATGAAAGGCATCAAATCAATCAACTATTTGAAGCATCGATTGCTCAATTTAATGTTACAACCTTGCTATTTCATCTCGATCATGAATGTCATCAAGTTTTAAACCATGCCCTCGATGGCATCAAGTAGTATATTGGACGTGCACAAGCCACCTTATGATGCAAGGAGAACTTGATGGACTGCAACTACACCAGATGGACAAAACTAAAGGATTGCACAACCCTCCTCTCTCCTAAATTATACAAGTAATTACACAAAATGGAGGGAAAATAGAGCAAAAAAAAGCTTTCTTCTTCACTAGAATCGCAGAAAAATTAACACAGCCAAGGCTCCATAGTTGCCGCCATGTTCTATATAAGCCCTAGTGGCATTAATCATAAGTAACATAATTCAAACTACTGCTAAAAGCCAATTAACCAAATGATCAAAATAAGGTAAAAATTCCAAACAACGAAGACACCACCATATAAAGACTCCAAACGAAATAAAAGATCATTATACAATAATCATGGCTATCATATCCTGAAAATACAATCCTATAATCAAGCTGAAATAGTGCCATCAATTGCATACAAAGCCAATTGATCACTAAATTTACTAAAAAAAATTCTATACACACCCGAATGAGGTGACCAATGACTTGGGAGGCCGGTCAATTGCCAATGGTGCTGATTCAAATACCTTTCTTTTGGACCTATATATCCATGTTCTGTAGGCTCTCTCGCATTGCATCACCACCTCAAAAGGAGAGTGAGGAGTCGAAATCAATAATTAAAATAAAATATTTAATTAATATCTATCATAATATGAATAAACCTTAAAGTAATATAATACTATACTACTATACTGGCAAATAAGGTAAAAAGATGTATAAAATAGATATATCTCATGTGTATCAATAGTCTAGCAATAGAATTGCCTTTAGCTTTTTTTTGTCCATCTAGACTAATTAAACAAGGACCTCAAAGACAAATCTAATCAACATCTAGAGCAATTAACACAACCCATAAAAATGAAAACAATTCTCATCAATGAATCAAAACTTAAGCTAAGCCAATGGAAGCAACAAAGAAGAACCAACAAGAGGCACCTATGCAAGAAGTTAAAAGCCAATCCTCAGCAGCCATTTGAGGGTTTGAGCTTGTACACCAACAATTAACACAACTAGTAAAAATGAAAATAATTCTCATCAATCAATCATAACTTAAGCTAAACCAATAAAAGCAACAAAGAAAAACCAAAAAGAGGCACTCATGCAAGAAGTTAAAACCAATCCTCAACAACCAATTGAGGGTTTGAGATGCACACCAAACATCACTTCTAATATGTATAGCCACACAAAAATCATATGCATTAAATTGCAAACCGACCACGGAACCAATTTGATGAACTATTGCCTTATATTAACTAATATTTTAAAATCAAGAATTCATAAAACCCTAAATTCATAAATGTGATTATTCAATTAATCAAGCAATGAGACATAATCACAACAAGTACAAGTTTTATCATGGCCCCAACTAGGGTAAAAAACCACAGGACATCTCTTAGCCACTTAAAGTATGCACTAGAATAGAGTTTTTGAGTATGATAATCACAACCCAATGATTTTATTTAATGATCTAGACTCCAACTTCATGCAAAACCAATATCCATGGCATGTGCATTGTCTTATATTCCTCCACCAGGACTTAATCTTCTTGGATATCTACCAAGTCCATCAATATATCACTTCTCCAATGATCCAAATACTCAAAGAGTAAAAGGTCAAGTTTTTAGCACATAAGGTGTGGACTTTCTCTCACAAACAATCCTCAAATACTCATGAATGATCTCACATAAGGATTACAGACTCAAGGACTACATAAATCAATAAAAACTCACTTGAGACAAGTGGGAGACTCATCATCAAGAAGATGAAGCACTTTATATTGGAAACTAGGGCTCCTAGGCAATGTGGGAGACTTATTTCTTTTAGGTTATTATAGAATACTCATATTTATAGTGTATAGAAGTTAAGAAAAAGCTTGATCCAATTAGGAATCAATTCAAACTAAATTAGGAAATTACCCCGAAGGGCGATCGATCGGGCTAAAGAGATTGATCCCGAGAACAAGAGATCAATCAAGCTCAACTTATTGGAATGTACCTAGGACATGGGCAGTTGATTGACTTGTAAAAAAACTATCTTATGTTTGAAACACACTTCTGATTCTCTTTTACTTCATGGATAGCTTCAATAAAATATGAAAAAATTAGAATAAAAGAAAGAAGACTTTTGAAGAATGTAATACATGTGATTTTGAGCACTTTAGGCGGAACCTTCACAAGGGGTTGACTTGAGTATAATCTCTATGAATCTTCAAGCTTCATTGCTTACCTTGATCACTTTGACCCTACAAATTCTAAGTAACAAAGTAGATTCACCTAAGTACACATAATAAGTATTTTTGTCATGGAATTTGCCAATACAATACATGTTATTCCCTTACAATCACACTTACCACTGCAATAATGTAGCAACTGCACCAAGAGTGATAAAGAGCATCGTTGATCATATCTAAGGATGGGATAACTGGAGCAGGCACTAGCCGAGAATGACATTGAGGAGTAACAGAGAGGTGGAATGTATGTCTGTGACATCCTGAATGAAGTTTGACCTCTTAGATCTATGAGATTATGGTACTTTCATTTGTGGCAGAGGAAAACTAGATATCCTCTTAGTTTTCAAAGAACTACCGAACTGGTCGGAGGTGGACATTAGAAATAAGAAATGAGAAAGATTAAATGGTAGTATGTCCAACTATTGACATAGCCTTGGTAGGCAATTTGCTCGAGCTGCGGTTGGTGGACATGAGAGTGGTCAATTAGAAGGAAAGGAAGAAGTGATTGTTGATAAAAACCAGCCACTAGGGAAGACCCCATTGTGTGTGTAGCAACCAATTTTAGCAGTAGTGATGACCCCATTGTGTGTGTATGAGAGAGAGAGAAACTCATCAAAGGAAGGTGAAGGTTGAAGACAGTTGGATGTAGTTGTGGAACAAATATGATTAGTAAGAAGTCTAGAAGAACTAGGGAAAACAAATTATCAAAGGTGGAAATCACAAGGAGAAAGAAAAAGAATGGAAGTTGGCAAATGATGGGGGAGGAGTTTTTGGATGACTTTAAAAACCCTAGGCTTGACATGTCAAGGGTTTAGAATGATGTCCTGACATGAGTCGAAGCCCGATATTTATATTAAAAATTGGCCCACTAATTATGATGTGTCAATTGAAACTCATCATAATATCAAAATCTAACCCTAGAACATGATAGATTTAATCATTTTTATGCTTAATCACAAGAAAATAGCCATAAATAACATACTTTTAATAAATTACCATTAAAGCTCAAAATGAGGCAAGAACCCACACAGATCTAAAATCATGCATTCAAAGGGATAAAACCTATGAAGCGTTTGGATATGTGAAGAACCTTCAATCCTCAAAAAATCCTACCCAAAAATTAGGGTATCAATACTTAATTAAAATCAACTAATAGGCTTAAATCAACTTGAAAATAGGTAGATCTATTATTTCCTTTTGTCAAAAATAAAAATTACCCATTTAGGTTTTAAATAAAAATTAAAAGAACCAATTGAAATCTCTACTCCTAATTTGCTCAGATATTGTGAGGATCGCAGGGTTGTTTGGTTTCTTATGACTCTTAGGGATGACTATGAAGTCATTCGTGGTTTTATTTTGCATCGACTCCCCTACCCACTATTGCTGCTATTGTTCATGAAGTAATTGCAGAGGAAACCAAATTGAAGATTTTGAGTGTCCAGCCTCAACTAATCCAACTATTTTGGTTGTTTCATCTAAAGCACCTATTCAGGTAATGAGTAAGCCTAAACCTCGTGCCATCATTGATGAATGCAACTATTGTCATCAGAATGGACATTGGAAGGCCAAATGCCCTCAACGCCCATGTGCATGGTTTGAGAAGTTCAGTTCAACATTGCTTCGTTTGGGTTTCACTATCAGTGCTCATTATTCAGCTTATTCTTTACTGATACTACGTCTGGGCGTATTGTACTCCTTTTGCATATTGATGATATGATTATTACTGACAATAATGTTGTAGGCATATCTTCTCTCAAACAGCAGTTGATGGAGTTGTTTGAGATGAAGGATCTTGGTTTTCTTCGATATTTCTTGGGAATTAAGATTGCCTACTCTTCTCGAGGATATCTTCTTTCTTAGTTCAAGTATGCTAGTAATTTTCTTGCTTGATTAGGCTTATCTAGTTCTCATCGAGTAGCTACTCCCATGGAAATAAATTTGAGGTTGGACCTTTTGAATGGCACTCCACTTAATTATCCTACTTGACATTGGGAGGTTGTTTGTTCCTTGGTATACCTTATTGTCACTCGTCCTAATATTCAACTTGTTGATGTAGACCATAGTCTACAAAGGGAAATTTTAGGAGGAAAAGGGAGAGAAGAAAGATATGAAGAGCAAACTAATTAACTAGACTAATTGTAGAATTTTCATTGATTGATTAGCACATGGCTGTGCGCTATAATTTATTGGACAATTTGGAATTAATCCTGCATAAGGAAAAATAATCCTAGTCTAATTATGAATTGCAATTAAATCAAAATAGCAAATCCTACTTAATATAGGAAAAGATATCTAATCTAGGAAATCTAAAATATAATTCCAATCTAATTCTAATAGGGGTAGACATATCATTTCACCATTGCTTTGTCCTCAAGGCCGGGAAGTGTCGATACTCTTGTTGACTGCAAATGTCTGTAGAACCCAAGCATACTTCAGTTGTGGTCATTGAATAATATGAAACTTATCAGGAGGTTGAGTAGTAAGGAGGCGCTTGACTATATCAATCTCGAAGCCCATCTATATGCATTCAAAGTCTCATTTGACCTTTCTCAAAGTGTGTAATCGATCCATGCCAAGAACGCTATCAACTCCCTTGATAGGCAGAACGTACAAATCAAATGTGATGCTTTATAAAATCATTACCAAAAGTTATATGCTTTACATAAAAATGGGAAAAAAATTGAACTATTAGCAACATTTTTTTTAAAGTGTCACTAATAGTTTTAATAATTGCAACACTTTTATAAAAACATCGATAATTAATAGTGATATTAACAAAGCTTAGTCAAAAGTGTCACTAATAGTTATAAATTTAAAATAAAAAACAAAAAAATTAAAACTATACATGACAGTTTTAAAAAAGCATAGCAAATAGTATAAATAATAGCAACACTTTATTAAAAGCATCGCTAAAAGTTGTATTATTAGTGCCGCTTTTAAGAAAGTGACTCAAATAAAATAAATTTATTTTTTTTTAAAAATATTAAGCTTATTAGTTACACTTTGTTAAAAGCGGCACTAATAATATAGCTATTAGCGACGCTTTTAATAAAGTGTCTTTACTAACACTAATATTAGCGACACTTTTCTAATAGCTACACTAATAGCTTTATTAATTAATTCTTTCAACAAATAGATATGTAATAAATAAATATTAAAAATTTTGAAAATAAATTTCTCAAATATAATATATTTTATTTAATATTTAATATTTTATATATAATAAATAAATATTAATTTTTTTTAAAATAAAGTTTTCAAATATGATAAATTTTATTTAATATTTATTATTTTTATATATAATAAATAAATAATAAAATAGAAATAAAATTCCCCTACTTTATCCCCACTTCTCAGAGTTGGGGCTCAAGTTTACGTGCATAACTATCTCTCTCTCCTCTCCCCCTCCCTCTCTCTTTTCTCTTTTTTGCGATGCTTCCACTATAAGCGTCGCAAAAAGGCCGACACGGGTGAAATTTGCCCAACTTATTATTTAACACCCCCACTGACAGCGACCACCTCCGCCCCAGTGACCACCCCCTCCTCCCTCCCACTCCCCCCCAGACCTCCACGAGTGCCTGATTCTGGCTCTCCGCCGAAATCTGGCCCCCCACCTTCCTTTTTTCAGAGGAAGGGAAGGAGGGGGAACCCAAGGAGAGAGGGGAGAGCGGGAGGGAGTTTCAGATTCCAAATTTTTGCTTCCTGTAGGAATCCAACCCCCACCCCCTCCTCCATCCTGCTCCCCCCTAGGACCCTCCCTGCACTCCTTCCCCTCCTCCCTCCCGCTCCCCCCTCTCCCCAGAACCTCCACAATTGCTATATTCCGGCCCTGTAATGGCTGAGATTTTTGATATATTTTTCTCAAAATTCACAAATTTTGTTTTGCAATATATAGTCTGTAAATTGGAGGAAATATGACGAAATCAAAACCTGAGAAAATAGTTTATAATTTAAAACACTAAACATCAATTTTCTATCTAAATATTTCCATCATATGGTCAAACATCATACGACCAAAGCAAATATCCTCATGCGTTACTCAAAAATAAATGTATGATTAAATTACCATGATCATAGATTTTTAAATACAAATAACTCCTAGACATCTCTGAGTACAAGTCCCATAAATAGTCTACTATCTAATCTAAATTAAAAGTCCAGAAGATACAAACACTTAAATCTCATCTCACCCAATACATCAGATCGTGACACCAAATATACTCACATTGAGTCAAGGTTAAACCTGAGTCAAAAGTGGTAACAATCCACTGCAGAACGAGCATCCATCTCCAAGAGCTCTCCAACACAACTTGTAAAAGCCTCCCGAATAATGGGGCTAAAAAAATAGGGTAATGAGTATTTTCATACTCAGTAGGAAAATACCCAATAGGGGAATCCTAAACAGTGAACTCAATAAGTTCATAAAAACGTGCATTCATGCAACTCAAACATGAAGCAGTCAACGTAATATAATCATATACATATGCATATAATAATGCATAGCACACCAATAAAAGCAAACTTACACAAACACCCTTAATCAGGGTTGTACAACTTACTCGTACCATCGTCCTCATACTCAATACCTTACACATACTTGTATGATCTTACTCGTACAATCTTACACTTACAGTCCTCTCAGAATCATATACTTACAGTCGTGCTCAGAATCGTACACTTACAGTCTTATTCAGAAACTTACACTTACAACATACACATACTCGTACGACCTTATTCATACAAACTTACCTGTACGACCTAACTCTTACACATAAACATATTCTTACGTCTTCCTTAAAAGCTTGCACTTACTCTAGATCTTACACGTAGAACTTACTCAGAATCTGAAACATACAACTTACTCTTACTATCGTACACATACTACCGACAACTAAAGCTCATTATAATTAATAAGCTCCTGCGTCGGAAAGGAAGGGAATGCCACTAGGGCGTCACCTTAACCTTGGGGAGCAACTAGACGCCATGGACTTTTCCGAAGGTAAGAAACACCTATGCTCATGGGGCATAGGATCAAACAGGTAAGAGTAGATCCATGATACTACTTACCTGAGCGCACAAACATACACCCACACATAAGGGGTCATACAATTGCCCACACAAAAGGGGTCTTATAGTAACATACAATTGCCCACCATTATTGGTCTTATAGTACTAGTGCCACTCTTGGGCAGAAATCATACAGTGCCTCTTAGGTAGAATCATACAATGCAACTCTTGGGCAGGAATCATACAACGCTCTCAACAGAGTATCAAACGTCTGGGCTTAATACAACACATAGACCACATCAAAAACGTACATCGATCTCAACAGAGCATCAGATGTCTGGGCTTCATACAACACACAGACTAAATTGAAAACATACATAGCTCTCAACAGATCATTAGACGTCTGGTGCTCTATATAGCACACAGACAACACCCGCAGGACAAACACTATGGCAAGACATTGGAAATGCATAGTCGACTCATTATCGGCTAGCTCAAACACGAAACTTAATCCGTCGAACCCTCAAGTCTCAAACTCACAACGCTATTATTAGCCTTCAAATAATTCAAGTTTGAATTAGGTATATTATGCGGTACAATTATGCCACACAACTCATAGTGCTCGACTGATCAAACCGAAGTTGAGCCATATCCGAACCCTAGTTTGGCAAGGCAACAAATTTTACTTACCCAACCATATCATGATCAACTCACCATACATCAATCCTTACCAAATCATACAATCTCCGCCATCCACCTTATGGCCAAAACATCTTACACATACGTCATCAAACTGAGCTTCTCACAGTAGATCCCTGTTATCACCCTCTTACTTAATACCTCACTTATTATGCTTACTTTTTACTTCATAATTTGTATGTTATGCTTGTACAATTATGCACGCTCTTACTGTCTAATAAACCTCCATAAGGTTCCAAGCCTCAATCCTCTTACTTACCGAATCCTTTACATACGCTCCAAACCAAACCGATCCATTCCAAATCCTCGCTCATCAAATTTACCTTCTCTGTCTTCTGTCATACGCTTATACATCCAAATCCACATCCAACTTCGTACCAAACCCTTGCCACTTCTTACTGTCCATCGCTCATACCTCTGCCCACACATATAGTTCACGTACGTAACTTACTCACAATCACTAGTCATCACTAGCATGTACATCATACACATACAGAGCACTAACATATTCGCTAGCCATCACTAGCGCATACAAATTCCACATACATTAAACATGCTTACAATTCACATACATATATGTATTTCAACGTGGCATAATTCATTATCTTACATCATGCAAACAAGCCATGATTTAATGTCCAAAACAAGGATTCATACAATCCTAACATGCTGCTACTCATTCAAAGCATGTAATCATGAAATTATGAGTTCAAAGCTCCCCTACCTCACAATCATGACGTTTGATGGTGAGCACACGACGGCGGCGGCGGCGGTGGTGGAGTTGGCAGTCAAAACCATTGCATAGCTGAGAGAGCTACTGTCCCGAGGTTTTAGGAAGCACCAAAACTACAAACGGCCAAATAGGGGTGACACAGATCAATGCAGAAAATCCGCAATCCACGGTGGCACACTAGTGGCGGCTAGGAGAAAGATCATGCCAACGAGTGGCAGGTGCGACCGGAAGGCAGGGTGTACTCGCTAAAATTTGACCGGTGGTTGAACAATACCCAACCGGTCACAAGACGTTGAAATCGGCTGTGGATAGCACCCAACGGTGTCGATTTTGTGTTTACAAGGCCCACATAAGGGCGGAGGGCGTGGGGTGACACTCGAGGACGGAGGAGAGGCGGTGGAGGACTCCGATGTCAACTCCAGATGATGGCGGAGCCATCCGACGATCAAGCGGGGCCAAAGCAGCACCCAAAACCCTAACCCACACACATGGCTACTTGCTGATGTGCTTGATGCATGCACGATCGGTACCTAGGAGAATTACGTAGGGAAAGGGGAGAAGTAATGAAGAAAGGGGAAAAATTGGAATATTGTAATTGCATAACTCTAAAAATAGAGAGGATTGACCCATATAGGGGACGACCAGTCTATAAGGACCCTCATCTCTAAACCGGTTTTTGGTTTTCTTTAATTATTGGTTATCGTGGGACTTACGTGTTTTCTAATTTATTCGGCGATTTTGTGAATAAATAGTGTTTGTGATGGTTTTAACCAAAGTCAACTTTAAGATTAGTGATTTTAAAACAAATGTAAATTTTTGGGATTTTTTTAAATTTTTACTAATTTTCCAAAAATTAGGGTTTTGGCGGGACCCCTGTGGGCCCCATCGTCAAAATTTTGGTTTTTGGGTCAAATGGACCCAGACATCTACCTATGGTCATATAAAAATTTTTAGAATTTTCTTAGGCTTAATTAGTGCTTAAATTTGTAAAATACCCATTTTTAGCCTACTTTTTCTATTTACACCCCATAACTTACCCATACATACCCCAACCCTTACTATAAAAGGGCAAACCTGAACTATTTCCATTTTTGGGAATAGGCTAAGGAAGGAAATCTGGCCTAATCCCCAATTAGGCCCGAATTAGAAGCGGTTTAAGGTAAGCTTACTCTAATTAAGCACTAAACCCTATTTTCTTCTTAATCTCTTCCAAATCTAACATTTTCCCCTTGTTTCAATTCATTTTTGGACATCAAAAACTACTGATTTGTGTTTTACTACAAGCCCTAACATTCAAAATTCGATGTTTACTATCAACAAGCCCAAGATCTAAGATTTAATTAGGGATTTCTTGGGTAAATTGATTTCTATTAGAGTTTAATTCAAACTCATTGTGTTTTCAAGGATTTCAAGAAGGGTGACTCTCCAATCCGAGCTTAATCAAGTGCTGAGGTAATGGGTCTTCGAAATCTCAATTTATCCATGGTAAAATTCTTGATTTTTGGCTTATTTCGAATGGAGTTGCTTAATTTGGTGTGTTAATGGTAAGATTAGAAAATAGAATTATTTAATCCCGATTTCTTAGGGTTTTGCATTATTATGACATGGTTTAACTTTCTGGAAGTCAAGAAGGACTTTTGATGATGATTAGGGTGTTAGATGTGGATTTGAAGTGTTATCAATGGTGTTTCAGTTTGGATTTGCGAAAGGAAGAAGATGATTCAGTTCTGCCTTGTTGGCGTTCGAACGGCCCTTCTGGGTGTTCGAACGGCAACACTGACAGTTTTCCAGTTTAGCCGATCGAACGGCCTGCTAGGCATTAGAATGGCCTGAAGGGCGTTCGAATGGCTACACAGCAGATTGGTGTTTTAATGCATGATGTTTATTTTGATGATTCCACTTTAGCTTGCCTATTTCATATGAATGTGGTGTGTTTTAAACTATGTTATGCTACTGGAAAGGTATGCTATTGAAGTTATGAAGTTGAAATATATGCTTAGAGATTTATAGAACGGCTTATGTTTTATAGCATGATGTTGGAATTGTCATCTTGAAATTGTGAATGGTTGATTTCCTATGGTTGAGCATATTTTTAGTAGGACTACAACCTATTATTGGATTGATTTGTCATGATAGAGTGTGATTAGTTGGTGTGTGGATGTTGGTGAATGCCATGACTCAATGATGAAATGAGTGATTTTATATGTGTTTAGCCTTTGTGGTTGAGATTTGAATTGGGATACGATTTCAACGATTCTTCTTATATGATTTCCACTAGAATTCATGTTTAGATGGAAATTCACATATGTACTGTAGTAGTAAGTTAATTTCAAGCATGTTGAAATGCATTGAGTGAAGTACTTCTACTAGTTACACACACATGTGGGGGTTAAATGAGGATGTTGAAGCTTCATATTGTGATTATGAATGATGCATTAGGGGCTGATGAGAACACTTATCATGGATTAGGATTCATATATGCCTTGCCTACGTATGTACCATGCTGCATGCATCATGAAAATGGATTTCCAATTGAGGCTTCATCGAGGTTAATTGAATTTGACCGATTGGATGCAATGTGGTGAAATTGTGTGCTGGATTGATCGGTCGTAGATTAATCATAAGTTGATTAGTCCGAAAGGACATATTTTGATTTGAGTTCCTGTGTGGAACGAGTGCACTCCCCGGGTTGAGTCTAATTAAATGAGATTATGTGGGGACGAATTGTGTACTTGTCTTGCGGATTGTGAGAATGTTATTATGAGTGTCATCTTGACCCTGAGAATCCAATGTGGTATGCCGTGTGCACCCCGCTACCATGTGTTCTAGGGTTCTCTATGTGAGAACTCGGGCTCTTCCCTCCGCAGGAGATATCCCTGGGCGAACACCCCTGCTCTAGATTCTCTGTGTGAGAATGGGACATCCTTGGTCAGGATCGTCCAGGGCGAGCAGTTTCATTAGGGATTGACAACCCCGAACTTTCTTTAATTATTGTGTAGAATTTTGGACCATGACACGTTCTCGTGGCCTTGTCTATGTTTCCGTCTGTGTGACACCAAATTTGTGATTTCTCCCTGATGGAGGTTGTTATGACATAATGCATGTGGGAATATGTATGTTAGAGATACATCCATGCAGGTTGATTATGATATGATGCATGTGGGAATATGTATGTTAGAGATACATCCATGCAGGTTGATTATGATATGATGCATGTGGGAATATGTATGTTAGAGATACATCCATGCAGGTTGTTATGACATAATGCATGTGGGAATATGTATGTTAGAGATACATCCATGCAGGTTGATTATGATATAGTGCATGTGGGAATATGTATGTTAGAGATACATCCATGCAGGTTGATTATGCACCATGATGCAGTGTTAGGTGATATGTATTTGTGATTAGAAAATGATGCATCATGTAAATCTTTGATCTAAACGACTATATTGCTATGCTATTGTATTTTCAATGTTGCTAGTGATATTAAAAACCATTGCTGAGTTTGTTAAACTCACCCCTCTTTCTTGTGTTTTGATTTGGGGCTGCGTGGTGTGACACGCAGACAGACAGGATCTCCTCTTTGAGGAAAGGTCGGAGATGGCTTGGATGTAATCTTGGAGATCGTTGTGTGACTTATCTTCTTTGGTCTTATGTTTTATGTTAGAACCTTTGTGTAGGGTTCTTTGTTGTTTTGGATTTATGTCACATTTTACAGTTGTGATGCTTATGACTTATTTTGAGCCGGTGTGGGCTTTACTTAACTAAGCATGTGGGTTTGAGATTAGTTGTTTACTTTGTGAATAAGCAACACTCTTTCTTCCCTTTTATTTACTCTTGCTCAAAGGATTGTGCGTACTCCGTATTTCTGTTAATCGCCCGTGGTTAGGGTTAAGTCTTTCGCTAGATCATTTTCTCAATCTTCCTTCATCGCCCCCGTCCGCTTGACCGGCCCTTGGACCGGGTTCGGCTCGGGTCAGGCATCGCCGGGGCGTGACACAGTCCCCTAGGGAGTCATGCCAACCCAACCCCAGGCCAGCCCAGTTCCCTAGGAGTGCATGCGAGTTAGTGGTTCGGCTAACCCGGACCACTAACTAAACCAACCCATTTTACATCCAAATATCCAAAATACTAAACTATTACAATAGCAAATCGTCCAAATGCAACTATGAGAACAATAAAGTAAAGCCTAAGCAATAGTCCTTTGTGAAACTGGTTGAGTCTAGTCATCATGCACAACACTCAACCATGCTTCCGCTATTCGCCTTGTCCTCAAGGCGACCAAGCTGGGAAACGTGCCAAAAAATCATCTTCAGGCATCTACGTGGCATCCTCAAGAGGCTGACCCTGCGAAGAAAGCAAGACCTTAGTGATAATACGCCCAGAGCGCCGAACCCGATGCTTCTGCAGGACAGCAGCAGGGATAGGAGCGGCTAGTGAAACCGGCCCCAACAGGGGAGGAGGAGGAGCGCCCACCACCAAAGATTTATCACCCACAAAACATCGCAGACGAGAGACATGAAACACAGGATGAACTAAAGAATCAGGAGGTAGAGTCAAGCGGTAGGCCACCGGTCCAACACGCGCCTCAATAACATACGGACCATGGAAGTGGGGAGCAAGCTTGGAGTGTGCAGGCTGAAACAAAGAGGTCTGGAGCTGAGGGAGGACTGAGACATAGACCAAATCACCAACAGCAAATTCCCGATCTATATGGTGATGATCATAAATATGCTTCATTCTGTTCTGAGCAGCCGACAAATTCTCTTTAAGATGGCGTAAGACCTCATCACGCGTCTGCAACATATAATCCGCCTCGGTAACTGACGAATGATGGGGCACATATGATAATACAGTCGGCGGCAGACGACCATAGAGCACCTTAAATGGGGTGAACCCAGCACGCGTGTGATAGCTGTATTATAAGACCACTTAGCCCAAGGGAGCAGCTGAAGCCACCGACGGGGCTGCATCATAGTAAAGCAGCGGAGGTACTGCTCTAGGCAACGGTTAACCACCTCCGTCTGTCCATCCGTTTGAGGATGATAAGTTGTGCTCATATGTAAAGAAGATCCCTACAACGTGAAAAACTCCTGCCAGAACTGCGAGAGAAATATCTGATCCCGGCCAGAAACAATCGTACGTGGCATACCATGCAGGCGTGACACCTCACGAACAAAGAGCTCAGCAACAGTCTTAGCGGTGAAGGGATGGCCCAGTGCGCAGAAATGAGCATACTTAGACAATCTGTCCACCACAACCATGATAACTAACTTACCCTGTACCACAGGCAAAGCCTCCACGAAATACATCCAAATGTCCTCCCAAACCTTATCTAGAATAGGCACGGGTTGTAACAACTTGACCGGTGATGTCGTGGTAGCTTTAGCGCTCTGACAAACATCACAAGCAGCCATGTAATCATGGACAGCACGATGGACGCCCTGCCACAAGAAGCTCTAGCTAACTCTTTTATAGGTGTGGAAAGACCCCTCGTGACCAGCAACAGGAGTGTCATGGAAATGTGACATGATACGGTGGCAGAGATCAGAAACATCGGGAACCCACAAACGGTCTTTTCAGAAGAGAAGACCATCCCGCCACACAAAGAAAGGCCGGGCTGCTGAGTCGGCCTGAAGGGCGTCAATAACCTCTTGTGTCCATGAATCCATACCATAGGCCTACTGGAGCTCCTCAACAAACGGGCAAGAAAGGGTGGAGAACGCGAAGTAGGAGTCCGGGGAAGGACTATGAGAGAGTGCATCAGCGACTATATTTTCTGACCCCTTTTTGTATACTAACTCGTAGTCATAGCCTAGCAATTTGCTCACCCACCGCTGCTGAGCAGGAGTAGACACTCATTGATCCAAAAAATACTTCAACAGTTGGTGATCGGTACGAATCAGAAATTGACGACCCAATAAATACGGACACCATTTGGCAATGGCGAGGATGATAGCCAACATTTCCTTTTCATACACTGACATAGACAAGGAGCGACCAGCCAAAGCCTTACTGAAATAAGCTATAGGGCGGTCGTCCTGCAAGAGAATAGCGCCCAAGCCCGCCTCTGATGCATCCGTCTCCACCACAAATGACCGACTAAAATTTGGCAAGAGCAAGACCGGGGCGGACGCCATCGCTTGCTTGAGCCCCTCAAGGCTGTTTGGGCCATGGGTGACCATGTGAATGCCCCATTCTTTAACACTTCTGTAAGAGGACGAGCCAACTCGCCGTACCGATGGATTAACCGACGATAATAACCTGTAAGGCCAAGAAAACCCCTGAGCGCCCAAACACATGTTGGGGTCGGCCAAGAGAGCATGGCGGCCACTTTGGCTGGATCAATAGCAACACCGTTTTGGGAGATAATGTGACCCAGGTAATCAACCTGCGGACTGCCAAAGGAGCACTTTGAATGCTTCAGAAATAAGGAGTTAGCACGCAATATAGAAAAAACCGACCTGAGATGTGTCAAGTGTTCTGTCCACGATCTACTATACACCAGTATGTCATCAAAGAAGACCAATAGATAGCGACACAGAAAGGGCCAAAAACTATCATTCATGAGAGATTGGAACGTGGAGGGGGCGTTGGTCAATCCAAAAGGCATCACCAAAAACTCGAAATGGCCATCATGACTCCAGAATGCGGTCTTGTGCACGTCCCTAGGCTGCACAAGAATTTGGTGATAGCCAGAACGAAGATCGAGCTTACTAGAGACCCTGGCACCTGTCAATTCATCCAAAATTCTTCAATCACAGGAATGGATATTTGTCTTTGACGGTAATGGCGTTCAAAGCACGATAGTCAACACAAAACCACCACAAACTATCTTTCTTGCGAACCAACAACACTGGAGACGAATATGAACTCGTACTAGGGTGAATGATTCCGGACTGAAGCATGTCCACCACTAGCCGTTCTATCTCAGATTTCTGTATGTGAGGGTAATGGTATGGGCAGACATTGGCTGGGGCTGCCCCTGGAAGGATGGGAATTTGATGGTCATGAGACCGGACAGGAGGAAGTCCCTGCGGCTCTGAAAACAAATCCTCATGTTCGGCCAGCAACACCTGCAAATCTGATGGTATTTGTTCCTGTGATACGCCAATAATAGCACACTGCTGCAAAAGAAGTCCTTGAGGAGCAAACCAGAAGAAGGAGCTCACGTCCTGGTCTGAGAGAAGAGTGTCTGGCCATGCCCCCTCCAACTGAACTTGCTGCCCATTAAGCTCGAATTCCATCACCATATCCCGAAAATTCCACACCACATCACCCAGTTCCTGCAGCCACTATACTCCCAATACGACATCCACCCCCTTCGTTGGCAGCAAGAAAAGGTCAGTAACGAATGTGTTTCCCTGAATCGAGAGGGTAATTTGAGCGCACACACCGGTACTCCTGAGATGCTTGCCATCACCAATCAACACATCAAATGGTTTGGAGTCCGACACCAAATACCCTAGCCGATGAGCTACCTTATCGTTAATAAAATTAATAGTAGAACCACTATCGATCAAGATAGCTACCTGCTTCCGCTTAAGGAATCCCTGCACCCGCATGGTGCGTGGAGTGAAAACTCCCGAAAATGCATGAACTGAAATTTCGGGTAGCATGTCCTCTGAGATCAAGGGTTCACTACCGGCCCTGCTGTCCAAGTCGTTGTCTACCTCCTCCACAAGTAAGCTGCGTCTGGGCACGAATTTCTCAACACAACGAAAGCACAGCCCCTTGGCTCGGCGTTCGTCCATCTGGGTGGGGGTGAGACGCCTAACAATCTGAGTGGGAGTTGTGGCCTGTTGACCAGGGCGGCCATTGGCTGGACTGCTGAAGGAAGCCGCCATAGGATTGAGCTCAATACAGCCCAGGGTGGAGGTCCCAGCCGTCCGCCCCTACGCTGCCGGTTCAGTTTCTCTTCTTCAATGTGGGCATGTCGCACCACGTCCCGCATGCTTGCGCAAGGGAAGTGGAGCATTTCCTCTGAGATTTCTGGCTTTAACCCCCATTTGAACGTACCCACCAGGGCGGCCATCAGCCAGTCAGGAAGTCTGTTAGCTATCTTCATGAAGTCTGTATAGTATGCTCGAATGGTGGTGGTCTGGTGCAGGGTGGACAACATCTCATTGAAGTCTTGAAATTCATTCGGACCAAACTGGATGCAGAGCTCGTCAAAGAAGGTTGCCCAGGTGGGGTAGCACACTTCCTTCTAAAAGTTCTGGAACCAAACTGATGCGTCGCCATCCAAGTGAAAGGCAGCAATGCGCAGGCGCTCAGTCTCGGAGTGCGTTCCCTGGTATGAGAAGAACTTCTCCGCTTTATATAGCCATTCCATAGGGTCATCATCACCATTATAGCAGGGAAACTGTAAACGAGCAAGGCGAGGTTGAGCCCCCCCATGGGCCCCGCCGCAAGGTCCTGGATACTCGTCCCACTCCTCCTCTGCATCCTGGAATTGATTGTGGGAGGGCAGCATCATTGGGGCATTCGCTCGAACACCTGTTGTGCCTCGCATGTCCCAGGCCTGGTGCCTCCCCTCTGGCGCTGGGATGCCAGAGCCAAATCGTGCTGGACCAAGGAAGACACTCATGTCAATGCCCACGGCCAAAGGGAGGGAAAAAGGGCTAGACGGTGTCTCTTTGAATAGTGCAGTCAAACACATAACCGACAAAGGGGACGCATGACTCATGTCTGAAAAAGAGGGGCGGTGCCGCACTAGGGCGGCTAGCCATCTCTAGGCTGAGACCCACCAAACTACAAGCGTCCAAAGGAGATGATACACTGGCCCAAAATAGGTGAAAAACCCTGGGCACAAAGGAGCAGGGGTTAATGGCGGCTCTGGCCGACTCCATCGTGGCCCTAGCGACTAGGAGGAGCTATCTTCGGCTAGAGGTGACAGCCAAGGGCAGTGGCAACATGCCAATCAGACAACAGGGAGAGGAAGAGCAATTAGCTCGGTTTGTTCGGATGGAACACTACAGCCGGGCAGCAGACCTAGTTCCGACTGAGCTGAGGGGCCAAAAAGAACAATAGGGCAGTGGGGCTCGATTGAGGCGATGACCCTATCATCTCTAGCCCAAGTCTTGCTAGTCGAACGCTGGCTCACGTCAGCACATCCTCAATTTCTGTCACAAAGGGAAACAAGGGAGGAAAGGTCTGGCCGAGGGAAACTAGCAAGGGCAGAGCGACTATGAGCGGAGCTAGCTAGGGGTGGTCTTACCATCCTCAGCCCAAGGCTGATCAGCAAGAGGCGAGCCGGAGGTTGGCTCTCACCGGTGTAGCCCCAAAGTTCGTCACAGACAGAAACAGGGAAGAAGATGGGTCTGGCCGGAGGAAAGAGGGAGGGCGGAGATGGAATAGTGGTAGGGCCGGCAAACCTCAGCCGGGATGGTGGCTCAGCCGCCGTCAGGCCGCGACGGAGCAGGATGGAGGTCCATCAGCCAAGGCTCGCCGGCGGCAACCTCTGTTTCTAGCGGATAGGGTAGAGGGGAGAAGATGGGAGGAGAGGATGGGGCTGTGGAACGGAAGCCCCTGGGGCCAGGAGGAGTAGGCTCTCACCGTTGCCGGCCCAGGGTGGAGCTGTGGACAGTCGGCTAGCCCTCGTCGGCTAATGGCGGCGGTGGAATCAAATACCAAAGGAGCCAAAAAAACAAGGCACAAAGAGGAAAAGAGGGCTGGGGCAGTGGAGGAGGACCACTGGTGTTGGGAGAGGTGGTCTCTCGCCATCGCCAGCCCAAGGCGGAGCCATGGGCGGCCTGGCCAGCCCTTGCTGGCCCACGACGGTGGCGGTACAAACGAAACAGAGAGAGTGAGGGAGCTAACCAGGGGAACACTGGCGGAGGGCACTCCGCCTATGGGGGCCGGGGCAGAGGCCCCTGCCATCGCAAGGCCTAGACGGAGCCGGTGGCGGTGCCCTTGCGGCCCACCGGCGGCCGGCGGCGGCTGGGACATAGTGAAACAGGAAAGGGTGGGGGTTGTCTCTTCCAGAGGATTCGGGATTGGGCTCGGCCAAACCCAAGCCCGATCCTTTCTTTTTTTCTCTCTCACTTATCCTCTACAGTTCCATTCTTCATCGATTTTTTGTGCCGGAATGCACATCCAGGCACGTGGCCTACGATGAACCCAACACCCGACTCTACGAGTGTAAACACCGAGGTGAAATATGCTGAAGCGTCATATTTTTCTGCCGAAAATGATCAAAAAAATAGGAGAAAATCATAATAAAAATTTGGGACATTAAAGGCTCCCCACTCAAATCTAGGCCCCCACCCTCCTCCTTCCCACTCCCCCTTCCACTCTCCTCGATCCCCCCTCTTTCCTGGGGGGGTCTTCAGATGCTAGATTATGGCTCCCCACCGGAATCCATTCCCCATCCCCCTCCTCCCTCCTGCTTCCTCCTCTATCCCCAGCTGGAATCTGGCCCTCACCCCCTCCTTGCTCTCGCTCCCCCCCTCTCTCCCCGAGATTTCCACTAGTGCCGAATTCCGACTCCCCGCCAGAATTGGGCCCCTCACCCCCCCCCCCTCCTTCCCCTCTATTTTTCAGAGGAGGCGAAGGAGGTGGGGACCTAGGGAGAGAGGGGGGAGTGAGAGGGAGGAGGGACACTTCAGGTGTTTTGATTCCTACTACCAGCTAGAATCTGGCCTCTCACACTGTTCCTCTCTCCCGCTCCTCCTCCTCACTCCCTGCCCCTGCTCCGGTCCCATCCTCCACCCCTCCAAACTGCTGGAGGACAAGGACACTAGGGGGGAAACAACAATTTTTTTTTTTAAAAAATAATTTTATCAATGCTTTATTAAGCATCGCTGATAAGGTTTTTAGCGACGCTAATGAAGGGCCACTATTTAAAAAATATCTAGTGGTACTAGCAACTGCTAGTTTAGCATCACTAATAACACTTTATTAGTGATACTTGTTTTAATTTCAATTTTGATATTTTATTAGCAATGTTTAAGAAAATGTTGCTAAATTATCTTTTTTTATATATTTTTTAAAAATTTCTTAACATATTAGCAACGTTCTAAAAAGCTCGCTAAAAATTGTATTAGTGACCCTTTACAAGAAGCGTCGCTAATAATCTATTATTAGTGATGCGATCGAAAATGTCGCTAATAATAATGTCTCTAATAATAAGATTATTAGTGACATTATGTAAAGTGTTGCTAATAATAGATCATTAGCAACATATGTAAAGTGTCACTAATAATAGATTATTAGCGGCGTTTTTCAAGGTGTCACAAAAATATAATATTAGCAACTAAAGAATAAAACATCATTAATGTAATACGATTAGTGATGCTTATAGATAAGTGTCGCTAATGAGCAGTTACAATGGGACTATTATCGACGATTTTAGCGACGTTTTTTAAGCATCACTAATACTCATTAGCGACATTTTTAAAGCATCACTAATACTCATTAGCGACGCTTTGGGAACTATTAGCAACGTTAAGAGTCACTAATAGTCCTTTATGTTGCAGTGCAACTTGATACGCCCAGATATTGGTGGTTTAGCGTAGCTTGGAGTGAAGCTCATTGGACTCATCTAGCCCAACCAAGCTCTCTTACCAAGTCTTTGTGACCAACAATGAGAGGTTGTCATGTAAACTAAGGTGTGGTGTGAGGGAAACTTTGAAACCAGATGCAACTTGGTGTGATGGAGCTTCAAATGCCGGATTCATGCTCCCTGCCAGAATCCATCCCCCCACCCCCTCTTTGCTCCCACTCCCCCCTCTTTCCCCGGAACTTCCACTAATGCCGAATTTCCGGCTCACTGCCAGAATTGGACCCCCCATCCTCCCTCCCGCCCCACCCTCTCTCCTCGGGTGAGGGGGGAACGTAGGGAGAGAGGGGGGAGCGGGAGGGAGGAGGGTCGCTTTGGGTGCTAGATTCTAGCTCCCCACCTGAATCTGGCCTCCCACCCCCTCCTCCCTCCCGCTCCCCCTCCCCCTCCCCCACCCCAACTCCTATCCCGTTCTCCACCCCTTCTCGACTGTTGGATGAGGAGGAGACTAGGGGGGGGGGGGGGGGGGGGGCAAAACAGGAGTTTTTCAAAACAAATTTAAAATTTTAGTTACGTTTATTAAGCATCACTAATAAGGTTTTTAGCGACACTAATGAAGCATTGATATTTTTTAAATCCAGTGGTACTATCAATAGTTAGTTTAGCATTGCTAATAATACTTTATTAGCGACGCTCGTTTTAATTTTATTTTTATATTTTTTTAGCACCATTTATCATTTTTATATTTTTTTAAAAAAATTAACCTATTAGCGATGTTCTAAAAAGTGTTGCTAAAAATTGTATTAGTAACCCTTTACAAGAAGCGTTATTAATGTTGCTAATAATTTATTATTAGTGATGATTGTCAAAAAGTCGCTAATAATAAGATTATTAGTGATGCTTTACAAATGTTGCTAATATTAAGATTATTAGCGACTTTATGTAAAGTGTCACTAATAATAGATTATTAGCGATGTCTTTCAAGGTGTCACAAAAAATCTAATATTAGCCACTAAAGGATAAAGTGTCGCTAATATGATACTCATTAGCAATACTTTGGGAACTATTAGCGATGCTAATAGTCCTTTTTGTTGTAGTGTAACTTGATATGCCATATATTGGTGGTAGTCTAACATAGCTTGGTGTGAAACTCATTGGACTCATCTAGCCCGACCAGGCTTCCTTACCAAGTCTTCATGGCCATCAATGAGAGGTTGTCATGTTAACTAAGGTGTGGTGTGCAGGAAACTTAGAAACCGGATGCAACTAGCACCCATGGAGTTCAGTGATCACATACTCCACTTGACTTTTGTAGTATTGAACCTAGGCTAGGGTCTCTCCTCCATGTGAAATGAGGTTTTGTGCACCTTTTCTTGAGGCCTTTGTGGTTCTAATCTTTAGGTTGGTGCTAACTTGAGTACATGGAAGACTAGAGTTGAGTCAAACATGCTTGGGACGAGAAAGGACAGGGCATTGAGGGGCAATTGACCCCACCTCAACAAATAATAGTACAATGAAACTTGTCATAAGGCAAGAAACTGAGAAATGTATAGACCCTCTTTCTTGATCTTTAGATGAGTAAAATTTCATTAAGCACAAAGGGAAAACGAGAAAAGATCCATTGTGATTTTAGAGTCATTTTTCTAGAAATTATTAGTTGCCTAATATTTATTGAGAAAGAAAAAACACTAGTGAATTCAATACATGCACATAATAGTTTCTTCAATGCACGTCATAGGAAATCTGCATTTGAGCACTAGTTCTCCATGAACCACTCAGGGTGGTGGCTGATAACATGAGTTTCTAATTGTTTTTCAGTAAGGAACTTACTTCCACAGCCAGGACATGGGCATGTCTTATCTCCTTTGTGGATGTGGTCACTCTTGTGTATTTTAAGTTCCACTAAACTAGTGAAGGCAGCATAACATTTAGCAGCAGGGCAAAAATAAGTGGCATTGTGTACAGTCCTCATGTGCTTCAGCAAACCATTCAGATAAGGAAAGTGGCCATTACATAAGTTGCAGTATAACTTTTCTTGTTCCACAACCTATAGAAACATTAGGAAAAAAAGTAATTGACATTATCAATTTTGTACTTCATGACAAGTAATATGAAATTAAAGTAATTATAAAAATAATATATGCATAAAGGATAAATTAAGATATTACCTCATGTGAGTGTGTAATATGCCTCTCAAGATCCTTCTCTCGTGTGAACTCTTGTTTACACTTAGGACAATCAAATACTCTCTCAGTTCTCCCCATCTGCACAAACACAAACTAGAAATAAGTAACACACACAAAAGATATAAGTAACAAATATACAAAGTTGATTGAACTGCAAAAAGTAGCTTCAAAGATCCTTGTAGGATAAAGTTACATTGTTCTATATATTGGTAAAGATTTCTGGTGCAATTAATAAGAGAAGTCTGGACAATCTATAAAACAAGAATGTGAACAACATACAAAAGGTGAATATTATTTTGCAGTGGCATACATGTTTAGAATTTAGGAAACAGATAAACAACATAAAATGGAACCAGTTCAGATAGGCAGGAACTCCCTTCCCCTCTTTTTTTCTTCTAAGTACGACTTCCCATAAGCAAAAGAAAACCATTTCACTTCATAAAACCGGATTAGATATATACTCTACGATCACAAGCACACATTAAGAATAAATTATTAATATACCCAACTTTAAATTATCCACTTGCTAATATATTTTATACCTCTTCTTTCTCAAAAATTGATAATGTAGCAGCACTTCTTCTCACAACCAAATATAAGAGACGGAACGTAAATATGATTTTAGAATTTAATTCGAACAGTAAAATGTACCAAGAAAACACTATAATTTCTCTAGCTTCTAAACTTTAATGAGACAAAAATTCACAGAAACCTCTCACCAGTATGTTGAGTCCAACTCTTGCTAGCTATTTGGGGCGTAGGATTGCTTCTATCTTTATGCTCCTTCACTAGTTCATGCCTATATGATACTTGTATGATTGTCATGAACTTGTGAGCGTCCCTACATGTATGACTACCTGTTTTCATGCAAAATACTTCTTGCTTGCATTCTTGCATGATTTGATGATTTCTATACTTTGATGGTTGCATGCAAAATGAGCATGGGACCTCACCACACGGCCAGCATGCAGCAGGGGATGGCATAGAAAGATATAGTTTAAAATAAGAACTGTACACCGCACTGTTTCACTATAAACCCATTAATCTCTCTGTACTTGAAGTTTAAGTTTATAGTCAAACTTCTCTGTAACATATTTACATTCTAAACAGTTAACCCACCGGTATTTTAAAGATATAGTTTAAAATATTTTGCAAGTTTTGGGAGAGTTTATAGTCAAACTCTCTGTACACCGGTATTTTACTTCGTTGGTAAAATAGGAACTGTTTGACTATAAACCCATTAATCTCTCTGTACACCGGCATTGTTCACCAACACTTGAATCTCTCTGTACTTGAAGTTTATAGTCAAACTTCTATTGGAACTAATATATCTGTAAGTCTGTTTTAAAATAGGGGTAGCGAGATATAGTTTAAAGTGGGGTATGTAAGATGACAATTCTTGCGTGTGTATTATATAAGACATAAATGTTTTTGTTCACATCCAATAGTTCTAGATACATATACTTCAGACATAGAACATCAAGGAGACCATATATTTGAACTGCGAAGCGAAAAAACCTAGAGGAAAACTAATGATTCCTTCAATATTAAGACTGTGTCAACTAGCTAGATGTCATTAAGGACACATAAGATGACATATAGTGTCCGTACAGCTGTACCCATGTTTTTCCTTTCGTTTGCTAGGTTTGTAACACCCTGCTCCCGATAAGGTTTAACATGCAGGGTTAAGAATTATATTCAAACTTTATTGGAAGATTTGTATAAATGGAGTAATAATATTTTATTGGTTGATTAGGGCTTGAAAAAAAGAGTGTAACGAGCATATGAATGAAAAAATCAAACATTGAGAGTACAAGCTATGTCCTTAAAATGCATGTCATATAGTTGGGTCCTATACAAAGTACGTGACAACCTATCATATAGTTGGGTACTATACAAAAGTACATGACAACCTACTCATGTAGGAACAACATGTACATTGGAGCGTCTTTTTATTAAGAATGTGCAAATTCGAGTTTAAGGTAGTTTGAAATTTAATTTTAAATAAAAATAAAAAGAAAAAACATTAATGTCAATAACATTATTTGTGACATTTTACAAAGCGTCGCCAATAAAATATACTTGTTGCAACGCTTTACTAACAGTGTCAATAATAATATACTTATTATGACGCTTTTCGTACACCGTCGCTAAAAGGTGTATTAGTAGTGACGCTTTTGTAAACCGTCGCTAAAAGTATAATTTATTTGCGACGCTTTACCGAAAGCGTCGCTAGAAGTGGCTTAGTAGTGACGCTCCATAGAAGCGTCGCGAATAAGGCAACTAGTAGCGACACTTTAGATAAAGTGTCGCTACAATTGGGCTTATTAGCGACACTTTCTAAAAATGTGTCGCTATAAGTGGGCTTATTAGCGACTCTGTTTAAAATGTGTCGCTACAAGTTGGTTTATTAGCGATGCTTTTTGTGAAGCATCGTTATAACTTATATTTTAAATTATTTAATTTTTTTTAAAAATAACTATTAAGGACAGTTTTATAAAGCGTCGCTAGTGGGGGGATTATTAGCGACGCTTTTAGAATGCGTCGCTATATGTTGACTTATTAGCGATGCTTTTTAGAATGTGTCGCTACAAGATGGTTTATTAGCAACGCTTTTTGTAAAGCATCGCGATAAGTTATATTTTAAATTGTTTATTTTTTTTTAAATAACTATTAAGGATAGTTTTATTAAGCGTCGCTAGTAAAGAAACTAATGATACTGGTAGCGACTTCTTTAAATTGTATTGCTAATAAAAAACTTGTAGCGACACTTTACAAAATTGTCACTAATTTTCTTTAATTTTTAAAAATAAAAATAGCACTATATTTGCGACACTTTATGAATAGTGTTACTAAACATATATTTATTCATGACGTCTCTAAACGTATACTTATTCTCGACATGCCATAAAAAAAGGTCATTAAATATGCTTAATAAAAAGCATGGTGTATTAGTTACTTGTCTCGACACTTGACAAATGTACAAATAACATGTTTGAAATTTTAAAAAACTAAAAATAACAATATGGTTTAAGGGGTGGTATGTTTATGAATTTGCGATAATCGATACTTAATTAATTTAATTTTAAAAATAATTTTTTTAAAAAAAACACAATGTAAACCCAACCTATTCGAAGGTTTAAAGATGTGATAATGTTTTGATATGCTAACAATAATTTGTTAAAAAATTATGATAATTTATATAATATAATTGAATAATATAAAATATGAAATACATAAATTAATAAAATTAGTAAATATATTTTTATTATATTATATATAAATTTTTAAAAAATGACTATTTATTAGTACTATTAAATTATATAAATATGAATAAATGATTTTTTATTTTAATAATTTATATAATACAGTTAAATAATATTAATTATAAAATATGTAAGTTAATATAGTACTATTTAATAAAAAAAATTAATATTTATTTATTATATTATATTATAATATAAAATTATTTATTTTTAAAAATAAATTATTTACTAGTACTATTAAATTTTATCCATATAAATATCATGAAAAACATTACTACTATGTTAACATAAAAGCTTGTAACTTATTTAATTATTTAGGACCATAGTGCATGTTATTAATCATTGGTTGTAATTTATCCTTTCGACCAGTGTGTTTTAACATGAACAAACATTTGCCTACATGTCTCTCGACTCCCGTTAGTGGAATATTATATTTTTTTTCTAAATTAAATAATTTGAATAATAAAAAACTTTGATGATATTCCTCTTTAATATATTATATAATAATTTATTTTTAGTGTAAAAAATAACTATTTGCTGGTAATATTTGCTAGTATATTTGATATTCTTTCTCTTTTTTGAAAACAAAATAACTAGTAATAAACAATACGAATTATTAAAAGCCACCAAGTTGTATTCCAATTTATCTGTCAATATTATATTAAATAGTATATTATAATCTAAAATAATTTTTTTTTCCAAAACTGGCTACATTGGGTCGGGGTAGGAATTAAGCTATTAGTATCATATTCGGTCTAAGTTTTACTACTTACAAGACTAGGGCTACATCTCGGGTCAGGTTAGGTCAAGTTTTGCAAGACCTAACTTGTGATATGAATTGAGTCTGTTGGACCTAACCCAGCCTGACATATGTCAGTTCTTCAAGATCGGGTTGGGTTATTTGAAGCCTGAATATGTTTTCATTTAGATATGGTAACTTCAGCATGATCCATGCATACCTAAACATGACCTAATTTAAATATTTAGAAAACTTTAAAAATAACCTTATTATAGAAATAAATACAAAAAAGATTAAATAATTTTTTAATTTTACATGTTAACTTGTAAAAATTTTGTGAGTAAATATAATTATCAAAATAAAACTTTTGTATCGTCGGACCTTAGATCAAACAACCCATAAAGTATGAGTTCATACATGCAGTACACTTAATTATGTTGTCAAATTTTGATGTGACAACTTATGATGCATGGGCCTATGTGCGACTATATATGAACAGGATGGATGACAACTGGGTAGATGTATATATACATAAAGTATGGTACGTACGTTTTTGTAACGCCCGAGATTTTTCACACATTTTCCTTAAAATTCATGGAAAATTTTTGCAATATAACGTCTGTAAATCAGAGGAAAAATGACGAAACCAAAACCTGATAAAACAATTTATAATTTAAAATAGTAAACATCCATTTTCCATCTAAATATTTTCATCATACGGTCAAACATCGTACGGCCAAAGCAAATATCATCAGGCGCTACTCGAAAACACACGTACGACTAAATTGCTATGATCATAGACTTTAAATACAAATCCCTCCCAGGCATCCCTGAGTGTAAGTCCCATAACAGTCCACAGACTAATCCAAATGAAAGTCCAGAATAAACATCTTACTTCTCATCTCACTCAATATAGGAGATCGTGGCACAAATAAACTCGCAGTGAGTCAAGCATATACCTGAGTCAACGGGAATCAATCCACCACTGAAATGAGCATCCATCTCCAGGAGCTCTCCGCACAACCTGCAAAACCTCCCGTACAATGGGGCTAAAAAGTAGGGTGATGAGTATTTTCATACTCAGTAGGAAAATACCCAGTAGGGGAAATCCCAAACGGTGAACTCAATAAGTTCATAAATACATGCGTTCATGCAACTCAAACATGAAGCAGATAGGCATATCAATATCATGCTCATACGCATACGATCATACCAAATGCACTATCGTGCCAAAGACATACCAAATGCACCATCGTGCCAAAATCATACCAAGGCACCATCGTGCCAAAATCATACCAAGGCACCATCGTGCCAAAATCATACTAAGGCACCATCATGCCAAAATCATACTATCCAATCAACTTACACAAACACCCTTATTCAGGGTCATACAACTTACTCGTACCACCGTACACTTACTCATACAACACACGCATACCCGTATGACCTTACTCGTACAACTTACACAAAATCACACTTACTGTCTTACTCAAAAACATACTCTCACAATCGTACTCATACACATACTCTTACAGTCGTGCTCATACTCATACGCTTACAGTCGTGCTCAAACTCATACGCTTACAGTCGTGCTCATACACATACTCTTACAGTCCTGCTCATACACATATGCTTACAGTCATACTCATACTCATACGCTTACAGTCGTACTCATAATCTTACACATACTATCGACCACTAAAGCACATTACAACTAATAAGCTCCAGTGTCGAAATGGAGAAGAATGCCACTGGGGCAACACCTTAACCTCCGGGGAGTGACTAGACACCATGGACTTTTCCGAAGGTAAGACACACCAATGCTCATGGGGCACTGGATCAAGTAGGTAAGAGTAGATCCATGATACTACTTACTTGAGCGTGCAAACATAAACACCCACACATAAGGGGTCATACAGTTGCCCACCATAATGGGTCTTATAGTGCCATAGAATTGCCCACCATAATGGGTCTTATAGTGCCAGAGAATTGCCCACCATAATGGGTCTTATAGTGCCAGAGAATTGCCCACCATAATGGGTCTTATAGTGCCAATGCCACTCTTGGGCAGAAACATGCAGTGCCACTTGGGCAGAAACATACAATGCCACTCTTGGGCGGAATCATACAACGCTCTCAATAGAGCATCAAACGTCTAGGCTTACATAGCACACAGACCAAATCAGAAACATATGTCGCTCTCAGTAGAGCATCAGATGTCTAGGCTTCATACAGCACGCAGACAAAGTCAGAAACATACATCGCTCTCAATAGAGCATCATACGTCTAGGCTTATATAGCACACAGACCAAATCAAAAATATATGTCGCTCTCAACAGAGCATCAGACGTCTGGTGCTCCATACAGCACACAGACAATATCCCGCAGGATAAACACCATGGCAAGACATGAGAAATGCTCGGCCGACTCATTAGCGGCCAGCTCAAACACGGAACTTAATCCGTCGAACCCTCAGGTCTCAAACTCACAATGTTATCATTAGCTATGCTTATAATTCAAGTTTGAATTAAGTAAATTATGCAGTACAATTATGCCACACAACTCACAGTCCTCAACTGATCAAACCGAAACTGAGCCCGATCGAAACCCTAGTCCGTTAGGGCAGCAGACTTCACTTAATCTGTCCACATCATGGACAAAACTCATCGTACATCAAAATCCTTACGGTATTACAATCTACACCATCTACCTTATGGCCAAATCATATTACACTAACATCCTCAAATGAAGCTCCTCAGAGCCAACCCAGTTGTCGCCCTCTTACTTATATCTCACTTATTATGCTTACTTTTCACTTCATAATATGTACGTTATGCTTGTACAATTATGCGCACTCTTACTGTCTGATAAACCTCACCCGTCAAACCCATATCCTCTGTCATCCGTCATATGCTTACACATCCATATCCAAATCCAGACAAAGCCTCTGTCACCTCTTACTGTCCATCGCCCATACTCTGCCCACATACACTTACACATATCCATATCATAGGCAATTAGTCATCATACATATGTATGTCTCATACATACATATAACATACACATACGGTCATACATATGTAACTTACAAACATGTTCACTAGCCATCACTAGTGCATACATACATCAAACATACATGCTAGTCATCACTAGCACATGCATACATACGTCAAACATACACGCTGGCCATCACTAGCACATGCATACATATGTCAGACATACACGCTAGCCATCACTAGCACATGCATAATCCATACATACTCCAAACATGCATGCTAGCCATCACTAGTACATGCATAATCCATAATAC
Organism: Saururus chinensis; assembly: GCA_035235625.1. NCBI lineage: Eukaryota > Viridiplantae > Streptophyta > Magnoliopsida > Piperales > Saururaceae > Saururus > Saururus chinensis. The sequence continues at coordinate 25,043,187 of CP141143.1, read as the reverse complement.
TCCAAACATGCATGCTAGCCATCACTAGTACATGCATAATCCATATATACTCCAAACATGCACGTTAGCCATCACTAGCGCATACTTACATCCAACATACTTACAACCAACATGCATGTCATATACATTTCAACATGCCATATAATCGTGCTTACATGCATATCATGCATTCGGATCGTTACTTAACATCCAAAGCATGAAATCATACAATCCTAGCATGCTGCTACTCATTCAAAGCATGCTATCATGAAATTATGAGTTCAAAGCTCCCCTACATCGTAATCATGACGTTTGATGGCGAGCACACGACGGTGGCGGTGTCAGCGGCGGAGTTAGCGGTCAAAACCATTGCATGGATGAGAGAGCTGTTGTCCTGAGGGTTTTAGTAAGCGCTGGAAACAATAACGGCCAAACAGGGTGTCAGAAGTCAATGCGGCAAAACCCGCGATCCACGGCAGCACACTAGGGCGGCCAGGAGAAAAGTCATGCCAACATATGTGGCGGTGTGACCAGATGTCGAGGGTGTACTCACTGAAGATCGGCCGGTGGCTAAGACGTGCACAGCCGGCCACAAGACGTCAAAATCGGCAGTGGACAGCACCCAACGGCTATGATTTCGGTCAACAAAGGCCCACATAAGGGCGGAGAGCATGGGGCAACGCTCGAGGACAGAGGAGAGGTGGAGGACGGCTCTGTGTCAACTCCATTCGGTGGCAATGCCAACCGATGGTCAGGCGGCATCTAAACCCAAAAGCACACGCGTGGCCACATGCACATGCGACCTAAAGGGGCGGGGGATAGGGCTAAAAGGAGGCGACCCAAGGCCCATAAAAGAAACCAACAGGGCCAAGGCCCTAGCTGTGGCCAATCAAAGCGGCGACATCGCCGATCGCCACCCACAACCAATACCCATGGTGCGGGCGGCTGTGCATCTTGCACGGTATAGGGCAATGACAAGCGGCCCATTCCGGGCGGAGTGTATAATTGGGCCAATCGGGCCTGGCCCTCACTGTCGTCGAACCGGGGCAGAGCCCATAATGGCCAAATGGCCCACGGCTAGCCGATGCCAATGACCCGAGACGCACCCAAAGCGTCTAATCGGGCGGAGCAAGGCAATAGGGGTGAGGTGGGGTTGGAAACGACAAACCCCTACTGACACCGGGTCGAGGTAGGCTGGATGGAGTCCTACCGGTGGCCGGACGACAACCGGAAACCCACCGACGTCCAAAAAATCCCACGGACAGTGAGATGGAAAATGAGAACAAAACCCGACCAAAGTGCCGGTAGCTCACTACGGAGGGAACAAAGCATGGCGGCGGCTCTAGCCAGAGTCTATGGGTTACTTGCGGCCAACTAAACATAAGTCTAGTTGAGAGCGGCCGCAAACGATGTCAAAATCGTACACCCATAGTTCAAAAACGGGATTGAAGGAGAGAAAAACCCAAAAAAAGGTTCGGTACCTTGTGGAGGAGCGAAGAGGCCGTGGCGGCGGTCATAGCCGGTACCTACGGACTCATGGCAGTGAGGCAAAGCGGATCCTGATAAGAATCGAAGTAATCCGACGATGGAGGAGGGAGAACGGAGCGACCGGAATCTCGCTCGGGTTCTCTCACAAAACCACTGGACGTGAAAAGTTTCTGGGCGTCGAAATGTTACTGGAATCCGATCTGATTCCATAAACTTATATCATTTTTTTTAAATTTTTACATCTATGTCCCCAACACGCGTTCACTTACCGTTCACACATTGTACCTCCAAAATTTGTGCCGTAAGCGCGCAGCGAGGCCTGCGCATGCAAATAAGCCCCACGCCCAATTCTACGGGTATAAATATAGGGGAAAATACATAAATACGAATACGCCGAAGCGTCACATTTTCCCGCCGAAAATGACCAGAAAAATAGCAAGAAAATCCCAAAAAATCGTAGAAAAATCAGGGACCTTACAGTTTTGGTCAGGATCAAGTTAGATTTTTTAAAAATTAATTGACTCATATCACATATGACCCTGGATGGGCTGGGCTTAGTTATATTATAATTAACTCAGCATTAAAAGTGTTAGATTTTAATCTAAAAGATAAATTTTAATATAATAATACATGGGACCACATAGAATTCCTCCAATTTTTTTTAATAAAGCCTCAAATAAACCGGCAATCCTTCCCGCTAAAAAAAACTAACTCCCACTCCCACTCCTATGTTTTGTGACTAATCAATTCAAAATAGATACGCTAAGTAAGCAATGATATCCTTAAGAATCGCGTTAAATAAAATTTAACCCTAAACTGGGAATCTTGCTACATGAAGAGGAGTCACACACCGCGGAGGGCTTTCTTCACATTGGCCAGAAAACGGGAATCCCACGACAAAGAAGAGTTGCATGCCGCACATTGGCCAGAAAACAGGGAATCCCACGACAAAGAGGAATCGCACGCCGTGGAGGTATTTCTTCACGTTGGCCAGAAAACAACACAAATAGACTGTGTCTTCGTGAAATTTTGTCTTCAATCTTCATTTTTCAATTAGTAGAATCTAAATCTTCATTCCATATCCTATATTGGAATGAAGATTAGCGAATTCGTATATCAGTTCAGCGTAGGGATGCCACTCGGGTCGAGTAATTAATGGTAAACCCGACCCGACCCTAATGGGTCGGGTTCGGGTTTAGGTGATCCAACCCGACCCGACCCGACCCAAATATAAATATAAATATAAAATTTATATATTTATATATTTTTTAATATTATTGTTTAAAAAATGAAAAAAATTATTAAAAAAATATTTTTTAATTCTATTCGGGTTAAACGGGTCGGGTTAAGGTTCGGGTCGGGTTCGGGTTAGAGTTTTGTTATATGGTATCAGGTTCGGGTTTGGCAAAACCCAACCCAAACCTGACCCAAACCCGACCTGGAGGCATCACTATTTCAGCATCCAAATTTTATCGGAGCCCAGATTTCTTCGAAGTCCATAAATTCATGAAGACCCGACCTGAGCCAACTTGACCCACTTGTACCACATAGGGCTTTCAACGTAGCCATATACAACACGATCGCAACACACTCAACTCGCACCAAATCCGGACCAAATCTCCCGCACGTAGAAAATTGCCTCTCCCGCGCAGGATGCCTTTTGCTCTCCTGCCGTACCGAACTCTGTCAATCCCGTCCAAAGTGCCCTAGCTCCAACGCCGGCAATCTCCCTTCGTCGTCCGTCTCACAAATCGCCGACATTCTCCCTGTGTCAGCCATCTCCCAAATTGCAGTCAATCTCCCTCTGTCTATCACCTATGAACCGGCGTCAATCTCCATAGTTCAGCCGACATCCTCACAAATTGTCATCAATCTCTATATAACGGACGACCACCTTCAAATTCTGTTAATTCCCTCTGTTGGCCATCTCTCCTGAACCCAATCGCCATCAAAGTTGTTCTTTTTTGGCATGTTTTTTCAAGGGCAGTCATATTCCCTAAGGTATTTGATACGGTTATCCCTTTTGTCTGAGATTTTTTTATAGTTTGTGAATATGGTGGTTCTTCATTTGCAAATCAGTGCAGAAACATAATGAAAAAAGTCAGTACGCCTGTTGCTGTTGGCATCTTATAAACCGTAATTGTTGTTAACCTATTGAAAATCTTAGATTTGCTGAGCTGCTTCAATACTTCTTCCTCGTTTGCATTTGTCGCAGCCTGAATCTTGTTTGGGCAGGAAAATTGTACAGTTTTTCGTGAATGTCTCCAAAGTATCTTTTTTATCTTTAGAATGAAGCATTAGACTGTCAGTGTTCAAGATGTAATAATGTGGATCAGAGTTCTTTGTTGTTGTTGTACCTTGTGCAGCAATTTTTTTCGTTCTCTCCAATTCTGCACTATTTATTCTGTTTAATGATACGCTAAATATCTCACTAAAATTTTTTAGTTGGTTGGTTGGTTTCCATTTGTTCGTACTCTTTGGTGCTACAATTGTTATAATAGTTGTAGAATAAAATATTTGGTATGTCCAGAGGGAGATGAAAAAACTTTGAGTGACACTTCTTCCGCTGTCACACAGGCTTATCAAATTGTACTCTCATCAAAGAGCTCTACCTTGCTGGAAACAAGATCAGTGATGTTGAGGGCCTGCACAGGCTGCTGAAGTTGTCGGTTCTTGATTTGAGTTTCAACGAGATAACAACTCCCTCCTGGCTCTTAATGTACTGGGAAATCCAATACAGGCTAACATTGGTGATGACCAGCTGAGGAAAACTGTTTCCAAGGAGGAAGAGTTGGGAAGTCTGTCTTCACAAAAGATCTACTCCTCAATAGACCTAGAATGAACTCCAGGAAGCTCAAGCTCAAGACTTATGTGAGTGTCATGAAACTGATCATATACATGTTGATGCTCCCAGCTCAGATGATTCAGATTTGTAGGACGAAAATTCCTTCAAGGATCCTAACATAGTTTTGTTTTAAATATGCCATTAATAGGAAAGAAGTCAACTTGTATTGCAAGCAGAGATTTTTCATTATATTCGAGATATGATTGTATGAATATAATTAGAAATGAAAAAAGAAATCTTTATTTCTATTTAACATTTTATTATTATTATTTTTAATTTTCTGTTCATTAGCGACGCTATTAAGCATCACTACAAACTATATTAGCGATGCTTTTAGAGCGTTGCTATTGGTGTACTTTTATTCAATAGCGACACTCCCCATCTGTCACTAATACTTCTATTCACGACGCTTTTCGAGCGTCTCTATTGTTTTTTCAATCGTGACTCTTCTAAACTGTCACTAACACTTCTATTAGCGACGCTTTTAGAGCATCGCTATTGGTGTACTTTCATTTTATTCAATAGCGACGCTCCCCAACCGTCGCTAATACTTCTATTCACGACGCTTTTCGAGCGTCCCTATTGTTTTATTATTCAATTGCGACTCTTCCAAATTGTCGCTAACACTTCTATTAGCGATGATTTTAGAGCGTCGCTATTGTTCTATTTTTTCATGTTATTCAATCGCGACTATTCTAAACTGTCGCTAAAACTGCTAGTAGCGACGCTCTGCAAGCGTCGCTATTGTAAATATTTAAAAAAAATTAATTGAACGTCGCTAATACAAATATTATTCGCGACACTAATTCAAACTGTCACTAATAATGTCTTTCCCAGCATCGCAAATATTGTTCATTAGCGACAGATAGCTAACTGTTGTTAATTCTAGCGACGATATCAGAACCGTCGCTAATAAGCAGATCTTAGCGACGGTTTAAAAAAGCGTCGCTACAGGTACTATTAGCGACGGTTCTTTTCTTCTGTCGTTAGTAAGTAGTAGCAACTGGTTTATTTGCGACGCTTATTGCGACGGTAAATAAGCGTCGCAAATAACCTGTAGCGACGCTTTGACAAGTATTAGCAACACTTTCGAGCGTCGCTAATACCCCATTTTCTTGTAGTGTCATTTTGAAGATATGATAATTTTCATAAGCATAAATTTAGAATTTAAAACCCCCTACACTGCAAGTTGAGTTAAAATCTAAAATAATGCTAAGCAAAAATATATGAAAACGATTATAATGTTTTTTCATAAAATTGTTTATCAGAAAAGAGTTATTCAAAAACAATTTGATGCAAACACATATGCACAAATTGGTGGTTCGTCCGATTGACGAGAAAATCAGAGCCGTGATACCAGACGACATTCCCCTTGGCACTCATGGGGTATCAAGAGGCTCAGAAAGTGATGAGTTTTCTCATGATGCTCCACACCCATGCGCGCATTAGAACTGATGTTTTTCTCGGTGGGTTCCAGAAAGTGCAAGCACTCGCGTATCATTATAGCATCAAATCAAAAAATTTTATCATAAATAGATGTTACTCATAATCTTTTCTCGGAATCATTCAAAATTTAAAACATTGGATAGAAAACATATCAGAAATTAATAATATTCTTTTTTACAGAGGAATTTGATCAAAAATCAAAGTGTTTGATAGAAAATAGACTTTTCACATTTAAATTAGAACATGTATTCCTGGTTCATATCACACTTCGAACAAAATTTCAAACCAAACTTGAAATCGAAAAATTGTTTCAATACACTTAGCAGAATCAATGGATCTATCTACTAACTCCCATTTCCATATCACAGGCGTTTGATGATTACTCCTTGGTAATTTTACTATTGTAAATTTGACAGACATTGAAATTCAAGTTACTAGAACAATCATGTACCTGATTCAGATCAAATTTTTCGATTGATTCAAAATAGGAATTCAAAGTTCAGACCAGGTCCAACATTATACGAACAAAAAAAAAATTTAAATCACTGTTGAATTATAAATAAGATTTCATAAAATTGGAGTCCATCGGGAATATGTTGTAACATATGCAAAATAAAGTTTTAAATCAAATTTGATACAACTGATTCAGAACAAAATTGTCAAACCACTTTGATTAAAACTTAAAATTCATAACATCGTAATTTGTATTAAATCTGATGTCCTATAGACCGAATAGAAAGTACAAACCTGGAATTCATATTAAATCTTATATCATAGTTAAAACAAAATATCAAACTAATTCAAAAATTGGAATTCGTATTAAACTGAGATTTGGAATAGTAATTTGAAATAATAACAATTCCAATGCAAAATTCATAAAATTGGAGATTATATAAATCTGATACAACACAAGTACAACAAAAATTCAAAATCCAGTATCACAATTGAAATAGAATTGTAAATTAATTCCTATCAAAAATTGAAATTTGTATCAAATCAAGATTCATAATAGTAATTTTAAATAATATCCATCCAATACTGCATAAGTAGAACAAAAACTCTAAATTACTTATAATTAGAATTTATAAATACTAAAGTTAAGAGCAATTCCAATGCCATACTCGTAAAACAAAACTAGGAATCAAAACCCGATACGGCTTATTCACAGTCAAAATTTTGAATTTATTTAAATCCAAGATCAAAATTTATAAACTGGATTGCCATATTAAATCCATTGCAACAAATTCAGATGGACATTTTTGTGTGTGTATATATATATAATATTACATGACGAAAATTCATAAAATTGACGTTTGCATCAATTTCTTGTAAAGCATCTAAGACAAATTTTAAAATTATTTCTGATTCAAAATCGGAAGTCATAAAATGGAAGTTCATATTAAAACGAATGCAACATTTGGAGAACAGAAAACTCATAATCGGAATTCACCTTGAATCCGGTATAACACATGTGGAAGTTCAAAAATCAAAATTCTCAAATCCAATATCATATGTAAAGAATGAAAGATTCACAATCGGAATTTTCCTTTAATCCGATATAACATATGTGGAACATAAAATTCAAAAATGAGACTTGGCATTAAATTTGATATCACACATATGAAACAAAAATTCAAAATCGGAGTAACCATTAAATTCGATATCAATCATAGAGAATGGAAGTTCATGATCGGAATTTTCCTTAATTCCGATATCACACATGCAAAACTGATGTGTACAATTAGGATTTATTTTTATTCAATCCGTTGACACAATGTAGAACGGTAAAAACATAATAAGAGGTTATATTAACTCCAATGTCATAACTGCAGACCAACATATTCAAAATAGGAGTTCGTCGTAAAGCCGATGACCCAAGTGCAAAACGACAAAAATCACAATCGAACTTTATATTAAATCCAATAATGCATTTGTAACAAAGAAATCCTATTTAAAAATTAGAATTCGAAACAAATCAAAATATATTTTAAAATACTTTTCTCTCGCAGACAGAGCAAAGCTCCGATACCATTTTGTAACACCCCAACCTCGAAAACCTGACCCTGGCCGAGGGTTAGATTGGAAGATAGAATAGGAGTGCATAAAATAAGTGGAAAAAATTAAAACTGATTGACCAGGAGCTGTAGGCTCTGAGTTCAAGAGTCATAACGTTCTTCCACACACAACAGAGCTTTAACGTTCCGTGGTGCGTAGATCAGAACAATCCCAATTTTATAACTAATTTGGATCAGGTCAACAATATTTTATCGTTGGTTGCCTACGTACGTATTGGATACCATCTCTGACGTTATTCCAATATGATCGGATCCAAATGTAATTCTGCCTAATGGCTAAGACATGCATTAGGCATCACAAAATCAAATACGTTAAAATACATATATCTTTATATCCGAATAATCATTCGAAGTCAGACAAAAATCTTATAAATCATCGGAGTCAAACAGAAGTCAATAAATCAATAAAATACACATCTCACATAGGTGAGCAGAACACTAACAAAAACACATGTCTCACTCTACCATAGAGCAGTGCAGAACACACTACAGAGCATGTTGGATCACATCAGATCCTATCAGATCATAACAAATTTTATTAGATTTCATTCAACCATACCGATCATATCGTACCGGAGTATGTCAAATCACAATAGAGCATTTTAGAGTAATTCAGATCACAACGGAATAAATTAAAGTAGATTAAATAGGAACATATCGGCATATATCATATCAGCAAAGTATATACTTAATTAGTATATTACTAATTAAGATGTGCATTCATATAAATCATGTTAGAAGGTCAAAAAAGAGTACTCCTCTGCAGTTCCGAAAGTGGTGACATTCAGAGTTGCTCATTTCCTCATGGTGTCTTCCCTTTCAGATCCGGAGACGGCGGGCAAAACCTTCTCTAACTCCGGAATACTTTGCTCTTTTTGTATCCGTAGGCTATGGATAGAACCTCCCCTTACCCGGAGACACTTTACCCTTCTTACGCCCATACGCGGCAGACAGAACCTCTCGTTGACCGGAGACACTTTACCATTCCCACGTCCATAGCCGTCGGACAGGACCTCCCCTTGCCCCGGGATGTTTCCCCTATATAAGATTTCTAACTTGAGGAATGGACGCTTCCATTGCGTATAACACCCTTGAATTAGTTAAGAACAATTTTTAAATAGAAGAAAACGAACTCAGAATGACTTTAGAACCTCTAGAAAAATGAACTGAAATAAGTATTTATAAGTGCTCGGTGTGCGAAAGAGCGGTGGAAAATGAAATACGCATGCACATGCTTGCACCACGTGGCGTGTTTTGATTGGGCCACCAAAAGAAGTCGGCGCATGTGATGCGCGCACCATTGCACCACATGTGGCGAGCGCAGCTGCACCGCATGTCTTACACACGATGCATGCTTTCACCGCAGGTCTTGCGCGCATCACACAGTCAGCCACGCGCGGGGCCCGCGTCACACAAACGCCTGCGATCGCGCGCAGCAATGCAGCTCACGGTGCCCTGGCTCAGCTCTAGCGCAGATCGGATCCAGCTCGGCACAACTCGGCTGGATGACATCAGCTATTTCGTCCTTTCATGAATATTTCATTATTATTTTATTCAAAAAGAATTCCAACTTCAGAACGCAATAACTTTTTATCCAGAAGTCAGAATTGCACGATCTTCATACCGATGGACTCGTATTGATGATCTCTTCAAAACTGAAGGTACATTATCTCGCATTTTTAAAGTGGGTCCCACCAATGTGGCACACTTCCCGATGTTATAACTTTCGTTCCCAACCTCCATTTTTCGTGTTCATTGATTCCTTGTACTCGTTACTTTGAGCTTTAACTAAATATGGGAATTACATCCCTTTAAAACCCTTTCAAATTTAACTAAAATTACATAATTACCCCTAACCCTCTTAGGTTTAAGCGTAATTGGAACACAGGGTGCCACACTTTTGGCTTGACAAATGCACCAGCCACCTTTTGCACATTGAAGAAGGATGGTTTTAGACCCTATCTAGACCAGTTTGTGGTCGTCTACCTTGACGACATCGTGGTATACAGCGCTTCCCTGGATGAGCATGTTGGTCATCTCAGGATTGTGCGAGAAAGGCTTAGGGAACACAAGCTGTGTTTGAAGCTCGAGAAGTGCCGCTTTGTATAGACAGAGATCAAGTTCCTTGGGCACTGCATAGAGGAGGGAAGAGTAAAGATGGATGGGCGAAAGGTCAACGCCATAGCGGAGTGGCCAGTTCCAACTAAGGTGACAAAGCTGAGATCATTCTTAGGGCTTACGAACTACTACTGGAGATTCATTAGGAACTACTCAAAGAAGGTAGCAACGCTGACCAACCTTCTGAAGAAAGACAAGCCTTGGTGCTGGCCTGAGGCATGCTAAGCAATGTTTAAGTGGCTGAAGGAGGTGATATCCTTTGAGCCCATGCTCAAACTTCCAGAGTTCGATGCGCCCTTTGGGGTGCAAACTAACGCTTCTGATCGGGCGATTGGAGGAGTGTTGATCCAATCCAATCACCCTATTACATATGAAAGCCGCCATCTCAACAAGACCAAACAGAGATATTCAGTCCACGAGAAGGAAATGACAGCGGTCATTCACTGCCTTAGGACTTGGAGGCATTACTTGTTGGGAGCGAAGTTTATTGTCTGGACAGATAACATAGCCACGAGCTACTTTACTATGCAGAAGAAACTTACTCCCAAGCAAGCTCATTCGCAGGAATTCTTGGCTGAGTTCGATTTCGTGTTGGAGTACAAGCTGGGCAATGCTAATTTTGTGGCTGATGCTCTCAGCCGACGAACAGACCCGGAGGCAACAATGGCAGCATTGGTGTCGATTGCAGGGGATATGTTGGAGTGGATACTGGAGGCCATGGAGAAGGATCAAGTCTACCTAAGGCTAATCAAATCCGTGAAGGATGGGTCTACATGGCTATTTTGGTTGGAGGAGGGGGTGCTATATGCGAAGGGAGGACCACCTTACATCCCCTTGGCTGGCGGTTTGAGGTGCCGGTTGCTGAAAGAGACCAATGACTTTGCGTGGGCAGGTCATCCCGAGCAAGAGAGGACTCATAGACTCTTGTCTTAGAACTACTTATGGTCGCGGATGCTAGAAGATGTGGAGCATTATGTGAGGACATACATAGTTTGCCAACAGGACAAGACGGAGAGGCAAAAGGAAATGGCCATGTTGCAGCCCCTTCCCATCCAAGACCGACCATAGATCAACTTGTCCATGGATTTTATCACTGGTTTATCGATTGTGCAGGGCTACGGATCTAAGTATGGAACGTTCATTGCAACCCCAATGACTTGCAGCATTGAGATGGCCACGGATCTTTTCTTCAGGAATGTTGTCAAGTATTGGGGACTGCCAGCGGACATCGTAAGCGATATAGATGCTCGTTTCACAGGCTGATTTTGGACTCAACTATTTGAGATGTTGCACACACAGCTCAACTTTCCAACTAGCAATTACCCTCAGACGGAGCGGGTGAATGGCATCTTAGATGAGTACTTAAGGCACTTTGTAAAGGGCATCTTAGAGGAGTACTTGGGTCGACTTGCTGGAGGTCGCCCAATTCTGTAATAACTTGCACACCAACTCGGCAACGAGCAGCAGTCCCTTTGAGTTGGCAACGGGCCAGCAACCCCTTATGCTAGCACATGTGGCTTTGCAATGGACAGGAGGTAGGTGTCCCGCTGCCTATCACTTGGCCAAAGGGCGGACTGAGAGAATGGAGGAGGCACATGACTACTTGGCCAAGGCAGACAAGCGGATGAAGAAGTATGCGGACAGTGATCAGAGACCTCTTGAGTTTTAGGTTGGGGACATAGTTATGCTAAAACTTACTCCCCAACTTTGGAAGAAGCTGCGAAGGAAGGATGTGCACAAAGGGCTAATGCTGCGGTATGATGGTCCCTTTGAGGTGAAGCGGCGAGTTAGTCAGCTAGCATACCAACTCGAGTTGCCCGAACAGTTTAAGCTTCACCCTGTTTTTCATGTTAGCTTCCTGAAACTGTTTTACAAAGACTTAGAGGATTCCAGCAGAGGCACTTCAAAGAGAGCACCGCCTACTATCAGAACTTCTTTTGAGAAAGAGGTTGATGCTATTCTGGACAAGAGGGTCAAAGGAATGAGCAAGAAGAATAGAAGGGCTCTACTTCTAGAGTCGAAAAATAGCTAGGAGCGCGATGTCGTGTTATGGCAGTTCGAAGACAAATTTGCATAGTACTTAGCCTCTACGAGGGCGTCAAGCAGATTGGCTGGGGAAGGCCTGTCAGCCCCTCAATTTTTCCCATAGAGAAGGGGGCAGCTACCCCCTAGACTTGGCAGTGGACAGCCAAGTCAGCCTGGGCAATGGATAGCCTAGGCAGCCCCTTGGGCTTGGATGGATGCTAGGAGCAACGTTGGAGCAGTTCCAGATGCGTACTCACCCTGTGGAGCAGGGTGAGGTAGAGTCCTTGCTCGGGCATGACTCTAGCTAGCAAGCTAGGCACCACAACCCCTTAGGGACAGACTCGTAAGGCAGCTGAGATTCACTCATGCAGCACAACCACACTCCTAGCTCGAGTAGGAGTGCAAACAGCAGGTTCCTGAGACAGCTCGGATTCTTGACGGCAGCAGGACACTGGACTCCTAGTCAAAGATTGACTCCCTTGGTTTCCTGATTTGGACTAGGGCCGCTAGCTAAGGGGAAGAGAGTTGTTCACGGTGAGACTCCTTGTATGGGTGTGTTTGTATGTTTTACTAGCACTAGGACCAGACAAGGCTAAGTCTATATAAGGGAGAGTGCAAGGGCGGCTATGGCTGACAGATGCTTTGTGATTGCAAACCAGAGTGCTCTGAGAGAGAGTGTGTGTTGTGGCCGGGTTGATCAGCCCTTGCCTTCTCCCTTCCCTTATACATCGATGGACTGATTTACATAGCATTGGGCGGAGCCCCTTTGCACCAGAGATGGCTTGTGTTTGCCAATTGCTTGTTCCCTTGTGCATACGAGTGGGAAGGTCACTAAAGATTGGCTGCAGGTTGGATGGCATAGCAAGACCATCATGAGGGTGAACACTAGGCATAGCTCCGCGCCCTTTGACAATTGGTTCCATTGCGGGGATCCTGAATGGGCCAGATAAACTTGGGATGTTTTAAGTGGATTTGGCAAGCGAGGACCCAGGGATTCCTTGCTGATTGTGGACAGATGAGTTGCCACCATGACGGGTTCCATGTTGCACCGTTTGACAGACATGGAAGCGAAATACGATGCTTTGAAGACGGCTCCTAGGACGTTGACCGAAGTTCAGGCCTCTCTGTGATCAGTCCAGGATCACATTGGAGCCTTCAACCAACGTCTCTCCTTGGTTGAGATCATTTCCTACGCAAATGAGTCCGAAGAAGGCAGTTTTGCAGGAGGTGTTGCCCGATTCAACTCTTTGGCTGCAGACATGGTAGCCACAACGGACTATTTGAAGGACAAGTTGCAAGACTTGAGGATGGAGACTGAAAGGAAGATTCAATAGCTAACGGACAAAATAGCACTGCTTAAGCGGGCTGTTTTGAACTCATCACCTTCGGGGACAGAGGCAAAATCTAGATCTAAGCCGGTGCAATCCATGAAGAAAGTGAAGGTCCCTGAACGGAAATCCTACTCTAGCTCATGAAGTGCTAAGGATATCGAGAACTTCATTTGGGACATGGAGTAGTTATTCGTGATCACCCATAACCCAGACGAATAGAAGGTCATGATGACGAGCTTGTATCTCTCGGGAGATGCCAAGCTTTGGTGGCGAATCAGGCTAGAAGACGACACTGCTGTTGGGCGTCCCCCTATCCAGACTTGGCTGATGATGAAGAAGGAACTTAGGGAGCAATTCCTCCCACAAACACGGTGTGGGTTGCCTGGGACTCTCTTAGGAAAATGAGGTAGACAATGACGGTTAGGGAGTACGTGAAGCAATTTTAGTCCCTCCACTTGGACATCAAGCATATGACAGAGGAGGACAAGTTTCTCAACTTTCTGACCGGTCTCCAGTGTTTGGCGCAAAATGAGTTGCCACCAACTCCCATTTCCATATCACGGGTGTTTGATGATTACTCCTTGGTAATTCTACTATCATAAATTTGACAGACTATTTGAAATTTAGTTACAGATTTAGAACAAATATTTCAAATTGATTCAAAGTTGTAATTTAGAGTTGAGATCAACTCCAACACTACATGGATAAAATAAAATTTCCATTAATTCCTAAATTACAAAATTGGAATTTACAAATTTGGAGTCCATCGAAAATCCGATGTAACACATGCAAAATAGAATTTTAAAACAAATCGATACAACTGCTTCAGAATAGGATTGTCAAGTCATTGACGATTAAAAATTTTAATTCATTACATCATAGTCATAATAAATCTAAGGCCATATAGACTGAACAAAAAGTTCAAACCCGGAACTCGTATTAGATCCAATGTTACATTTGAAACAAAATTTCAAATTAACTCTTATCAAAAATCAGAATTTGTATCAAACATAGATTTGGAATAGAAATTTTAAATAATAACCGTGTCAAAAACGAAATTCATAAAATCGGAGGAGTACATAGCAATCTGATACAATACAAGTTGGACATAAATTCCAAATTACTTCTAATTAAAATAAATCAGAAATTACAAATATCAGAGTAAATATCAATTCTGATGCCATAAACCCAATACGGCTTATTCGTAGCAAAATTTCTGAATTTATTTAAATCCAAGATCTAAATATATAAACTTGATTGTTGTATTAAATCCTTATGTAGCAAATTCAGACAAGACTTCAAATAATTTCTGACTTGAAATCAAAATTCATAAAATCGAGCAAGCATCAATTACTTGCAAAACTTGCAAGATAGAAATTTAAAATTATTTCTTATTCAAAATCGGAAGTCATAAAATTGAAATTCGTATTAAATCGAATGCAACACTCAGAGAACATAAAACTCATAATCGGAATTTACCTTGAATCCGATACAACACATATGGAACATAAAATTCAAAAATCAGAGTTGGCATTAAATCTAATATCACTCATAGAGAATGGAGGTTTCACAATTGGAAATTTCCTTAATTTCGATATTACTAATGCAGAACAGTTGTTCATAATCAGAATTTTTATTAATTCCATTGACACATATACGGAACGATAAAAACATAATCGAAGTTTATATTAATTCCAATATCATAAATGCAGAACGAGAAGTTCAAAATCGGACTTCGTCTTAAAGCCGATGACACATGTGCAAAACGAAAAAAATCACAATCGAACTTTATATTAAATCTGATAACACACTCAAAACAAAGAGATTCCAATTTAAAAATTGGAATTCGAAACAAATCAAAATATATTTTAAAATATTTTTCTCTCGTAGACAGAGCAAAGCTGTGATGTCATTTCTAACACCCCAACCCGGACTAGGGGTTAGTTCGAAAAACATAATCTGAGTGTATTAAATAAACGAAAAAATTTAAAACCGACTGACCAGGAGTTGCAGACTCTGTGTGCAAGAGTCATAACATTCTTCCACACACTACAGAGCTTTAATGTTCCATTTTGCGTAGATCAGAACAAACCTAATTTTATACTAATTTGGATCGGGCCAACGTTATCGTACTGTTGGTTGCCTACGTACGTATTGGATACTATCTCTAATGTTATTCCAATATGATCAGATCAAAACGTAGTTTTGCCTGACAGCTAATACATGCATTAGGCATCACAAAATCATATACGTTAAAATATGTATGTAAGGAATATATGAATAATAATTCTGAATTAGACAAAAATCTTATAAATCATTGGAGTCAAATGGAAGCCAATAAATCAACGAAATACATGTCTCATATAAATGAGCATAACATTAACAAAATTACACATCCCACTCTATTATAGAGCGAAGTAGAACACACAACATAGCATATTGGATCATATCAAATCCTATGAGATCATATCAGATTTCATCCAACCATCTGATCATATCGGAGTATATCTTATCACAATAGAGCATTTCAGAGTAATTTAGATCACAACAGAATATATCAAAGTACATCAAATAGGAGCATATCAGCTTATATCATATCATAGCAAATTATATATCTTAATTAGTATATTACTAATTAAGATGTGCATGCATATAAATCATATTAAATTAAAAGGTTAAAAAAGTGTACTCCCCTGCAGTTTTGGAAGTGGTGATGTTTGGAGTTACTTGTTTACTCAGGGCATCCCCCCCTTGGAGGTCCAGAGACGGCGGGCAAAACCTCCTCTAACTTCGGAATACTTTTCTCTTCCCGTGCCAGTAGGCTACGGATAGAACCTCCCCTTTACCGGGATACTTTTCTCACAACACACCCGTAGGCGATGGATAGAACCTCCCCTTACCCAAGTGACACTTTCCGCTTTCTGTACCCATAGGTGGTGGACAGAACCTCCCCTTGTCCAGAGACACTTTACCATTCATGTGCCCGTAGGCGGCAGATAGAACCTCCCCTTACCCGAAGACACTTTACCCTTCACACACCCATAGGCGGTGGACAGAACCTCCCTTTTCTCTGAGACAGTTTACCCTTCATGCACCCGTAGGCGGCAAACAGAATCTCCCTTTATCCGGAAATACTTTACCCTTCACACGCCAATAGGTAGTGGACAGAACCTCCCATTTCCTGGAGACACTTTACCCTTCACAAGCAAAACCTCGTCCCTTAGCAGTAGTCTCAACCGAGCCCCAACCTTAGCATATGCCCTAGTTGATGAGAGTGGTGATGAACATGGTGATGATTGGTCACTTCAGTGTTTATGAGGGGGTTGGTAAGAGGGTGGTTCATGATATGGTTGATGAGAATCTTGACGAGATGTTTTACCATAGGGCTATATGCACTTTTGGAATGGGTATGGAACAAGAAGAACGGCGAGATGGGTTGGTGCATTCATTGATAACTTGATTAATGAAGATGATGATTATGCTCAACGGCCTACCTACACACCTTTAGTATTTGGTAGTACAAGTCAAGCTGGGAGTGCCCACACACCAACCCATAGCCCTACTCCGTTGCCTACTGGGACATCCTTGCCTCAACCACCAAGAAATAAAAAGGATAGGCCGATTCGCAAGTGGAAGTCTCGAAGCACTACTACATCAATTGGCGAGTCCATTGCTATTGCCATGATTGATCGGAATGAAATTGTGTGAGAAAGCTTCTATGCAAGACAATTGACTGGATGATGGCTAGAGTACAAAGAAGATGACCGCATCTTCTTGAATGCACTCTTGAAGTTTATGAAAACAAAGTTTAGGCTCATTTGGTTGGCATTGGGTGATGCTCCAAATCTAAGGATGAATTGGTTGTGATATTTGCCATACTTCATATTCAGATTAGTTCCCTGTATCTAATTCTTTCATTTCTACTAGTTTGTTATGCACTTGAGGATTTTATGCTCTTCCTTAGTTATCTAAGCATTTGTTATGCACTTGAGGATTTTATCTAAACTTCTATGTCCAATATTGCTTATGTTTAATGCTTGTGTTTGTTATGCATGGTTCTAATTTATAAAATAGATATAATAGCTTACCACATCTTATTATGATTTGTAATTCTAATTTGTCATATGTGCATTGTAGTCAATTAATTATGATTCATTTGGCATTGATTGCAAATTATTATAGGGGCCATGCCATTAACTTGGGAAGAGCTAGTATTTGACACAAGTGAAGATGAGGCAATCATTTATTATTTAAGCATGGCATTCCCTCCAAGGAATGTTGTACGCATGCATCGAGATAGGGGTGGACAGATATTATACAACATGTTGAATGCGTCTAATGAAATTTGTCATAATATGTACTGCATGAACAAAAAGATGTTCATGTTGTTATGTTATGAAATGAGGGTCAAAGAGTTGCTCAAGGACACATCACATGTTGAGAAGAGGAGCAAATGAGGTATTTTCTACATATTTGTGGTCATATAGAAGGTCATCGTGTTATAGGTTATCTTATGTCCTACTCACAAGAAACAGTAAATTGGTACTTTAATAAAGTACTAGATGCATTGAATGGGCTGCAAAGATGATAGTACAAAATATTAGTCCCTATCACAGATCTAGCTACATTAGGAATAAGAGAAAGTATTATCCATGATTTAAAATTTGTATAGGAGCAATTGATGTTACCTGTGTAGATGCAGGTGTATCATCGAAAGAGCAACAAGCCTATAGGGGGAGATCATGAAAGGTTACTCAAAACGTAATGATAGTTTGTGATTTTAGTATGAGATTTGTATTTCTAGTAGCAGGTTGTGAGGGTTCAGCCTATGATTCTAGTCTTCAGTCACACTAAACTCCAAGTTTCCTAGGCCACCACAAGAGAAATATTATGTGGTGGATGTGGGTTACCTCGGACCTTATAAGGGAACCTGATACCATATTCTATAATTTAGGCACCATGGCCCTAAGCTCATTTGGTTCAGACTTGTTTGTACATGATGGATCTTTCTTATGTCAGGTCATTGTTTGTTGTAGTTTGCATAGCAATATTGTCATCGTGCATTTTCTTTTTTGTACGAGGGCATGTGATAATTCGTGTATGTATGTTCTGTGTCTTTTTGTTGTTCTCGCCCTCCCCAGATTCACACCTCCATGTTCATGTAGTAAGTATGAGTGCTAGACCTTCCTCAGTAAATTTTCAAGAATTAACTTAAGTGGGCCACACTACTAATGTTGCATGCCCTCAATATATTAGTTTGACTATAAAGCTGCATCATCATGCCTAGAAGAATTTTGAGCTAAACTAATAAATTTTGGATGTGATTCGTTATTTATTTTCTTCTTTCTTTCTTTCCTTTTTTTTTTGCTAAAAGAGTACTTTCCGAACATCCAGAAAAATAAGTTGATTTTCAGGTAAAATCAGTTTTCAAAAAAGTTAGTTAACATAATTGGCAATTCTATTTGATAAGTACTGGTGCAAGTTAACTGTAGCTCATATGACAAATCATTTGTAAAGTTAGGACCCACCAATTTGTTAAACTTAGCACTTTTCAGTCACCTAATCTTCGTAGGTTTGCTTTCCTTAACCTACTCTCCGAGCTTTGCACCCTTATCTTTTTGCTTTGGGCACCAAATTAGGTTTCAAACTAATACTGTTGGAGAGGAAGAGCCCACCAATGTCATCATAGGTCAGGAGATTTTTTAATTAAGTTGAATGTGAGCAGCACAGATTAGTTAAATGCTTTGGAAGTAAATGACATATATAGTTTCATTTGGTGACTGAAGTAAAGTTGTGAACGTGGAGTGATGAAAATACAGAACAACATATTGAAAGATAGATTATTTTTTCTAATTGTTGCTTTTTTTTATTTTGGCCACTACCACTGACCCTTCCTATATCTACTCTAATAGTGATGCTTATATACTTTTCTATATAAACATGACCAGACAGACCCACAAAAATTGAGAGCCTAAGTTTACAAATCGAAAGTAGACCACCCACTATTATTAGTGTTCTCACTTTTGTTTATTTCAAATACAATTATTGTTATTATACTAATTTTGACTTTGTAGATTGTGGTAATTAATCCTGATTGTGAAATGATTGGACTCCACATATATGATGCTCATTGTGTCTCCTATTTGAACTTTTGATTTGATTTTAGCCCATTTTGTTCCAAGTTTCTTTGAAACCAATCTTTAAACATAGTGCAGTAGATTCATTGTTTCTTAAGCATAATGTATGAATTGAGTTGAAGAAAGTGGAGTTTGAAGCCACTAGCTCAATAAGTATTACAGCTGAGATGACCATTCACTAGGTTTTCCTTCTTAATCTCTTTTGAGTAATCAGGTTAAATTTTTTAGCGGGCCTATTTTTGTGGGCCACATGAAAAAGGTATTGATACATTTTGGGCTGATCAAGGCGGCACAAAGTTTCAACCCCAAATCAATGATTTAAATTTAATGTGGTTTAAACAAATAGTTTTATATATTGAAATAACCTCAAATTTTGTAGACCCATATCTTAAAATAAGATATTTAAATCTTAATTAGTTTTGTACCTATTGTACAACTCTAAAGGCCCAAATTAGAAAATATAATCTCAACAATTGATTTGATTGTGAGATTGAAGTGTCATGATAAACAGGGCCCATATGTCCAAATAGACCCAAAATTTATAGTATTCTATTTTTTATGATACTCTTTTTATTTTATTTGGTATTTCGCTCAAAAAATATTAATAAGATCTATATTTTAAAAATCAACATGATAAGCTTTTTCTATCAAGTTGACTTAGCTTACCTTTTTCATATAGCCATGTTTCTTGGAATCATAATAGTCATGTTTTTCCACAGGGTTTGCTAACTAAAAGATATATTCATCTTTTAGTTATGACTTTTTACTATGGTATTTACATAAGAAGGCTACCATGGTCCTGGCATTTCAAACGAAGATGTTTGCTGATAGCAACATAAATAGGGTTTGCTAGCTAAAAGATGAGGTGGTAAATATTCATATTTTAGTTATTACTTTTTACTATGGTATTTACATAAGAAGGCTACCATGGTCCTGGCATTTCAAATGAAGATGTTTGCTGATTGCAACATAAATAGGTCATGACTGGACATTAACCTCTAACTAGGGGTGTTCATGGATGTCCATTGTCCGTACATCAACCTCTAATTAGGGGTGTTTATGGATGTCCATTGTCCGTATGTTCGTCTGTGTCTGTGTCCGTGTCCGTTTTTATATAGAATGGACATTTTTTTATCCATACTAATAGGGAGCTATGGACACGGACATACCCTTATTCGTGTCCGTAGATGTCCGCGTCCGCCACTCTTACCTAACATTCCCTTAAATATAGTAGTAATTATTACTAACTATTAGAAGAAAATAGAATTTAGTTCCTATGTATCATCTTAGGACAGTCCTAACATGCTACATAGGCACTTTATAACTTAAAAACATGAATCAAGTACTTATGTACAATGTTAGAACAATCCTAACATGCTACATAAGTACTGACCAGTTTGAAAATATAAATACATAACTTATATAGCATGTTAGAATAATCTTAATATACTACATAGGTATTAGATAACTTAGAAATATAGATCTAGTACCTATGTAACATGTTAAGACAACTTTTAGATGCTATAAAAGTTCTAAAACATTTTAATTGAGATAAAAATTTAGGTGTTGAAATATTTGTCCATGTCAGTCGGTGTCCGTCTGTGTCCATAGCGGACGAATTTGGACAAAATATAATACGAACTAGGGTAGATACGGACAAAAGTTATTCAAATAACGGACGGACACAGACAACCCTCTGTCCACGTCCGTTTCCGTCCCTTAACACCCCTACCTCTAACAAGGTAGAAAAGTAAAACTTGTGATGTGCATTAGGACGGTAGATCACACTCCTATGCATTTCTGTACGCAAGACTGAGCAAATTAGTCACATAGAAGAAATTTAATTTAATATTTATTTTATTCTATATTAGTAGCTATATTTAAAAAGTAAAGATTTTTATTAAATGATGAAACTTACATTTATGAGAAGGGAAAATAAGTTCATGATACTTTTTCTAAGTACCCAATCACTTAAATTGAATAAAAAAAGTTATTAATATAAAATAATTTTTCTTGCTAATTAGAGCTATTAATTTGGGACAGAGAGAATATCTAGCTTCAAGATGAGGTTTAAAATTAGAATAATGTAATCGATTTAATTTACCCTGAGTCGATTTGAAAAAGTAGCTTGATTCATGTTTGGGTAGGATATTATAAACATCGAATATTAATTTGGATCAAAGCACCAAGTTCCCCTGCCCATAGACAAAGGATTTGGTGGTTTTTAATCCATGCTTGACTTTCTCTGTATATGTACATGCATAAAATCTAAATAAATAACCAAAATAAGTGCCCACCCCACTTGGTTAAGATTTTGAAGGTTGGGTTGAGTCCCATTTGTCGTCCCCATCCCAATATTATTTCTATAGCATGATAATCCTCCTTCTTTATGTAGGAAGCCGATAGCTAAAAAAATATTGATACTCCCTCAGTTCTTATATTAATAGCCTAATCAAGAAAAATGACTTATCAATTTATTTTATATTAATATCTCTATTTGGCTCAATTTAAGTTATTAAGTATTTAAATAAAATACTATCTTCACCTTATATTAATACAAGATATCTTAACTCTTTTTTTAATTTTTGTTATTTTTATCAAAATAATAATCACATCTCTCTTTCGCATTTAACAATAATAAACTTTCACCTAAGAGGCCAACCTGGACCCCGGTACCATTAAACCCAAACCTAAGGAGTTTTTCATGCTAGCAAGACTCAAAAGCGAGACACTCAAGACAGCCATTGTGCATGACTTTTTTCACATACTAGGAATAGTGCACGTGCAAAAGCACGTGAAATTTTTTATATAAAATAATAAAAATATAATATATTTTTTATCGTAAAAATATAAAAAAATTAACCACATAAAAATATATTACATATACCAAATATTTGGTGTATTGTTGAATCAAATTTAATTTGAAGAACATAATGTCATAAGGTCAAATTGAAGAGCGAATTAAAAACATATGTATCAAATATAACTGATTATAACTATTGTAATGAAAGGTAATCGATTTCACATTACTTTTACAATTTGTTTTTAATGATTTTATTTGAAATAGAGTTACATATAAAATAAAACCTAACACATAAGTAAACATCTAAATGTTCTATTATTTTGATAGATGGACTAACAGCAATACACTAAAACTAATAATTTTTTGTATTTTTTTATATAAATATACATTGTGTAAAATAATAATTATTCAAACATGATGCACAATCATCAGAGTTATTATAGTATTGAAAAGTATAAATTTTCTTAAAGGAAACATGGCCAAACATGTAAACTTGAAATCACATTCACATATGACCATCATAGGAAAACAAATATAAATCGTAATCCCTAAACTTTAAATTGTAAACCCCAAACCATAAACAAAAAATGGACGAAAATGAGTAAGTAATATAGAAGTCTTTAAAACGACAAGTCTAATCAAATAATATAACAATGTAAATCTATAAATTATGTAGATCGAATGTAAGTTATGACAATCTCATGTTTAACAACCTAGTTTGTCTAATTTAGAGAGAACAGAAGTATATGATAAGCCAATAGTCTATAAAAGCAAGTAAGAATAAAGAAGTTAAATAGCTAAAATTAATGAAGTATAGTTTATGTTGATGTAGAATCATTCTCATCTTCATGTTCAACTGTACCTGCAAATAAAAACCAAACAAAGATTTAAAAAAGACCTTCGACATGCAGTGAGAAACGAAACTGAGCAACAAACATTTAGGCGAAAAAAAATACCCTTTTTGGTTCTTGTAATTGAGACACATGTAGTTGACCTAACAACTTCGTCTGCAATAATTTTCTGATCCATTTTGAGGACAAACATAAATGATTTCCAAATGAGTTCATCTATAATTGCTCTGAAGCCACGCTCATTAGAAAGCTTCACAATATTAAAAATGAATATATTAACTTTTCATCCCATAATTTATCATTTCAACATAGCACATTATTTAGTATCATAAACATATCATAGATGTTACCTTTAAATTATGCATTGCATCAGCTGAGTATCCAAGCATTTTTCTGCTTATGTATCAAAAATAGGTATCCACATGTTGCAAGTATTGTCTCCTATATTTGCTCGAAAATAAAACCTATATACAAATAATAACAAAATAGTTATGAGCATTACGAAACGATTTTAAATCGGCAAAGCTATATGTGAAATATACCTGTGAACATTCACAATTGGAGTAACATGACATTTGTCACATGCATCAACATTATGATGATTGTTAATTTTTTTGTTGCATTTTGAACATGCAATGTACCAAATATCTTGATCCAAACTTTTCTTTAGAAACCACGCATCAATTGCAAAAAATTCAGGCTAAACAAGGAAATGAATGTTTAGTTAAATATTACAAATATGTTTATTCATTTATTTGTCTATATAAATATTTACATATATAACAAAAAATTGAAATTCTATACAAGTGATCAGTCAGAGGAAGTAACATAACTTGAACCAATTCTTCTTTAATATTCACAATATCTATAATTTGTTTCACATGTGTTTTCAAACCATTTCGGCGCGAAATCTCTATGTCCACCATATTTGAAACTTGTTGCATATTCTTTGAGTACCTAAAATATGTTTTGAATCAAAAAACATATAAATACAGATGTTTACTTACAAACAATTACATGGTTACAATTTAATTAAAGTGATAACTATTTATAAAAAATCTTACCAAGTCTTAAGGTCTACAGCTGCTTCAAACCTTGGGTTGATGGGTTTTTTTTAACAGTTGTTGAGGATAAGGTTAGTCGTTCTACAAATATAAGACCGAAAAAATAATATATATATGAGTTGTTTATGCAACACATAAGATAATTTAATCAAATAAACTTGCTTTAAATTTGGGTAAATAATATAGCATACCTCGAAATTCTTGGACTCGCACTACTATTAAATAAACAATTGGGTAATTGCCACGACATTCCTCAAGAATTGGTACATTATTTTCCATGATATCTCCCCATAAGCTTATTAAAATTGGCATTGTACAACTACAAACGAAAATGTTTAGAAAACAACCTAGCATAAACTGTGAACTCAGTTTGTGAATTTCATTTTTATCAATCAACTCAAGGGATTGACGATTAACTTTAGTTCCATTAGGCCTGCGTACAATCTTTCGATTACCAATGCTAATTACAACTCCAAGGACATCTATCAACAAACATGGATAAAAAAATTAACTAAATGCATATATATTAAGATTTTGTTTTTCTAGTATGCGTTCTTACTTATTGTTTCTTGTGTATTTTTGGTGACTTGAAGTGTGTCTAGCCCAGTAATTCTACAATTGTCATAACTCGTTATAGCAAATTCATCTAGCACAAGAACAATTGTTGTACGTTTCTGAATAATGATCTCATAGTCAGTTGTACCTCATCCATATGTAGCAGCTAAACATTTGATCAAACCATTGGATATGTAATACATTTTACCTTCCAAGGTTGTTCTCTTGAATGATTCAACTAACTCATTGAACACTGACAATTGAATTCTAGAACCCTATAACAATAGATAAGCAATAAAACCACAACAAACATTGATATGCTTATGAAATAATTCAATCAAACAAGGACTAACATAAATGTAAATCAATGCAATTATGAATGATAAATAATTTGAGGTACTAACCTCTTCATCAACAACGCGTATGTTCATAACGATTCTAGAACCCTTTAAGTTGTCAAATGAGCGTATTTTGGTCTTTCCAATATTAAGATCAATTATTATGTAACTCACAAGCTATTTGGTAAACACTTCTTTAAATACAACATTCTATGTCGATCCATGTGGTATTGTCTTATCCGAAGAATGTTTGATCAAGATTTTTGTTTTCAATTTAGAAGTACCTCTTGATAAAGCAACATATAATTGGCCATGAGAGAAAATAGGTCCAGGTAAGTACAAACCGACATTTTCAATGGTTTGACCTTGAGCTTTATTTATGGTCATCGCAAATGCCAATCTTATTGGAAATTGTTTACATTTAAATCTAAATGGGCATTTTTCATTATCTGTTGACTTCATAGGAATCCTTGGTGAAAAAATATTTCTTCCATTATATTCCCCTGTTGCAATTTGAGAATGAATAACATTATGATCAAACTTGATACAAATCAACCTTGTTCCATTACACAGTCCATTCCTTGGATCTAGGTTTTGCAATAACATGATTGGGCAATTTTCCTTGAGTACCAATTTATGTGGATGTAGGCCATTAGGAGTAAGTGTGTTAAGGAACTCATGTGAAGAGAAATTATTTGTATCATCAATTGTCGTATCATAACTGTAGTATGTTACTGCATTGCCACTACACAACAAAACAATTCTTGCATTTAATTAATCAACGAATTCATTCTTAGTTGTCAAAATGCACCTCTCTCAAATAACTTGGTTCCATAACTTGTGTTGGTAAAGATGAAAATATTTCTGCAATCAATTTGGAAGTTCCTATTTCAAAATTTGAAGCTTGAATCAACATATTTGATTAAATATGAAAGTAATCATCTTGAACACATGTTTCATCTCCATCGCCAATCCGAAGTAAATATGAACAAAAATCTGGATCATTTCTTACTCGCATATTTATAGTGAGAGGCAATATCTCAATGGTTTGCCAAAGCCTTGACCGCACCAAACTTGCATCAACTATCTCTTCTCTTGTACCTTTGGGGACCACTGGCAATACTTGTCGAAAATCTCCACCAAACACAACCACTTTTCCACCAAAAGGTTTTGAACAATCTAGTATATCTTGGAGAGTGTGATCCAAGGCCTCAAATGCATACCTTTTTGTCATTGGTGCTTCATCCCATATAATCAAATCTGTTTGTGCAAGTAATTGTGCTAGCCCACTTTGTTTTGAAATATTGCAAGAACTATTAACACCAATGTCAATCGGGATCTTAAATCTAGAATGAGCAGTACGGCCTTCTGGCAAGATTGATGCAGCAACCCCAGAGGTTACTATTGCGAGCGCAATCATTCCTCTTTGTCTAACTGTTGTAAGAATAGCTCTATATAAAAAAGTCTTACCCGTCCCACCAGGACCGTAGACAAAGAAAACACCGGGTAATCTAGATTCAACTCGTACAATAATTATGTCATATGCTTAATCTTGATGCGATATTGGAATTACTCCCTCCTCAATTACCTCTATTGTTCGACTATACCTAAAAGAATCAAGTTCAATCTTTGGTAAATCAAATTCATCCAAAGAACGTCCTAAATTCACAACACACTCACCAATTTCTTTCAATACATAAGCAGCACGTACGGTGTCTGAAACTCCACTTGCAAAAACACAGTCGTCAAACATATCCAAAAGCAGAGTGTCCCATAATTTTTGCACATCAACAGGTTTGCAAAATGCCAAAATTGTTGCAAATAGTGTTCTTAATAAAGTAGGCATTGAGAACGTTGATGCCTCTTCCAAACATAGCAATATATCATTGTCATCAAGCAATAATCTCATCATCTGTGCCCCCTCACAAAACGTCTTACATTGTATGCCTTTAACATATAAAAAATGTTCAAATGACTCTATTCGACAAACGTGATTCAATAAAAGTCTTAAATAATATCTTTCTCCTTCAAAAGGATTTGCAGTGTTTATTCTACCAATTGAAAAACCAGATTTTCTCGGATCCCATGAACGGTTTTGACCATTATAAACATAAAAGGTGGGAAATTCTCGATAGAGTAACGTCCGAGCATGTGAATCAACCTTGTTTCTTTCAAAGAAAGTTGTCAACATGGTTTGACAGTTCACCTCATTACCAAGAAAATCAGCTAAATTTTGACCATCATAGAAAGAGATTGTATGCTTATTTGGTCAGTGAAGTTGCAAATTGATAACAGCTAGACAATTATCACTAAGGCTGAATGCAAAAATTCGCCAAGCTACCTTGGGTGGAGATACCCACCGTGAGTTTTGATAACTCTTTATCGCATCAACATGTAAATTGTTCATCAATTGCACAGAGATATGATCATGACCCTTATATATATTTGTAAAGGTACTTTACAGCCTTGATACTTGAACATACCTCAACATTCATGTGACAATCATAACGTTTCAGCAAAAAGGGATTGTAAGGAACAACCCATCGATTGTCTAAAGTGTGACCACGTACATATACAAACAAACTGTTGTTTCATCTCCTGTATACTGGATACGAATCATCACCTTCTATAGTGACATTTGTAAATCTTCTGGGATATTTGAAACGACAACCTCCATTTGTCATGCATGGAGAGTTTATTCTTAAAATCCCACAAGGTCCATGCATCATGTGCTTCATCACACGCCTATGTAATAAAGCATCTTCTTCAACATTTGGAATTTCAGCACAAACAAATATGTCATATGTATCGGCACCCACAATCTTGTCTTCTCTAGCCATTATCACCAATAATGCATATGTGGTAACCCTTATTTTTGAAATTCAATCACATCAACATGGGCAATAACTCTACCATGAAGCTTTCTTTTATAATAAGTTCCTTCAAATTATCTATCTTGGCCTTAAAAACTCGCAAAACAATATCAAGTCTATTGGATGCAGATTCTCCACGTTTCAATTGGCTAGTAATCTCATACCATTCTGGGTTACATGTTATTGTAATAAATAAATCTGATTTACCATATGTTTGAACAAGAGCCATGACATCCAAATATCTTTGTCTCATATCACGTGGTCCACCAATGAATGATGCTGGTAAAACAACTCATTTACCTATTCTCTTTCGCTCTGTCTCCCCAGCAACAACACTATCTATTACACCTTGGTAAAACTCTGCTCTTAAAGCACGTTGATTTTATTTTATAAAGTTCAATCTATTTGTCTCAATTTTCACTTACATGTCAACTATATACTGTTGAAATAATCGTCCACCATTGATAATACTCCACGAAGGGTTTAACCTAATTTGGAATAAGTAGGAATAATATTCCCTACAAGTCACATCAGTTCATCGTCTTTGAAGTTGGCCTTGAATTTGTAATTCTTGCTCAAATTGTTCTATGCTATATGGATATACTGAATTTGCTAAACAACGACGTTTAATCCCAGCATGCCAACCAGTCGCACCACTTGGAAACAACAACGGGTATTATAAAGGGTCATAGCATCCATAATAAGGTTGAACTTTATAAGATTGACCTTGTTTTCCATGAACAATAATTTGCCTTTCTCGCTCACCTGTTTCATCATCTCCTTTGATCCAAATAGCAGCCACTTGAGACGAAGATGGTGCATTGTAAACACGTTGATCATGAGCACAACTTTTCTAAATACCAATTCTCAAGTCACGAACATCCCCCATATTGCTAAGTTGCCACAAAAATTGAGCTTAAGGATTGATTTCAAGAATTTTAATAATCTTTTGTACCAATGTCGGTAACAAGTTCATCATTAGACGTATGCGATTTTCTACCTCATGATCTGTGTCATAAAAATACAGTTGCAAGAAACGTGGACCCAAATCTGTTAGTTGTAGAGTGTGGAGGGAATGATAAATTTGACCATGAATTCGATAGGTATATGTTCCCACCCTCATATTATTGACACTCTCATCGACCTAAGCAAGAATCGATGTGAAAGAAAAAATGCTATTATAAGCCCTGACACAATCACGGAAAGCCTTGCACTCATCTGAGATTCCAACATAAAGTTCTTCTAACTCTGGTGGAATTCCATTAAGACTAATCATAACACCCCCATTTTGACAGCAAAAGGCCTTTGTCTCTATCTTGAATTTTTTTGCTCCACAATATTCACAGTCAACATCTAGGTCTATACGATGAACTCTAGCTTTCTTTCTCAAATTTTTTGACATTGAGGGCAATTCAAATGATTCCATTTCCAATTGATTGTATCCAATGTTAGTCAATTCCGTATCGGTAGTGAGAGAATCACGAGTAACAACAATTTGACCACCCACTTGGTCTGTCAATAGGGAAGATCTAAAAATGTTATTCCAAAAGCAAGTGCGAAAAATCTAAAAGAAAGTCATCAAATGTAAGTCAATTTACCATTGTTTATATCTAGAAGTTGATCATCAAGGTTTGTTAAAGCACTGCTTCTATTGCACGCCTGAACTCAATCAAGTCCTATTTTTTAGATTCAAATGTTCCTTTATAGCAATCCTATTTTTTAGATTCAAATGTTCCTTTATAGCAATCCTATTTTTTCTACAGTAGATAGTTGAGCATACCACGCACGTTTTCTAGTGTTTTTTGCTTCTCTATTTGATGTAGATGTCTCCGACACCATCTAAGACATTTGAGAAACCCAAAAAAAATTCCCTAATAACATACGTATAACATATGTCTTAGGTAATATCATTTTAATAAAGGGTGAGCATTTTATATATCAAAGATCCAACCTATTTAATTGATGTAATAAGATTTTTTTCTTCTGTATAAGAATACTATACGATTTGATATTCCATATGAAACAAATAAAAAGAGAAGTATACAAACATATTTATATAGAAGTGAATGATACCATTAATACTTAAATTTTTTAAAAAAAAAGCATGATAATCAAATAAGAAAAATTGAAAGAATATCTAATGTATAATAACAAGTAGGATATCTATATAGTTAAGCATATCTAAATAAAAAACAAAGAAGTTTCCCAAATAGGAAAGTTATATTCAAATATTTATATATACTAATTATTTCACATATAATAACGAGCAATTGTTTTCCCCACATAAACAAAAAACACAAATATAGAAGGGACAATATCTATGTGTAAGCAACAAATGTATCATATATATTAATGTAACTTATATGAATAAACAGTCAAACATATATTGTCACATATAAGTAGAAGTAAGGGCGAAACGTACCTATCCAACGTAGTTAAAAATAGCGACCACAAGTAATAATTTGATTATACACCAGCGAACTATAAGAAAATGATGTAGATATGAAGTCAACAAAGGGCGTATGTTCTTTAATACATATTAGAATGTAGTCACAATAAAACCGACTGATACGGTATAAAGTAGTGTTATCAAAAGATGATGTAAGTATTATTTTTTTGAAAACACAATTCTTTCGATAAAAGATAGGTACAACTCATTGTTAAAAGAGAAATATTACACCATCGTATCACACGTTTATATAATAACTATGTCGATCTTGTAAAGAAAAACTTTGAAAATTTCAAGAAGTTAAAACCTATACAATAGATTTATTTCGAGTTTGAGTGCAATACCTCTTATAAGACACCAAAAGAAGCAAAGAAATTTGATTCAACAAACATGTGGGGGTGAAACTTCTAAGTTGTGAAGACATGTACCAAATGAAGAACACATAGGTGTGGCAACAAAGAGTTTGTACTCTATTCAATTACCAAAAATTATGCATTTATTGTATGTCATAACTTATAACATTAAATGATGAGTAATTGATTATCATGGATCATGGTGAAACTTTCCATGTTCCATAATTAATAGAATGTGTGGTTTAGAAACTCTAATTACAATCATTGAATTTGTATTCATCACATTAATTGATATAGTAATTGTTCCATGACTATTCATGTTAATGTTAGGATTAAGCTATATCTGAAGTGTGTACCGACAATATATTCAATAATAATCAATTGCAATGCGCTAAATAAATATATGATTCATACATACTATCTCAAATCAAAGGTATTAGCAACATTATGTATATAAAATAAATCAAATAGTATACATAAGTGTTTAGAGATAAAATTAATGCTAAAATGGTATCTTTTGCAAAGCTATTTAAATAGTAATTAAAGCTTACTTATAGGTATGTCCAAAAATTGGAAGCTATTAGTTAAATAGGAGGATTACTATGATGAATTCTTTTGTAACGTTTCATCTATTAAAACCAATGTATAATTATAGCATGTATTTTACTCTCACGCACACTTTGTATTTATTATTTTCCCACCTTGAAACGTTCATAATAAAAAGATCATTTTTTAATTCAATATAATTTATTGCAATGCCAATTATGGTTCTATTATTTATGCCATGTTTATTGGTATTTAAATACATATAGTAGTGGGCATTTAGAAAATTTTAATCATCATATATGCATGTATGTATATGCTTTTGAATTAAATCATATTTTCTTTAATAGTGTATTTGTAATATATTATGTTGAACGCATATTCAGCATTGAAGTATGATATTCGTCATCAAAAGACCCTTTTATATATGAATCTTATTTTCCTTCAGTTCCATACCTTGAAGGTACATATTTGTCGGTCACTATTTTGATTTTATATGGTAGTTGTGAGGTAGGGTTTTTGGCCTAAATCATTAATTAATAATACCTCATACCTTAATAAAATATACCTCAGAAACTAACCAAAATTACATCCAAAAGCGTAGCAAAGGAGGGATATGAATAAAGGGCATTTTCATCCACCTATGCCAAACTGTCCCGGACCTTATTAATTTTGACCCCAATTCCCAGAATACCCTATAAAATGCCTATAATTTCATGAAAAATGAATTACATAAGCACGTAAATACTCACTCATTCATGGTCTAATTATTTAATTTTTTTTATGAATTTTAAAATGTAATATATACTAAAAGAGAGAGATAAGAGAAGAGTGAGAAGAGAAACAGAATGAGAGGAGATAGTGAGAAAGAGAGAGGAAAAGAGAGAGAAAGAGAGGGTAGAGAGAGGAGAAAATTTTATAATAAGCTTATGCAATAAGCATTTGCAATCTTTGTTCTCAGTTTGGGAAAATTGTAACTATTTGTGGCATTGAATTGAAAAAGTTATTAATATTAAGCTTATTAGCGGCATCTTTTTTAAATGTGGCTAGACATTGATGATGTCGGATTAATTTTATATAATGGATGACTGGTTCGAAAGGGACCCTTATGTATATTAGAGGTTGGTCCAGTCTATTGTTATTTAATTATGCTTATTTTGTCCTAGGTGGGTTTGTTCAGTGTGTTATTACTTCATGGCATACGTAGGGTTGGTTAGTTCATATTTGGAAGGATGCAACTTCGTGATTGCCACAGTTTCTAGTCATCTAAATTTTTTGCACATGGATGTTGTATATATAACTAATAAATATAAAAAATGACATATACAATTGTTTGTTCCATAATAGAAACCATTAATTTAAAGGAATGAGAGTCTAGTCTTTATCAAACTCAGTATATGCGACATATTATACATGCTTGGAAATATGTTATAATATGTATGTGATATGCGATGTTGAACGCCATTGAAATCAACGTGTCGGATTTTACATCACTATTTTAAAATTTAAAATGCATGATAAAATATGACCAGGTGTGGCTTATATAAGTACATCAGATCTATTTATGCAGTATACATATTTTTTACATAATTACGAACATATAGTATTCATGTGTAAGGTGAAGATAAAATAATAATTTCCTATATCAAATGGGTAACAACTCGCATAATTAGATACACAAGTAACAAAAATAATAAAAGAAAAAGTATCATATATTATACCAGTCTTTTTTAGAACAAAATAAAAGTAAAGTACTTGCCTAGTATTCATCATACATGGAAAAATAAACATACGTTGTGCAAAGAAACTAAATACTCATAACAAACACTAAAATAACTCGGGCCACCACACAAATTTCAAGTCCTCTCATCGTCTTGCAGACGAACAAGGACTCGATTTTCAACAATCCACCTGCCATTGTAGTTTGTCGGATCTTCACCACTATGAGGAATTGGATGAGCGTTGTAACCACTCGTGAAAAGCATAATACCAGGCTCACGGAAAGAATACTCTAGTTTCACAGTTCTAATGCTTCTATTAATTACATCACAAAAGAATACCTCCTTTTTTGTAACCAAAACGAATACATCAAGCGAGTGTATAGACTATTGTTTATTTCAACATTCTTGGTGACTAAATCTGATATAGGAAAACTTAAATCTTCAGCCCAAACCGATTTTTCCCGACAATCCAATGAATAAACATTCATGACCCCTCCAATAAGAGAGACAAGGTCAAAGACGTCCCTCACGGCTCGCTAAAACCAAAATATGATTCCCAACAATTCTTATGACATTGGTAGGTAGTTCAATATAAGCACAATCACAGGTGTCCATGTCAAAAACAAAAAACTTTGTTTCATCTATAAGCAAGTGCACATACTTACCAACACATATGGGTGGTTCTGATCTAATTGAAGCGAAATTCACTGTTTGATTCACCAATATGTTTCTACCCCCAATTGTCAGAACTAAACACTTCGATAAGATAATTGTCATGCTTGTCAGATAAACATAATCTAAATATCTTATAACGGTAGCCATTTATATGATTTTCCATAACAGCATAAGCAATTGACATATACCTCAATCTAGGACTTGGAATAAGAACCCAATCTCCAACCATTGGTCGAACAATGTAGTACCTATCTGTGCATTGAGCAACATTTTTACATAGAACTAACCCACTGGTAGAGGTTGCTAAAAAAATCATGTCTTCAGGAAAAAATAATTCCAAATTAGTATCTATTGCAAGTGAAGGGTGAAATAGAAGGTAACTTCAAAACACCTGCATCATTAAAGGAAATAACCGTATGTTTGATGATTAGTAGAACACAACTCGACAATAGAGCACGTCTCCAACCTTTGCAAACCATCTTACAATGCTTAAAATTAAACCCTTGTTGTTCTCAACAAAATCTGAAGAGTAAGTGTTTCTAACAAAGACCGGGTGGGAAAATAATTTCCACATTTAGCTTGTTCCAAATACAATAAGACTTGGTCCATTGTAACCTAAAACAAAAACAAAATAAATCAGTTTACACGATTAATATGATAAAGTATAATCGAATCACTAAATTCAATTAAAAAAAGGTTAAGACCAATATCAATAGACTACACCACTTTGAGCAATATCATGGGTATGTTAAATTATTGTATGTATGTATATATATATATATATATATTAACATATCAATGAGCCTTATGCTGGCAGCAGCCATACATGCAGAGATTGCAGACATGGACGCTTCTAATATTGAAGAGAAAGTGCACCAGAACGAACTCCCTAAACTTATTATTATTGCATTTAGCCACATGGGAATTTTAAAATTAAGACATAATCCCAGTTGGATGAAAACAATAAATTCCTTGTGCCATCTATAAGTAAAGACACTGCCTTTTGATAGGTTCGCTAGCCAACACTAAGAAATTAGCCATCTCTAAGTAAACAGATTGACTTGTTGTCCATGATTGAATACTTTCCATCTTTTGGCACACACATCTTTTTAGTTTTCTCTTCATTTTGTTTTGTTTTCTCGTTGAGTTTATTAATAGGTTTTTAATAAAAAAAATGAATCTGGTCAAACACAAAAAAAATTATGTAGCTTATTTATTGCTATTTAAAATATGCTTGTCTTGACGGGATTCTAGTCGCAAGATGATCAAGAAGTTATCAGTTTTATACGATTCAAGGTGGTAAGTTTATGGACTTTTCTGCTATGGAAGTAGAGGGAATCCTCTGCCCAATACACATTAGTAAAATGGAAACCACCCCCTATGCCACAACCTTGCTAGTAGTGTTCTGGAGCTTTTTATCGAGGCTGGGGGGCAAATACAAATGAATTAGTTGGGGAGTCCCTGTCTAATTGAGCAGAATTTTTCAGGGGCATGACCCCGCCAGATACAACTAAATCACATGGGGTCTTTGAGTCCCCATGGAAATCCCCAATCACAAATCTCCATAATAGTATAGGTTCTGGCAGGGGTGCCCCCCATAAAATTCTGCATAGATTTCTTGTTTCCCATCATAGTTATTTATATTTGAATTTTGCAGAATCTATTACTACAGTAAAAGATTTAACTTTAGATTCTTAGTTTACCTATGTTTTGTTTATAATGATGTGGATCAATGTTGCGTACAATGATATGTTATTTACAACTTTAATTTTAAAAAATGTTGCCTTACACTAAATGCTAGATAAAATGACTTATACAAGTCAAACCACACAAGCAAAACACTAAATCAAGTCGCTTTGTATCATCCGTGTTGCATATGCAATGAGTACCAATTAGGGCCATACGACGCATAGCCATCTCCGTACAAGCTGACCCAAAAGCTGCACCCTCGTTGACGTAATAAATCAATTGTTATGCCAACACCCTAAATTATCATTTTCGATGTAGCATGCGCAAAAGTGGCCTATGCTACATGACTTTCCAAGTTGAAACTAACCGCAAGGCGTATAATTTGAACTAAGGTACACAATTTTTTTAAAATAAGAGTGAACTTCAGTTTATGTTATAACAGATATCCGTATCATGCCAGTAGGTACACATTATCATACAACACTATGGATATGGTATATCATATGGATTTATGAAATCAATTGGATGACACTATAATAATTGAAAATTTAGAATAATCATGACACGTTGAACTCAATAAGAAATGAGCTATCCATTTTTTCTTGTTAACGTGGAGAATCGCAACATGAGTCCTATATCATAACCATCATTCAAATCATTAGCGTGAGCAATCTAACATTGTCATTTAAACGAACGGTGATCTTCTTAACTTCACAGCCACCAGATAACACTAATCCCTGAACACTCACAATTAGCCTTCTATCACAGCTAACAAAGGAAATTTGAAACCAGTTTTAAAATCATCTATCAATTTATGTAATAAGATAAATGAGCTATACATGGTTGTTGAGGACACTATAATACTACTCTACTAATGAAGCAAAATGTGACTTAATTCAAAAGGCATATACATAAATACATACATATATATAGATAAAATTATTCAAGGAATATCTCACTCACTCTAGCCCTAAGAAGAGATGGTCACATATATAGGAAAATATTTAATAGAGACCCAGCCAACTACAAATTTAACGCAAATAGCTCCACAACACGGCCAAGACCAAGACCTAGTGGATAGGGTTCCATTTGCATATGTATGTACGTCTGATAAATCAACTAAATTCAACTTCAGCTTGTGAAAATAAACCTACGCTTATTTTGACGGAAATCATAAACCAATATATGTGCCACTATAATCATTTGAATTGGAATAAGATGCCCGCTAACTACAAATATAGGAAAATATTTAATAGAGACCTCACCAACTACAAATTTAACGCAAATAGCTCCACAACACAGCCAAGACCATGACCTAGTGGATAGGGTTCCATTTGCATATGTATGTACGTTTGATAAATCAACTAAATTCAACTTCAACATGTGAAAATAAACCTACGCTTGTTTTGAGGGAAATCATAAACCAATATGTGTGCCACTATAACCATTCGAACTGGAATAAGATGCCTCCACCGACATGCCTTATCTAATCCTTGCATTTACAACAAGGATCGATGGTGATGTGCGAACCATACAAGGAACAATGTACAAAACAACTTTATAAACATAATAAGTACAGTATCCCGCGTTGAATCAAAACGTAACCAAAATGTTATTACTCTAAGTCAACAAATAAAGTGAGCTTTAAAATGGTACAAATTTGGAGCGCAAAGTATAATACTCTATTCAACAATCCACTGTTCGCTACACACCAAACCATAGTCATACATCCATTGGCTATTGCCACTTCCATGCCTATGCAATGACAAATAAAAAGAAAGGTAGTGCCAACCCAAAGTTAAATACACAAATATATTATGTTGGGCATGACAAATTAGTCCTTTACAAATCCACCATACCCACATTCGCCTACAATATTCACAATCAGAAACAATGGCTTACTCCACCATTGGCCCATACGAATTTTCTTTCATACCATACACATCACATCGGATCCCATTAACATTCTAATAAATAACATCTATTATTTGTAATGGAACAACAGGACTATACACGGTAATTAAACAAACACAATTGAGCCTTCTGGTCACATAAAATTAGACGCACATAATAATAATCTATCAAATCTTAATCCAAACATGACATCTCATGGCACGACGAAAATAGATCCAATGATTGGTCAAGCACATTAGGCAAAAAACCCTACCTCACATCTACCATATAAAATCACAATAGCGACCGACAAATATGTACCTTCAAGGTATGGAACCAAAAGAAAAATAAGATTCGTATACAAAAGGCACTTTTCATGATGAATATCAATAATTTAAAAGCTAGAATAATGACAACGGGTTGGCCTCAATAAGATTTGTGCAGTCCATTTTTCCTTGATAAATTAAAAAAATGTAACAAGAATTCTAAACCCTCACCATCAATCGAACCATCAATGTGAGCAACCTAAATTTGTCATTTTAGAAAAACTTGATCTTCTCAACAATTCAAAATCAGATATTTCAAATTGCTCATTGCCAAGAGGAGTTTGTTGTCCGTTGCTAGGACTAAGAGGATGCAAACTTTGAAGAAATCCATTGAACAAAAGACAAACCAAATTGGAGTAGTCATATTCATGTGACACAAATGACCACCACAACCAAAACTATCTGCAATCAATGAGCCAAAAGCAGGAATATATTTAAACATATACATATATAAAAGTAAATTTTATATTTTGAAATATGCAAGGGCATGCAAAAATCTGTTTGTAAGCTAGCTCTTTATACAACACTTCCAGATCTTAAGTCTTCTTCTATAAGCATTCCAACGCTCAACATAAGCAAGCATTCATGCACAATCCATTTTTTAGGTGACCCCTAAAGCTTTTTAAAAAAAACAAAATCTAAAGCTGAGTAACTAAGTAAATGTAGCAGAGACTATTTAAATAGTTGCAAAAACTATCAACAAACCAATAAAACAATGCAAAGATATATTGAATTATTACTACGCAGTCCAAGACAATTTTTAAAAAAAATTTAACTAAAGAACTGACCTAAGAACGCTTTTAAAGTAAATATTCTTACTCAGGATGAACGTTTTTTCTGGACCTCGAGACATTGGCTACCAAATATATTGATCCTTATCTTTAGAATATGTTGCATCTGGAATTTCATGGTAAATGGAGAGTAAATCATCCATGTACTTTATCCATTAAATATCTATATTTAGAAATTTTGAAGAACATGGAAATACCTGTCCGAATGCTACTTCTTTTTACACCACTTGCATGGCTTAGGCCTTCTTCTGTAAGTATTTCAATGCCCAACAGAAGCAACCACCCGGGGGTTATCGATCCATCGGTTCTTCCCGAAACTACAAAAAAAAAGAAAAAGAAAAATTAGTGCATAAGTTGGTGCGCAGTTAAATAATTACACAAGAAAAAGATCATTGTACACACTAATTAGATTCTAAAGCCATAGAATAATCAAACAAGGCATGAAAACTCGAAATAAAGTTTCCAATTTCTATGAACCCATCAAACATGAATTTAAAATAAGAAATTAAATATGGAATCACAACCAAATTTCAAGAATCATGCCATGCTAAAACGCTCAAAGAAAACAAGTTTGAATAAATAAAATATATTGCATACCACACATAACAACCATATCGTGCAAACATATTCATTACAAACAATCAATTAATAAGAGATTTTTTGAATTGCACACAACCTTTGTCTACAAATATATAATACGATACAAAAGGGACAAAACAATTTAAAGCAGAAATCTCATATATGAAAACATCAAATGAATATAACAGGAAGGGACTAAAATAAGACAAATCTTTCCTTTGCACTACCATCAAAAATTATGATAAACACCAATAAAATAACACAAAAATATATCTAATCAAGGAAAGTAAGGGCATCTAAGTTAGATCTCGAGATCTAATTCACCTAAATCTCAAGCTGCCAAAACCAAAAGAATTTCCATATAACAAAGGTAACTGAACCCAGAAATCAAAGCCTTGATCCGACAGAAAATAAAGGAAACATAAAAAAGGATCGCCTGTCAAATTTTGAAACTAAACTCTCCATCTACCCAACAGCAAACACATATGTACGTAAATGACACAAATCAAATCTATTTGGCCTGGGTCAAACTACAACGGATCCCAATTAAATCCATGAAGCAGGATGGCATGAAGGAATCCGAAAGGATATGACAGGGGGAACCGAAAAGGTAGGACAGTGTAACGCAATAATTTTGAAAGAAGATAAAAAGGCAGGAAACTATTCGTAAACAATCCAAAACCGCCATGCACCTACCAATAACAAAGGATTTAAATAAATTTGACAGCGTAACTAACTTAACGAGGCGTGAAAACATCCATCTACCAAATAAAAAACAGCCCACATTAGTGTCACAATAATCACGGGCAATCAAATACGATTGCATAACTGTTGCGTCTATTAACATGCCATATACTAATTGAACGAACCTACCAAATAAATCAGTTCACAAAAAAATCACAATAAGTAATTACAACCCGTAACAACGCCAATACCAAAATTATCCCTAGAAGCGAATCCAATTTACGAACATCATCGTACAAAACCAAAACATAAGTATGGAGGACATTTTTGTCCAGCATGATAAATATATTTATACTCAACGTGATAAATCATATCATTAATTACTAATGCCCTGTACCTTAAATATACCCAGAAACTAACCAAAATTACACCCAAAAGCGTAGAAAAAGAGGGGATATGAATAGAGGGCATTTTCGTCCATTTATGACAAAGTCTCTCCGAAGCCATTAATTTTAACCCCAAATTCCTGGGATACCCCTATAGAATACCTATAATTGCATGGCAAATAACTATACAAACACATAAATACTCACTCGTTCGTGGACTAAACTGTCATACGCTAGTTTTCAAATGTCAATTGCCCACGGCTCTTGTTATGGATAGCTAAGGGTATTTTCATCCACAAGTGGCAAAATGTCTCGAACACCATCAATTTTGGGCCTAAATTCCCACTATACCCCTATAAAACAACTATAATTACATAAAATTTAAATTACAAGAACACGTAAATACCAATTCCTTTGTGGCTTAAACTGTAAATCGCCTCTTCCAAAAGTCAAACTCACCGTGGCTCTTTTAGGGTGGTGGAGGAGGAAAAATTTTAAATGAAACTCGAAGCCAATACGGCACTGACCATCATACATAATACATATGACCATAACATGCATCTAATGGTTAGAGTTTCATTCACGCATGTATGCATGTCTGATTAATCAACTATATCCATCTTAAATTTTTAGGGACAACACCTGTACAACAAATGCTAAAAAAAATGGCATTAAAAAATTAAAAAATAATATCAAACATATATTTGTAACATCAAAAACACAAACATAATACCAATATTTGGCATGAAGTAACTACAAAATACACAGTCTATCCCACGCATCCAATTTTCAAAGTCTTAAGTAGAATAATCCCTATATGGCAACCATATAAAAGAACTGCATTAAAAAAATACTCTAAGCATATAAAAAAAATCTAATAGATATAATAATACCCCTATCTTATTATAAACAAATTATGCAAGACATAATGAAATATACATCAATTTTTCTGAACCAAGCATCATCTCGTAAAGTGGATCTAAAAACCATAGACAAAAATGCAGCAAAACACACCTCCATTTGCAAAACATCATAGAAAACCAAATGGCCACATGAACTAAAATAATTCTTACCAAAGCAATGAATAACCTAGAAAATCTATATCATAAACCTTTAACCAATAAACTAAAAGCTCAATATCCTACATGTATAATACAACAAAAATAACATAATTCCAAATTTGAAAACTAACTACATACCAAATTCATTGTCATGAACTACACAAAATTGAGCAAATAGAAACGAGTTTCAAAATCTCCCAACTACGAAATGGTAACGGCCGAATATAGTTTGGTTCCTCTCATTATTTGACGACAAAGACTATAATTTCTTTGGTCCAAATTTCCACTTACCTACAAAATAAAAATCCACAAAATGCAACAATTAGTAACTATAATATTGTAGATCACATAAAACAGTAACCCCAATATCGCTCATGAGCACAAGAAAATAATATTTGAATGGAAACTACCACTCGGGCACAACAATGACACGACTCCTTATAAAAAATATATATAGCTACACTTCAAATTTAAAGCTTACACTTATATATCAATAGCTCTAAATAACCACTCATAAAAAACACTAAATATCATAAGATACAACCCAAATCCTAGAATTACCATTAACAAAATAAACTTAACAGGAAGTCACGAGGAACGCTATCATTGCTCGCAAAAATTACAACCACCAAACCCCAAAAGAGCAACTAAACACATAGGTCATAGACGGTGGGCAGCGGTGAGAGAGGATTTGTGCTAGAAATGGGTCACGCCAAAAATCACTTAAATCTATGTAAAATTCCATTTATATTGAAAGAAGTTGAAAAGGAAGGTTAAAACGTGCACCAATTAAATTGAATGAAGTTGAAAAGGCATGAACAATTTAACACATGAAAAAAATAAACTTAAAAGGCATGAAACGTTTCATTAAAGGCAAGAAACGCCCCCCTCTTAAATGTAATCCAACTCAAAAGGTAAGAAACGCCCCCCTCTTAAATGTAATCCTACTCAAAAGGCAAGAAACGCCCCCCTCTTAAATGTAATCCATCATACAACCTCAGCCAAAAATGGTATCCATTAACATGCCATAAAGTAATTAAATCAACCTACCAAATAAATCACTACCCATAAATATCACATTAATTATTGACAACCGATAACAATGCAAATACCAAAACTATCCCCAAAAACAAATCTAAATTATGAACATCATAGTACAAAACCGAAACATAAGTATGAAGGACATTTTTGTCCAACGTGATAAATTTATTCATCCTCAATAAGTATCATTAATTACTAAGATCCCATACGTTAAATATCCCCAGAAATTATCCAAAATTACATCAAAACGAGTAGGAAAAGGAGGGATATGAATAGAGGGCATTTTTGTCCACATGTGGCAAAGTGTCTCGGACGCCATTAATTCTGACCCCAAATTCCCGGGATACCCCTATAAAACACATATAATTCATAGAAAATTAACTACATAACCACGTAAATACCCACTCCAGCATGGCATAAAAGGTCATTCACCAGTTGGAAAAAGTCAAACTGCTGCGGCTCTTTTTATGAAGAGATAAGGGTATTTTTGTCCAAAAGTGGCAAAGTGTCTCGGACACCATTAATTTTGGGCTTAAATACCCATTATACCCCAGCAAAATACGAATTATTACATAAAACTTCAATTAAGAAAATACGTAAAAACCCATTTCCCTTGTGGACGAAATTGTAAATTGTACATTGAAAAGTCAACATAAAGTCAAACTCTCTGTGGCTCTTTTAGGGTGGAGGATTTTGGTCTCTCACCCAATAAAATAAAAAAACCGAAATCTCTTAGTAATACCCCTATTCGGGTTGGGTGGGTCGGGTCTGCCCAGGTCATCCAAAACCCGAACCCAGGCCAAATCTTTATTCAGGTTCAAATCTTAAACTTGAACATGACTCATTAGGTCGGGTCGGGTTGGGTTAAGTATTCTCAATATACGCGACCTATGAGGCATCCCTATGGGTATCGACTTCTCTGCCTGAGCTTATAAGCTTTGCCTTGATGTCTTCCCTCTCACCTTCCCTACATGGTTCGTGCCCTTTCTTTGTATATTTTTGGAGGAAGCAGAAACTATTGTCGGATTCAAACAGAACAAAAATAAAATGAAGAGAGACTTCAAAAAAATATGAGACATAAATCAACCTTACCCAGTGTAGAGTGGCCGGCCAGAGTTGGGATTAGGCTTTGCGGCTTCACAAAGCTGGCACCATGTGTCTTCCTAGCTTTGTCGGGAAGGAAATATTCCCTTCTTCACTAGCAACAACAAAATGGAATTGAGGCTGCAGGAAAAAGGCTACTTATTACGGAATAAAGGATTCAGAGAAGGTAAGTGGAGGGCCAATGAGAAAAGCCATTTTTGTACAGTGGTTCAGTTCT
This sequence comes from Saururus chinensis, assembly GCA_035235625.1. Classification (NCBI taxonomy): domain Eukaryota; kingdom Viridiplantae; phylum Streptophyta; class Magnoliopsida; order Piperales; family Saururaceae; genus Saururus; species Saururus chinensis. The sequence continues at coordinate 24,999,747 of CP141143.1, read as the reverse complement.
CCACCTTAACGATAGAAAAAAGGATGGATCAAATTCTATTGAGTCTGACTCATAGTGATCATTTAATCAAAGAACGACTCTGGTTATCAATTGACATTCATATAAAGTATCTAATGAATTATGAGTTCAATAAATTTTGTTTAGCAGAAACACGGATATTCCTTGCTCATTGTCAGACAATCACTTATTCACAAATTTTCTTTTAGTATTGGCACCTGTCATTTGATTATACAAAGAGAATGTTAAGTAGCAAATTTACCATTGCAGTAGCTGTAGCCCTCTGTTTTTTAGATAGAAAATGAAAGTCATAAATTAAACTGATATTGATGCTTCAACTTTTAGTCCATCTAGCTATTTTTTACTCACAGTTGACATTTACTTTAATTTCTATAAGTTTGATATCATGTCATTGTCTATATGGAAGTGCTATCATTGGGTTATTTTTAAACATCACTTGCATCACCATGTAATAAGTAGCAAGGCCAGCTGTTTTTGTGTTAACTTGGAACTAATTAGCCATGCTTGCATAGTCTAGTCAATGCTAATTCGTTCAGCTTAACACATATAGACATGAAAAGTTTTCAATATACACTTTTCGTTGAAATTCTTTAGCTTGCAGTTGTTGATTTTTCTTTGTGACTTGCCTAATCACTTATTTCCTTTTTGTTGCATATTCTAGTAATACTAGGTGAATGTCATCCAATCTTCCATACTTCATTGAATTGAACTATGTTATCTATTTTCTATCCAATATCTACTTAAGTCTTGATATGGAAGGTATCTAATTCTTAAATGTTTTTGGTCTCTGGCTTGAGGCTTTTAATTCAACAAAAATAATAACATCAGTAAGTTACTAATGGCCAAGCAATGGACCTTATGTCCACGTTGTTTGGAGCATATGATTTACCTTGTATCTACCACAACAATGAACCCATGTAGACTATTTTGGAAGTGCCCAAATAAATTATTTATAAGTTTTAATAATACATGGAGAATGTGTTTATACAAAGTTATAAATTAATCAATTTACTAAAGTAATTTTTTTTCAAAGAGGGACTGGTTTGTGGGAAGATGTATTGGTATAATAAGTTTGAAAGAAGTTTTGTTAGTAGTAATATGGGTGCCAAACTACATCATTGTCCATTCACTTTGTTGCAAAGCCTTAGAAGTGTAAATAATGAACCGACGTCGGCAGACCCAACGCTCACTCTAGATCATTTATTTAGGGCAATGACATTTATAGTAGGCTTTATGCTTGCAACTATATTTGGGTTGATATTAGTATCCTTCTTTTGTATATATTTGTTTACTTGCTTTAAATAGTATAAGTTCTGGGAGTTTTTGAGATTATCATGTGCATGCTAACTCATTATTATACTTTAATTAACAAGTGATGATGAGTTTTTTAGTTTCATCTTCACGACTATAAATCTTTCATTTTTTGTACGTAATTTATTTAAACTACTTGTTTGAGAAACAGGGTGATGAGCCTAAATGTGAAACTTTATTTTTTATCTGATTTGAAATCTCGAGATGGAGTCGAATGTCTAGATGGTAGAGCTATCAATACAAGGTAAATATTTTTCTTGTCATGTGAGGAATATGGTACATATGGGAGTAGTACTTCTTCTATTCGTATTCGTTGGTTGTAGATAGTTATTTTTTTTTCTATTTTAGGAGTATTTTGCTACAAGTCACAACAAAAACTTTGCTTCTTGTTGAATTATTTTTAGGTTTGGGGTAGATTTTGTAAAATTCTATTCCTAGTTGACAGTTGGTTCTAGTTGGTTTCCGGCCGGCCATCGACCTTTAAATGTAAGTACTAAACAACTATATATAGAAGGCCGGGTAAATATTACTCCGTCTTTTGTCTTTGTTACATGATATTATCATAATGGGTTGGTGAGTCAACTAAAAGCCAACTCTCTCGAAATTAAAATTTTCAAGTCGGTAACTTCCGAAGTTATTCCAATCGATCATGACTCATTTGGTTAATAATGTTTCTAATTAAGTTCATCATCTTGGCTCTCTGTATGAAAATATTTACTCAACCACCCAAAATCATAACTCAATTAGTTGACACTTGACAATGCTTTTCCAGTAGATAATGCACAAGTTCAAAACAATTACGTCAATATTTGCCAACCATCCAATTTCTTTCTCCTTATTGAGATACCACAGGTAGTAACATGTTGACATCAGCATATTTAACCACGGAGTATGTTGTCTAGGCCCCCCTACTTTATGAGTGTCATAGGACCACCACCGAGTATGAATGGTGGTGCTTTGCGGTCTGACCTAGATTTAAACACAGGCATGGGGTTGATTGATCAAGGGGTAGAACCAGGCTCGGGAAGTGGGCGATCTGAGACATCTTTTCGTCCAAGGTCACAGTGCTGTAATGGATGAGAAACAAAATGATGAGCTAAATTTCTGTTAATAATAGTAACAAAAAATGCATTGTTGTTCAATCACCCATTATAACATGTTGACACTAGATTATGTACGTATCAGTATGTGTTCCAAATCGAAATCAAATTGTTTGGCAGGCTAATAGCCTCTTAACCATGATGAGCAAACATTAAAAATTATACTAACCCGATTAAAGTATGTGAAAGACGCGTCCTTCACCTAAGTACAAATGTGATTGAGCACAACTTTTACCAAAAGAAAAGTTCCAGATGAAAAGAGTTAACCATAATACAAGACAACTATAGCCAACAACCAAAGTAGACAGGCACTAATTGAGCTACAAGTGTATGCAGAATTGCTGCTATAAGCCCTAGTAGAAAGTAGAAGAATGTTGTGACCAAGGTAATTGTTGATGGTCATCCAAGTCAACATTCAAAGTTTTCCAATTCAATGCTGCCTTCGAATATCAAAAACTGTCTTGGAAATGATATTTCTTGGCCAAAGATGCCCGATTATCCAAGCATTGATTCAACTAGCCTAGTAGAAAGATAGCTTGTTTATCAAATTGACTTGATACTACCCCCCCTCAGGCCTCATATATAGGCCTCATCCCATGTATCACCCTTTGATTCTCCCACCTGGTACCCTATTTTCTCTTGTCTTCTTTTGGCATCATCTTATGTATCCCCCCTTGAATCTCCCACCTAATACCCTATTTTTTCATCTCTTCTTTTGCCGACAATGTCTATGTCACCACTAGCAACTTTTGCCTCCTACCTTTCACTTCCCAACCCCGAATCTCCCACCTAGTACCCTATTTTCTCTTTTCTTCTTTTGGCGACAATGTCTATGTCACCACTAGCAACTTTTGCCTCCTACCTCTCACTTCCCAACCCCTCCTCCCCTTCTTACTTTCTTCACTTCCTCACCTTCATTCTCTTCTTCTTCCCTTCCTCTACTTCTTTTTCTTCCTCTTGCAGCCAATGCAATTTGGGCATGGCAAGGGACAAAGGCGCAACTGCGATGGCCACAGCCAGCCAAGATCTGGTCTAGCCAAACAGCCTAGACTAGGGTGGCCATGCTTCCTGCCAAATCTGGGCTAATGATAATATGGTAGTTGAAAATCCCAAACTAGTGCGGTCTTGGTCATGGCATGATTTAGGTTGGTCATGGCCAACATGTAAATAAGTATGCACATTTTGACTTGGCCATGACCAATTCATGATAGTTGCAAGGATGATGAAGATAAAGAAGAAAGAGAAGAGAAGAAAAAGAAAAAGAAGAGGGTTGCAAGGATGAGGAAAAAGAAGAAAGAGAGGAGAAGAAAAAGAAGAAAGGGGAGAAGGAGAAAAAAAGTTGCTGCTGAAGTTAGTGTTGGTTCTTGGAAGGGGCTGATATGGGAAGAAGATAGAGTGTTTTTTTGTTTATTTGGGGTAAATATGGAAGATTTTTATCTATGTTGGAATGTCATAAGGGAGAAATAGGGTACTTAGGAGCTTCTTGGGGTCCATATAGCCCCACTCTAGCAAAAATATCATCTTTATATAAATTTCATTAGAAATGAGTTTTTTTACTAGGGAAGATGACATTCATACTCTACTTTTTCTATACCAAAAGCCTACTTCAACCTTTGATTATATAGAGAAAGTGAACATGCTTGATAATAGAGGGATTCACATTGCCAAGAATCAGAAGATGAAGTAGGCTCTAGTGTAGATAAAATAGAATAGGAAGAAGATGAAGTAGGCTCTAGTGTAGATAAAATAGAATAGGAATATTATTTTCCTTTTACATAAGAATATCTGGGATGTGTCTAGCCTAACTGAGCTCCTTGATTAGAGGCCATGGCCACAGTACATAGTACATAGGGGCACATAGGGGCTTAACATAATACCCTCTCTGTCCCACATTAATAGCTCTATTTAATTTATAATTTATTTTAAAAAAATAATTAATGTTGTTTACTAAATCGCATATAATTTTATCCAACTATTGTATTAAAAGCTCTTTATTTTGGAGGTGTATATGATATGGGCCCCCAATGGCAGATGTAAGAAAAAAAGACAAAGGAAATATCGCTACATAGCATGGTTCCCCAACAACTATGTACTATGTTATGAATTCTATGTTAGACTAGGTGGCCCGTAAAAATGTGGGTTAGGGCCTAAAATTTTTTACTAGCTTTAAATAGGTTGAGCCAAAGGCTAAGAAGTAAAAAGCCTAAAGACCCACCCCCAAGTATAAAAATAGTTATTTTTAAGCTTGTAAGAGATAGAAAAAAGTGGAGGTTATATACTTAAAAGGAAGTTTGAGAGATTTATAGCTATGAAAATAATAATGTTTTGTGAAAGATCTCATTCAAAGGCCAAATGCTTAGGGTCTTATGCCTTATGAATCAAGTAGTAGAACCCTGCTTAAAAGTCATGGATTTTTTATTATAAAATATATGAAAAAAATAAAAGCCCATTGCCCGATCCAAGCCCAATTAGGGTCAGGCTAGGCCGAACTTTTGGAAGCCCATCTAGGTTAAGTGCTCTTCTCCAATTTCAACCCTACTTATGAGTTCGGGTTAGATAAAACATAAAAAGTTAATGTTTATTGATTCAGCCACGTTCTAGCAAGTGAAAAACAAAACAAAAAAGTCGATCTGAACTAGATCAAGACTCTCCACCTCTAGAGTTGTCAATGGGCAACCATTTACCTAACTCACCCCCTTTCCCGATTCAAAATTTGTAGGTTGGTAATTGATAAATGAATAATAGGTAAAATAAGTAAGTAATCTTACCTACCTATTTATTATGAGGATAGGGTATGAGTAACTTCTTATTTATACTCATTTTTATTACCTAAATTATATATTGGATAGGCTTTTAAGAAATATATGGTTTTTAAAAGCCTATCCATACACAATCGCATATGATGCCCAAGGAAAATATATTATATATGGAACATTTGGGAGCATTTTATATTTTTATTATGATATATTGGATAGGCTTTTAAGAACTATATATATATACTTATAATGCAGACTTATGATAGAGAAAACAAAAGAGAATGTTATTAATCTTTTGTATTTTTAAATGTTATGCTTGTAACATAAAATGTGTATCTTAAAGAACAAATATAAAATTTACCCTATATGAATCTCAGTAGGAATCACACTAGGAGAATGAATGATGAGGGAAGGGATTTTGTATTAAGTGAGTAGTGCGAATTTTGTGTTATAGTTATTTTTTGTCATATTTTTTGGTTTTGATAAATACCCAATTTTAACTTTGTAATAGCTGATCAGTAGACTAAGACTTATATACAATTGTGTATAATGAGTCACGGAATTTAAGCTAATGGGATTACTTTTAAGTCTTTATTTTTTCTTATATAAGTTTATATAAAATGTCATATTTTTATTATATTTTTTCATATATATGTAATACTATTTATATCCTTATTAGATAGGCTTTTAAATTAGATTCTTTTTTATTTATTGATTAATTGATTACTTACTCATTTATCCAATAGGTATATAATTATAATAAAAAATATAAATACAATTTTTAAAAGCGGATCACCTTCCCCGCGTCTCTCTCATCTTTCCCTCTCGATTCCTCTGTCCGCCCGCTCCCTCCCTGACTCCACCAAGACATCCGTTGTCTGGTGAATGACTGAGTTCTTCCTTCCCGTCAGAGCTAAGAACACGAGCAGCTCCGGCTCTAAAAAGCTCTAATCTCGACCGTGCGTAAGCTGGATATGTGCCGCATTACGTTTTTTTCAATCCCTATTCAAGCGGTTTCTAAGAATTCTATTCGAATTTGATTGTAGTTTCTTCTTCCTTCGAATGTACAGGGAAAGGGCACGGATCATTGGAGCATGTTGGGAAGATCAAAAGGCAGACGCCAAAGGTGGCGCAGCCGGACAAGAAGAAGAAGAAGAAGAAGGTCCCCGGAGGTAAAGCTTATAAGCCCCGATGCCCAGAAGTAGAGCTTTTTGGCTAACAAATCTGCGTTTTGCATACGACCACTTTTTCCCTCCTCCAAATTGAAAGCCTGTACTGTCCTGATTTGAAGCCTTTTATGTGTTGCGTATGTGTGTTTATGCTAGTGTTGCATATGTGTTAGTTCCCCCGCATACGGAAGTGGACTGGATATCTTGTTCGACTCGTGCTTTTATATGTGAACTCTAAAGATCCACAGCAGTAACCTTCAAGAAATTGCTGTAGAATTGGAGTGGAAGGGGAGAAAACTGGAGGACGGGGAGAAGGAAATTAGTGTTTGAGAGAGGATTTCTTTCTTTCTTTTTTATTGGTAAACGAGAGAGGGTCTCTATCAAACTACTCCTAACTCTTTGATTAATTCTCCAAACTTGATTACAGGAGGAGGGTGCAGCCCCTGTTCTCCCTCCGTCCCATATTAAGTGTCCTATTTGGTTTTTTATTTTGATTAACAAAATAGGACACTTAATATGGGACAGAGAAAATATACAATTCGGGATGCATTGGCCCCTTAACGTGCTTGAAAAAGGTTCTCCTAACCGACTTAGTAAAAGACATGAGAATGATGGAAATTGCGAGCGATCGGCAGAACAAATTAGATTTCAAATATGAATAAAAAAATGACTGTAGGAAAATAAATAAGCAACTAATGGACCTAACTGGGCCAAGCCTTTTTAACTAAGGAGGTCAGATGGTAGGTGACAACATATTACGGTGCTCCACGCCCCTGACCTCGATGAACTTAAACCCCTACAAAATCCCATCACAATTCCTTGTCGTGGGTATGATTCTTGAAGATTGAATTTATAAGGGTATAAAGAATGTTTAGAAATAGAGGAATTATATAGGTACACATGTAATTTAATTATTTTACTCTAGTATCGTTGAATATTATATAACTTTTGTTACATGTCAGAACAATTTCAATAGCATACTCAATTTGTTATGCTTTGTGTATCAAGATCTGTTATAAATTTTGCACTTGGGAGTTTAAATTGAACATCAATTAGAAATGAGCATCACATAAGTTAGATATGAATCTTGGAGTTACACCTTATAATATGCTGTTGATGTGATGTCCTTATTCTATTGTCTTGACCTTGCTGGTTGCTTCTGCTATTTGACAATAATGCTATCTACTGTGTGCTTGGGATTACCCACTTGTAGTATCAGTGCAATTAACCCTACAGATTCGATATGACTTCTGTTTGAATATATTGCCAACGGAAAGAAGCTCTTTCACAATATTTTGGCTTCAGCTTGTGGCCACAAAATTGTTTGACATTGATTATGCTGTCTACTCACAAATGCAAGGTTATATAAATCTCCATGATTGTTTATGTGTGTTTTAACTAATTTAACCTTGATGTGATAATGATTGGACTTGAAGAATATTGCTTCCAGTGTGCTATACACTTCAGAATTTTAATTGTCGTTGCCTTTATTTGAACCATGGTTTTCCATCTCAGCTTGGTGCCACCTTGGTCAGCTGAAAACAAGTTGGAGAGATCAGCAAAGTGACAACAATTGAAGCAAAACATTGAATCACAGAAAGAACAATAGCTTTCTGCTTTTAGAATTTGAGTGTTCTTTACTTATAAAGTTCTTGCTTCTCGCATTTTTTTAAAGAGACCAACAAGATGCGTGTTTCCGTTTTTTTTTTCTTGTTATTGTTGATAAATGCATATGTTTCTTTATTGGAAAGATACTGAGTGTACTGAAATCAATATTTTCCGTTGCTAACTATTTTTGGGGAATGCTAATTCTTTTATTGAAATTAGTGAATGATGATTACTAGCCAGAGAAATGACAAACGTCAACGAGATTAGTTCTACAGAAGTATGAAGTTAAAGATGATTTTGCAAGTGCTGTGCTGTTCTTTTGCACTTTAAGAGTGAGTGTATCCCACGTAGCTTTTGTGTGGTAAACAATTGTTTAACATCATTTTTAAGTTTTTTTAGGGCTGTTGAAGATCATATAGGTTCAGAAGTTTTAGGTATGTGAAGCTAGAGTTATTTACATTTCCTAATATCTTATCATTTCCATAGTAATTTGGGCACACATTGTATACATGATTTTCTTTTCAACAGTTGTTGTTAATGCTTCATGATTGTATTTGTTGTTCATTGAGTTATTGTGCATCCATTTGGATAGCTATTGTTTTTCTTACACAATTGTTTCCTTGAAGCAAAACGATGTGTACAGAAACAGAAATAAATTGTAAATAGCGGTAGACAAGAACCGTGAGCACTCTTCTCTTGAGATGAAATTAGAACCATGTTGGCTCACTAACATGACTTTCTCCTAACGTATTCGGATAAATGAAGGCCTGTTTCTTCAATGCTATTGGTAGCCATCCAGCTATTATCTGATCTGCCCTTGTGAATTTGGAAGAATAATTATCTATTAAGAGCGTAGCATGTTAAATTCCTGGAATTGTTGCATATTTGTCTGATCTGTTTGGGATATGTTTTGTGCATGAATTATTGTGCAAAAGCCCTTTGGATTGAGTTAAAATTCTTGTTTGTTTGCTATAATTTCAGGCATGCATGGTTGTGGATAATGGTGTGCTAGTTGTTTAACTCTGTAGTAGCATGTCTGCCTTTATGTTCAAGATGATGGATGATATGCCCTTGCTTATGAGTAAAGTTTCAGTTTAACTTGCTCTTGGGAAAAAAAATCAGTCTTACTTCTGGTCTTACATAGAGATAATACTCTGTTTATGTAGATATTTTACAAGTGCTTAAGTTTCCTTTGTAAAGTGCTTATGTAGTTTCGATGACTGCTCTGAGGCCCTTTTGGATGGAGGGCTAATTGATTGTCCTATTGTTATAGCTTAACTAGGATGAGTGAATTTTGAAAGGCAATTGATGAAATGTTGTTGTATGAATATTTAGGCTCGTCCTTTAAAGATCCAACTGCATTCAAGTTCTTCCTAGACTCTTGTTTGGAAGAGATCAATGCATGGGGTAGATGTGGAAGTGCTTTGAAGCCAGCTTCTTGGACTCGGGTTATGAAGAAGCTTCAAGATAGTGACTTCAAGATAGAAATGACGCAGAAACAGTTAAGGAATCCATGGGATTACAATAGAAAGAAGTACAATACCTGGAGTGACATCGTCAATACACTCGGTCACAGGTTCAACCCTCTGACCAATACCATGGACTGGCCTAATGATGTATGGGATAACTACATTAAGGTATAATAGCATGCTTCATTTGACATTAGCTGGATTCATTACTTTTATTAGTATACTATCATTTATGTTGATGGAAAACAGGGTCACCCTGATGCCCGTAAATTCAGGAAGTTTGGACTTCAGTACCCGGATGTAATGAGGGCTCTATTTGACCATACAATTACCACTGGGGAGGTTGCGTGGGCTCTGATGTCAAACCGTCCAAGGCCAACGGCTTGTGTTGGTGAGTCCTCCTCACCTAACACAGAAGCTGCAAATCCTGGTAGTGAAGGTGTGGCATGTGATGCATCTGAAGAGGTCGATCCACTCACTCCAGGCAGCTCTAGTTGGAAGAGGTTGAGGCAGTCAACTAGGGATCTTGAAGTTGCCCTTTACCATTTTATAGCAAAGATGGATAGTAGCTTTGGTCCAACTATTATAGCTTGCAATGAAAAGCTGAAGGAGATGGGACTTCCACGAGATGACCCCCATTACATGGCAGCAATTTGCTTGTTTACAAAAGTAGGGGTGAGAGAGCAGTGGATGGCCATTCAAGACTTGGAATTTGAGGTTACGTTGAGATGGATTAAGATGCTGGCCATTAGACATGGCTGTTGGGACTAAACCTGAGTTTAGATGGATTAAGACTGGCTATTAAACATGGCTACCTGACTTTGATAACTAGGATAGAGGTGCTATTATACTTGTGATGTATATGGATTGAGTTCTAGGAGATGTGTGTTCGATGGCATGTATGGATTAGTTTTTGTTGAACTTGTGATGTCTGGATGTTATATTTTTTGAGTTTATGAAACAAGTGTTTAGTGTTGGTTTCTTTGATGACTAGGCATAGAGAAATTTGTGAATAGGAACATAGAGTATACATTTTAAGCATATGCAAAGAATGACACCTTGGCGATGTATTTCCGATAATGTGTTAAGACCAGTTAGCCCACGTACGTGCATCCCACATTCCGTGGAATCTGCTCCTGCCCTTTATTTGGCCATGTTATTCGGCCCTGCGCATCTGCGTAAGTTCACTTTTATCTTATGTATTATAGCTATCGGTAACTTCAGCGATATTCTAAAGTTATCTCATTTTACACCGCATGGGCCAATATAATGGCGATATTAGCGAAAGCTGCCTGCTGGAGATTGATCGGACCCATAGATGGTGCTTCTTCTTAAGGGTTTTTTTTACTTTGCTTTAAGGGTGTTAAGGAGCGAATTTGAATCGAATTTTGGGATTTTTTAAATTGAATTTGACTGTTTTAGTTTTGGTTTGAGTGTGATCAAATTTTTGGGGGTTTAGTTTGTGATTAGTTCGAACAAGAAGTTCGGAGCTCAGAGCTCAAATCCTTCTTTTTTATTTAAATACATAGAAATTCTCATGCAGAAGTAATCTTAGAGACTGAGGGCTTGTTTGTTTAGCTTAATTAGGTCTTAACTGATTAAGTATCTAATAAATAAGTTAAAAGCCGACTTATAAGGTTGTTTGTTTTAAACTTATTTTTTAGCTGATTAAGCTGGAAAATTAAGCCCACGTTATTAAAAAATCCGATGGGTTTAACCGGCTGATTTGGCTGAAAACGGATCGCGATTTCCATCCCTCGCCTCCTTCCCCTCTTCCATCCCTGTGTCCGACTGCGCCTTCCAGCAATTGTCCCCTCCCGACGCCTCCAACCTCCTCAACAGCTCCTGGATAGTCGTCGCTGGTGACTCCTAGGCCCGGCTTTTCGTCCTCTCTCTCCTCAATCTTCTGCTGCCCCCTACACCAACTCTTCCGATTACTGATTATGGGGCTGTACCTGGATGTGTTGGTCCTCAGTTCGGGCCTCTGGCACATGCTCCACTGCACCAACTCTTCCGATTGTGGGGATTCATTGTGGTCCTCAGGGAATCAGTGTTCTCGCTGCTGCCTATCTCGCTGGACTTCGGGACGAAGGGGCTGGTGACTGGCTCAGTTAAAGTTGAAGCGCTCACTCTCATCAATTCCATGTTGAGCTGGAAGAAAATGGCCCCCTCAGCACCATCGAGATTGCTGCTCTGCTCACAAATTTGGTCCCTTTCCTCCGACCATCAAAAGGGCTTTCAGAGGTTAGCATTTCAGTTCTTTGTATTTTTCCTTGATAATGTACTTCCGGTGGACTCTGTCTGTGAATAGATTGTTATTTTCTGATGGTTGATTTATCATACAACTTCATAAATTACCTGTTTAATCTATGTATATAAGTTTAATAACGATCGTTAACAACAGTTTTGCAAATACTGTGAATAACGATGGAGGTAACAACTATAAAATGTTATTAATTATTGTTATTGATATAGCTAGTGCTGAAAGAGAGAGGTAAACGGGCATGAAATGATTTTTTTGAGATGTTGATTATTTCCTACTAATAAAGAAATTGAGCACGGATTAGACACTCTGGCTGTTCATGACAAAAAGAGGCCAATATGTGGACAGCAGGAAGTCTCTTTTGTTCTTCATGGGCAACTGGTACCGGAAGGAGGTAAATTTTGGTTAAAGTTGGACATGGGTTCTTTAATTCTAGCTCTATCATTGCAGAAATTGAACTTCTATATTTTTTCGAATTGGCAAAAACTTGCAAATCTAGTTCGTTTGTCTGTTTTTGCAATACTTTTTTAGTTCCCCGTAGTAGTGGAAGTATGATCTTTACTTCTGTAAGAATCATCTTTACTTCTGTGAGGCATAATTGTGTAAAATATTTGACTATAATTATTGGGTCCTATTCAAGAGGATGAATGTTATAACCATTTAATACAATTATATTTGAGGAAATTTCAAGTTACCCTTTGATATTTACAGTCCTTGTTAATATGATTTGTTTTGTTCTAACTTTATTTGAAAAATAAGCAAGGGAAACGATATATTTGTATTTGGAGAAAAAAATGTTAAGATTTTTTTCAAGTGGTAAAAGATTTGTGCATTGATCTTTCTTTTATAATTGCATTGCAACTTCAGGTACGTAAAAGGCCCTTGAACAAAAAAGAATTGTCAAGAAAGGAAGAGGATATTGTAACAGTCTATGATAATGCCTTTTTAGTTGTCCATGAACCAAAGCTAAGGGTTTGATTCTTTATCACATATACCTTAATTTGTGATGTTGGCAGACTAGTTTCTTGCTAATGCCAGCAGTTTGGATGCATTGCGTTTTTTTTTGTCATGATTTTATCATATCTGATTGCATGTTTGATATACAAGGTTGACCTTACTACCTATGTTGAAAAGCATGAATTCTGTTTCGACGCTGTTTTGGATGAGTATGTAACAAATGATGAGGTACATGCCTCTCTTTTTATATTTGGTATTTCAATGCATTCCTCCTTGTAATGTTTTTTGTGATGAGTATGTAACAACTATTAAGACTCTTCAAACTTCAGTGTCTGTCTTTCTGGTTTTTTGTGCAGTTTAAGGTGGGCATTCAATGTGAGAGCTTTTGTGATGCAGGTTTTACTTAAGAAAAGGAATGGTCAAACAGGTGCGTGGATATCTGGTTCTGCCTATTGGTTTGTAACTTAATGAGGCAACTTTTACTTAAGAAAAGGAATGGTGTCCAAGTTTGCTGCTTGTTTTTGGAAATTTGCGAGCCTTTACATTTATAAGAAACAAATGAGTTTGCATTTCAGGTAGTGGTAAAACATATATCATGCAACCATTGCCACTGAAAGCTGCAGAAGATATTGTTAGGCAATTGCATCAGCCAATCTATCGCTATCAAAGATATAAGTAATGGCTGAGCTACTTTGAGATATATGGCGGTAAACTTTTTGATCTTCTCAGTGATAGAAGGTTAGTGTTACAAATTTCAGTTTTAAATGAGGTATATGGTTTAACTGTTTTGATATATATTTTTTTTTATATTTAGACTTTAGTATATCTGTATAACTATTTATCCGAAGTTATGAACCTCTATGATTGCTTTCATATTTAATAGGGCCATTTTTAAGGATTTTGTAGCAATTAAATAATGACAAATGGCTTTCTGAATTGTTGCAGCATTCAGTTGTAGGAATTAAATAAAGTATGAATGCCATGGTCCATAATTGTTGTTTGGATTATACGTAATTGTTCATATAACGAGTATGCTCTAATGTTTAGTCCATCTAAGTTAATGGATGGCATTCATTGCTCTGTTTAATGGTGGGCCAACAGAGCATTCACTGCTCTGTCTTGTGAAGACATGGGTTGAAGACGATGGTCCGGTTCAACATTTAATTTCTGGACTGGGCTAATAAAACCAGACAGGTCTAATAAAACAGAATTATATATTTGGACCCGGTTCACTAAGATAAAAACTGTATAAGAATTTAAGAAAACCTTATTAGTCTATGACAGCCTTGGTAATGTGAAACCTTATTAGTCTGACAAAACTTTTTCATCTTGTTCTTAGGCTTTTGTGAGCAAAGAGACAAAGCAGGAGTTCGAAAATGTTGGAATATGGCAAGAATAAATGAATGGTCCCTGTCATCAAAAGAATGGAAGACTATTGCTCGTCAATTATGCAAATTAGGAATGGTTGAGGAAGTGTTGAAGCTTTTCGAACTTATTGATAAGGACTGGTGCAAGATTACTGATGTGTTCATTCCTTGTCAAAGAGTTCTGCATTGCTGGACTGACAAGTGTTGGACTGACAAGTCCTGCATTGCTGTATTAATGTCATTTAAGAGTTAAGTATTTTTGTACTATCAAATGATAATTGACTTTTGTATGTCTTTGTGTTCTGTCAGCACTAGTTCTACAATCTACTGGAGGTGGAGCAATCCTTGATGATTGTAACTTCCATGAGTCTGTCCAGCTTGACAGTTTTGATTTGGACCAGATTTTGACAATCCTCTATTAACTACAGTAACATAATTAGTCAATTAAAACCAAAATTATGTTTTATCAGTTGCTTTGAACATATTGGACACTTAAACGCTTTAACAAAAAGCTTCTTTTTTATAGCTTAAGCATTTTATATGTATCTAAATTGATTTATGGTCATTGATAGTTCACAGAAGAAGGCCATATATTTGTCCAAAGTGCATTTAGCCAAAAACTTGAAAATGGTTTCAGATAGTAAAGCTGAAGAAAGCTTAACTAGAGGAAAATTGGGTGACGCAGAATGCGACAACCTATGGTTATGAGGCAGTCGATGACAGTAATTATTGAGATGCTTTTAAGCTACTACAATCAAAAGAATATTGTGCAGTTCTTGATGAATCTTCAGTTACTATTAGTTTGATTGTAATGAAAATGAAAAATAGATGTTTATTATACAAGGATTGTAGAAGTAAAAACAGAAAATAAGAAAAAAATGTTGGCCTTGAATGGATGTTTAGCGGTGATCTTAAAAATTGTCGTTATTACATTTTAAAAAAAGCCGCTAAATCTGCCATATGAAAGCTCACTTATGAATTGAAAATGCAAGTTGTAGTTTTTGATCATTTATGAACGTCCTAACCAGTTTTTAATGTTTATAATTCATATTTATGAATTAAACTGAATAGAAGCGAGTTACAGTTCTTCACATGTTTACCGAAAAAAGAGATCATTTATAAACGTCCCTCGATTCCGATTTAAATTCAGCTAATTCAGCTCCAGATTCAGTTTCAGATTAGCTAATTCAGTTTTAGATTCAACTAAATCAAATAATTAGCTTTTCAGCTAATTAAGATAACTTTTCAGATTCAGATTCAGCCGAAACAAACGGACCCTGAATGAAGCCTTAGGGTCCGTTTGTTTCGGCTGAATCTTAATTTAATAAGTTATCTTAATTAGCTGAAAAATTGATTATCAGATTTAACTAAATTTGAAACTGAATTTGGAGCTGAATTAGCTGAATTTAAAGCTAAATTAGCTGAATCTAAATTTGAATCTTATTATTATCAATCAAGTTCAATACAATTGTTATAAAAAATTATAAAAAAGTCAAATAAAATTATACTAGACCCTTACTTCTCCAAATACAGCATGCAACACAGTAATATGTTTTGCTTCATCAAGTTTAGCTTCACTAGCAAATACATTCAACTCATCTTTTATTTGTTGATTTACAATATCTTAAACATTTTTCAAATCCTTTGGAAGTGGGCTTGTTGCACTGTTTGATACACATAGAAAGACCCGCATGCCAGAAAAATGAGAAAAAATTAGCTAAAAATTGCCTGGTATTTGCTGCCTTGCCGAAGAATCTGCATGACATGTACAAAAATCAGAAACTTGTATCCAACATTGGAAGTGAAATAATCTGATAATCTCAAACTTGTCTCCAACTTGTAACTGCAAAAAAATCATAACGGTTGGCAAGCAAATTTAAGCATTTGAAACTTATGACTCATATAAGATTCTGGAAATATGTTGTACCTCTAAAAAAACACATGTATCCCATGAGTCCCTGTATTGGTCATAGCGTGGAGCAACTGTCATGACACAGTTTCCTCTGGCCTAAGGAAAGATTAGTAATATATGGATTAGTTACATGCTAGAGAAACTTATTAGATGACTTGAAAAAATACATAGATAGTTCAAAATCCTACAGAATGTAGTTGTAATTACCACCATGGCAGGGGGAAGGCCTCCAAGAACATCACCAAGCCCCCCAGTTTTGCTCCATGGAGCAACCTCAGCCGCAACAAAAATCACATTTATTCCACCATCACATTCAAATGCCAACTAAAAAATGCACGAAAAAGTAATAAAGTGGTAGAGCAGCTCTGCATATTTGCCACTTAAAGCATAGATACACTTCTAAACTACAATTGTTAAAAATATTAAAAAAGACATCTTTAATTCATGAACTAATTGAAAAAAAGCACATTTATATAACATGATTGCTCTGAAGAAGAACAAACAGAAAGTTTACCCTGAGGAAGAGGATGTGCTAGATGCATTAGACGTATTAGACCATGGAGGTGGTTCAGTGATATTTTTGGCATTATGAATGAAAGAATTCTCTGCTGATGCACTGGTGGAAAATATTTGCTTCCTGTTTTCATGAGCCTTGAGGTTCTGCAGTGATATATCTAGCTCAATACAAATGTCCAACAACTCTGGAATTGAATTTGATGTGTCTAAAAAGATCGAAGTGATGGGCATAGGATTCAAGGTACTCCTTTACTTGGTTGCCACTGGGGAACATTTCTTGCACGGTGGGAGGCCATGGGAAGTCTGATATCCGATAGTAGTCCCTAAATAATCATCCTTATCATAAAAAAAATCATAGGCATAAATCATCCATCATAAAAAAAAACCTAACTTTAAAAACGAAGCCTTTTAGAGACTACTACATCACAACTTATAAATCCACTGGCAAAATCACAAGACTGCATCAAAATACGAAATTACAGCCAAATTGAGTCCAAACAAATCAATAAAAAAAGAGGAAAAATTGGTTTGCCGACAATGCTCTATCCACTAGAACCGATCATCATAGGGGAGCTTTGCAATGTGGGGAACAAAAAGTATAATAAAAAAATTCCCAGACCCTTGATATAACCAACAAGATTGAGAGGAGAAGATATACAAGCAACGGAGAAAAAGAAAATGCATATACAACACTCTACCTGAAGCACCAGATACAAAATTTCTAGACATTCTCATGTTCTCCAGAGGACTTGCCCTCCCAGGAGAGCTTTTTGTCTCTCCTTCTAACCTTCTTTTTCTTTCTAATCCAATATTCCTATGATTACCAATAGAAAACCTAGAATCACTATCTATCCTGTCCTCTATATGTGATTGGCTATCCCATCGGAAGCTCCATGATGGAGAATATCTAATGTTCCCATTAGTAGATTCCACACTGATTCTTTTTTATACAGTTCTGTCCCTTGCCACAACACATCAAACATAGCCCATGATGGATCATATATACAGAAAGAACTGCAGCTGTTTCAGGGCAGCAATGCCAGCTACATGTCCCTCTTCAACAATTTGTTGCACATTGCTCCATGAACAACCTCTTCCTTAAAGAAGGCCCTGTGAATATACATAGCAGACATATTTAGATAATACAATAAGCACACAACTAAAATGACTGATTGCAACATTCTAATTAAAAGGCCACAAGGGCTGAGGAGAAGATATAGTCAACCTATGGTATATAATGAAGAAAAAGTAAAGGGAAAGCACAGATTGACAGACAAAATTAGATAATTTTAATAATATGCTTCAGCTCCAAATGATGGCATCAAAATACAACCTTCAAAAAGAAGCAGAAAATAATTCCTAATATTAAAATAAAACATAAATAAGCAGCTGCTAATTCTAGTAAAAGATATCAGCTACTAAGAACCTAAATCGAATGAAGAAGCACATTCATTGCCACATTCAAGAGATATCAGGCATCCACCTCGTGTAGAATTTATACCTCTACATAAGAAACAGTTCGGAATTTTTATTGTTGTGTGCACATGTAAAGCTATCCAAAACACGGGCATTGCAAATCATATTAGGACATGAAGCTATATTTGACAAACAAACGCTCTATTTGACAAGGAAAACTCTAATCTGCAATACAGGACAAAGAGTCAGAAATTGATAAATCAATGAGTTTAGGTTATATTACACTTTCAAAAGAACACAAATTTTGTACCACCAGATTATGCCTTCCATTTACTGGATGTCAATAATATTTAGGTAGATAACCACTTAGGTGAACAAAAACAAATAAAGATAGCTACATGATAAACTTAATCTCAAACATAACTAGTAAATATGTCTAAGCAGGAACATCATTAGAAACTGCTCATTTCATATATTTTACAATCATGACAGACTGGCAGTTTTCCTGCGTTCTTGTGTGGTCATTCTATTATGATTCTCGGTAATATTCACATCTATACAACACTCATCTTGTGTATATGGGATTTCCTTATTGCCCAACATTCCGTGTCATACAACATTACAGTTTCCCAATACACTGTTGCATGGTGCAGAATATTAATAACGATTAGAGGCCAAAATAAAGATACGTAATTTATACAAATGCAGCTCTAATTCGTGGTAAGGAATG
The DNA here is from genome assembly GCA_035235625.1 of Saururus chinensis. Lineage (NCBI taxonomy): Eukaryota > Viridiplantae > Streptophyta > Magnoliopsida > Piperales > Saururaceae > Saururus > Saururus chinensis. Next base: position 24,981,155 of record CP141143.1, on the reverse strand, counting down.
AATATAACAAAATGCTCAACTGCTGCTCATTTATTTCTTGTAAGGACATCTTCTTTGTCATTACTACTTGCTAGAATACCACCAAAATAACAAACTAACATTTGTGTCCACGAATTAGTATGCTTACCCACTGCAAAAGCAACTGAAGGGACTGCTTTCTGTCGTACATGTTTAACTATCATTTTATAATGCAGAAGTCGGTGAATTATAATAAGCATTTTGTGTGGGGAGAGGAAGAAAAAAGTTTCAATTGACAAGGGAAATGTGTTATCCTTCAAGATTATGGAGTGAGGTCTGACAGCCATTTTTGCTCGCCTCCGGACATCCACCTCAAGGGTATTTGGTCGGCTTAAGGCAATTATTAATTAGTTATCCATGAAGAAATAAAGCAAGCAAAAACCTAAAAAATGAAAGGCAATGCAAAAGCAGTACATTTTCTAATGAAAAACGAAAGGTGATGCTACCTGATTGCTGAAAGGAACACAAATCGGCGATGTGGATGTTAATCGGTGGCGAGAAAAATTAGGGCTTTTGAATATTGTTGAGTGACAAAAGCAGTAGATATGAGATCTGAGATTCGAAGGTGAGCCAGACGAACCTGGGGAGATGCCTCAGAGATAGTTTCTCGGCGAGTGACGGAGAACGGAGAGTAGATGAGGAGGGGCATAAACAGGAGATGATAGAGGAGGGTCTCGGTGAGTGACGGAGGTGCAGCGACAACCTTGGAGAGGAGAGGAATGGAGGGTGTGAGAGCAGGTAGAGAGGAGAGTCGGAGGCGGTGAAATGGAACGACCACCGCTTCAGCCTCTAGCAGCAACGAGGGCAGACGACCCCCGGTCGAGGGAGGGACAGGCTTCGAACTTCGAATTTAGCATATCAGCCGGGCAAATACATTTGATCCCCGGGTTATAAAAACACATAACCTGATTTTTACGCTTAATCAGCTCAAAATTTAGCTCGTAATAAACAGTCAAAAAAGTCGGTTTTTGACTGGCTTTTAATTGACTTAATTAATTAAGACTTAATTAAGGTAAACAAACAGACCTTAAATCATATAATTAAATTTTCAATTAATTAAGATAAGATTCAGCCTAAACAAATGGACCCCTAGTCTGTTGAATCAGTTCGTCTGTTTGGTTTGCCCAGGACCGTGGCCATAGTATGTTTGGTTTGTCCGCTTGGTTTCGATAGAAGGATCATTGGTATCATAGAAGACATCTTTTCTTGTACTATGAATGAGCACAAAAAAGAACTAAGATGTTCATTGGCGAGAGAACATACTGGTCTATATAAAGTCTCTTAGAAGTTAGAGTTGTAAAGGAATAAAGTAAATCTGGAGCTACATTAACTGAATCTAAATCTGAATCTCATTATCATTAATAAAGTTTAATACAAATGTTATAAAAAATTATAAAGAAAGCCAACTAGGTCAACAATACCAAGCACATGAATTGATCGGACAAAGCAAGTCGGACGTACGTGAGAGGCGGCTCTTCCCTCTCCCTGCTTCCGCAGCCCAGTTGTCTGCATGGGCTCTCCCCCCACCTAGGGCGGCAATTCTTCGGAGCGGATTCTTCGTCTGGAGAGTGCAGCTCCAGCTCTCTCTCGCTCTTCTCCTTTTGGCCGCCAAAAGAGAAATGGGCAGAGCCAAGGCCGACCGACCTATCAGTTGCTTCACTTCTTCCGGCGACTACTTCGCCGCGTTGTCTCACGACGGAGTCGTTAAGGTCCATTCTTTGTTTTCTTGGTGTCCTCTTTTCCCTTTCGTCTGTTCTATCCTCGGGATTGGTTTGTTGGTCTTTATGCTTTGATTTATTTGGTGAAAGGTATTGCATTTACAGTTCCTGCCCTGCAAGAGTGGGGAAAAATTATGATACTTTCTTTTGGTCCAAGTTGTGAACTGATTTGAAAACTTTTCTATGATGGGTGTTCTTCCATTGGCTAGAACTTGATTAGGTTTTGGCTAATTCAGTATTTGGAAATGGCGTATGGCTGCTATTGAAGATGGTGATCAGTGGATTGCTGGATGACATTGTACTTTGTAGTTAAAACTCACCGGATGAGATTAGCACACAAAAAATCATTCTTTGTATGACCGCTACATTTTATCGCATCCATAGTCTCATATTGTCGAGGCTCCATCTCCTGGATCGAATATTTGTATCCAAGTATTCAACATGTGTGAACAATGATAAATAAGTTTAGCAGCACTTTTTTCTTGTTCTGATGGAATTCTTGCTATGCAAGAGTTTCGACTTTTATGACATCTTGAGTTGTCAATAATACTTCCAGAGACCTCAATGTATTGTTGCTGACAAAGTGTGTCTGATTAACTACCTTGGTTTTTTCAAGGTCATACGGAAATGCTCAGAGATATGGCCATCTCTCCTTGTCTTTTCGAAGTCACCTGATGTAGTTTATGATTGTGGTTATTTAAGAATAAATTATGTGATACTCCTATTACTTGTCTTTAATTTTCTTGTTGATGTCTTTGTGGTTGCAGGTATGGAACACTGGTAGTGGAAAGCTGTTGGCAGAGTGGAAGGACCTAGATATCAAAGTGGATGGGAGCTACTCTTGTATGGCGTGTAGCTTCACTGGAAAGAAGGTACAGTGTCTGTCAAATTCCACTGTCTTATGTTCTTGGATATGTTTTCCTTTTTATATTAATTTGTTATGTTCTATTTGTTTCAGAGAAAAAAAGATAATGGAACTCTTCTACTTGGTCTTGGTACAAATTCAGGTGATGTTTTGGCTATAAACGTTTTTAGCAATGAGAGGAGGTGGATTTCTAGGAGTCACCATCCAGGGTAAGACAATTTATTTCAGTATCTAATGTGCAGATTCATCAATAGCAATTACTTAAAAATTTAGGCGCGTTGGATACCGACAAAATGGCTCATTATGTCAGGTTAATATTACATGTCTAGATTAAGGTCTCTTATCGCTTATTATGTGCAAACTTGTGTATTATCTGTTTGACTGACTGCAATAGTCTGCACTAGTTTGTCATGCCTAACATCTTGTGATAATTTAGATGGGACAACACCTTTGGTTGACTTCCTTTTAATCCTCAATATCTTAGGTGTTTCCATGTCAGTTTGTTTGCTTTAGTTTCTTTATGTTATGTGTGAATTCTATCACTCTTTATGGTCCTATGTTGCCATTTCTCAGTGGAACTACAACTATGTTATATTCAAGTAAAGGATGTAAGCTTCATGCTGCTGGTGCTGATGGAATGGTCTCTGAGTTTGATGCTAAAACTGGAGAATTGTTGTCAGAAATGAAGGCTTCAAAAAATCCCATAACTACTTTAGCTATTTCTCTTGGTTAGTATCAGTTATGTTACACATCATTAGTTTTCTTGAATATAAATGATCAATGGTTGCTCCCATGTGGTTAGTTTGACTGGTTATGTTCCATTTTCTTTGAAATGCTTTCTTTACTTTCCTTTTTTTTGGCATATTACAGATGGGAAGCTATTAGCTGTGGCAAGCCGTAAGATACATATTTTCAGCCTTGTAAGCAAAAAAGAGCTGCAAAAAATTTCCCCTGATGTTAGTTGCTAAATTCATCTTCATGTGATTGTGCTGTTCAAGTAGTTTTTTTTACTTCTTCTTATTAAACATTTAGGTACTTTCTTAGCAGATTTCATTGCAGCATATTGCTGTAGCTGATAATGGGCTTATAGTGTCATCTGGATTGGGTGAAAAGCAACTTCATATATGGGAATGGGATCAAAGCAACAGAATTGGAAAGATGAGAAATACTCTTTCAATGCAAAGTGTGCCAATCATGCTGGAATATTGTTCTGACAAGGAGGAAGGAGTTGACATTATCCTTTCTGTTTCAGAAAAAGGTGTTGCCTACTTGTGGAACTTGATGTCAGCAGAAGATATGAGACCGTCCAAGATTAAGGTTAAATCTGTAGAAGCAGAAACAGGGCAGGAAAAGAGTCACAAAAAAAGTCGCTTTCCTGTGATTGCAGCATGTTTACATAAAGTTGCTGCAGATCAGGTTTCAGTACGCATTGTCTATGGTTCTCCAGCAAGTCCACAATTTAGTCTTGTTGATGTTGACTCTTTTGGGGAAGACATTTATCTAATTGCTTCAGATGAAGTATCAAACCTTGAATCAATTAATCAAGGCCTTGAAGAAAATGGGGACTCTAAACTGAGAGGTAGGGTGTCACACATTTATCACCTCCTTCTTGTTGGGATGATGGGGAGTTAAAAGTTCACTACCTCTGACAAAGCTTTTATGACTTTAACTAGGTGATAAAAGCCAAAAGAAAAGAGATGGAAAAAAGCGACCCGCAAGTGACCCAGATCCTGAGCAGTCCAATAATAATGTTGACTCTGGTTAGTAAATGGTCATGATGTTGACATTTAATCACATGTTCATGCAAATAAATTTTCAGCTGGTTGCAGTCATGGAGGTGAACTCTATGCTGAACCCTCTTTGTCAGCCATATGGGAGCTCCATGGAGGTGGGACCAAGAGCGATAAAAAGCTGTACATAGATTAGAGATACTAGCCACTAGGGTTCACACAGAAGTTGGTCCAGTTCTGATGCGTGAGCCCTTTCTTACCCATCACATGAACTTTCAGCTTTCACAGAGCTAGATGATATGGTTGCATATCAAATGAAATGAAATTCTGTGGACCACCTATTTTTAGGTTTTTGTCTCACTCCCATGACATTCTATGGGCGCAATAGCCTTTGCATAGAGCTCTTAGTGAGATTGCTTACAGGACATTAAATTCCAATGTATTATAGCTTGTTGTAGGTTCAATAGTACTTTCTATTCCTAGTCATATTCGCCTTGATTTGCAAGAAAATTACTTGTTAGAAATGGGTCTATAATTGTTAACTACGTATCATTTTAAGAATATCAGAGATAGATTTGCCATGTCTCTAAGTGTCTCGAAGTGGTTGTTCTGTTTGTTTTTGTTATTCCCTCTTTCTTTTGCTCAATAAAATTTTCAATTATATAAAAAAAAAGTGATCATCCTAATCAAGAAAATAGTTGAGTAGATTAATTGAGGGAATATTTGTTGTTTTAAGGGTCAAGTTGGGACTGTAGTTCTTGGGAAAAGTTTTACTTGACGATTGAGTTATTATTACCTTGTCATATACTCCCTCCGTCTTATATTAATAGCTACATTTGAAAAAATATTGATTTTTATTAAATAGTGAAACCCACATCTAAGAGAAGGAAAAATAAACTTATGATACTTTTTTTTAAGTACTCAACCACTTAAGTTTAACAAAATGGAGCTATTAATATGGAACAAACTTTTTTGCCAAATGGAGCTATTAATTTAGGACGGAGGGAGTATTTACTTTCATGAGTGTGAATTGTTACTAACTTGATTTTCATTTATTTTGCTATTGCTATCTAGACATTTTGGATGAGCCACATACCCAATATGATATGAATGAACCAACAATGGGTGAGAAGCTTTCAGCGTTAAGTTTATTGGAAGAAGATGCAAGAAAAAGTCCTGAAAAGCAGAACCATTCTTTGGACCTGAAGCCTCCAAGTGCAGATTCAGTTCATGTGTTACTAAAGCAAGCTCTTCATGCTGATGATCGTGCACTTCTGTTAGACTGTTTGTATACGCAGGATGAAAAGGTTTTCTTCTTCTGTTACATTATCTTATCATCTATCATTTAGGTCGTGCAGAATGTCTAAACCAAGGCCAAGTGATCACTGCTTAAGGACTTGGCAATATCAATTTGTGGAGTGGGTTTTGGTGAATCATTTTTCTGATAAAGTGAAACATTAGGAATCTCTAATCCATAGATGGTGAGCGCTGGTATTTGTTTTTACATTGATGATGTGTGGCTTTCAGAGGTATAGTGTTCTTTTTATGTTGAACCACCTGGACCTGACATCTACACCTTGGATTTCTAGGGTTAGGTGGAGGGAAACCTTGACCCTTTCCCCCCTTGACTCTCTTCCAGTTCTCTCTACTGCTCTAGTTACTATAGCTAGCTTCTTTGTGGGTACCTGAACACCGAACACAACCCCCCCCCCCAGCCCTTGTATTTGTAAACTAATGAAATTTCACCTGTCTAGAGTGTCGTTACCCTATATTTTGGTGACACTTAGTCATTTTCCAATTTGGGGGGGATTGAATCTCCCGCCTGCCCCATCTATTAATTTTTTTCATATATATATATATATATATATATATATATATATATATATATATATATATATATATATATATATATATGCTGAGGCAGTTAGGTTTCTTTTCTTCTTAAAAAACATTTACTTGTTGCATGGCTGGTGCTTAGTGATATGGTTGTGGCTTGCAGGTCATTGCTAAATCCACATCATTGTTGAATCCATCCGATGTCCTCAAGCTTTTGAACTCTCTTGTGTCCCTTATCCAGTCAAGGTAAAATTTTATATTATAATTATTATCTGTAGCCATTTCTAGTGAATTCATGATTTTATCTTGATTGAAATTTAGCATCAAATGAAACCCCATGTATTGCGTGATTGTTTCCCCCTTTTAAGAAGCCCTTTCTGTTTAAGCTTATTGGCCATTTGTTGCACTGCTTTCACAGGGGTGCTGTGCTGGCTTGTGCTATACCTTGGCTAAGAAGTTTACTGCTTCAGCATGCTAGTAGTATAATGTCACAAGATTCTTCTCTATTCGCACTCAACTCTGTGTATCAGGTGAAGATTGAGGACTTGCTGATTACCTCATAGGTCCCTTCAATTCTAAGAGTAATATGTTTTAGTTTTTTGGGTTCTAGGTTAAACACTTCGCTTTAGTTGTTTTGCATTTATTGGATGATATTTCTCAAAAAGAAAAGCAAAATAGGAGGTCAAGCTAAGCCATTCCCCCCAATATAAAAGGAAGAGGAAAAGAGATGTATGTTATTGTGTTTATTGCCTTTGCCTTGCAGCTTGTTGAATCTAGAACTGCTACATACAAATCAGCTCTCCAGCTATGCAGCTCTATAGACTACCTTTTTGCTGGGGTGAGTATTTCCTTACCAACATAGCTTGTCTCAGCAGTTGTGTGTTCTCTTCCTGATCTTCAAAATGCCCATCCCCCTCTTGTAGGTCTCTGATGAACAGGCTGATGATGAGAGCCCAATCGCTCCCATTATCTATGAAGACGACGACAGTAGTGATGAGGAACATTTGGCGGATGCTATGGAGACAGAGGAAGGCAGCGAAGGAGAAGTTGAGGATCCAGAGAGTGTTCCTGATGATGAATTTGATGAGATGAGTGATGAGGACTAGATTTTTCGATGAAACTGCCCTGCAAATTGACTTGCACTCACTGTTTGGATCGAGTGCTCAAATTTTGACTTGCAATTTTGCCTTGTACTGTATGTACTATATTTATCTAGGGCTATCAATAGTACTCATTTAGCCGGCCCACCTGTTCCGCCAAACTCAGGGTAAATAATATAAATATGGGTAATGGGTAAAATAATTGGGTAATTTTACCCAATTTTTTTAATTTGGTGTTGTATAGATAGCCTGTCCACACCTGATACCAGAATCATATACTCCACACCTGTTGCTCTAAGATCACCTTTTTACGTTTGTTTTGAGGCTAATGCTAATTGGCTATCTCATGTCACTACCCTTCACCTGCTCTGGAGTTCCTCCTTTCATAACTGTGGTTAATTTGTTTTGTCTACTATTGTTGTTCATACTTCACAGTAGATTAGATATCTTAGTTGTTGTAGTAAAATATCATGCAATTAAAGGGCATTCTTGGAATTGTTTGTTGGAAGAAGAGTTACTTGGAATATGTTTCTAATGAGAGAAGTCTAATTATAGTTTCACTTCACGTAGGAAAGTCGATTTTTGGTTAGAGGTCATTTACCTCAAGTAGGAAAGTTGATTTTTGGTTAGAGGTCATTTACCTGATACCACTTGTTTGTTTGTTTGATGGGTAGGGTTGAGTAATAGGTAAGATGAGAGTGAAAATTAAGAAGCATATATGGGGGTGGGTTATGCTTTACCTGACTTGTTGACGACCCTAAATCTATCAATGCATTGTGTTTTTTCAATCCTTCGTGGTGTTAGAAAAATGTACGTTACATTAATGCGAGTGGTTGTACCATTTCTCATCGAGATTATTTACTGTTTTTGACATGTATGATGTGTGGGTGTTGCACATGTCAGGAATAGGCGAAGTGATATGGTATTGTAAGAGCGAGGTTACCTTGCCCTTTATGATTAATAAAAAATGTATATCATCCAGTGGTGGATCTATGTTGTAAGGTGGGTTTTCAAAATTTTGAAACACTATGCTGTCAACCAATAGGCTGGATAAGAAATATAACCATGAAATAGTTCATTGATCGCCTTTTAAAAAAAAGCTTGACCACTAGGCCGACTCAGTTAAACATATAGTTTAACCTGATTAGAAGTAACAACCCAACCTGATTATATAAGTTGGTTAAGCCTAACGGAACATAAGACCCATTTGCATTGGTTAAAGACTAAACTTAACCCAATTAAACCATAGCCCAAAAATTTAGGTAAAATAAGACCTGCAGACCACGAGAAGGCAATCTCCATCAATATCTTATGTTTCAGGTCTTCACCCAATTTCCCTCAACTTGAATCTGCCTCTTCCTTGGCGGCTATTCCTTCTCCAATTTGTCGTCACTCATGACTCATGTACCTCCCCCTTGTATTCATTTTAACCCTTTAAAATCTTAAGAAATTTTTTTTTATACAAAAACTCCCTCCTATTAAATAAGTTTCATATTTGGTTTTTCAAAATGAACTAAAATTAGTTTGTTTTCAAAAACCAAATAGGACACATATTCTAAGGATGGAGTGTAACGCCCCGGAATTTCTATGTTTGGAAATTTGGGCATTTGAACCCATTAGCGAGGTTTAAGGCCTATTAAAATTTTCTTAAGATTAGACTATTTTGAGCATTATTCGTCAAGAAAAGCCTTAAGACATTTGTTAGGGCTCGATAAGACGAACGTATCGAGCCCAAGAACTTGTCAAATGGACACTGGGTTAGTGGGCTATGGCATTGGGAAGCGTGCTATAGGTGGGACCCACCTTAAGTTTGCGAGAAAATATACCCTTGTGTGGTCTTGTTTGAAAGGGCTCGTCGATACGAGTCCAACAGTATGAAGATCGCATGATTCCATATTCGGGGTAAGGAGTTACGCACGTTTAAAGTTTTAATTTTCATTTTGAATTTAAAAAACAAAAATTAATATATATATATATATATATATATATATATATATATATATAATAAAATAAAAGGGGCGTCAGGCCGACGCTGGCCGCTAACGCATCTTGGTGTCGGCTTGTGGCCGATGCGGTGCGTCGGCCCCACTGTCGCTTTGCCAGGTGCGAACTCTGTGCGGAAGGCCTTCCTTTGGCTAGCCTGCGGCTTTGGTTGCGGTCCGCCGGATGCACGACACATGTTGCGCATCCAGTGGCTCCGTTTGGGTATTTAAGGGGGAAGGGTGGGTGAAGTGCAACACGCCCCACCCCTTCTTCCACTCCTTTCCTTCCTATAAACGCACGTTTATAAATTTAAACGTGCGTTTCTCCATCATTTCTTGCCCATTTTTACCCGTTTAAAAACTGATTTTACCTAAATTGAGTGTGCCCGATGTCGTGAGAGGGTCTGTTCTTCGAGATAACCTCTCTAAAAGGTAAAAACATCCCAAGGCAAGAGGAGGCCCTGTTCGCCGCACCCGAGCCAGGTGAAGAGACTGTCCTAACGCAAGGGGAGGTTCTGCCCGCCTCACCCGAGCCGATCGAGGAAACTACCTCTACGCAAGGGGAGGTGTCGCCCACCACTTTTAAGCCGACTACAAACGTAGGCCTAACGAGGGTAGGTGGTTTTAAGCTCTACATCTGTGCTATGACTAGGCGATGTATTTTATAATTCATTTATGATAAATATGATTTTGAAAATAGAAGATATTTATTAGGGGTCGGGCGAACGCTAAGATAGTAGCGTATCATACACCTCTACGATGGAATTTATCGTGACGCGAGCTTTAATGATAATATTGTTTACGAACGTTTTGACCCGATTTCAAGGGTAGTTATTTAGTATAAAGCCCAAAAACTACGATCGGTTTTGAAGGGTAGCTATTTGGTATAAAGCCCAAAAGCTATCAGAGTTATGACTCCTAGGTACCGCCGATTATGGCATATGGTGCGCCCATGAAGTTGGATATCGTGGGAAGATCTTCTTCATTCTGATCACGTCACCCCATGAGCACGGGTGTATGTCGCTCGGGTATCAGTGACATTCTGTAAATGATGATTTATCCGATTTTGATTTATTTATCGGATTATGGCTACGAATGAATTATCTGAATTTAACGGATTCTGCGAAAAACTATTTTTGTCTACTTTTTATCGAAGAAATGTGTTGAATTCTGTTAGTCGATAATGTTGATCTAAATACGACGTTGTATTGTGAATATTTTATACATCTTTATTTATGCTTTATGTTTTAGCATGTTAATAGAATTTAATCCTAACTACTGAGTATAATTATACTCACCCACCCCTAGACGCCGTAGGTTTGGACGACAAAGATATTATTCTCGAGGGTTGCTCATAGACTTCAAGGAATCTATGTTTTATCACATTCTTTTATGTATTAATTTTGTTGTGCCCGACTTTGATTTTGTTAAGGCACGATAAGCCTTATTTTGTAAAAAATTTGTAATTACCTAAATTAATGGATGGTTACTCTTCTGTGCACGGTTGATCTTGGCCCGTTTATTACTACGAATTGTCGGGGCTCCGACCTTTAAAGTAATTTAGAAAGTCGGGGCGTAACATGGAGGGAGTATATTTTTTTTAGACATGAGACTTCTCTCATAATGCAAGACTGAGTTTGTATGTAGATGCTTGTTTAAGGTGTCCCCTTTTTTATATTTTTATATTGGTGGGAAAACGGGACCAATATAATTTAGTCTTCAAAATTGATTCATTTGTTTTGCATATTTGCGAAGATATATTTGAAAACTTGTATTCACATTGTTTTATCACTTTAAAATTTTAAGCATAAATAGAAAGACTGCTTTTGATAACAACATTGCTAACTTGAAGTTTTGCAGTTGTATTTATCTCTTGTGGTCGGTCTTAATGACCGTAATTGTAGTTTCAAGTTAATTGAACATCAACTCTGAAAACTCCATGGAAAAACTAGGGGCACTGCTGAATGGTCGGATCTGCGACGAGTGTGGTTGTTCTTGTATTTTTGACAATTTCATTTTACTAAATGTATTATTCTCTAGTGTTGCAAGTGAATATTTATATATTGAGTTTAGTTTCCATTATTGAACCATGAGTTCGAGAATACTAAGTGAATACTCTTTTAATCCACTTGCACAAAAAGTAAAAAGCAATCCGATTCTTTCAACAAAATGTGTTATTAAATATTATACGCATCTTTCATACAAAAAGAAATGTTTTAAAATTTGGTGTCATTTTTATATTTATTTATACAAAAAAAGATAGTTTAGGCTTTCTTATTTTTTGACCACCCTAATTAAAAAACATGGATCCGCCATTAATATCATCAATTGAAAAACTATTTTAATATATACAATAAAGTTGGTTCCAATTGGTGAAAATTCAATTAATTATAATCATCACCTTGGGAAGGATAATGATAACCTTGCTTTTTTTCTTTCTAACAAAATTTGATATTAGTTTTTAATTGAATATAGAAGAGTGGGTATTACTTGACAATAGGGGATTTACTTTTCACTGTTGGTTATTTTATAAGAGAGAAAGTGGATTAAAAAAATTATTACCCCCTTGGAAAGGATCGTTGGTCTCATCGGTCAAGTCAACTTAGCGTGGTTGGTGTGCCACATCATTCAACCTAATGAGGTCTAGAGACGCCATTGGGTTGGATTTTGCCAAATTTGAACCCGATACTATTTAAAAAATGGTAATTCAAACCTGACCGAAATAGCTATTCGAGTTGAATTTAAAAACCTAAGCCCGACCCATTTAGTGTTGGGTCAAATTGGATTACTTGAAACCCGAACCCGGGTTAAACTTAAAACTCAAACTCAACCCGTTATGGTCATGTTAATTTAATATTTATTATATACCCCCAAGTAGCATATTTATGAAAGTGTAAAAGATCCGAGTCAATCTTTGGCTGCCTCCACCAAGACCCCATGGACCTGTTAGGGGTTATGGAAGAAAAATTTCTAGGAAAAACAACTTCCTAGGAAATTATATTTGCAAAAAAATAATCTGTCATAAAAATAAATATTTCCATGGTTAGGGGTTCATTTGAAAATTTTACCTAGAAAACTTTATTAATTTGTATTTTTAAAATTTTAACTAGCTAAAAAATACCACCTTTATAAGGAATATCATATTTAGGTCCTTTGACATTATTTTTGTTTGGTTAGTTGACCTTTTTAGTGATGTCACTTGCATGGTTGTGAATAGAAAAATGGTCTACCATATATTTATTTTAATTTTATTTTATTGAGAAAAAGTATGACAAATGATAATTTGGGTTTTTTTTCTCCTATACCTTGTATTTGTTCACCTTTTTTTTTAGGTAAATGTGTTTGATGACCAATTGGCCATGAACATACTAAATAGAGTTATTAATGTAGGACAGAAGGAGTATAGAAAATAGTACACTGAAAATAGACTCCTATTAGTATAATAAACACATACAAAATCACCTTTGGATATCTACATGATTTGATACAACTTAATGTACAAGTACAACCAACAATGGCTCCCCCTTGCGTATCCACCAATATGTGGAAGATCCTCCTCATATTCTAAGATAATATCCTCATTATATATGTCCATGTCTGGTCGGAGTATTTTAATAGCCTCGTCCACCACTGAGCTAGACATGACATCCATGTCCAAAGTTTCTTGGCATTCCAGAAGGTTATCTAAATTCTCGAGCAAAGTAGGAGCTGCACTATCTACTAAACAGTCTGAAGAGCCACTGTTAGTGTCCTTTGCTTTAGGAAGGAAGAATTTCCATTCTCGTCCCCTCCACATTAGTATATGCTCATGTTCAAATGAGATCAGTATTCATAGGACCAGATTCTGTCATTCAATTAAAACTCCAAACATTGTTCTTTTTAAAAAGTCTAACTACCAACTCTGGACAAAATACAAGGTAAAAGTCAGACCTTTAGCTTGGCTCCAATTTTCTTGTAATCACCTATCATTCTTCCCTTGGGAGTTAATTTGCACCAAGTCACATTCTTTTAATGCTTCCCCAACATTATTTATAAGGTTGCTATAAACACTATTTTTCCCTATTCCACAAAGGTGGAGACAGTTAAGAACAAAAAGCTTAATATCAAATGACAAATTGCACTAATCCACTTGTAGCTCCCACTGATAATGGCAAAAAGAATTATAGATTTAAATAAGGAAGATGAGAAAAATTAATTGAGATACCAAGTTTGCATATTGGTAGCAATTTTCGTCATCTAGGACCTCTACTGAGCATTTTGGTTGCCTCTTCCAAGGTCAGCCCCTCCAGGACCTGCTGCATATTGGTAAACTGGTGTTACAGGTTTCCAAAGCATAAGTAGAAATTTGGGACGAGTCTTGTAATTATAATTTTGTCCATTAAACAGAAATATCACCCCTCCTCTACTACTGTAAATAAATTTTCCTCCAGTCTTTTCCTAAATATGGACAACAATGTTCATAGAAGATTCCAGACAATTTATTTTACATAAACTAAGAAAATATGTTAGAAGTTGAAATTATAGTTGAAAGAAAATGGAAGAGAAGAACCACATGCTATTTTTCCAACAATTACTTCACCCAATAGATAAGTGCATAATGAGACATATAATCTTTATAGTCTAAGCTATTGTAGATGTTTGTTTGACAAATCATTTACTTAGCATCAGAGCGAATTTGTGTAAAATATGGCTATTGTCACAGGCGCGAAGCTTTGCTTATCGTTCGCCCTCGTGATGGTCTGGTTGTGTCGTGCAACTAGCAGCCAATCTCTCCAACCTTCCCACTCATATGTACAAAGGGAATAAGCAATCAGCAAACACAAGTCGTCTCTGGTGCAATGGGGCTCTGCCCAGTGCTATGTAAATCAGTCCGTCGATGTACAAGGGCAGGGAAAGGGCAAGGCTGCTCAGCAAGTCTAAGTTCTCTCTCTCATAACTCTAGTTTGTTACATCAATAGTTGTCTGCCATGGCCACCCATGCTCTCTCCCTTATATAGAGACTTAGCCATAGGCCGGTCCTAGTGCTAGTAGAACATACAAACCCACCCATACAAGAAGTCTCACCCTGAATAACTCTCTCCCCCTTAGCCAACCGCCCTAGTCTAAATCAAGAAACCAAGGGAGTCCGTCTTCGACTAAGAGTCTAGTGTCCTACTGCCTTCAAGAGTCCAAGCCGTTTAAGGAACATGTTGCCTCCACTCCTACTCGAGCTAGGAGTGGGGCTAGCCACCTTAGGAGCCTATCCCTAAGTGTTTGTGGCACCTAGCTCGCCACCTAGAGTCATGCCCGTGCAGGGACTCCTCCTCAGCCTGCTCCGCAAGGTGAGTATCTATCCAAAACTACTCCAATGCTGCTCCAAACATCCATCCGTGCCCAAGGGGCTGCCTAGCCTGTTTATTGCCCAGGCCGACTTGGCTGTCCATTGCCAAGTCTAGGGGGTAGCTGCCCCCTTTCTCTACCAGACAAGTTGAGGGGCTAATAGGCCTCCTCCAAACAATCTGCTCAACGCACTCATCGAGGCTAAGTAATCTCGAACCTTGCCTTCAAACTGCCATAATGTGACGTCTCGCTCCCAGCTATTCTCCGACTCTGGAAGACCCTTCCACTTAACCAAGTAAAAGACCTTCCTATTCTTCTTGCTCATTCCTTCGACCCTCTTGTCCAGAATAGCATCAACCTCTTTCTCAAAAGAAGTTCTGATAGTAGGCGGGGCTCTCTTCAAAGTACCTCTACTAGAATCCTCTAAGTCTTGGTGAAATGGTTTCAGGAAGCTAACATGAAAAACAAGGTGAAGCTTGAACCGTTCACGTAACTCGAGTAGGTATGCTACCTAACCAACTCACCGCTTCACCTCAAAGGGGCCATCATACCGCTGTATCAACCCTTTGTACACATCCTTCCTTCGCAAATTCTTCCAAAGTTGGGGAGTAAGCTTCAGCATAACCCTGTCCCCAACCTGAAACTTAAGAGGTCTCTGATCTTTGTTCGCATACTTCTTCATTCGCTTGACTGCCTTGGCCAAGCAGTCACACGCCTCCTCCATTCTCTCAGTCAGCCCTCTGGCCAAGTGATAGGCAGTGGGACACCTGCCTCCTGTTCGTTGCAAAGCCACATCCGTTGGCGTAAGGGGTTGTTGGCCCATTACCAACTCAAAGGGATTGCTACCTGTTGCCGAGCTAGTGTGCAACTCAGTACTTGAGGCACTTTGTGACGGAGACCTCCAGCAAGTTGACCCAATTTTTTTGGTTTCGCATCACAAAGTGCCTCAAGTACTCCTCTAAGATGTTGTTCACCCACTTTATTTGAGGGTGATTGCTGGTTTAAAAGTTGAGCTGTGTGCCCAATATCTCAAACAGTTGCATCCAAAATCTTCCTGTGAAACGAGTGTCTTTATCGCTTACGATGTCCGCTAGCAATCCCCAATACTTGACAACATTTCTGAAGAAAAGATCTGTGGCCGTCTCAGCACTGCAAGTATTTGGGGTTGCAATGAAAGTTCCATACTTAGAGAAGCAATCTACCACCACCATGATAGATCCATAACCCTACACAATCGATAAACCAGTGATAAAATTCATAGACAAGTTGACCCATGGTCGGTCTAGGATGGGAAGGGGCTGCAACATGCCTGCTTCCTTCTGCCTCTCCATCTTGTCCTACTGGAAAACTATGCACATCCGCATGTAGTGCTCCACATCTTCTAGCATTTGCTGCCAGAAGTAGTTTTGGGACAAGAGTGCATGGGTCCTCTCTTGCCTGGGATGACCTTCCCACACCGAGTCATGGGTATCTTTCGGCAACCAACACCTCAAACCACCAGCCAAGGGGATGTAAGCTCATCCTCCTTTCGCATACAACACCCCCTCCTCCAACCAAAATCGCCATGTAGACCCATCCTTCACAAAATCGATCAGCCATAGGTAGACTTGATCCTTCTCCGTGGCCTCCCGTATCCGCTCCAACATGTCCCCTGCAATCTGAACCAATGCCTCCATCATTGCCTCTGGGTCTGTTTGTCGGCTGAGGGCATCAGCCACAACATTAGCCTTGCTCAGCTTGTACTCCAACACGAGATTGAACTCAGCCAAGAATTCTTGCCAACGTGCCTACTTGGGAGAAAGTTTCTTTTGCATAGTAAAGTAACTTGTGGCTATGTTGTATGTCCGAACAAGGAACTTTGCTCCAAGCAAGTAATGCCTCCAAGTCCTAAGGCAGTAGACGACCGTTGTCATCTCCTTCTTGTGGACCAAATATCTTTGTTCGGTCTTGTTGTGCTTGCGGCTCTCATATGTAACAGGGTGATTGGATTAGATCAGCACTCCTCCAATCACTCGATCGAAAGCATCTATTTTCACCTCAAAGGGCGCATCAAACTCAGGAAGTTTGAGCACTGGTTCAGAGGATATCGCCTCCTTCAGCTGCTCAAACGCTGCTTGGCACGCCTCAACCCAACACCAAGGCCTATCTTTCTTCAGAAGGTTGGTCAACGTTGTTACCTTATTCAAGTAGTTCCTAATGAATCTCCAGTAGTAGTTCGCAAGTCCTATGAATGATCTCAGCTCTGTCACCTTAGTTGGGACTGGCCACTCCACTATGGCCCTGACCTTCCGCCCATCCATCATTACTCTTCCCTCCGCTATGCAGTGCCCAAGGAACTCGATCTCTGTCTACACAAAGCAGCACTTCTCAACTTCAGAAATAGCTTGTGCTCCCTTAGCCTTTCTAGCACAATCCTGAGATGCCCAACATGCTCATCCAGGGAAGCGTTGTACACCACGATGTCGTCAAGGTAGATGACTACAAACCAATCCAGGTAGGGTCTGAAAACATCATTCATCAACATGCAAAAGGTGGCTAGTGTATTCGTCAAGCCGAAAGGCATGACTAGAAACTTGAACAGCCCATAGCATGTCACCATCGTTGTCTTCGCCTTATCGCCCACAGCAATGCACACCTGCCAATAACCCGACCTAAGATCCAGCTTGGAGAAATAGGAAGCCTTCGCCAAGTGGTTGAACAAGTCAACCACTAGAGGGACTGAGTACTTGTTCTTCATGGTGATCTGATTCAGCGCTTGATAATCCACACATAAACATAGGAAACCCTCCTGCTTCCGCTGAAAAAGGACTAGGGCTCCCTTTGGTGGTGATGAGGAACAATGGTGAAATTAACTATGCCCGTCCATTCGCCAATCCGCACAAGCATGTCGTGGACAACTCCTAGGATCGGGGCTACCTCTAAGTTAACTGCTTTGATCCGGGCTTGAGCCTTCTTCGTCTTCAGGCCTCATGCCTTCACGCACTTCTCGTTAGGAAATTATGGGAAGCACCAGTGTCGACCAATGCTCGCATTGGCTGTTTGTCTAGAATGGCCTCCACGTATACCAGCCCGCCATGATCTGACTTCTCCTTTCAGATAGCACTCACAATCTACATAGGGTTCATACATGCAGTGACCTCCTTCAAAGAAGAAAAGTCGTTCTCAACAACAACAACATTCAGTTTCTCTCTCTTCGGGCACTCCTTGGTGCGGTGAGGGCCTTGGCAAATGAAGCAAGCTACCCCCTTAGATTTGTTGGGGCCAGCCTGCTCACTGCGCTTACCCTTGAATCTGTTCTTGCGTGCCTCATCATTCTGCCTGCGACCACCATTAGAGGAAGAAGGCCCTTTGTCCTATTTCTGCATGGTTGGCTCTGACTTGTAGTCAACCAACCTTTCAGTCGCTGTGATGGCTGAGGGGAGATCCCGAACATTCTGCCTCTGCAACTCATTCTACACCCAACTCTGGAGACTGGTCAGGAAGTTGAATAAGTTGTCCTCCATCATATGCTTGATGTCCAAGAGGAGGGATTGGAATTGCATCACGTACTCCCTAACTGTCCTTGTCTGCCTCAATTTCCTAAGAGACTCTCATGCGACCCACGCCGTGTTCGTGTGGAGGAACTACTCACTGAATTCCTTCTTCATTATTAACCAAGTATGGATAGGGGGGCGCCCAGCAGCAGTGCTGTCTTCCAGCCTGGTTCATCACCAAAGTTTGGCATCTCCCAAGAAATACTCAACACCATGACCTTCTCTTCTCCAAGGTATGGGTGATTGCGAAGAACTGCTCCATGTCCCAAATGAAGTTCTCGATATCCTTAGCACTCTGTGAGCTAGAGTAGGATTTCAATTCGGGTACCTTTGCTTTCTTTATGGACTGCACCGGCTTAGGTCTAGATTCTGCTTTTGTCCCTGAAGGTGATGAGTTCAAAACAGCCTGCTCAAGCAGTGCTATTTTGTCCATCAGCTCTTGAATCTTTCCTTCAGTCTCCGTCCTCAAGTCCTGCAACTTGTCCTTCAATAGTCCATTGTGGTTGCCATGACTGCAGCCAAAGAGTTGAATTGGGCGGCACCTCTTGCTTAACTACCTTCTCCGGACTCGTCTGCATAGGAACTGGTCTCAACCAAGGAGAGATGATGGTCGAAGGCACCAATGAGATCTTGGACTGATCGTAGAGAGGCCTGCACTTTGGTGAGCGTCCCATTAGTCATCCTCAAAGCATCATACTTTGCTTCAACGTTTGTCAAGCACTGCAATTGGAACCCGTCATTGTGGCAACTCGGCTGCCCACAACCAACAAGGAACGTCCCCTGTCCTTACTTGCCAAATCTCCTCAAAATGTCCCAAGTTTGTATGGCCCGTTCAGGATCCTGGCAATGGAACCAACTATTATGGGTGTGAATCATTGCCTAGTGTTCGCCCTCGTGATGGCCTAGCTGCTCCATGCAACCAGCAACCAATCTCTCCGACCTTCCCACTTGTATGCGTAAAGGGAACAAACAATCAGTAAACACAAGCCGTCTCTGGTGCAATGGGGCTCCGCCCAATGCTATGTAAATCAGTTCGTCGATGTACAAGGGCAGGGAGAGGGCAAGGCTACTCAGCAGGTCAGAGTTCTCTTTCTCAGAACTTTGGTTCGCTGCAACAATAGTTGTCTGCCATAGCCGCCCTTGCTCTCTCCCTTATATAGAGACTTAGTCATAGGCTGGTCCTAGTGTTAGTAGAACATACAAACCTACTCCTACAAGAAGTCTCACCCTGAACAACTTTCTTCCTTTTAGCCAGTTGCCCTAGTCTAAATCAGGAAACCAAGGGAGTCCGTCTTCGACTAGGAGTCTAGCGTCTGCTGCCTTCAAGAGTCCGAGCTATCCAAGAAACCTGCTGCCTCCACTCCTACTCAAGTTAGGTGTAACGTCCCTCGTATTTTTGAATAAATAACAAAATTTAATTACAATTGCCAAGGATCACCGTGTACTAAAACAGTAATTACAACACACTTTGTATTATACAAAGATTTCCAAAATTGGGCATCATGCCTTTATACATTAGTCAATACAATAATTTACATAAGGTACAAAAACAGCAATACAAAACTTTAACTTAAGGAAATCCATCGTCGACTCCTTCGAATTCGAGTGAAACACCTGCAGAGTCTGAGGGTAGGTGAGTAAATTCATACTCAGTAGGTCGAATTAAGTTCTAAGAATATGCTTCGTGCACATATCGTGCCATTTTTCTTTTGAAATCATCCAGAAAATCTAAAAACACAATCACAGAATGTCGCGATACCAGACGACTTACACCCGCGCCCCTAGGGCGACGCGAGACAGAAAGGAAGGGATTTACCCATGACATCCCAATCCTGTGCGCGCCAGATGCCAAATTTGGCGGTATCCAAAATCATAATAATTCTTAGCTTTGAGGAACCGAGAACTATCCAGACAACACGATTGCCCAAAACTCGGAGAAATTTTCGAAAAGAGGAGATGATTTTAAAATTAGAGCTTTTATTTTCATAAAGTAACAGAAAACTTTTAGTAAAACTTTAGCGAGTAAAAACCTCGGCATACAATTAGAATTTAAAGCTACCTACCTATAACACGTGCAAAATATAACGAAATCTCCTCGTAGAGTAAAGAAAGTCCCTCCTTAAGATATCAGCCTTTGAGCGAGAATTTCGGCAGAATAAGCACTCCAACGCATAGAATGCCCTTGATTCAGTAGGGTAGGGCTTTGGAACGGGTTAAAAAAGGTTAGGAATGGTCCAAAAATAGTAAAAAGATGAAAAGGGAAGATTAGGGAAGGGGCACATTTTTCGAGGTCTTAGAGGGGTCGCCTTGAGAAAATAACACTTCTGGTGCGTAGAGCACCCTTGAATTAGTAGGAAATGGGTCTTGGAACGTGAAAATCAGACTTAAAATGGATTGGGAATGGGGAAAACAGTGAAAGGGGATGAAAATCGGATTGGGTGAAAAACTGGCCTGAATGGTATATATAGGGGAGGAGGAGGAATATTCCGGTGGGCGCCCACCGGCGCCGCCGCAAAAACTGGCTGTCAGCGAAACTGAGTGCGCGCGTGATGAACACGCGTTCTTCACTGCGAACACGCGCCCGGCGCGCGTTCGGCGGCACCGCGCCGAGCCAAGCCGAGCCGCCGAAAAAAAATATATTTATTATTTATTTTAAATTCCAAAAATCGTAACTTCCTATCCCGAACTCGGTTTTGAGCGTTCTAGGTACCGTTGAGCTTGTATTGACAAGCCCTACGAGACTAGACCATTTAAGAATCGTTTTACTTAAATTTCAAAAGTGGGTCCCGCAGGTTGAACACGTTTCCTGAGGTCATACTTTTTGTTCCCGACCTCCAATTTTCGCGTTTTAAGACTTGTTACGCTCGTCTCTACGAGCTCTAACCAACCCTTAAGAAAATTATAAATAACAAAATATATAAGGAGATCGTGTTAGAAATTAGGGTTATTACAATCTACCCCCCCTTAGAGAAATTTCGTCCTCGAAATTTGAATTATTCACTAAATGAATAACTCAGGGTACTTCTTTTGCATTTCGCTCTCCTGCTCCCAAGTGGCTTCTTCTAAGGAATGGTACTACCATAGCACTTTGACTAAGGGGATCTTTTTTGTCCTCAAGATCTGTTCCTTGTGATCCAGAATTTTAAGTGGCTTTTCTTCGAATGATAGGTCGGGCTTGAGAGTAATTAAACTCTGATCAAGAACATGAGAGGAGTCTCAGACGTATTTCCTAAGCATGGACACGTGAAATACATCGTGGACATTGCTGAGTTGTGGAGGCAAGGCTAATCTGTAAGCCACAGCTCCTACTTTGTCCAAAATTTCAAATGGTCCTACGAAGCGAGGACTTAGTTTGCCTTTAATTCCAAATCTCATGACTCCTCGGGTTGGCGAAACTTTTAGTAATACATGATCTCCCACGCTAAAGTCAATATCCTTCCGTCTCTGATCTACATAGCTCTTTTGACGACTATGGGATGCCATTAGACGATGCTTAACAAGTTTCACCTTATCTGCACACTGTTGCAGAAGTTCAGACTTAATCAATCTTCGTTCTCCCACTTCATTCCAACACGTCGGTGATCGACAAGGTCGTCCGTACAAAGCCTCGTAAGGTGCCATACCTATACTGCTATGAAAGCTATTGTTGTAGGCAAACTCGACCAACGGTAAATGTTCGTCCCAGTTACCCTTCCAATCCATTGTGCAAACGCGCAACATATCTTCCAAAGTTTGGATAGTTCTTTTTGATTGACCATCTGTCTGTGGGTGGAAAGCAGTGCTGAACTTAAGATTTGTACCCAATTCTTCTTGAAATCCTTGCCAAAACTTGGAGGTAAATCGACTATCCCGATCTGAGATGATCGATAGTGGTATCCCATGCCGACTCACAATTTCCTTCACGTATAATTTTGCCAAAGAACTTAAGGATTGCTTCTTGCTTAATGGAAGAAAATGTGCACTCTTTGTGAGTCGATCCACGATCACCCAAATGGATTCATGGCCTTGTGAAGTTCTAGGTAGTGCCGAAACGAAATCCATAGTAATGTGTTCCCACTTCCACTCGGGGATTTAAATCGTTTGAAGGTACCCTGAAGGTTTTTGGTGTTCGGCTTTAACTTGCTCACAAGTTAAGCATCTCGAAATATATTCTCCTATATCTTTTTTCATTCCATTCCACCAAAAACTCCTTTTTAAATCTTGATACATCTTCGTTCCTCCTGGGTGGCTGGTATATCGAGAACGATGTGCTTCATGTAATAGGTCTTCCCTTAGCTCAGGAATTTCGGGTATTACCAACCGTCCTCGAAATCATACACTTCCATCAGAGCCTTGGGTGAAGTCAGATCTTTCGAGCAGAGTTTGCACTTCTTCATTACCTTTCTGACCTTCAAGAATACGCTCAACTAGTACTGATTTTATTTCTAGGTTGGCAATGAAAGATTTCTTATTTCCAAGCTGTAATTCAGGTTGACAACCTATTGTTTCTTCCAACAGTTTCCACTCCTTAATAAGCATGAAAGCCAATCCCCCAGATTTACCACTTAAAGCATCAGCTACTACGTTGGCTCTTCCAGGATGATACTTGATAGAAAAGTCATAATCCTTAAGATATTCGATCCACCGTCTTTGCCTCATATTAAGATCACTTTGGGAAAATATATACTTTAAACTTTGGTGATCGGTGAAAACTTCAAACATTTCCCCATATAGATAGTGCCTCCATATTTTTAAAGCTAAAACTACCGCTGCTAACTCCAAATCGTGAGTAGGGTAGTTACCTTCATGTTTCTTTAATTGTCGTAAAGCGTATGCTATCACTTTTCCGTCTTGCATTAATACACAGCCTAATCCTCTTTTAGAAGCATCGCTGTACACGACAAAACCCCCACTACCAGTCGGCAACGCCAGAACAGGTGCAGCTGTTAATTTTTCCTTTAGTTCTTGGAAACTTTGTTCACAAGTTTCATCCCAAACAAATTTAACTCCTTTCCTTGTCAACTTTGTCAAGGGCAGGGCAATGCTTAAAAATCCATGGATGAATCTTCGGTAATAACCCGCAAGGCCTAAGAAGCTCCGAATTTCTGTTACTGTTTTTGGCCTTTCCCATTTGATGACAGCTTCTATCTTGGTTGGGTCCACCGATACTCCGTTCTTTGAAACGACGTGTCCTAAGAACACCACTTGTTCCATCCAAAATTCGCACTTGCTAAACTTGGCGTATAGCTTATGATCCCTTAATGTTTGCAGAACTACTTGTAAATGCACTTTGTGATCTTCTAAGCTACTCGAGTAGATGAGGATGTCATCGACGAACACAATTACAAACTTGTCTAAAAAGGGCCGAAAAACTCTATTCATGAGATCCATGAAGGCGGCCGGGGCATTTGTTAAACCAAATGGCATCACTAAAAACTCATAGTGGCCATACCGGGTACGGAAAGCTGTCTTAGAGATACCCCCACCTCATATCTTTAGCTAATGATAACCTGACCGTAGATCTATTTTGGAGAAAAATTTGGCCGTCTGCAATTGATCGAAGAAGTCATCTATACGAGGCAAGGGGTACTTGTTCTTTACAGTGATGGCATTGAGAAGTCGGTAGTCAATGCACAACCTTAACGACCTGTCTTTCTTTCTCACAAATAAGACCGGTGCTCCCCAAGGAGAGACACTGGGTCGTATGAATCCTTTCTCAAGCAATTCCTGTAATTGACTTTTTAACTCTCTTAACTCCGCAGGAGCCATGCGGTAAGGTGCTTTAGAGATAGGGTTTGTTCCTGGCATCAACTCAATAGAAAAATCTATCTATCTTTTTGGTGGTAGACCAGAGAGATCATCAGGAAAAACATCAAAAAAATCTTGTACTACATCAATACTCTTCAAGTTAAACGTAGTAGTCTCACTAGTTTCCATACTAGCAAGATAAGCCTGACATCCTTTACTTAAAAGCTGACAAGCTTTGACTGTCGAGATGATACATGGCTTGGAATGATCCTTAAGCCCATAAAAAGTAAAACTCCTTTCGCCTCGTTCAAAGATCACCTTCTTCTGTTTACAGTCCACTAATGCCCCGTTATCGGCTAACCAATCCATACCTAATATGATGTCGAAGTCGGTCATATTTAGGAGAATAAGGTCGGCCTCCGACTGGCATTTCTCTAAGGTGACAGGTACCCTTCGAAGAAATTTATGGGCTAGAAACGTTTTTCCCATTGGGGTGGATATTTCTAAGACATATCCTAAATTTAAAATAGGATAGCCAAGACTTGAAGCAAAATTGAACGATATGAAAGAATGTGTCGACCCTGGATCTATCAAGATTTTTGCTAATTTATCCAAGACCAGAAGTGTACCTTGAATGACTGCGGTCGATGCTTGAGCTTCCTCAACAGTAATTGCGAAGACCCACCCTTGAGCTTTTGGTTTTTGTTCCGATTTTGATTCTTCTTGCATTTTCCTCTTTGGGCAGTCTTTAATCTGATGGCCTTGTTCACCACAGAAAAAGCATTTTCTTTCGGTACGATAACACGATCCAGGAGGATGGATTTTACTGCACTGCGGACATTTTTCTAGCTTCCTTTCTCCCCTTGGCTGTGAAGGTGATTCTGAGGGCTTTTGAAACTTACGATTATTCTGATTGTTAAACGTAAGCCTCCTTTTCCTCTCATCGGGTCGGAAACTATTATTTTGTCCTCGGTCCTTACGTCCGACCACAAATTCCATATAATCTTGTTCTAGGATAGAGGCTAGTTCAACCACTTTGGCAAAAGTTGTGGGTTGATGACCAATAATTCTTCCCCTTAATCCATTATTTAGGCCCCTCACGAACTTCCGAGCTTTTTTTAATTCTGTCGTACAATAATCCGGAGCGAAACGTTGTAATTGTACAAATTTATTCTCGTATTGAGTCACCGTTAACCTTCCTTGTTGTAGATCTATAAACTCCTTTTCCTTTCTTTCTTGGACGTGAGGAGGAAAATATTTATCGTATAGTACTTCTTTAAATTCTTCCCACTTAATATGATCACCATTTGTGAAGAAATTTCTTTCTGCTGTAGGCCACCAGAAAGCAGCTTCGTCAGTCATAGAGAAAGTGGCTAGTGGCACTTACGATCATCGGGGATCTTCATTGCTTTAAAAATCCGTTCAACTTCAAAGGTCCACCTTACAGCGGCCTCAGGGTCGTCTTCCCCCGTAAACGCTGGTGCAAGCTTTTTAAAGCGCTCCAACAAATTATCCTTTTCACCGTGGGTATTATCTCCCGAATTAGTCGAATGATTGAAATGATTCGATTGGAATCCTTGAGTCATTCTTTGCATTAATAAGTCCACGAAGTGCATCATAGGATCTCCCGTTGTCAAAGTGATCGGCGTAGTAACATCTGGTGGAGTTGAGCTACTTGCCGGTTGAGCATCGCTACCACTAACGTTCATCATCTAAACATGAATTAGTAACATCAAGATCTTTAGAAAACAAGCTTACTTCATAACAACCTTGAAGTGTCATTACATCACTCAAAAGTTACGTTAGCTATTTACAAACACTCTTAGTACACATCAAAATTGTTCCCACAGAACTATTTACTCAAGATTTTTACAAACCTTCTTCTCTAAGTAGTCAAGACTTTTAGAGAGGAAAGGTTCTAGCTTTAGGGCACTCAAAGAAAAAGTGGGTTAAAAGTCCACAAAAGGTGCACCGCTTGGGCATTCCATGCCTTCTGGTTTCCTTCCCTTTGAGGAGACACTAGACGCCTGGCTCTTCCACCCATTTGACCTCAGCTGGGGGCAGTTCGTTCAGGTCAAAATCCATTGTATACTCAGGGTTATCCTCGTTAGAATTTTCACTTTCTTCCACTTCCAAGGAGGGATCTTCTTTAGACTCTTCTCCCGGAGTAGGTGAGTCCGGGATAACTATTATTTCATTCACGTCACTATTTGTGGATGAACCAGAGGTATAAAAGATTTCAGAATCTTCTAAGTCCAAAATTTCGATGGGTGCCTTACCCTCATTGTACATACTCTTGCTACAACTTCCTTCCATTGGAAGCGGCAATTTACGAGCAGTAGAATGAGGGTAGGTGAGTAAATTCATACTCAGTAGGTCGAATTAAGTTCTAAGAATATGCTTTGTGCACATATCGTGCCATTTTTCTTTTGAAATCATCCAGAAAATCTGAAAACACAATCACAGAATGTCGCAATACCAAACGACTTACACCCGCGCCCATGGGGCAACGCGAGACAGAAAGGAAGGGATTTACCCATGACATCCCAATCCTGTGCGTGCCAGATGCCAAATTTGGCGGTATCCAAAATCATAATAATTCTTAGCTTCGAGGAACCGAGAACTATCCAGACGGCACGATTGCCCAAAACTCGGAGAAATTTTTGAAAAGAGGAGATGATTTTAAAGTCAGAGCTTTCATTTTCATAAAGTAACAGAAAACTTTTAGTAAAACTTTAGCGAGTAAAAACCTCGGCATACGATTAGAATTTAAAGCTACCTACCTATAACATGTGCAAAATATAACAAAATCTCCTCGTAGAGTAAAGAAAGTCCCTCCTTAAGATATCAGCCTTCGAGCGAGAATTTCAGAAAAATAACCACTCCAACACGTAGAATGCCCTTGATTTAGTAGGGTAGGGCTTTGGAACGGGTTAAAAAAGGTTGGGCATGGTCCAGAAACAGGAAAAAGATGAAAAGGGAAGATTAAGGAAGGGACACATTTTTTGAGGTCTTAGAGGAGTCGCCTTGAGAAAATAACACTTCCGGTGCATAGAGCACCCTTGAATTAGTAGGAAACGGGTCTTGGAACGTGAAAATCGGACTTAAAACGGGTTGGGAATGGGGAAAACAGTGAAAGGGGATGAAAATCGGATGTGGGTGAAAAACTGGCCGGAATGGCATATGTAGGGGAGGAGGAGGAATATTCCTGTGGGCGCCGCCGCCGGAACAGGTGGGCGCCCACCGGTGCCGCCGCAAAAACCGGCCGGCGCCCACTGGCGCCGGCGAAACTGAGTGCGCACGTGACGAACGTGTGTTCGTCACCATGAACGCACGCCCGGCGTGTGTTTGATGCGCGCGTTCAGCGTGCACCGCGCGTAACGAGCCAAGCCGCCGAAAAAATATATATTTATTATTTATTTTAATTTCCAAAAATTCTAAAAATCGTAACTTCCTATCCCGAACTCGGTTTTGCGTGTTTTAGGTACCGTTGAGCTCGTATTGACGAGCCCTACGAGACTAGACCATTTAAGAATCGTTTTACCCAAATTTCAAAAGTGGGTCCTGCAGGTTGAACACGTTTCCCGAGGTCATATTTTTTGTTCCCGACCTCCGATTTTCGCGTTTTAAGACTTGTTACGCTCGTCTCCACGAGCTCTAACCAACCCTTAGGAAAATTATATATAACAAAATATATAAGGAGATCGTGTTAGAAATTAGGGTTATTACATTAGGAGTGGAGCTGCTCTGCATACGTGGGTCCTAGCCGCCTTAGGAGTCCGTCCATAAGTGTTTGTGTTGCCCAGCTCGCCACCTAGAGTCCTGCTAGCATAGTGACTCCTCCTCAGCCTGCTCCGCAAGGCAAGTATCCATCCGGAACTGCTCCAACGCTACTCCAAACATCTATCTGTGCCCAAGGGGCTGCCTAGGCTGTCTGTCGCCCAGGCCGACTTGGCTATCCGCTACCAAGTCTAGGGTGTAGCCACCCCCTTTCTCTATGGGACAAGTTGAGGAGCTAACAACTATTCATATGCCCATTACATATCCTAAAAGAACTTATCCAGATTAATGTAAGTTTGAATGCTGCATGAGCATCCAACATAAATTATACACAGTCCAAGAAGTCTTCATTCAAACATCATATACTAAAGCCATATGATAAGTTGGATAGCTCTTTCAAGAATCAACATCTCCATTTACATACATTTTCTAAATGTTGACTTTTGAGTTCTAAGTTTTTATTATGGACAATACATGACATCAAGTCATTTACTTTATGTTGCATTCGCATTTATGCTAGTTTGACACCTCTGACACTCCAAATAATAGGAATACACCACTTCTCATGCTAACACTATATATAGGACTTTGGTAAATGACCTAAGCAATCACTTTATTGATACTAGAGAGCATGCCCACAACAACATCAATGTTAACTAGAGATGCCACGTACACATTTTGCAATTTGATCCTATTTAAACAATACTAAAATTAAACTGGGTAAAAATATCTATATATTTCTCTAACACAGTTAAGCATACAAACACATAATTATTTTTTGAAACATCAATGTTTTGAGTGCAACAAAATCACAATAGAAGTGAGTGAAATATGCACAATTCAACCTTTGGATTATATTAATTTTTTTGGCAGCTCTATTAAGCCTAAGTTAAAACTCCAATTTATAAGTGATATTACGCACATACTGCAAAGAAACTGCCATGGTTCAATTTCTAAAAATATAAAATACAAGATAAATGCCCAAATTAACATGCAATATTTATTGTCTCTAACCTCAAATTGTTGACAAGCATTGTCCATGTCAACTGTGCACAACCCTTTGCTGGCACCCTTTCCAAAGAGAATGAGTCTTTTCCAACATTTTTTGTGTAAAACCATCCCTGCCTATAGAAGAATTCATGCTTCAACTAGCATTTACTCCAGCAAGGATCAATGTGAAAAGAAACGAGGATCTATTAAATAAAATAGAAGGCAATATGTCTATGAATTGAATCCATAAATGCCAAAAGTAGATTCTTTTAATAGAGCTTTTTTTCAAAGCAAAATTAATAAATTGGATATGGGGCATTGAGAAAGTATTCTGCGAAGCATAGCCCATCACTAATTTACACAAAAGTCAGTCCAATCCTGTCACGACCCGAGTTTTGAGAAGAGTCCAAAGACCATCGACACCATTGGAGTGTACCTAAACTCGAGTTGTGACAATACAATAAAAGATTCTACAAGGGATAAAGAATTAAAAATATAACATGAATAATTATCCTACTAAATTTTTATTGAATCAAAATAAAATTGAGTTTCACCGTGTTCATCTGCAACTACAATTTAACTACTTGATCTCCTCATAAGAAAAATTATCAAACTACTCTTAATTCTCTGATCACCTATGTGAATAGAAACTCTATCATTTCTTGACGTTCCTATACATCCAAATCAGCAAATAAACCTGCGCACAAAA
Organism: Saururus chinensis; assembly: GCA_035235625.1. NCBI lineage: Eukaryota > Viridiplantae > Streptophyta > Magnoliopsida > Piperales > Saururaceae > Saururus > Saururus chinensis. The sequence continues at coordinate 24,951,848 of CP141143.1, read as the reverse complement.
ATATGCCCGGTGGAACGGATATTCCACCCGTGAGCTAAAGCTATGTGATCAACCTCATATAGAACATGTCTTGTAATTTAGCAATCACCGATCATACAATCACAATGATTCAATATCCAAGCTCAACGTAATATATCTAAACAGACATCATATATGCATGACAATTTAACTTAACATTCACATGATCATTCATTATGTCATACTTTTACATAATCACCATATGCATCATATCTCATAGTACACACAACTCATTCCCTATATCACCTAAAGAATTAGTTATGTGATCTGTGAGTTGTGCCAGTGCAAAAGTGCCATGAGTGGTCATCCGCGTGTACTTGGTCCGACCTCTAAAAACCGGGGGAACTACCAAAGGCTGGGGTCCACCTTCATCCCTACGTGGCACTTGGGTAAAATTATTATCCTGCTCCTATAGTTAAGGCACTACACCTTGCCCTTAACTCCCCTTGTTCAACCTCTCACTCTTAGGTTAGTTCTTAATCCCTGATCTACCATTTATGCAATATAACTCTCACATGTCCATAAAGAGAGAAAACAGATTTTATGCAATTCAACTCAAAGAACAAAAGCTCTTATGATTCACACATATTGTCTATTTAATTCATCAACCTGTCAGAACATAAACATGCACTATCTATCCATAATTGGTATTTGACCCAATTTATCACAACCTGCATAGAGTGGCAAATATACATATACATATCTATATCAAAACATAAACATTTGCATTTTCCTCTTGAGTATAACATATAGCATCTCATAGTTAAATCACAGCTTTGTAATAGTCATACAATTTCCCAACATACATCCTCAAACCTCATCTTGTATAAATCACTCTATCAACACAAGATAACATTCATCATTTCAGTCTGAACATGTACAAAACAGATTTTGAGTGCATACTAAACCATTTAGAGCAGAACCTATATTGGCATTTTAAAATAAAACATACTTCAAGCAATTTAGTACAAAACATCTATCAAACCATTAAATCAAACTTACTTTAATTCACACATTTATCCGGCATTGGGGCAAGGCTTGTTTTAATCCAAAAATATCCCAACGTTGGAGCAAAGTAATGTTCAATTAAGATCCATACAAATTCACTCTATTTATTTTCATACATTAGGCAATGTAAACCAATCATATATTGAAGACCTTGGGAAGGGCCTAAAATTAACTCAGCTTACATCTTTAATATTATACATATCCAATTCAAACATATCTGTAACGCCCGCCCATTTTAGGATAATATAATATTAATGATCTTGTCCGACGTGCGAAATTAGTACACACGAACCGGACTGACGGGCGTTAATCGTGAAACGATCGTATGCTCAATGTAGAATACGTCGGAGTAATTGCACAGCCAAGAAAATAAAAACATATTAACAAAAAGTTTATAACATAAGTTTAATATACATATCAAAATTTACTGTACATGGAGCCAGTAGTTATAAAAACATGATTATCCTGACACATCATGTCTTTACACGTTGGTCACATATATAATTACATTATGAAGAAAACACACAACTACTTGAAAAACTTTTCTTCTTTCCCTTCCTCCAACGTCGCAACATCTGCAAGGGCTGGGGGTGCATGAGTATATTTATACTCAGTAGGTTTGTTTAAAAATCTAAAAGAAATGCTAAGCAAAAACATCTTTTAAAATCAAATCAAACAAATTCACAAAATCAATCAAATCCACAAGCCGCGATACCCAACGGCCTACCTCCGCGCTCATGGGACAACGGAGGCCACTAAGGGAAGGAGTTTTCCCATGATGCTCCACCCGGTGCGCGCCACTAGCCGATCATTTTTCTCGGCGGGCATCAAAACAGTGTACGAAACCACAACACTATGTAGTACGTACAAAATCAATCAATATACGTAGCAAAATTGTCACATAATTCAAGAGAAAATCCATTCATCGGTTAAAACAAGTATCATACTTATACTTAAATCAAATACTTCAAGAAAGATGGACTCAAATCAGCAAAGCAGTTATTTAGAGTTTAAAACACCCTACCTTAGCCTTGAATATAAAATTCGTCAATATAAAGACTCCAGAAGGTGAAAATAACCCCACCACAGTGTTCAGCACGTTCGCTTTAGTAGAGAATGCCTTTTGAACGGGTAGAATAGGGCTTGAAATGACTCAGAAACAAAGAAAAAGAAGAAAAGGGGAAGATTAAGGAAGAGGCACGTTTTTCGAGGTCTTAGAGGCGTCGCCTTGAGAAAATAACACTTCCGGTGCGTAGAGCACCCTTGAATTAGTAGGAAACGGGTCTTGGAACGTGAAAATCGGACTTAAAATGGGTCAGAAATGAAGAAAACAGTGAGAGGGGAAATGCGAGAAAATAATGGCCGGAATGGGTTTAAATAGGGGAGGAGGAGGAGTTTTCCGGCGGGCGCCGCCGCCGAACCGGTGGCGCCCGCCGGCGCCGCCACAAAAACGGGCGGCGCCCACTGGCGCCGCCGCGCGTTGTGGGCGCGCGTGACGAACGCGCGTTCGTCACGCGCCAGCGGTGACGAACGCGCGTTCGTCACCGCGAACGCGCGCCCGTCGCGCGTTCGTCGCGCGCGCCACGCGCGTTCGGCGCGCGCTGCGCCGCGCCGCGCCGAGCCGCGCCGCCGAATATATATATATATTTTTTATTATTTATTTTAATTTCTAAAAATTCCAAAAATCGTAACTTCCTATCCCGAACTCCGATTTGCGCGTTCTTGGTACCGTTGAGTTCGTATTCACGAGCCCTACGATTCAAGACCACTAAAGAACCATTTTACCTAAATTTCAAAAGTGGGTCCTGCCGGTTGAACACGTTTCCCGAGGTCATAACTTTTGTTCCCGACCTCCGATTTACGCATTTTACGACTCGTTACGCTCGTCTCCACAAGCTCTACCATACTCTTCTAAAATATTAACTCGTAAAAATCTCTAAAATATTAAAAACTCCAAAAATCATTTTTACTGAAGACATAAAATTTTACCGAGAATTTAGAGTCGTTACAATATCACACTATAAAAGGGGTGCATAAGACTAGATGAAGACCTATATCACTCATTCAAATAAGAAAATTTCATATTAGACAATATGTTAGGAAATCCATTTCATACATATATCACCAAAAATACGTAGGACGATGCATGCTCAAAACACAATCCATGTTTTCCCTGAGGGTCCTCACCTTAGCCTACTCCAATGCCTAGCATCCACATGCTAATGCTCTTCTCTAAAATCTAACATAAAAATTTCAAATCAAAGCTCTAATTAGTGACTAAGAATTATAAATTTTAATCGGCTAAAATAGAGGAAAAGAGGATGTGGTTTTGGGCATTTCTCTTGCCCAAAAATATGTTGTGACTAGTAATTTCGAATTTGGGGAAGAAAGGGTTAACTCAAATCAATGAAAGAAATACAAAATTTCACCCAAAAAGCTTACCTTTTTGTCTATCCCTTCAAACCCAGCTCTCTTGCCGTTAAATCTTCACCCCCAAAGCCTTTGCCAGAATCCTCCTCAAGCCACTGCCCCTCCTCTCACTCTCTCCCTATGCCTCCCCACTGCTCGCCCCCCCTCCGGCCCTAACCACTCTTTGCCTGTAACACCCCGCTTTTCGATTACGTCTAACCAAGGGGGTTAGAGGTAATTAGTAATTTTTATAATAAATTATAGACAGTTTTAACCATTAAAACTCCGTATTTGAGTAGAGCTCAAAGAAACAAGAGTAACAAATCAAAGCACGGGCGAAATGGAGGTCGAAACCGGAAATTACGACATTTAAGAAACATACAATATACATGGGACCCACTTAGAAAGAGCAAGATTTATTGCTTTAAGAGGGTTAGTATCGAAGGGCTCATAAATACGAGTCCAACGGTACCAAGAATGCACGAATCCAAATCCGGGGTAGGAAGTTACGCGTGTTTGAAGATTTGTATTTAAAAACAAAGAGAGAGAAAATTGTGACGTGCGCCTGATCGCGTCGCGCGTAACGCGCGGCAGTGATGCGCTGTGCGCACATCGTGAGAAATGGCGTGCGCCATGGTTTCGTGGCACCGCAGTTTGAAATTGTGGCGCGCTGCAATTTTTGGCCCGTCGGGGCCTATATAAACCCCATTTCGATTTAGTTTTTTGACGAGAACTTCTCCTCCCCTGTTTCTGACCGTTCTGAGGCCAATTAAGGCCGTTCAATACCCATTTCCTACTAAATCGAGCATGCTCTATACAATGGAGTGGTCCTTTCTTCAAGTTGGAGTCCGTATAAGGAGGAAAACGCCCCAAGACAAGGAGAGGTTCTGCTTATTACCTTCGAGCATCAACCAACTTCGTTTTCTCTGTTTCTGGCCATCCTAACTCCAATTTAGTCGATTAAAGAGGCATTCTTGACTAAATCGAGTATGTTCTACGCGATGGAGGGTTCCGTTTTCTGAGTTGGTGATCGTATGAAGAGGAAACACCCCAAGACAAGGAGAGGTTCTACCCGTACCGACCAATTTCATTTTCTCTGTTTCTGGCCATCCTAACTCTGATTTAGTGATTTAAGAGGCGTTCTTGACTAAATCAAAGATGTTCTACATGATGGTAGGTTCTATTTTCTGAGCTAACGATCTTATAAGGAGGAAATTCCCCGAGACTAAGGGAGGCCCTGCTCGAACACTGGAACAAGAAAAAGAGACCCGGAGCAAGACGGGGTTCTGTCCGTAGATACTAATACCGTACGAGTTATGATGGAAGTAAGCATTTTTGATCTTCCGTTGTAATTATAGAATAGCATGTGCTAAGTTATGATGTGTGTTATGCTACGATTTATATGTTTGTTGTGCTATGTGCCTATATGCCATGTTGTATGCCTATATGCCATGATGAACGCTTATATGCTATGACGTGTGTGGTCTCGCTCTAGGGTAGAGAGAGATGTCTAATATGTGTTTTTGGTCTCAACTCAGTGATAGAGCGAGACGTGTATGTGTGATTATGATCCTGCTCGGTGGTAGAGCGAGATGTACGTTTTTGGTTTATTAACTTCCGCTTGACTCCGATCTATGACGAATTTTTATAAATATCAGTATATATGTATTTTAACGTGTATGATTTTGTGACGATTGTTGTATGTAGTAGCCGTTAAGCAGAACTACGTTCGGATCCAATCGTATTGGAATAACATCCAATACGTACGTAGGCAACCAATGACAAGGCAACGTTGGCTCGATCCAAATTAATTATAAATATATGTTTTAATTATGCTTTACACACGATGAACTATGAAGCTTCATTGGGTGTATGTGTCTGTTACAACCTGAGTTTATGTATGGGGAAGCCTTGAAGCTCCGTAGTGCATAGACGAACGTTGTACCTCTCACACACAGACGATGATTCCTCGCTCAAGAAAAAGAAAATTTTCTATTAGTGATTTTGTGGGCCCGGCTTGGGTCAGGTCGTTACATTGCCTGCTCACCAGCAAGCGACGCCTCTCTCCCCTGCTCATTCTCTGGTCGGTCGTCCACCTTCACTCTCCATCTCTCCCCCCTCAAGTCCCTCCGCGGCAAGTCCTATTTTCTATAAACTTCTTCCTTTACCCTCCTTAACAATACATGTTCCTCCCCTCCATCTCCATGGACCCCTTAGCCTCTCCGATAACAACTGCCGCTTCTAGCACCTCTCACCAACCACTATTTGTATTTCCTCGAACAGTGGCTGACTTCCTCCAAACCGTCCCTACTTCCATCAAATTCCTTGTCTCCAATATAGCCAGCCTCATCGCCATCCGCCTCGACAGTTTGAACTTCCTGGTCTGGCATGTGACCACCGCCTTCGTTCTTGCTGCTTATCACTTACTCCCCTATGTCGATGGCACTATGGTGTGCCTCTCATCGGCAAACTCCTCTGCCTGGCCTTCCTACTCCAATTGGATAGCCATGGGCCACCATCTGCTTGTGTTCCTTCATGCCACCATCAAACCGAACCTCATCCCCCACTTTCTCACCTACACCATCGCGGCCTCCCTCTGGTCCGCCGTCACTACAAGGTATTCGTCCGCTTCTCTAGCAGCCATGATTCACCTCATGGGAGAGCTCCGCCGCTGCTGCTTCAGCCCAACCAGCATGGCAGCCTACCTCGACCAACTTCATCAACTGGTTGACCAACTTTGTCAACTGGTCGACCAGCTCGCTGCCGTTGGAGTTGTGGTCAACGATGCTGATCTGCTCCACCAAACTCTTGTTAGCCTCCCTCTTGACTACGGCGCCTTCACTGTAGGTATTCGTGTCTGCGGCGCACTGGCCCCTCTTGCCGAACCGTGGAATATCCTCCTCGCTAAAGAAGCTACTCTCCAACTTTAGCATACCACCCCTAGCCCACCCAACGGCCCTTCATGCCATGGCGAGTTCGGCTCCCTCTACTGTGCTGCATCCAGTCAGCAAGCCCTTCTCGGTCCCCTCACAACGGCCCTGGGCCAACTCCTCCTCGGCCCCCCTCAGGTGTCCCACCAGCCGCCCTGGTCTCCTACCCACATGGGTCCTCACCAGCCGCTGCCTACGCAGCCCCCCGTCTTGCTTCCACTCTGCCCATGCATCACTATCGGCCACCCCGCCCCCGTTTTCATCATGGGGGTGGCCCTAACCGACACCATGGTAGCAGGCGTGGTGGCTTTCATCCCTCACGCCTCACTTGCTATATATGTGGCTCTCCTGCCCACAGTGCCCCTCAATGCGGTGCACGTTATAATGTCTCGTACTCTGGCCCCACCAAGCACCGTGCCTTTGCCATGAGCCCTCAAGGAGGGGTCGAACGCCCCTCCGACTGGCTCCTAGACTCCGGTGCAAGCGATCACTTCACTTAGAATGTGAACCACCTCACCTCTCCCACCCCCTACCCTGGACCCCCTTATGTTAATATTGGTAATGGGCAATCCCTTCCCATCTCTTCCACCGGCAGCACCTCCCTCACCCTCCCTCACTCCAACTCCGCCTACCCACTATCCTTTACACACCCTCCATTGCACATAAATCTCCTCTCTATCCACAAACTTGCTCGTGATAATGACTGTTGTCTAACCTTTTCTGCCTTTGATGTGTCTATCCAAGATCACAAGACTCGATGTCTTCTCTATTGTGGCCCTAGTCAGAATGGTGTCTACCCCCTCTCCACCAACCCCTCATGCGCCCTAAATGCCACCACCACCTCCTCTGCTACCTGGCATCAACAACTTGGCCATCCCACCTCCGCCACCTTCAATAACATTGTTTCTTCCTTTCCTTTTCTTGTTACCGAAATAAAAGGTTTAGATTGTAACAACTGCCATGTTAGCAAATCCCACAAATTACCCTTTCCCCGCTCCCATCGCTCTACCACTCGTCCCCTAGAACTCATCCACTCTGATCTTTGGGGACCCTCCCCGTTCACTTCTTTTCTTGGCTATTAGTACCATATAATCTTTGTTGATGACTACTCCCACTACACCTGGCTCTATCCCCTCAAACTCAAGTCTGACGCCTTTTCTACCTTTCTTACCTTTCAGCCCATGGTGAAAAATGCATTCCCCTACCGTATCACCACCTTCTGTTCCGACAATGGCCGTGAATATGTCAATTCCCCCTTCACCTCTCACTTCCACACCTATGGCATTACTCATCAATTCTCTTGTCCCCATACTCCTAAACAAAACAGCATTGCTGAGTGCAAACACCACCATATCATTGAGACCACCCTTTCCCTCCTCACATCTGCTCACATGGCTCCTACCTACTGGGTTGATACTGCATACACTGCACGTACCTCATCACCCACCTTCCATCTCCCACCCTCCATCATGTCTCCCCCTATCAACTTCTCCACAATACTCTTCCCGAATATTCCCACCTCTGTGTCTTCGGCTATCAATGTTATCCTTGGACCCATCCTTACTCACAACATAAACTCGACGCCCAATCTATTCCATATATCTTTATCGGCTATTGTCCCACCACTAAAGGCTATCGTTGTCTCGACCCCTCCACTCATCAAGTGTATATTTCCCGCCATGTCCGCTTCCTTGAACATGAATTTCCTTTCGCTCCCATTTCCCACCACCACCTATCCCCCCACTCCTTTCACCTCTATCCCTGCCCCCCGCCCCTCCTCCTTGTCCTACTACACCTCCCTCCCTTCTGTCTCTCTTACCTCTACCTCTCATCCTCCCAACCCTTCCCCACCTTCCCCCCAACACCCACCCCTTCCCTCTCACCGCTCCCCCTCCTCCCCCTACCCACCACATGATCACCCGTAGCAAAGTCAACATCTTTTGCCCCTGCATCCCTCTTTCCCTCACCGCCCAAACCCCTCCTCCTTTCGCCTTGCCTCCCAAACTCTAGAGTGGTGTGATGCCATGTGCGTTGAGTACGGGGCCCTCCTTCGACAAGGCACCTGGACTCTTGTTCCGCCCCCGCCTAATTCCAACATTATTGGGTGCCGGTGGACTTGCAAGATCAAACGGGGTCCCGACCGTTCCATCTCCAGATACAGGGCCCACCTAGTTGCCAAAGGCTTCACTTAGGAAGAGGGTCATGACTACCATGAAACTTTTAGTCCCGTGGTCAAACCATACACTATCCGCATTGTCCTTAGCCTTGCGCTTTCCAATGCATGGGCCATCAAACAACTCGATGTCTCCAATGCCTTCCTTCATGGCATTATTGAGGAGGAACTCTACATGGCACAACCCCCTGGGTTCATTGAACCCTCCCATCCTCATCACATGTGTCGCCTCCACAAAGCCCTCTACAACCTCAAACAAGCCCCTAGACAATGGTACGTCAAACTCTCCTCCTACCTAACTCACATTGTCTTTCAATCCTGTCATGCCAACACATCCCTCTTTCTTCACCAACAAGGCTCCGAAGTCACCATACTTGTGGTCTATGTAGACGACATTCTTATCAGTGGCTCTCATGCTCCATTTGTTGACTACATCATCTCCCTCCTTAGTCGTGCCTTCACAGTCAAAGGCTTGGGTCTCCTCCAACACTTCCTTGGCATTGAGTTCACCACTACCCCAGATGGCCTTTTCCTCTCCCAAGCTCACTACGCTCGAAACATTCTCTAACATGCAAACATGGCCCACTACAAACATACTCCCATACCTACTAGCTACAAAAGACCCCCCACTTCTCCCATTGATCCCCTATTCCCTGACCCATCCCACTACAAGAGCATCGTTGGTGCTCTCAAATACCTCACAAATACTAGACCGAACATGGCTTACTCTGTGAACTATGTCTACCAGCATATGCATAACCCCTCCACAACGCACTATGCAGTTGTCAAGCGGATCCTCCGGTATCTTCAAGGCATTCTCTCCCATGGCATTCTCTTATGCCCAGGGCCTTATACCCTCACTGCTTACTCCGATTCTGATTGGACCAGTGACCCTCTTGACCGTCGGTTCATCACCGGGTACTATATCTTTCTGGGTCCCAACCTCATCATTTGGAAATCTCAAACACTAGCCATAGTTGCCCATTCATCCACCGAAGCCAAGTACCATGCTCTCTCCTCCACCGCCACCTAGATTGTCTAGGTATCCATGATTCTTAAGTTTCTCGACATCTCCTCCTCTGCTACACCCATACTATGGTGTGACAACCAGTCAGCCATCGCCCTTACCGCCAATCCGTCTTTTGTGCTAGCACCAAGCACATTGAGATCAATCATTACTACATTCAGAAGCAAGTTCTAGCCGGTAACATGCACGTTCACCATGTACCATCCAAAGCACAACTTGCCAACATCTTTACCAAGCCGCTTATTATTGCTCAGTTTCAGGCTCTCACTACCAAACTCATGACTATTCACCAGCCCTGAGTTTGCAGGAGCGTATTAAGAGAATGAAATCTTTTCTTTCCAACATTTACCTCTTCCCTCATGGTATATAATCATATGTAATATTCTTATGGGATATGTAATCGTATGTAATATTCTTATGGGATTCACCCTAGATCTGTATCCTAGGGTCTTCCCTGTATATGCTGTACAACATCATTATACTAAGGTTAATGCAAATTCTCTTCTAAAACTATATCAAACAATCTAAAGTGTAAAATAATAATGCTCTACAATATTTTTCTACCCATATTTAATTGCCTTCCCGTCTTTAAACACCTTTGAACCAAATCTTTAACCTCCTCTTCTGCAAGAGGCTCTCTGAGTATCTCTTCGTTTAACACTGTGTACTTGGGCCAAGACCCCGCTAAGAAAATTGCTCATGCCTCACGCCCTTCTTGTGAGGCAATGAAAATCGAGACGAGTCGAACTTAGAAGCTGTTTCTTGCTTCTCGTCATCGGCTTCCGCCTTGTCCACGGCCTCGGCATCATCACCAATCCAGTTAAAAGATGAATAAAGGGAGACAACAAGTGAGTAGAAGAAAGAGAACCTACAAGAGAGGGCAGCAGCCCTGAGCGCTGAATATGACAATGCCACAACAGAGAAGAAGACGACTGTCAAAAGCACTGGCTCTGTGAGGTGAGGCAACGCCAGTGAGTGCGTGAAGCAGAGCAAGATGTATTATTGTTTTAAAACCCCTAACAATGTAAAATACTTGGGGGTTCTTCCTAAATAAAGACGAATAACTTAATTAATTTAGTAAAATTATATTATATATAATAATATAATTGTACTATTGTTTGATAAAATTTCTTGTGAAACTCATCATGACGAGTAAGTCAGCCTAAACCTTTTAAAACCCTAAATAGATTATAAAATATTTTTTCTCTAATAATATATAAAAAAAATTTGTGCACCAATATCTACTATAAAAAGTTTAAACTATAATAAATAAAAAGTTATACGATTCAGTCTAATAAGACCTATTAATTATCTATATTTTATTATTATTATAAATAAATAATAATAAAATTATATTATTATATATAATATAATTTTACTCTAAACCTATTAATAAATATAGATGACCGCTGAGTGTTAGTAGCAATTATCCCCTACGAAAAATAAGTATTTTTTAAATTTATTTTTTATCTTTTTTAAAAAAATTATTTATAATTTTATTAATAAAAAAATTATTCAATAAAACCGTTCTTTGGCCATGTGATATATATAATTCTTTTAACAAGTAATATATTTAATTAATTTATACATATTTAAAATTAAATAAATTAAAATAGAAATTTTAATTTACGTATTTAAATATAAATGGACATATTGGACAACGTTTTCACTATATACTTTATCTTGTTGGTCCGATTTAAGTCTTAACTTGGATGGGGGCTGCACGTGGGAAAAGTTTTTTATGTTCTGTGTTCTATGTGAGCCTAGTGTAAAGAATGCCTTGGAGGTATTTATTTCTAAGATCAATGGTGTACATAATAATATATATTGGCGTAAATATTATATATATTAACGTATACTACCATATACATTGTCGATCTTATAAATAAATACCTCCCGAGCGTTTTTTACGCTCGACTCACTGTGGTGTACGAATCCCACGGCGTTCGCACTACTCCCCATTGTAATAAACATGGATATTTATGTAGACCGCCGTCTAGTCCGAATCAGACATCGGAAGAACAGCATTTGTCCACGCCACCCGCCAGCTCATCACCCGACCCGGTATAAATACCCGCATCCCGCGGCTTGGTGACCATTCCTGAAGCTTTCTGGGGTCTTGCTTGGCTCCTCCGAACGGAGCCCTAAGTCAGAGGCGGCTCCTCCGTCTCCCCGCCTGCTTCCGCTGCCGCCACCGAAACCTCCGCCTCCGGATCAGATCCTGGCAACCCCCTTGGATCTCGCCTCGGCTTTGGGACACGCCTCTGGTAAAATCCGTGTCGGGTCCTCTTTCTTTGTTGCTCGAATTTATGCGGGGGAGGAAGGGCGGGCGGGAGTTCGTTGCACTTGGATTTTATGTTTTATGTTAGTGCTGAATACGATGTTTTACTTCATGTTTGTTGGTATGGTTTCTTAATCATGTCAAAGCTTCTTTCTTAGTTATGTAAATGTTGTTTAATTTTGGGGATTTGTTGGTTTATAAGCATAAAAATGAAAGATTGTGTTTTTGGCTATATGTATCATATTAATTGTGTGATGTTTAGACGTATTTGTGCTTGTAAAACCATTTTGTAAGCATCGTGCTCCTATTTATGGGGTTATAAGAGCTGGCTAGAAATTGTAGGTTGGTTTGGATGTCTGTTAGATATGGGTAACGAGAGGTCTGGTATTGTGATTTTGGGTATGCTTACCAAATGCACGGGAGTGTGTTTTATAGCCACTAACCATTTTTGTTTCTTAATTTGATCGTTATGCTGCGCGAAATTTTGAGGCTTTCCATGCTTTTGAGGGTTTTGTTCTAAAATGAATTAGGAACTGATGGGGGGAAAGCTTTGTAGACGTGGAGAAACAGAGAAATTTGTAAACGCAAAGGGACGTTGTAGTTTCCGGGGATTTGATATACTACCTCCGTCCTACATTAATAGTAGCTCCATCTGGAAAAAAGTTTATTATATATTAATTGCTTTATTTTGTTTAATTGTTTAATTTAAGTGGTTGAGTACTTTAGAAAGAGTGTCTTAAGCTTATTTTCCCTTTGTGGGTTTCACCATTTAATAAAAACTATTATTTTTTAATGTAGCGAATAATTTTGAACTGTGGGAGTAAATTGCAAGAATAATAACAATGCTATGCAATTGGCCTTATTTTCATTATCCAAGTGCTGACTTCTTGGTGGAGAGGAAAATTTACTATAAAAACTAGAACACATTTAAAGATGAGATTGAACAGTTTTTTTTTATCCGTTTCAGGGTTAGAGCAACAGCATAGTGGTAAGAAATACATTGTAGGAAGTTGATTATCATGCCAAAAGAAAGAAGAGAGCGTTCCTGGTCACGTGATAGGCCCCGGGTTTCCCCTTTCCCTTGCAGTAGCTCCAGCAGGAGTGGTAAGAGACCATCTGCATCTATAATTATCGCAAAGACAGAGGAAGATACGAAAGAATGGGAAGAGGCTAGATGTCCTGTGTGCATGGAACACCCTCACAATGCAGTTCTTCTCTTGTGTTCTTCCCATGAGAAGGGATGCCGTCCTTTCATGTGTGACACCAGCTATCGCCATTCAAATTGTCTTGACCAATTCTGCAAGGCATTTGGGACTGGAAAATCTTCAGTCTCAATTTCAGAAACGTCTCCTCATAGCTTAGGTAGTACAGTTCCCTCGATCGATAATGTTGGTGATCAAACACCAGTAGAAGGAAGCCCACAGTTATCACCAACATTTGTCCAATGCAACAGTCAAGTACAGCAGAAGCTATCTTGCCCCCTGTGCAGGGGCCAGATTAAGGGGTGGTTTGTTGTGGAAACAGCTAGGCAGTTCATGAATGGCAAGACAAGGTGCTGTTCGTGCGAATCATGCCCTTTCAATGGCAACTATGGGGACCTCAGAAAGCACGCAAGGAGGGAGCATCCTCTTGTGCGACCATCAGAAGTGGATGAGGTGAGGCAACGGGACTGGAGGATGTTGGAAAGACAACGGGATGTTGGGGATGTTCTTAGCTCACTACGATCATCTTTTGGAGAGGCCAGAGTCGGATTAGATGATGAGAGTCATATTGTTGACGATGGAAGAGGCTTTCTTACCGTATATTTTCTTGTAAGAATCTTTAGGCGGTCGAATACCGGTCCTAGGGGAACATCAAGAAGAAGGATGTCTCTCTGGGGTGAGACTTATGATGGTGAATCTGATTTAACTAGAGAAGATGATGAAGCTGATGTGGATGATGTGGAAGGTGCATCAAATTCTTGGAGCCAGTTATGAGTGGAGTTGATGGTCAAGAAGCACTGGGGATTTCACAACTTGAGGTTCTGTATTCGTTGGGGCTAATTTGCGAACGTCCCTTTTCGCGTCCGTGAGCATGAGCTGTTCTATGACTCGGGATAGTTGGAGGCCGGAAGTTGTATTGAATGGGGAGCGGCGTATTTGTCAAGAGGAAATGCGCACAGCCCCTGCACTTGATTTGTTATCTTCGCCCATACTTTGAAAAAAAATGCATTTCTGCAAAATTTTCTGTACATGTCCTATGTGTGTCGTGTATGTTACTTTGCTTGTTTACAGGTATTTGAAGTTTGATTCCATTAAAAAAAATTATTTCAGGCTTGAGGGATGGGTGTGGGGCCTTATTGCGCCTGTGGTATGAAATTTATTGTAACTGTTACACTACAATTATTTACAGAATGAGAAACGTTCAGTCATATAAATTCGTGCCTTTGAGATGCGGACCTGCCGAAGTTGTGTGTATAACTGGTCTTCCTTTTCCTTTAACTAATGTTTGATCGTAAAAATTTGGAAGGATTATAGTTAATTGCCTCCAACCGATCATGCAGTGAATTAGCTTACTATATAGCTTTTATCTTCATCAATCAGCTTTTGTCAAAGGTAGATCGATATATGATAATGTCATTTTAGCCCAATAAATTTTTCATATCATTAATTCAAAAAGGGAAAAGCTTAAATGTGGAGGTGGGGCATTATCCTAAGTTAAGAAATTTTCCATACCATTAATTCAAATAGAAAAAAGCTTAAACATGAGGGTGGTTTGGCGGCGGTCAAGTTTAATCTTGCTAAAGAATATGATAAGAGTGAAATGGCATTTTTTAGAAAGTGTACTCATAGCTATGAATTTTTTTCCTTCGATTTGTGCAGAAAATAATGTTATGTGTCTGCTATATCTTATAAGATCTTACACGATAACAGCTTCAGCCGGTCTACTTATCACCAACATGGAATGAGGCCCCCTCCCTCTCTATAATAGTCCAGCAAGCTCTATCAATGATGTTACTTGATGTTAGCTCCTTTATCCATGGTAGGTATCAAAGTATCAAGGAGAACCCGATTGTGAGCCTAGCTAGAACTTACAACTATATTATGAACGAGAGAAAGTACATGTCAGTAAACTCTGGGGTAGGGCTGTCAATGGTACCCATTCTACCGTCTATACTGTACCGTTAAAAAGTTAAATATTATGGTTAAATTTATTTGATAGGTAAATAAGAAGATAATTTTAACCGACCATCATCTAAATGGACGGAAATAGAAAAAGTTCTTCCAGACCCGTTTATCCATTACTCATTTGTTATATTTAAAAATTACTCTTAAGTAGTTTAATTTTAAAAGAGATTGATTTATGGTTTTTTATAATAATTTTTATGTCATAATTCACCACAATAATTTACTCAACGAAAGATGATTGGTGGGTTTGGAGTAGAAGTCAACTCTACTCTACTCGAGGCTAGATGCAAGTTAGCTCAAATCAAAGCTTAAACTTGAGCTAATATAACCAAACTCTTGTTAGGACTATCTCGAATTAGTTTGGTTCGAGTGTTGACTGACTTAACTTTGAATGAGTGGTGTAGGTGGTTTATTTTGAGATTTAGTATATGTTGATTAGAATCATAGTTATGTTACAAATCATATTTGTAAAATTTGGTATGATTTAGTTATTGAAATAGGTTGGAATCAACAAGTTTTGAATGACCAAATAGGTTTAAGTGAAACTTAGGTTTAAGTGAATTTTTTTCTAAAATATGGGCGAACTCCTTTAAATTTTTTAGGTGATGATGTCATCATCCGGTCAACCTGGGTTGACCTAGCTCAGCCACTAATCTAGGTTAGGGTCATGGCTGGGTTTTAAAATATTGCTTCAAAGATACACTAATGGATGATGTGTATTATTACATGTGGTCTCATTCTTGCCTGCAATATACCTTTGAAGACAAGTGGATGTGAAAAAGAAATTGTTATTCTTCTCACATTTGGGATTCTTCTGAAACAGGCAATAGATGGATGTCTTGGAGCTGGACTCATATAATAGAAAATAATTATTAGAAAATAAGTAGATTTATTATGTATATATGCCTAATATATGTATCCATTTATGTTTCATGTTTAATCATTATAATTTATTTCCAACAACTATAAATAACAATAGTAATGATGTTAGTTTTTTACTTTAGTAATATCTAATTAAGTGAATAAAAAATATTTATTTATCTTTTTTAGCACATTTAAAAAATATAATGGATAATGGTTATCCGATTAATCAGCTGATTATTAGTGGAAGGAACAGTTATGGAAGTACCTATATAATTTACTTAATAGAACAGTTATGAATAAAGATTTTAGAAATGATTATGGTAATGAAATAGGTTATACCATAACCGTATCGTTCTATTGGCAACCCTACTTTGGGGAGCTTACAATACACAAAAGATTTGAAGGAATAACTATACAGACTTAACATAAAACTATACATAAAGATCCAAAGGAGCCATAACACAGAACTAGGATACAAGGTAGAAGAATATGGCACAAGTAAACAATAATAACTATTAAACAACATATAGAAACATAGTAGACGAAACAGTTTCGGCCACCTAACCCCAGCCAATTGGCATAGGCCTCCAAAATCTTAATTTTTTTTTGTAAGTTTTCAAATAAATATGTTCTTTTTTTGGGGGTACTCATGTGCCCCAACCATGGTTTGTAATTTTTCAAATCCAAAGGAAAAGGAACTAAGATTTGTGAGAGGAAAGTTTCCTTTTTAGTAGATTGATTTATAGGTGGGCAAAAGGAGATAGGAGGTCTTTTTGTAATGAAAAGGTGAGCAAGTAGCATAAGAAAAGAGAAAAAATGAGCAAAAAAAATAATGTAGACATTTTTTTGCATGTGATATATATTACATCAATTACTTGAGATAAACTATGCAATTCAAAGGGGGATGGGGGTTTGGGCTTTTGAAACTTCAAGGCTGTTAACCAAACTTTTGGCAAAGCAGGGTTGACTCTTGCTAAACAATGATCAATCTATGGTGCCAAGGGTTCTAAAAGCAAAATATTTTGACAAATCTTCCTTTTTCCTAGAAACAACAAAAAGAAGAATTTCTTATGTATAGAGGAGTATTTTGGGGGCTAGACCCCTTCTTGAATAGGGTATGAGATGACACGTTGGGAATGGAAAGAAATAAGGATTTGGAGTGACATGTGGATCCCAAATCCCAGTTCTTATAAGATTAAATATTTGATCAAGCTACTAGGGGCATATACCACGGTGTCAAGAGCTAATTGATGATGTTGGTTATGGGTGGAAAATGCCTTGGTCTATAAGGTGTTTTTGCCTCATGAAAGAGATATCATTTTAAAAATTTAGGTTGTCTAAGTCTTCGTGAGGATAAATTGGTTTGGGTAGAAACAAAACATGGTATGTTCATAGTGAGGAGTGCCTACTGCCTACCTATGAAGATGACTATTCATAGTGGGGGAGGACATGGTGAATGAACACAATAGTACACCTTGATGTCCCTCCAAAGTATATTGTTTGCATGGAGATTATACAAAAATATCATTCTATCAAAGGTAAATTTGTGGAAAAGACAATGTCCAAGACAGATGGTGTGAGTTACGTGGGAAATGCTCAGAAACTACAACTCATGCTATTTGGGGCTATGAAGTTGTTCATGGTCTATGAGAAGAAACTTTTGCGGAGCATAAAATAATAATGGACTAGCGGTAGGAGCATATGAGGCATATGTATTGTAATTGGCTAATTCTTATTATCAAAGCAATGATGAAACTTCATGTATTTTTTAGTCTTAGGAATTTAACTAGATTTAATTGTGGATAAGTCGGATTTAGAATTGATTAACTTGAAAAATAGAAGTGGATGCGTTCTTATCGATCAAGGTTGAAGACTAAGCAGAGTGCCAAAGTTAATAGTTTAATTTGCGCACACTCAGATACACAATTCATTTAGAATAGTCTAAAATGAGCAAATTAAGTGATTTTGCGAGTTTTAGACTTAATAAGGATAAATTGGTAAATTTTATTATACATCAATCAATCGCTGCAATTTGTACTAGGTCAATCGACTGATGGTCACCCAAGTTGGATTGTGTAAAATTAAGCCGAGAGTTTATTGATCAATCGTTGTGTTAATAGATTAGTTCACTTGAAGAGTCCTACCCTAATAGAATAGTGAATGATCGATCCTTGTGTCAAACAATTGATAGTTGTCTATGTTACTTGCCTAGTTTAAGCATTCCGAAAGAGAATCCATTGCTAATTTAAATCAAATACTTAAACCAATTTAATTGATTATTTAAGGACTAGGTAAATACGAAATTGAAGAGAGGAAAACCTAGAAGTTCGTAGGGAAAAATGAGAGATCATTGTCCTTAATTTTCTCAAATGAGATCATCTTTGAGCTTTATGTTTATGCTAATGGTGATTCCTTGAAACACACAACTGAGAAGAGACACATACCAAATCAGATAGGAGTTATAGCTATCTTCAATGGAGAGTTGAAGAAGATCAAGGTTAAAGTCAAAGAACAAGAGGAGCTTGTTCTAAAGGCTAGAAGAAGACAAAGACAGATCAAGTAGAAGGAAAAAGTTTTAAGGCTTGAGGAAAAGACTTGAAGGCTAGCAACAAGAATAATTTTGTTAGTGATCTAAGTAAAGGAGTTTTGGGGTTAGTGACTTGCTATATAGTGTATTGATTTAGTTAGTGATTGATTGTCATGATTTTTTTACCCTAGTTGGGGTTTTCACATAAAAATTGTGTGTATGTGTAATGTTCAGGAAATTTTAGGTATTTTTCTAGAATTGTTCCTGATTTTTCCCTATTTTTTTGAAATTTTTGGGAATTTACAAAATTTGGGGTATGCAGAATAATTTTTGGGCTATGCAGAAAGATCTGTAGAGCTCATTGTAGGCTTAAGTAAGTGGTGGACGGACCACTTAATTTGGGTGGGTTTAAACCACTTAGGAGTCCCTATCCTACTTGATTTAATCCTTACCCAATTAAGCCCTAATCCCCTCTATATATATTTGGTATTTCTCTAATAATAACCCTAATTGTGCCTTAGATAGATTAGAGAAGAGGGTGATTGAAGGTGGAGCTCTGGCAATTGTGGATCGACAGCAAACTGACAGTAGAGGTAGGATCGTTGTCTTAGTTTCGAGTCAAGATTAATGACTGTTTTATTGGGTGTAAATTACATGATTAGTGAAATTCTGCATTATGTGATGATTAATAGTATAAACAGTGTATTGCAGAGATTATTGTTCAAGTAAGAGTAAATCTGCAACAGTAATCTTTGCAGTGAATTAATGAAATTATGGTGGACTTCGCCCACCAACCACCGCTACACCCCTCTCCACCGGATGAACATTTCCAACTAAAAATTGCGATGGCCGGACAGAGTCTATCAAGGCGGACGTTTTTTTGGAGTGTTATAAAAAAAAATACATCAGAACAATGAACGAAAGGGAAACATCCAGCTAGATCTGTTCTTCCCGGCCTTGAGTTCGTAGCCGGTGTGTAGCCCTTGATTTACAACCAAAGTTGCCGGCTTTACGCGTTGTTGAAGGTCGAGCCCCGCCGGCCTTGGAGCAGTGGTTTTCCGGCGGGAGATGTCACTATTTTTTTTAGATCGGCGATTGAAGGGAAACTGCCACTGGACGGTGGCCGGGGCGACGCTTGGCGCCTTCAGCCTCCGGTCTTGTCCCACCCCGGCAAGCCCTGCTGCTGCCGGAATAGCTCCCCACCGTCTGTATACCCTTCGACTATTGCAATTTTTTTTCTGTAAAGGAGCATTTGGGAAGAGAGCGGAGGCGAGCGCCGATTGACGGTGGCCGGCCACTCCACAGCCTTTGCCTTGGGTCTCAAGCGGGTCTAGAGTGGCCGCCGCGTTTGGTCAGACACCGCCGGCGAGCTCTGTTGGAGCTCTCAATTAGAGAAAAAAGGGGACGCGTCTAAAGGTTGAAGACGACCTTAGGCCGGGTTGGCCTGAGGTCATCAACCCAGACCGGCCCGAACCGGGCCACTGGGCTGGGCCCAATGAGCCAGGTTCCAGGGCCCAAACCAAAAAAAAAAGAAGAAGAAGAAGAAGAAAAAAAGAGGAAGAGAAATTTACATTAGAGTAACTTAAGTCAAACGTGTTCTGGGCAGAGGTGCCAGTTTGGCTTATTAAATCGCAGAAAAATATAACATATCCTACCTAGTACATATATGTGCAATAGGGTACATATGAACTATTTTTGAAAGTTAAGTGGAATTCAACCATTCTATCGGCTCGAGCCCTATGCAGGCAGTGAAGCGGGGCTTCTTAGTGATTGTTGAGCCTGAAACACAAATAGTTATGGCTAAATTATTTATGAGTTGTTAGACTTTATTAATTTGTTCTATGTGTATAGTTGTATCTTGAGAATTAATGCATAGAAATTAATACAGAATAATGGTTAAGGGTAGAAAGCTTTG
The DNA here is from genome assembly GCA_035235625.1 of Saururus chinensis. Lineage (NCBI taxonomy): Eukaryota > Viridiplantae > Streptophyta > Magnoliopsida > Piperales > Saururaceae > Saururus > Saururus chinensis. Next base: position 24,931,529 of record CP141143.1, on the reverse strand, counting down.
GATTGGGGGTTGACACCTAATCAAGATAAAGACTAAATTACCCTTAGAAGGGTCAAACACCCGTTTATAAATTGAATGGGGGTTCTGACCTGGCATTTGACTTGGTTGAAGAACCAAGGATGGTTTTTTTTTTTTTTGGGGGGGGGGGGAGAACCTTAACCCAGCCTGATGAGGCTATTGGGGTTAGGGTTGACCTATGAGTTTAAGCTCTATTGATGGGTCATTTGATTTGACCGTGTAGTTGCACCTCCCCATTGGAGGGAGTTGTATGTGAGCCGGGCTCACACTGGTCTATTGAGGATCACATAGTGTACACGCATTTAGGGTCGCTGACATCCTGCTTGGTTGGCGTCTCAGACCACTTCTGTTCAGGTGCAGTTAATGGCCATGCCCTTCCACTCCAGTCAGGTCCTTATGGGTTAAGTTGGGAGATGGCACTTCCTGGTGGATTCCAGGGTCCCGGTGGATTCCAGGGTTTCACTATGGACCATCCTTAAGGGGTGGTCTATGGTCGGTATCATTTGTCACTTAGGATGACATCTGATGTATGTATTTGTCTATGAAGTTAGGTGGATTATTGGTTTTCCCAAGAGGGAAAAACTAAAGGGAAATTATAATGAGAACTGTTTTGATAATTGGTTCAAGTGGAAACCTAACAGTTTTGCATAAAATGTACTAACATTTTGCATTCATATTATTCAGCTTCCTACTGGGTATTAGTATACTCAGCGACCTGGTTTTATAGGATCTTCTGGTGAAGACTAGCAGGATTGGGATTGGACTTTCAGATTAAGGATGACTTAGCTCTAGTAGGATTTAGTTCCATTATTTTAGTACATTTTGAATGGTTGTAATAATGGCGTGAGAGCCAACTTTGATTAGTTACTTATTTCCAGACAGATGTAAGGGTTACACTTAGATGGATGGTTCATTTATTTGTGGATTTTTGGTTACTTATGATATTATATGATTTGCTATCAGTATTTACGAACCCCAACGATTATGACTTGGATACTTAGTCGGCTAAATTGATTTGATTTAAAAAAAAATTATCGTGATTTATCAATGGTTCTATATTAAAAAGGGTTTTAAAAATCTGGGTCGTGACAGTATGCTCATGTAACGACCGCGAATTTTCGATATGATTTCCTGCCTCTAATAAAGTTATTTTATGAGTTTTAATTATTTTAACTTATTTAGAGGTATATATTTGGAGAGTTTTTATAAGAGTGTGATAGAGCTTGGAAAGACGAGTGTAACAAACCTAAGAACGTACGAAACAAAGGTCAGGAGCAAAAGTTATGACCTCAGAAAATGTGCCATATGGGCGGGACCCACTTTAAAAGTACGAGATAACCTACCTATAAGAGGTTTAGTTTTGAAGGGCTCGTCGATACTAGTCCATCGATACCAAGAACGCGTGATTCCAACTTCGGGATAAGAAGTTATCGTGTTTTGAAGTTAAATTTGTATTTGATTGAAGTAATATTAAAAAAAAAAATGGACAAAATATGACACCAGCAGCTTGCGCCGAGCCAAGCTGAGCCGCGTGGATCGAGGCATGTCGGACACGCTTCATCACCGTGTATGTCAAGCATGGCGGTGCCGCATTTTCTGGCAGTTGTCATGCGACGCATGTCACACACATGCGCGCGACTCACTGTCTGCTCACAATTTCCTTTATAAAATCCAATTTCTTTTCATTCTTCTGGAATAGTTTTTAGAGTCATTCTGAGTTCGTTTTCTTCCGTTCAAAAAATGTTCTTAGCTAATTCAATGATGTTCTACGCAATGGCAATGTCCACTTCATGAGTTAGCAACCCTATATAGGGGAAACACCCCTGTGTAAGGTGAGGTTCTGTCCGTTGCCTACGGACCCATGAAGGGTAAACTGTCTCCGAGCAAGAGGAGATTCTTTCCATCGCCTATGGGCGTGTGAGAAAAGTGTCCCGGGCCAAAGGGAGGTTATATCCATAGCATACGGGCACAGAAAGAGAAAAGTATTCCGGGTCAAGGGGAGATTATGTACGTAGCCTACGAGCACAGAAAGAGAAAAGTGTTCCGGGTCAAGGGGAGGTTCTATCCATAGCCTATGTGCACAAAAATAATTTCTGGAGTCATTATGAATCTGTTTTCTTCTATTCAAGAGGCGTTCTTACCTAAATAAGCGTGCCAGATGTCTTGGCGGGGTTATTTTTCTGGTTGGAGACCTCTAGAACCCTAGAAGTGGATATCTAATTTTGTGGTGTCCAATTTATCGGCTTCAAACTCGCTTGGAGAGCGAGGTAGGGGCTTTTATCCTTTCTTAAGGCATAATTATAAACTTTGGGTGTATTTTTAACTTAGTAATTATATGACTCTTGCATGTTATGCATTAGAGGTTACTTTCAAGTTATGATTTATGATTTATGCATATATATTCGATCTGTCAAATGGTTAATCATTGAGATAGAATATGATTGATATATCGTATGTTTATAATGCTATTATATATATTCGATTAGTCGAATGATTAGCTGCTAGAATTAGATATATTTTATATATTGTATGCTTTACGATTGCCTTATATATGATAGTTTAATCGAATGCTTATCCGTGAATTTTAATATAAATTATACACGTTAGAGCGTGTGAGATAGCGACAAACTAGCTTCGCCACTATTTTCATTACGAATGAATAAAGTATGTTTGAAAGACGGTTTTAGAGGATTCGTCCTTGTTGAAAGGAGGATTCTCAAGATTATTTTTTGAAAAGACATATAAGCATGATGATCAAGTCACTAAAGTGGGACAAAGAAGGGGTAACTGTCTCATTAGAATGAGCGACCAACCTTACCTTTGTTGTCGTTGATAGTAACACCCTCATGGCTTGTAAAGGTAGAGATAGGATTTTTAAAACACTAAACATTGGGATAAAATATTTTAAAAGGAAACAACCATTTTTGGAGTCTTAGAATTCTAGGATATTTTGATTAAGTCTGGGACTCAAGATTATGAGTTTGGGACTCAAGGGTGTTTTGGCTGTCCAAAGCTATTGTTGGGCACCCCAATAGAGCTTCATTGACTAGTTAAGAACACAATTAATCTAGTTCGGAATCAGATGCATGGTACCTATTTTAGCATGGTGAGCCCCTAACGAAAGGTAAAACCCCTGATTAGCCCCTAACAAATGACACATATCAAGGCTACGTGTACTAAGGTAGAGAGTATCATATGAAGATTCTCTACTCTTTAGATCTTGGCACCCCAAGAGCATGACTCTTCTATTAACAAGCACAAAATATTTTGAGATGATCTGTAGAGGAGTAAGAGGTTGCTGCTTTGTACCCGCAGCAAATTCTTATTAATAATATATGTCTGGGACATTAGTAGTAAGCCGTGAGAGTTTACAAACCTTAGAAGCATCTTCGATACGTAGGAAGAAGCACTAAGGTGGTTTTGGGTGAGAGGCATACCCTGTTTTCATGAAAAATATTATATATGATATGTGTTATGAAATTGTCATGTGCCTGATAGTATAAACTCCCCTACTGAGTATTTTAAAATACTCACCACCCCCCAGACTTTGCAGGACTCGACGAAGTTTAGTGTGCAGGTAAACGGGTGTACTCTGAGTTTTATCGATGTGATTTTGAGGATTTCAACCGCACCTAAATGAGTAAGAACTCTCATTATTTTTCTCTTGTGTGTTTATACACGAACTGTGGTTCCTGGGGAAATAATTACTATATTATTGCATAAGACGAGAGGCTTCCATCGCGGGCCCGGGTAAACTCTGATATTTTTGTAAAAAAAATTTTATATACTTCCAAAATCCCGAGGCACGATAGCTCATGTGTTTTGTATGTTTTATAGTTTGATTGATGTTAAAATGATCATGAATGCATAGAAATTAAGTTTTGTCATTTTCGTTAGTTGAAATAGAAGTTAGAATTTTTAATTGTTATTTATTTGAAGTATTAGTTTTAAGACTAATTTAGTGATCTACTATCATCATCTAGATGAATATTAAACTCTTAAATGATAACTAAAGATTTTGAACTTCTAATTTGTCTTGCAAACCCGGAGGAGAGAGAAAATTTGTACCTTAGTGTGGTTTGTTTGGAAGTAGCGTAACACAGTGAGAATGGGGGGGGGGGGGGGGAGGCTTATGAAATTGAAGTGGTTAGTTTTGTTGATGGATGGGTACTTCAATATCTGCAATTAGTGTAGACGTATAGAGATATTGGAAAATGTCATTGAGAGTGGTAGTTGGTCCCCTTCCTAGGGGAAAAGTAAAGGTGAATTTTGATGGAGAAGTTTTTAAGGAGTTAGGAAGGTTTGACATTGGACTTTGCATAAGATATGTGGACACTAAAGTGCTAACTTGCATGCGCAGAAGGGAAAGGGAGGTGCTGGAGGTTGAGGTTGCTAAGACATATGCAGCAATGTATGCAGTTCGATTTGCTGTGGAGCTGGGCATGAGGGCTATAATTATGGAGGGTGATTGTTCACAGGTCATTCAAAAGCTTTAGAACTAGATTATAGATTTTTCTTGTCAAGGCCCTTTCTTGCAAGAGAGTTACACGGGGGAAGACCTTAAATTCTATTAGTTTTGCTCACATCAGGCGGGAAGGAACTGAAGTAGCGCACTATCTTGCCCAAAAGGTAAGGCACCTTGAGAGCCCAAATGAGATTGGGGAGACTCCTTTTTTTAAGCTAACCTTGTTGGTTGATGCCTTTGTGTGAGGTGTTGAGGTGTTTTCTTTGTAGTGTGATGCCTTCTAAAAAAATAAATAAATAATAATTATATTTAAAAAAAAAATAATTTTTATTGAAGGGTGAATCTTACTTTTTATGAATCCTACTTTTAAAAAGTGGTTTTGATTAGATATGGTTTTTATTAGATGGTTTCTGATGGTTTTCATTAACTTTTCCCTTTCTTTTTAATGCCCACACCATCTATGATAACAATCTTCAATAACTTTATCATGTACAACATTAGGCTTTTTGTTGTTTTGCTAACCACAGACTTTTTGCTCCTCTACACTGCTCCACAATTTTTTACCCAGAGCAAGTGATTTCTGGGCCAAGCATTCAATACGCCTTTTTTCCCTCAACTGTTGCTACTTTGAGAAAGAACGTTCTTTGTGCACTTTCCATTTTGGTTGCCAGACCAATTTTCTAGAAGTGTGAATCCATCCATCATGCCCTCAGCCTTTCTCCCCATCAGACTTCCCTCAACGTTCTTCCCATCCATCTTCAAAGCTCCCCATTATCCCCCACCCGTCTAGTTGTTCCTCGCCTTTCCACTGGGCCGTTGGTGCCGATGATTCGATCCAACACTGGTAAGCTGTCCATATTAGCCTCGCAAAACTTGATTATGGAGCATAAGATAAATTGGAGTCCCAGAAAATTGGCTGCGTCAGAATAGCCGGCCTATTTTATTTAACTAGGCACAATCTCAAGGCAACTCCCCAAGAAAACGTAGGATAGGATCCACTAACACGGAATATGGAAGCACGACATCCATCACGGCAAATGGCTGATTATGAAACTGGCAATGATCTCCTCGGGGTTGTTAAAAAAATCGATTGACAGAGAGAGAAAATGACATCGGCCGCTGGCTGGCAAGTAGTTGAAGTTGGGCAATAAAAATGAGAGACAAACATTGAATACGTTTTTTTTTACTTTTTCTGTTCCAATTATTAGTTTTATTTAGTTTTTTAAAATAAATTAATTTTAATTTATTTTAAAAAATTAAATAAAACTATTAATATGGGATAAAGAGAGTATAAGTAAGCCCTAAAAGGCATAACATTATATACTTAAGATATTGCTACTGCCAAAGTAGCTTAAGTTTACGAGTTGGGTCAAACAAGCAAGGTGACAACCCCAAAGCTCCAAAGGATACCTTATGGGCAAAAAGGGGGTACAACAAGCGCCTATAATTTTTGGTAAGCTTTAGGGCCATTGAAAAACTGCTCGACGAAAGGATATAAGGGAGGAGGATGTCTGAGAGGAGAGTATGAGGGCAGGGGTATCAAGGGAAATGACTTGATGCAGGGTACATGGAAGTGAACTAGAGGTTGGAGAGAATGAGGAGAAGTGGAGGTAGACAAGAAAGGGAAGGCAAAGAAGCTATCACTATTGGAAGGAGTGTCAAGGTGGAGGATGTGGGGAAGGAAGCAAGAGAAGTAGGACTACACTCGGCCAATAGAGTACTTGTGACAACGGTTTGAGTGGTTGGATGTATAGATGAAACTAACAATGGGAGGAGGGGTGGAGCACAAAGGCTCATGTGAAGAGGAAAAAAAAGTGTCTTTTAGATGCAAAGGTGTGTGTAATTGGGTGTGTATTTGGGCAGGGGAGGAGTCAAAAAGGATAATGAGGGAAGGTGATAATGAAAGCCATAGTGATTGATGGACAACCAAAAAGTGGAACACCTGTCAGAAGAGGTAGAAGAGATATATATATACACACATCTAGTTTATTAACTAATTTTTTTATTAAAATTATGTCAAAAAAAATGTAATGAGTATTAAAATCTAATTTGAGGTTGTTATGGTCAAATTATTTTTAGAATTGACAAACTTAAAAAATATGAATATACGTGTTCTTATTAATCAAGGTGAAAGACTGAAAAATGTGAAATATTTTAAAGCTTGTTCAGATCACATTGGCAACATAAATCACTTTAAAAAGTTTGAGAAGTAATTGAAAAAATTTCATAAGGATTTAAGGTAAAAAAAAGGCAAAATTATTAAAAAATAGGCAGAACAATCAATCACTATAAACAATGAAGGAAAAAATAATCAATCGCTTATTGATTTAGCTTTATGTAAAATAAAACCGAAAGTTATCAATCAATCATTTTCACATCAATTGATTAATAGAAGAATCATGCATATTTAATATTTTCAATGATTTATCATTCTAAGAATAGTTTACCTAATTTAAGACTTTTCGATTTATATTTTATTCCTTATCAAATACAAATCCTAAACTGACTTAATAAGCTATATAAGGGTTATGAAATTACTAAATTGAAGAAAAAAAAACTTAGAAGAGAAGAAAGATGGTTTATACTTTTGGTTATTATTTTCTAAAATGAGAATTCACTTGAGCTTTGTATTAAAAATTTACGGTGAATTGAAGGAAACAATCTATAACTAAAAGAACTTATACATAGAGTATTTAAAGAAAAATTCTAACATATCTTCAATGAAAGATTGAAGATTTTTATAAGGCCAAAGTCAAGACAACAAGAGGTACTTGTTGAAGACTACAAAGAAATAGAAATAAGGCAAGAAAGAGAAAGTTTCAAGTGCTTAGAAAAAACTTAAAGGCCAACAACAACGATCTAAATGAAAAGAACTTAAGTTAAAGTCTATTAGAGTCTAAATAAAGTTAATGGTTTACTTGTGTCAATGTAGAGTTTTAGTTTCTAATAAATTATTTGATTCCTTTGGAATCGCCTTAGCTATATAAGTTTTTTACATAAGTTGATATATTCATATATGGATTGATTAATAAATGATTGATATTTCGAGAGTGAGATAAATAAATATTAAATTTTAATCATTTCCACTTAATAGAAAATTTTTGCATAAAGAGGTTAAAATTTTAATGTTTTACTTGTTGAAAATACTAATTTTAAAAGTAATCTAGTGATTTAATAAGATGATTAAATAAATATTAAACTATTAAAAAAAGATGGGAGCGAAGTTTTGGTAGGTTTGCTTATTAAAATATAAAATAAATATATAAAATTTCCTTTCCCATAGTTCCAACATATCATAATACTTTCTCTTGTTCTATATTAATAGTTACATTTAGCGAAAAATATTGTTCCATATTAATAATTATATTTTGTTCAATTCAAATAATTGGCTACTTAAAAAAAATATCATGAACTTAATTTTTCTTCTCTTAAATATAGGTACAACTATTTATCAAAATATAACTATTAATATTAGACGGAGGGAGAATAAGATCTAAGCTGGTTCGGTCTTGGTTTTGAGAGGTCCAGGTTTCTAAGTCTCCGTGAATAGACATTATATCCCAACACAGCTCGAGCTATTTGGAAAAATTGATTATCTTACATATAGGGCGGGATTACTCATTTGGCCATAATGTCTACCACGTGTATGGACAATATAAAGATACATTAGGGTTTTGGTAATCCTTGCTATAGAGAACCGCAGGCACTACCGGAGCATCACCATGCTAGAAAGGAAAGTTGAGTTTAAAACAGGTGATTCTGGGTAATAGATGCTAACAACCAGTTAGGCCAAAGAATTTGACCTTTTTTTTTTTGTTAAAAGAAGAATATATGGCGTATAGGCAGGTCAGAACTAGCCTTGCGATCCGACCTGTTGCACAAAGCAATGCAGTTTGTTCCTACCTAGATCAGTCAGAATATTAGTTTTCATAATGTAAGTCAGAAGATCAGATGAACCCATTCTTTTTGGAACAAGAAACTTATTGACCAACAATATAATAGTACTAGCCAAACCCAAACCGAGGACCCAATTGTACAGGATTATGTATTTAGCTGCAGGTAATAGAACATAAAAAGGGCAGAAATTTCTAAATGCCCAAGATAACATTACACTGTAATTTTTGACAAAAACTTGGAAGTAGGATGGACAGGTTATACCTATAAATTGGCACAAGAATAGCTTTCAAACTGCATACTGCAAGTTCATATCGCGCCCGATGTTATGTTTATCAAATAACACAGAATGTACTGCAAACTGTTGGTTCACATGGCATGGTAAATTTGGGTGAAAAAGGTTAGGTTGGAAATACACAGGCTTCTAATTGGAAAAAGAAAATGAGAAAATATGTGCCCAAAAATGCATGCCAGTACACGTTCAGGAATGGACCCCTGATGGCTTCCACCCCGAATACTGGCTTGATAAAGGGATTTTTTCTTCGATAAACGAAAGAGGGAACTTGACAAAAATTGGGTGAGAAATTTAGAATATAGTTAAGATAATATGAAACTCAAAAGTCAAAACTTAAGTATAAGAGGGCCGGCGTCCAAGAACGTGCCAAATGCTCTCAGCAAGGATATTTGCCACTGACAGCACAGTCAGTTGTGGGAAGTAATTCTTTTCTGATACAGGAATAGTGTTTGTAACTATGACTTCCTGGAAAAGGCCACTGGACAGCCTCTCGATTGCAGGTGGACTGCAAACACAAAATCCATCAAAAGAAAACCCAAGGAAAAGAAAACAAATCCAAGTTAAGAAGCACTGATAACATATTTACAGATAGGATACCTGAAAACAGCATGTGTGCAGCATGCATAAACTGCTCGTGCCCCCTCTTTGTGCAGTAATTCAGCAGCACTCGTGATAGTTCCTGAAATGAATTATCTTGGTAAGAACAACAACAAAAGACAATAACTCAGAAATTTAAAATGTTAAAAAGCTCACCAGCAGTGTCGATAATATCATCCACTATAACAGCCACCTTCCCATTTACATCACCAATTAAATTCATTACCTACATACAATGGATCAGTCAATTAAGTATACAGCAATGGAGAGAGATAAATATTCAATATAATATAACCACCGATCATATGGACAATTTTGTTACAATTATCTGAAAGCTTTGTTGTAATAATGAAAAAATGAAAACAATGACTTAACACCTAAGGTGGAGTGATATTTTCGTTTTTAACACGTTAAAGGAAGAGCAAGGGACTTGCACCTGCATAAGGAGAAATAAGTGTTAGAAGTGGGTATATATATGGGTGAAACTCATTTGGGTATTGAGAGCCCAAGCCCTGCTTGAATTGAATGAGAACTACAAGTATGAATTGGTTGAAGGTGTGAATAGTCAATATTGCCTAAAAAAAGGTGATGGTATTGGTACATAAGGCACAAATTTGTCCTTAAAAGCTAGGCCCTTGGGCTACCCCACTTTTGTGGAAGAGATATATGTTAAACCCATATACCTATGTGGGCTAACCCACGCACGCCACTACCACCACCGTCCAGCCAGCTCAATTCGGTTCGCATGCACGGCCAGCCCAACTGGGTCAAGTCAAGTTCGGTCAACAACATTATTATTTTGGGGACAAATTCGTTTAGTTTTCTCTTAACACAAAATAGTCCGGTTTTTTTTCAGAAACATGGTCGTCCTCTTCTATCCTCAGTCGTAGAATCAAGTCTTCCATGTTCATCTCCTTATACTTATGTTTTAAGTAATTCTTAAAGTCATTCGAGGAAGGTAGTAATTTTTTTATTATTGCAACCACCTGAAAAGTCTCACTTAAAGTTATACCTTCCGCATGTATATCATGTAGGATAATTTCGAGTTCTTGGACAATTAATCACTATCTCAGAGTCTATCATCTTAAAGTCCAAAAATTTGCCTACCACGAATTTCTTTGTTCCAGCATCCTCTGTCTTGTACTTCTTATCTAAGGACGACTCATAGCGTCCTTAGCACTCTTCATCGGACTATATACATATAACGCGTTATCCAACCTATTGAAAATATAATTATGGCATAAAAAATTTGCATATTTTCATGCATCGACTGCTGCAATAGCCATTTTGTCATCTCTTTTCTCCTTCGTGAAAATAGGAACTTCCTCTTGTAGGAATCGAGCTAAATTCAGTGTGGTAAGATAAAACATCTTCTCTTACCATCTTTTAAAATTCACACCTCTGAATTTTTCTGGTTTTTCCCTTTCACTTGAACATGAGCATTCACCAGAGTGGGAATTATGACCGAAGTCAAATTAATACCCTCACAACCATTTCTGTTCAAATGAACATAAGATAATCTCAGTTTCGAAATATTGTAAACACACTTTCAAAATTTTAGTCCAAAAAAATAAGAATTTTGTCTTAACAATCTTAAGATAGAATTATTAATTTTTTTCATACTTTGTTGATTGTTAGAAGTGGTTATACATGGGTGAAGCCCATTTAGGTATTGAGAACCCAAACCCACTTTGAATTGAATGAGAATCACACTTGTGAATTGGTTGAACTTGTGAATAATCCCGCATCGCCTAGAAAAAGGTGATGGTGTTAATATATAAGGCATAAATTTGGCCTTTGAAGTTAGGCCCGTGGGACACCCCACTTTTGTGAGAGAGATACATGTTAGACCTATGCACTTAGGTGGGCTAACCTATATGCATTTGCGTTGCCGCCACCACCTGTTCAGCCGGCTTGGTTCTCATGCGCGGCCGGCAGAGCCGAGTTGGATTGGGTCAACAAGATTATTACTTTTGGGAGAAATTTATTTGGTTTTCTCTTAACCCAAAATAAATCTAGTTTTCTTTCTACCAAAATGTGTCTGTTAACGGACAGATGCGTCCATTTGAAAGGGACGGGTTATCTTCAACGGGATTTCTTATAAAACATAGAAAATTATTTTTTGCATCATCCTTTACTGGATTTTCATCTTCGTCTTCTGCGAGAGCAATTCCATAACACCGGTTTATTGCATGCCATGTGTAAAGGTACTTCTACAGCATGTGGTCGATCGTTTTATGGTGGGAGGCAGAAGCCCAAGTGAATCCTTAGCACCAGTAGGGAGGGGGAATTTTATCTTAAGAACAAAGCATACTTGCTTGATTCAATCAATGAGTTTATTTCATCGTAACACTTACAAAGATACGAAATTAACAATCTTAAGACAACATTTTTATTTTTTTTACGTACTTCACTGTTGTGATTAGAATTTTGAAAGTGTGTTCACAATATTTCAAAACTGAGATTATCTTCTGTTTATTGGAAGAGAAATGACTACAGAGGGTACCAATTTGACTTCAATCATAATTCCCACTCCGGTAAATGCTCCAATTCAATAGTGCTGATTTTAAAAGATGGCAACAAAAGTGTTGTTCTATCTAACCACATTAAATTTGACTTGATTCCTTCAAGAGGAAGTTCTCGTTCTCACTAAGGAGAAAATGAATGGCAAAACGATAGTTGATGCTTGGAGTGCAGATTTCTATGCCATAATTATATCCTTAATAAGTTGGATAACACGTTATATAACATATACAGTCCGATGAAGAGTGCTAAGACACAACGGAAGTCCTTAGATAAGAAGTACAAGAAAGAAGATGCCGGAATGAAGAAATTCGTAGTAGGTAAATTTTTAGACTTCAAAATAGAGACTCTAATAGAGTGATTAATCAAGTCTAAGAACTCCAAATTATCCTGCATGATATATATGCAGAAGGTATGACTTTAAGTGAGTATTTTCAGGTGGCTGCAATAATAAAAAAATTATTACCTTCTTGAAAGGACTTTAAGGGCATAAGTGTAAGGAGACGAACATAGAAGACTTGATTATATAATTGAGGATAGAAGACGACAACCGTGCTTTTAAAAAGAAAACTGACTCGGCTTAGTTCAGTTTGCATGTGCAGCCAATAGGGTCGGGTCGAGTTGGGTTAACAAGATTATTATTTTTGGGACAATTTGCTTGGTTTTCTCTTTACCCACAATGAGTCTAATTTTCTTTCCACCAAAACGAACGTGTCTGTTTGAAAGAGACGGGTTACCTTTAACAGGATTTCTTATAAAACACAGAAATTTATTTTTTGCATCATCTTTTACTCGATTTTTGTCTCCATCTTCTGCGAGAGCATTTCCATAACGATGGTTCGCTGCATGAGCTATGTGAAGGTGCTTTTACAGCATGTGGTTGATTGTTTTATACTGGGACACAAACGCCTAAGTGAATCCTTAGCACCAATAGAGAAGGTGAATTCTGCCTTAAAGGACAAAGCGTACTTGCTTGATTCGATCATCTTCTTAATGTGAGTTTATTTCATCGCAACACTTACAAAGGTACAAAATTAACAATAAGAACAAATCCTATGCCCATAGGCACTCGAGCAAGAAAGCAGTAAAAGAATGCTTGATGCGTTGAAATAAACTCACAGTAAGAACGCCTGATCCATTGATCGGTAGGACAAGATGCATTTGGCTAAGGTGATGTGCCATTTCTACGTGCTTCATTTGATGAGTAATACAATATTCCTGGTTAAGAACTTCCGGGCTGGGCAGACTCTCAGGGGCCGGGTCCCCCATCCCCAATGTTCTCTCCAGCATGGTTGTCCTTTCCAATAATTTGTAGCAATATAAAAAAGGTAATACAAACATGTGAATATATCTTAAGTATAATAATTTTTTGAAAATAAAATGAATTTTTTGAAAATAAAATGTAGTAATTAAATCCTATACTTATCATAAACTTCTTTAAAATAAAACATAGTAAATTAAACCTATACGATTAAATGATCTCGAGTTATTGACAATGTAGATAATTTAATACAATAAAGATTACCTCTGTAGTATTATGTCCAGGGCGCCTCTTATCCACAATTGCCAAGGGTGTATCAGATAAATCTTTTGCAAATTGGCGTGCCCGAGCTACTCCTCCAACATCAGGAGAAACAACAACTAAATCATTTGCTGAGATGATTTTACTGGCTAAATAATCCTGGATTACAGGCTGCACAAATAAAGATGAAAGCAACCTAATTGGTTCCAATAAAAAACCTGCTTTCAAAAAGTAACTATAGATGCAAAGTGTATATAAGACCAAGGGGACCACTTGGCACTACCTGGCCTCTCACAGAATCAAAAGGTATATCAAAGTAACCCTGTGCTTGACCTGAATGAAGATCACAGACAAGAACACGGTGGGTTCCAGCTTTGGTGAGCATGTTTGCAACAAGTTTGGCAGCAATCGATTCTCGCTCTTGAGTCTGAATACATTTACCAAAAAATGAATTCACAGTCCAGAGATGAGGAAGGTATTCTCCTAAAAGCTATCAGTAATAGCTACAAGGGCATTTTTATTGACTTTAGGCAAACTAAACAAAGGGCTGTAAAAATTTCCATAGTAGCACACAAGTAGTGTTCCAGAGAAAGTTCCAATGCAATAATCTTATAAATTTGTACCTTCCGATCTGCTCTAGCATATCCAAAAAATGGAACAACAGCCGTAATAGTCCTGGCAGATGCTCTCTTGCAGGCATCTATCATAATTAATAGCTCCATAAGATTTTCATTAGCTGGAGGGCAGGTAGGTTGAACCAGGAAGACATCACAGCCTCGCACACTCTCTTGTAGTTGAATGTAGATCTCACCATCAGCAAATCGCTTTATGTTGATCATTCCGAGATCCAATCCCATGTAACCTGCAATTTCCTATACAAAAGAAATGGTTAACATAGTTTTCAAAATAATTATAAAAAGTCTGTGTATAGGACAAATAAGTCCTAAAGTCATCTGGGTTTATTGAACTCAAAGGTTACTGCATACAGTGAAAAGTTAGCAAAACCTGTGAAAGTAAAGGATTTGCGGTCCCTGAAAATATGCGGAGTTTCTTCCCTTGCATTCTACTCCTTGAAAGCTCATATTGTGAACCTGTATGATCAGGTAACTCCTGTCTTTTATATATTTGATGGCTCAATCTTCCATTAGGAACCCACAATGATTTTGCTGAAAGGCATTGCTAGGAAGAAGAAAAAAAATAAGGCAAAAAATATATCAGTGAAACAAAGAAAAGGTCATCTAAAATAAAAGCCAATATGGTGAGAAATAGAATAGGAAATATACAAACTAGTTCCCCCCCTAAAATTATTTCCCAATCTTTTATGAATGTGAATATAATTAACTTCTGCATCCTAGTGAGCTGTGATCAGCTCCATAGTTAGGACTTTTAGAAGCTCTGTAAACCACATAAACACAGACTGCAAATGAATGCAAAGTTTTTTAACATGCCTATTTTCTGCGAGTGAGATAATGATACGTCAATTGCCTACACCATTAACTAAAAACAACAATAAGAAAAAGAAAAGTAAAGGAGAAAAATGCCACTAGATACACATACAGCATTTAGTACCGAAAAACAATCAGTGAATGTGAAGGACCCAACAACCTCATACTTCACTTCTTAAAACTACCACAGATGGTGCTCATAGCAATTTACAACAACTTAAAAATTAATGGGAATCTCCATAAGACTAAAATTTGTGTTGGGTTAAGTCCCACAAACGAGCTCAACCCTCGTGTTTAGTTGCCACCATTGAGTTTGGAACCCTGAACAGACTGCCGGTGATAAGCCCAGAGGAAGGTGAGGATGACGTCAAGTCATCTTGCCCCTTATGCCCTGGGTGACACACATGCTACAATGGCCGGGACAACGGGCCCGACAGCCTGAGCTCAATAACACAAATTATAAAGGCATCAATACAACATACCGAACTGAATATTTAAAAAGATATTAAACAGCATTTAAATCTACTCGGGTCATTTCATTTGCCCATTTTCGGTGCTGGGAGACAACTTTTCGTTTCATACTTTTAATTGTCACTCCCAAATTTCAAGGGACTTGATCACGAACAGAAACAAAAATGACGAAAAGCATATAAGTGGAACTTTTTTCCTTTAGCAACATCTGAAACCAGTCTTCAACGAAAAAAAAATTTTGATCGGTTATTCTTCAACAAGTTTACAATAAAAAAGGAACAAAATTCACCCACACATTCTCAATCCACAACCTGTTTCATTCAGTAATTTCAATAACGTAACATCTTTTTTTTAAAAAAAATCTAAGAACGCAAATAAGCGTTAACAAAATTTGCCACCATCAATAACTCATCTATCTATGTATGTGCATGCCCAGGATACACACCCTACCCCTGGAAACAGAGTTCAAAAAGCCACAAAAAAATTCAATCTTTCGCAAAGAAGTAACCAAAGAAGAAGTGAAGCTTACTATATTCGCATATCGACAAGTTTTTGAACGCATTCTACAAGCACCGATCGGATCGTCCAAGTTCCCGCCCAAAGACGGAGCTCGCAGTTCCGAGCCCGACGACGGAGAGAAGAGCTTCGCCGCCATGCAACGAGAGGAACGAGATCGACGCTCAATACGGAGAGATCAACAAGACGGACTGCAGCGGAGATGGCGCCGGTGGTGGCAGTGGCGGGGGGAGGAGAGCGGGGCACACTGTATGTATGTTTATTTTAAGGCGGTTTATTCGGTTGTCGGGAAAATATTTACGGAAATGACACTAAGAATATGTTGGACCAAAATGCACCCGGGAATATCGCATCCCAGCTTGCCCTAATTTGTGGGACCAAGCGCGACACCTGGTCGCTCGCCTCTTTTGTTTTTCTGTAAAGTGCCACGCTGTGTGGTCCTCCCGTAACTTTATTTAGGAGCTATTTATGTGTAAAATTTTAATAAAATTTTATCAATTTTATCCCATTTTAATTGAAATTACTAGAATCTTAGTTAAGTGTAAGAGGTGAGTAAATTTTTTAATTTTATTCCGAAATTGATTATAGGTTATTTTTATTTATTTTTAATTAAATTTGGTAGGAATTACCAAATCACCTCGTGAAGTAATTATGTAGATTTTGGTTCTTAATTTCCCGTTTCAAAATTTAAAATTTTATTATTTTTTAATTATTACCTCTTATATTGAACCTCTAAAAGTATTTATATAGGTGGGGTCTATATTAAAAGTTTAAAATTATCTATTCATGTAGGATATTGTTTGATAGGGCTCCAATTTAGGAATGCAGCAATAGCAAGAACATTCATATCCGAGTTTAGAAGAAAAAGTTATATTAATTTAAAGTTTTAAAAATAGGTTTAACACAACATCCAAATTAATTCCAAAAAATTCTACTTCCTTTTTTAAAAACTTTACACCCAAACAACTCCTTAATAAAAATTTGATTTATTAATAGCTTTATTTTGTTAAATTTAAGTAGTTAAGTACTTAAAAAATTATGATAAGCTTATTTTCCAGTGGGTGTTACCGTTTAATAAAAATTACTATTTTTTAAATATAATTATTAATATAGAATAAAAGGAATAATTCTTTAATCAAACTATTAGAAAATAAAAAAAGTTAACATGAGTGTGTAATTCTTTAATAGAACTATAAAAAACAAAAAAGTGAACATGAGCTCCAACTCATATACGTTGGCATGCACGGGGTGCCACCAGCCATAGAGCATACACATTAACTAAGATGCGCCAAGTACATACTAACAAAGCTCATGCCACATACATTTGATACCCGTATTTAAGGAGCAAGCAAAAAAAAATTATGTCCTACATGAAATCTACATATTAATTTATTAAGTAAAAAGAATTTTAGTAGGCGCCTTCGAACTTCAAAGGCCCTTAAAACGACATTAGAAAGTATAGTTTTTTCCATATTACCTGGCCAAAGAAGTGAATAGTCTATATTCCCTAGTTTTTTTCACAAAATGCCACTGATCTGGATTTACATGATATTAAAAAAAATTTGGATGGAAGTACCCTTAGGTTAGGGTACGTTTTATATCGTGTAAACTCGTTACACCGTCGCATTTACACACAAATGACCACACTAACTAGTAATTTTGACAATTTGATTAGTGAGAAGCGAATACGCATTGTGAATTCCGAATTCTGACCCATCCCATGGGCGATTTTGAAAAATCGACAGTCGATTTCCAAAGTGTGATTAGTGAGACATGAAAAAACTATGCAACATCCAGTTTTTGTTGTTTTTCGATAGGTGATCTTGAAAATTTTAAACCCGAAGCGAGTTTTGGCCTTGAAGTGAGGTTCCATCTAATTGTATACTGAAACGATCCCGGTAAAGCAGTGAACTTTGGCGAAAACCACTGGCCGATCGAGGGGTTAATCCGGCTCAGATCAATTTTGTGGTAAGGGCTTTCTCTAGCTCTAAATCGTATGTTCGTGTACATGATTTTTCATATGTCCTGTTATAAAACACACGACATTGTTAACACTTTCATCTCGTTAGTAGTTTATCATGTTATCAAGTATATGATATGTAATATATCGTGTTATTGATAATACAATATACAATATAGATGTCCTCCTATCGTGTATGTGTAACATACATAACATGTTATGAATAATATGATCTGTGCAAGACGACATTCAATTGTTGAATTATTGTGTTTGAGAAGGCATCATATCGTGTATATGATAACACGATATATGAATTTAGTGTGTATTTGGATGTTAGTTACATAATGTCAATCAACGCGATTCTTTGGTTTTGGTCATGACCCATTGTTGATATACATATGTATAACATCTTTTACAGATGAAGAGCTACAAGAATACAATCAAATGACGGATTCAGTGAAGACATCAGAAGAGAAGAAGAAGAAAAAATATTATGGGAGGAGACTAGGTCTCGAAACTAATAGTTTCCTCGCTAGACTTAGACTATCAAAAGACCTTGTTGAATCGAGGTCGAGATGTAAGGCTGTCACGCCCCGGGTTTTTCAAACCATTTTCCAGTAAATTTCATGAAAATTTTTTGCAATATAACGGCTGTATTTTGTGAAAATTGACTAAAATCGAAACATGTGAAAACATTTTATATTTCTCACATCATCAATTTAAAATCACACAACCTAAAACTTTCTTTTAAATCATCAAAACACACCGACTAAACACCCGGGTGTGAGATCAAGCAAACACACATAAAAACACGAGTGCCATGGCCATGGGCTTAAATACACATCTCCCAGGCATAGCCGAGTACAAGTCCGATAACAATCCCAATATAAACAGTCCATATACAAGTCCAAAATAATACATGCATAAGCTCTCAACTCGCCCAATACATGTATACTCAGAATTTGCATCAGATCGTGGCATAACTAAACAAAAGAAACTGAACAGTCAAAAATTGACATGAAGTCTGTAAGTCTGTCCTCTCCTCCAAAACTAAGTCCCGCCTACGAAGCTCTCATGCTGGGACCCGCAGAAGTCACTGGAGGATCTAAAATTTAGTAGAGGGAAAGTGAATATTTTCATACTCAGTAGAAAATACCCAGTAGGGGATTTCTAAACAATGAACTTGTAAGCCTAAACGTAGTTGCCTTCATGAAACATAACATGAAGCAACAAAACATGACAATCAAAGTCTCTCAAAATATGATGCTCATAACCACACACATATCACGAACTCATGTCCATTCCATCTTACCACACAATCCTACGCATATACATACACTTACTGTCTTACTTAACTCTTACACTTACAGTCCTGCTCTTACAGTCATACTCAACACATACACTAACGATCGACACCTAGAGCTCATTATCAAACTAATAAGCTCCAATGTCGATGGAAAGGAATGCCACTAGGGCATCACCTTAACCTCTGGAGAGTACTAGACGCCATGGACTTTTCCGAAGGCAAGGTACACCTATGCTCATGGGGCACAGGATCAAACAGGTAAGAGTAAGAGTAGTTTCATGATACTACTTACCTAAGCGCGCAAACATAAATGGCCACACATTAGGGTAATACAATCACCCATACTTTAGGGTCTTATAGTGCCAATGCCACTCTTGGGCAGAAATTCATACAGTGCCACTTTTGGGCAGAAATTATACAGTGCTCTCAATAGAGCATCAAGCATCTGGGCTTAAATATAGCACACAGACAACTCTCGTAGGATACACACCATGGCTAGACATGAGAAGTGCTTAGCCGATTAATCATCGGCTAGCTCAACCACGGAACTTAATCCGTCTAACTACTAAAGTCTCAAACTCACAAGGTTAACATTTTAGTTTTACTTAACATTCCAGTTTGAATTAAATACTTTATGGTCGTGTAATTTTCCTCTGAAATCATACTATCAACAAGTCTACTAGTAAACTCGAAATTAAGTATGTTTGACTCGAGAACTCTGAAACTTTCCGCTCATTGCATCAAAGCATGATCCAATCCAAACTAATTTCAGCCTATCAAGTGTACACTTGTCGATGCTATCGATATAAACATCCACCATTGCGCATATCACACCACACAAAACTAACCAAACACTACTTACAATCATAGCACATCCAACATGTGCCTAAACCATTGCAAACGCATGCAGATAAATGATCTTACTAGCATGCAAATACTTACACTGCAAACGTGTACAATCCCTCATTTTCCAAGCCAATAACGTGTCATTTAATTAGCATTTGTATAAGCTAATATCATACCATTACACACGATATCCATAGCATTACGCGTTATGAAGCATGTAATTAAATTGACCCTAGCATGCATTCTAACATACCAAGCACGCTACAATAGAATTACAAATTCAAAGCCCCCTACCTCGCTTTCCGGGTGTACGAATATTGTCGGGGCGCACAACTGTAGTGGTGTCAGTGGCAACTTCGGCGAACCCAAGCGTCACTTTCTATAAAACGAGCTGCCCCTGGGTGCGAAAGTGCCGCAAGCTTGCCGGGGGTTTACACGATGAAATGGTCTGGTCCCGATTCAACACCCATCGATCTCCGTGCCTCCCGTTGACATGTACAAGAGGTGGTCGGGGGTGGACACTGCACCCAAAACGGCTGATATGCAAATCCAAATTCTATGCGGTGTCTAGCTCCACTGTCAGTCACCGGGCATCGTGGCGAATCGCTGGAAGCCAAAACCGTACCGGGTAGAGGTCGACAATCAAGGTTCCGGAGGCTGAAACCCACGTAGAAGAGCTAGAGGGGCGTGGTAAGGTAGAGAGGTGAGGAGGAGGAGAAACAAGGCGAGGGTGGCCAGCCACGGCCACTGGCAAGGCCACACGACCGCCGAACAACAAGGTTTTTGCTTCCCGGTGTGAGTTTTTGGGTGCAAAAACAGGGGACGGTGGATGGGAGGAAGGTCGGAGAGGAGAAAGAAGGGCGTGGGGAGGAAGCCTCTGACCGGAGGAGGGGTGGAGAGGTGGTGGCCGGCCAGAAACAGCGTACGTCGGCCACCAAACAAAGCCCCAACGCTCCAACGGCCAAAAGGGTGAAAACTGAGCCAAAATCTGGTAGCGCGAGGAGGAGCAAGGAGGAGACGACGGAAGCTCTAGTCGGTACCACCGGACTCGTGGCAGCTGGGTGAAGTGAGATCTAGCAAGAAACGGCGGATTCCGACGATGGAGGAGGAGCGACGGAGGGTCCGAAAAAGCCCTCGTTTTCCTTCCCATAATGAAATTTCTCACTGTGAATATCTGGAATGAATAGTGGGTCGTGATCCACTATTCATTATATGCTTATCAATTTATTCATTTACATGCTTATCAATTTATTCACACCTCAGCATCTCTTTTTACCCGTTGCCGCTCCCGTACATGCGCCACGCCGCCTCTAACGTGCCCAAATGCTAATAAACCTCGGGCCCACCCTTTTCACACCGAAGCTTCCCTTCGCATGGCGAAGCTTTATTTTATGCACCAAAGCCTCGACTTACGTGCCAAAAACGTATTTTAGGTGCAAAACCCCTTTTTGCGCGTCGAAACCTTCTCTTCATGCCAAAGGTTTAATTTACACGCAAACCTCTCCACTTACTCAAGCTCCAAACGTAACACACGTACACATACATATACGGAACAAATACAAATTAAATATAAGGGACAACTTGATTTTTATTTTCCACAAAACAAGTAGAAACTGCAGAAAAATCTGGGTCATTACAAAGGCAATCTTGGAGGAGATTAGGTTCTACCCAGTATATGATTACAAGCCAATAATTATCTCCAAGACACTTTTGGATGTTCTAATAGTTGAGTGTTGGGACGACTTACAAGAAGTTTTTAACATTCAGGGCAAAATACTACCCAGTATATGATAATAGGTTTGAGTGCGAAAGGGAACCCATTGAAGTTAGACAGTGGTGACGGGAAGGTTGCCCAAGGCAAGAAGCAATTCTTCAAAAGGTTCTTTGCAGGGAAGTAGCCGGAGAAGAATCTGATTAAAGAGATTTTGAAAGAAGTGCCAAACAATAGACGGATTGTCATCGATGAGGACTTAGCACGATTGTCCATCGTGCATATGGGAGTTTTTGTTTTATTGACATAGAGCAACATATTCATCTCCCCATCTCTGTGTGACTTCATAGATGACCTGACAATTGTGGGGATGTTCAATTGGGTTGGGGCCGTTCATGACATGTTGATTCAAAGCATATCATCAGCCCAACAAAACACTAGGAGCATACAAGATTAGCACTCCACCACCGCCAGAATTCTCGTTGGGGCTTCATTTGTGATACAGGTAAATGTTGTATTATCTATAACATGATTGCTACAATGAGCATATTATGGATAATGCGATATCATATACACACTTTAGGTATATCATCATATGAATCACATGATAATGTACATATCGTGTTTAAGAAAATACGCTATGTAACACGAAAGTGTACATATCGTGTTGTCATTTAGACGATGAAGTACTATCTTGTGTATAGACAATTACATGATGTGAGAATTGCGTGTAATCGATGACATGATGGGTTCAAAAATGTGTTATCCATGGCATGGCATACATGATATATGATTATTATTAATGGGATTGTTTTCCCTTGTCCACTAGGTGTGGTTTTTTTAGCATACTTCTATATGAGCTCCAAGTTTTCCTCCATGTAGCTTGAGGTGCAAGAGGTGGCTTAGGTTTATGCAACTGATGAGGGACATGGAGAAGGCCACAAAAGTAGAGGAATGAGTTGTTGGATCATCACAGGATGAAGAAGTGGTATGAGGAGATACTCATGTGGCTCAAAGCGAATTCACAACTGGTTATGCAAATAACTCTAATTGCCAAAGAGGCTTATTTGACCAATGGACAAAGGCTGGCTCCGAAGGCGAAGAAGGCAGCCATGCATACCACAACACAGAGGAAAATGGTTCCCGCTCAGGCCCATCGTGGCCAGATGTCAAGGCAATTCCAATCTGGCAAAGACGTCATCTACAGCTTCATCATACCAGTGGATGTCATGATTGAGATCATTGACATGGTATTGGAGAAGGCCATCTTGTATGGGGATCGGGGTTGGAGCATCGACAGTATCCATTTCATTCCCTGTTGTGTAATCTATAGTAGCCAATTGTGTAATCAACTATGTGACTTGACGTATATTGTGTTAGGAAAAAGACGATCATCTAGTTGGTCATGTAACCAAGAACATGACAATACATTGATCATGCCACCAATAACGCGAGTTAAAGACAGGTCGTTTTAATTTCAATCATGAAACTACTAACACAAATGCATACATGTGTCTAATATAGATTCATATCATGTAATAAGCACAATGCATATACGTAAGTTGTGTTACTAATAACACAAAGCCATATCAAGTCGTCTAAGATAGATTACAGCTCATGTAAGCAACAACACGCCAAGGTATATGTTGTGTCATCATTTATATGACCATTGCTTACGTCGTGTTAGGAAAAACACGATCTTCCAGTTGGTCTTGTATCCAATCAGATGAAGTATATTAAGGTCGTGCCATATTAGTGTGATGATTGTGTCAGCAAGAACATGATTATATGTAGATAGTGTCACCGATAACATGAGCTTCAGATAGCTTGTGTGTCATATAATGCATATTGTGTCAAAGATAAAGTGTTACACGCCATTGTTTGAAACTTTTTCATGAGTTTCAAAATAGCACAGCAGAACGACAAAGTTGTAGGGGAAAATACTTTATTTTATTAATATTACTTGATGAGTCCATTACATAAACAAAACGACATCAGTATCTGGCAAGGATACTATTCTTTACCGAACATAGACAAAAAACAAAAAAATACATCATTAGACCACCATCTATTCATCGATCACAATACTGAAAATAGAAGATCATAAATCAAGTAGATTTGTCTTATCATACACGCTTTGTCAGAAAGTTTCATCATTTGTCTCCTGGAGGGTTTGCAGACACTCCTCCACCACCAATTGCAAGTGAAGGATTAAACACAGTCAATACAATAGACAACAAAAGTCAAATGTTTATTAAGAAGATCATACACCAACTGTCTCTATGACCACAACCTGGTGAGCCATTAGGTAAAATGCGATTAGATAATCGGGACATTGAAATAACGCCAAATTATGAGTTGTCCTCCCTAGAGACAGATGAAGACCGCACCGGTATACTCATCCACCTCAAAGGGTGACAAAGTCATGATTGGGCATTATTTCATTGTCCAGATCGCCCCGCATTTTGCCTAGACGGCTGACCATATTGTGCTCATGGAGACAAATGGTGTTCGATCCATCCTGATAGTGAAGTTTCGTGTGGGCGCCGAATGGTAACTTGATCTAATAGGAGGTGCATATTTATAATTGCCGATTCGGAAATGGATGCATCGGAAATTGAGGATGACTCCTCATGAATTGGTGATTCAGACTTATGGAGTCTAGGCCAGAAAGTGGACTGACTCTTCGGTAAATGGTGACGCCGAAAATTAGAGTGACTCTTCGAAAATTGATCGTTTATTTAATGCTATTGTTGTGTTATCAATATTACGACGTTACCGATATCGGGTAATTGGTGACACGTAGTTCAAAAAAATGTTATATTCATTGAAGGTCTTTTCTTATCGTGTAATTGGTAACACGTAAAACAATTTGGCATGTTTTCGAATACATGATATGTATACAATATAAAATGTTTACAAACAAACAATCAAAATATCATATTATCGACATCATGATCCTTAACTAAGTTCAATGACCTCAATATTGTTCCGAAGGCTCTTGAAACCGGCTCAAACATCCAAAAGACTTTTAAAATCTTATCCCCCTATAGGTTTGAGAATATCACATGATCTGATTGGAACAACTACACTTCATGGATTAATCCTTTCTATCTAAATTTCATACATAGGAAGTATGTGATAGGATTCGTTTAGGTCCCCATCTATTAAATTAGCCAGTGCTTTACCTGCACAACCAAATATTAAATTGTTAACATTCTAATAAATGTTATACGACAAGTTAATACATTGTGTTCCTAATAACACAACAACATTCGTAGTAGTGATTTCATAAACCTAAACTATTTAAGCATCGTGTTCATGTTAACATGATACATAATTAGGTTATATTGTAAGAAAATGCAACTGTAAGATCCTCGTGTGCCTGATAACACGTCATATTTAAATGACATGTTACAGAACACACATTGCAAGGAATCTCATAAGTTTTCTTTACCTGCATGTCAACACCTCTTGTAGTTCACAGTTATACCCCAGTGTTTTGAAATATATTTTGCTATGTTTTTTGTGTAATGTCTACTAAATCTTTAAACAACCTATAACATTTTCTTGCAATCCAAAGGTGCGATGCTAGAGGATGGTCAGTTGACTTCCTATGCATTCAACATGAATGGTCAGGAACTAACCTTGTCACAGTCACATGATCTCCTATGTTTGAAACCATTATGTACCAATTACAAGACTGATCTGAGCACTTTGCAGCATACATATTCCTATTCGCATCCATAACACGATAAAGTGAAATTCGCTTTTATTGGTAGGTCGATCAAAACCCTCTTGAAATGTACGCCCATTTCGAGTAGATTTTGGTAGTCCTTTGCTTGCAAACTGCCATTCATTATCTCACCCTGACCAAAATTCAGTTCCAATAGGTTGAGATCATCAACTAACTCCCACTCTGCCTCGGCCTCAACATCAAAATTACTGGGTACCTCCCTGTGTCCGAATTCTTTGTGGTCAGACATACTTTCCATGCCAATTATATCATTCCCGTTTCATTGATCATCATCCCACACTTCTTCAAATTCTTCACCATCGTAATTACAAGGATTGTGTGGGGGTTCATAGTTATTAAATGAAGTGCTTATCGCACCTATTGTTGGTGATACATTTCTTCTACTCTAGTCTAATTGACTTCTATTTACATGTTCTATAGGCATTGGATTATTGTAAGAGGAATGGCATGGATTTGTTGAGTTCAAATTTCCTGGTTCTCCCAATATGCATTGGATATTAACGTGTTTAATCAATATGAGATATAGTTTGACATCGTGTATTCGATTATATGTTTACAAATAATATTGTGTTATCGATAACATGCTTTGTATACAGGTCGTGCTATTATATCTACACTAAAAAGAATTAGTGTTATAACGTATATGTATTTCACATCATTAGTTATATGATATTATAAATATCATATTTTTTCTTCACACGTTATTCTTTGAACTAAACATAATAAGTTAGATTTGTGTGATTGAGTACACAATAAACCCCCATACATTCATGTAATCTAAAATTGATTGTTACCTAACAATTTGAAAAGAGAATTGTATATCATTGACTCCCGTCTACAATCTGAAGTTAGAGCTGGGGGGAGCCATTACCACCGATGATTTAGCTCTATTGCATGTCTCATTCCTTTTTACTGATGATGATTTGTCACCATTGTTGGGCTCTTTTATCTTGGTATACAATGATAACACCTCCTTATTTGCCTTCTTATGAATAAAAAAAGACTAATTGCAGGTCCTCATCGTCTTCTAGTTCATATATAATGGATGATTGGGAAGGTGAAATTAAATACTTCAAAGTCACATTACCATTTATGGCAAGTCGTTCTTTGACTTGAAGTAGCAACTCGTAGAACCTCACTAATGGATTAATGTTTATCAACTGCGCCTTTCCACCTATATACACGTCATAATTGTGTACCTCTCCATTGTAATGTATGCAAATACCAATCATATCCATTATGGGGGTTAAAAGGTAATCGGCTTCTATCATATAAAAAATTAGGTTTTTACTCTCTCCAGTAACTCGCCGATGAGTCACTACGAGTCACCTCCCACCAACTAAAAGTAAATGACAAATAATTTTCACACAAAGCAAGGAGTGTCTGAAGAGACCATCCAATAGACCCGCTATAGTACCAATTCAAACTCATTTATACCTGTCTATGTTTTTTTCCTCAAATTTCATAAATTATCTAAGAAAATGATTTAATCACATGTCAAAATCATAAGAAGAAATTAGTTATTGAAGACATCTATTTCCCCCCAAACAAATACTCAAGGCCTCCCATACTTTTTACACCCCAATAAAATTTTAAAAATTACTCAAAGTGTACCCCTCCCCCTTCCAACAATATTTCATAATAAAATTCATGCCCAACTTCTAGCGACGATCACACATGGCTCAATGACTCATTACAAAATTAGAATCAGGTTCTCTGGTTCCGATTTTGCAACTAGATTCCTACGTCTTCTTTCTCTGGACTCTTTATCGGCAATAATAGCAGTCATTTACAACCTCTAATCACCGTCTCGAACCAACTTCAACCAGTTCGCTCCCTACCTTTGTCAAATCCAACTATCTACAACCTTTAGTAAAAAATAAGCACTCCTCTCCAATCAAGAGCTTTGGTGATTTGCTGCAAATTGACCCAAATAAACTCATTTTCAATTTGCAAATGCACCAGAATCTCATCTATGACAGCTTTCTCATCACAAGAACCCATTTTCTGCTAGATCTGGAGTATGTGCAAGTTGGAATCCATCAAGAAATTAGATATGATGGTGGGCACAAGGTGAATAATTGGCCTGGAGTATGTTCTTTTGTCTGAGTCGACACTGCCAATGAGAGGGTAAATTGGGGGGGTAGTTGGCGATTGGGGATAACGTGTATGGTAGACTCCTTTGAGGTGTCTGAAGTAACAAGAGTTGTTTGGAGACTGGCTGCGAAGGGGAAGAGAAGGGCCGGTACCGGCAGTGCGTGAGAAGGAGAAGAATAGGGTTGGGGTAGCCCAGTAGCGTAGAAGAGTTTGGGGGGGGGCTCAGGTGCAAGTTGAATCCAACCCATATAGGACAACCCCTGTGATTTCCAATAACACAAGAACACCACCAATGTTGATTTGTCAATATTAAAAATACAGCAGGATAGCAAAGCCAATATTGATGTCGCCGATCCCTGATGAATTGAAAAGAGCACCAGAAAATAAAAACAATGAAAAGGAGAAACTAATTTCATTTCACAACACACAAAATTGAGGTCCACGTTTATCTCCACCTTTACTTTTAGCCAGCGTGTTTGAGCGAGTGACCTACAATAGCAAATAAAGAGGATGACCAATATCTTTTTTATGACAAGTTCTCTAAAAGGCAAAATAAATTTTGAATTAAAGATTCAGCGTGGTAGAGCTGGCTGAACGAAATATTTAATACTCAAAGATTCATCATCAAATATTAGATTCTCACAAAAGAACCAAAGGAAGCCAAACTTCTAGTGCTGACACATCTGCTCAACTGCAGCCACAATCTGAGCGGGCTGAACCACAGTCCACTCCTCCAACGTCCCAGCATAAGGAGTCGGTACATCTTGTGAAGACAAGCATTTGGGTTGTTCGTCCAAATAATCCCAGAAGTTGTCGATAATGGCTGCCATCAAACTGGAACCTATTCCACCTGTCCTCATGCATTCTTCAACAATCAGCACTTTGTGGGTCTTCTTTACAGAGTTTCCTATTGTCTGAAGGTCAAATGGCTTCAACGACCTGATGTCGATGACCTCAGGGTCATAGCCTTTGGCTACCAAAGTTTTTGCAGCTTGCATCACGTGGTACCTCATGCGAGAATACGTAAGGATTGTTATCTGCTCCCCCGGCCGCACCATCTCAGCCTCTTCCAGACTGAGCACATACTCCTCATCAGGTATTCTTTCCTTGAGGTTATACAAGAGCACATGTTCAAAGAGAATGACTGGGTTGTCACTCCGAATGGCTGCTTTCATTAGCCCCTTTGCATTGTAAGGAGTTGAACAAGCAACCATCTGGAGGCCTGGAACAGACTGGAAATAGGACTCCAGCCTCTGAGAGTGCTCTGCACCAAGCTGACGGCCAACACCTCCAGGGCCACGAATGACAATAGGAATCTTAAATTGGCCACCAGATGTATAATGGAGCATTCCACAGTTGTTGGAGATCTGATTAAAAGCTAACAGGAGGAAACCCATGTTCATGCCTTCTACAATAGGCCTTAGGCCGGTCATAGCTGCCCCCACACCCATTCCTGTAAAGGAGTTTTCAGCAATGGGAGTGTCAAGAATCCTCAGATCACCAAACTTTTCAGCAAGGCCCTTGGTCACCTTATATGAACCTCCATAGTGGCCCACATCTTCACCCATGACACAAACTCGAGGATCTCTTTCCATCTCTTCCTCCAAGCCTTCCCGAAGGGCCTCAAATAAAAGCAGTTCATGGCTAAAAGTGACATGAAGAGACAACACATTTCTAATTAGTCAAGGTTCCAGTACAATAATATATGCAAACCCAGAATGCAATAAGGCAGTACACACAATGACGATATATTACTCCTCAGAAACTTTTAATAGCAATTCATGAAATAGACCAAGCATGTTCACTGACAAAACTTTTGCATGTAGAAAAGATAAATAATAAATTCATGTTTTGTGACTAAAAAACTACAAAATTACCAACAAAAAGCATTAAAAAAATCAGAATATGGATAAAGGTTTCATGCCATCTATTTGTTTGAGGATCATTGCTCAGTTACCCACAATGATGGCATGACGAAGATGGTGACTAAGATTTATGAGATGATTAAACATTCTACAGCTACCACAAAAAGTTTTTAATCAACTCCAAACGAACAAGTACCTTTCACAACGATATGGACTGTAATTAGTAAATGCATTGATTATCAATGGTTGTCAGATTAATATTTCCAAGATTAAATTTCATAGTATTCATGTCCCCACAAGATTAATATTTCCAATCTGGACCAAAACTTAAAACATCAAGCCAGATGCCAGAAGATAAATTAAAATTTTTTAACACAAGATGCTGCAGTTTACTGTCCTACATTTATCGTCGAACTACTTGCAAGGCTACATATGAGAAGTGAAGAACCTTGTGTCGAAATAATTTGCAGCTATGCAAAATAATTCCTTGTGTTTTACCCCATCATTTCTTATTAGTCAGTAGTCCCATTACTTATATTGACATCAAAGCATCCAAAAGTCATACATTTTAGACAAGGGTGATCAGGTTAATGGATGTAAAGAACATTCAGATGAAAGATTAAAAAAGAGATGCATAATAAGCAATGATGTTAAATCATCATTAACCACTGGTTGCTTATTTAGATTGAAGTTCACAAATCAATAGATATATTATCACATTAAAATGTAGTAGTTTTTCATATATGTAAAGACAAGATACCAAATCAAATGCAAGGATTTACATGTTCTTATAAAAAAAAGTGCAGCAAACATTGAGACATCCGCAAAGCGTGTCAGATCATATAACAAGAGAGTGTAGGCAGAAAGCATACCCAGGCTTTGATGTTGCTGAACTTGTGGCAGGATCAGCCTTCGTCTACAAGGTACAAAATCCAAAGTAAATAAAACATAATTATAAGGCAGCAATTCCTCATTTTGTCAACTAAAAATTGTTCCTTTAATCTATCCTTCAATTCTTATCCAACTATTCAAATTCAGAAACGCAGAAATGATCATTGAATTTGCATTGCCTGAGTTCTAGAGGCCAAAGCAAAATGTACCAAAACTCATTTATAACTATAAAAAATAATTTAAAAAGGAAAAAAATTGAGCATAAGAGATTAACTGCAACAGCTTTGGTAATCAAACTTCGGAAGTCGCTGGTGCCTCCTCCACAAGATCTCTTGCTCGAAGCGCTAGAGAACTTCCCCCCCGCACTTGATCTGACCACCACCACCCTCGCAGTACTCTCTGCAAACCCAACAAGAAGATGAGCAAATAAAGTGCAAAACCAATAACTGAGTCCTTTTTCCGAAGAATAAACAAAAGAGAAAGAGAAGGCAAAATGCAGAAGACCCGCAAGAACACAAAACAAACACCTAGTCTACACATCATAAAACAGATCCAGCGAATTGACGAAGAACGCGGGAGGCGGGAGAGCGAACCTGGGGCGGATCTGAAGGAACCAAGATTCAGCCTCCGAGAGGCAATGGGCGACTCGGAGGCGGAGGAGGAAAGGGAGGCGCCGGCCGCGAACCCCTGCAGAAGCGTCGCCATCGTCGCCGCTGAGGCCGAGACAACTCAGACGGATCGTAATTGAAGAGGGCGAGGAATGGGGAAGAAGAAGAAGGGGAATTAGGGCTTATAAGGACGGAGGGGGTGGCCGGTGGGGGCGGCGGAGAAACTGAGGAGCTCTTCCACCTGCTGGCCTTTGGCCTCCTCTCTCTGGTTTTGCCGTTGGCGAGCGAGGTTGCCGCCTTGTCTCCATCGCCCCCCGCGCACGTGCGCGGGGGTGGAGGCGACTCCCGGCCTCTCGTCGTACGTGCGCAGTGGGGCCCGGCGCCTTGTCGTTGGCCCAACCCCACCTGTTTTCGCTGGCTTTTCAAGGAAGGAACTTATTACAAGCCGAGTGGGTTTGGTTATATGGGCTGAGAAATAGAAGCTTAATACGGCCCATCTGAAGGCTTTTTCGTTTGGAACGAGTGTACCTCCGAGGCCCATGGATTTGCAAGTTTGTATGCTCATTCGCTCTTTTATGAGCGATGGTTTTACAGTCCAAACACAAAACATGATGGAAATGAGGGAAAGGTTCAAACGTGAGAGAAAGGGTTTTTTCTGCTTTTCACTAACAATGAGCCTAGTATAAGCTATATATAGAAGTCCTTTGTCTATAAGATCAATGGCGCATATGCTATCATTAATATTATTGATACTAACATGTGCTAGCATGTGCACCGTCAATCTTAAATATCAGAGGCTCTTATGTGCTTTCATAGGAGAGATGGTGGACCTTGAACTACAAAAAATCATAAAAGAAAGGGTGAAACTTTTTAGAGGGGCGGACTGTGGAGGATAGGGAACAAGTGAACGATTAAGAGAGAAGGGAAGGGACATGGGGAGGCATGGCGAGTGAGCAAGGACCCAGTCACCACGCAATTGAAGTGCCTTTTTGCTTCTCCTATAAATAGTCTTAAGAAGACTTGAAAATAGGTTTTTTTCATTGAGAGCAAAAGCAACTCCAAATTCACATAATTGGTTTTACTAATAATTGACATTGGTTTGCCTTGGGAAGCAAAGGGTAGAAGAATTGGGTGGTGCTAGTAATCACTCACTAGAGTTAGAGTTTTGACTTTAAAAGATGGCCCTAGCAATCACCCATTGAATCAAACGACAATGTGAATTCTGATCTTGCTTTTGCATAGAGGTACAATCCTACCAAGAGCATGAAGTGGAAGACAATGGACGATTTCTAGCCATTTCCATTTGGACATCTTTTTAGATTTTCCCACCTTGTTAAGATCTTCTAGGATGGAGAGTCTCTCTCACACCCCTAATTTTAAGAAACAATATTAGTTTATTTTATTAAAAACTTGCAGTTGAATAAATCGTGTAAAATAAAGAATTTTTTTCTTGTGTAAAACCATGACTTTATAAAAACATTAGGGACATGACTATAGGATTATCCAACACTTCTTAAAGATAGATATTATACAAAATATCTATAATGTCTACATTGAAATTAAAAAAACACATGACCATAATGTTGGTACTTGTCCTCGTATAAATACAAACATCAAGTCATAAATAAATTGACACTCTCATGTACCTACACTTAATTTTCTAAAGAAAAAGATGAGGAAAAGAATAAGACCTAGTTGGCTAGAAACTTCAATGCCCATTCCAGCCCTGGAGGTTGCAAGTGGACTTTACTTGTAATACAAATAACTTCGTACTACAAATGATATTGAGTACATCAAATATACTCAAAAGGAACTAATATATAATTAATATTATATTAAACAAATAAAGAACAACTTTTGACATATTGAGTACCCTTATTACTTTATATGTCACTGAAACTTAATTCACCCCAAGTCTTATCATTGGTTACACATATAAAATATTCTAAAAGTTGTAGTAACATCAAAGTGGATCCTTTGACTTTTCAAAATATGTAGTACTCCACAATTCAACTTTAGATTTTTACTAAAGATTATTGTATGCTCCATTTGTGCCATAAAGCTAAAGCCTATAAGGGCTCATGGATTAAAAAAAATTTATATCTAATACTTGTCAAAGAACATGTATTTGCATGTATTCAAGGATCAAATAGTAAGCAAGCAAGGGCTAAATTTCTTGACATATTCATTTTCCAAGTAACTGATGAAATTGATGCTTTTGACTATAATATGCATTTACATCTTGAGAATTGTTCCTAAATAATCTTTGTTAGTTCTTAAAGTTGTGCAAAACACTTTAGCATATCTTACTAAGATGAGTCTTGAAGTTAGAAATTACGATCTTTTAGTTGAATGACTAATGACATTATGTAATGCTTATTGTGTGAAATTTTTTAACAAATGAATTGTGTTCCTCATGTTATTACTATATTTTTTTAACACAATTTTTATTTTAACTTTAATTCTTATGAAATCTTAAATCTAGATGGGTTAAACATACTATGTTTTTCTCAATTATTTTTTTATTTTTTACATTTGTTTATTTATGACAAAAATAAGGAGAAATATTGTGAGCTTAGTGAAAATATAGGAGAAAACTGTTAATTAGCCTCATCACAAGTATTTGAATATTTAAATTTTAGATTTACTTATTTCTTAGAATAATATTATAAATGTATGTTTTTGTTTGTGACATGGAAGTTGATTATAGGTTAAAACCTACACCATATTAGGATTTGTGTGTCATAAATTAAGGGGAAGAGTCAATGTTATTGTGGATAATCTAATACAATTTGAATTATGCACTATGACATTATAATTTTCTTTTTCAAAATAATGAGTTATAGTGCTTTGTCACAAAATAGCCAAAAAAGGGAGATTGTATGTACATATTTGGTCATATGTAACGTGTTTACTTATTTCGGTAAAAAAACAATGTCAAAGGTGTGTAATTTGAGTCTTAGGAGTGTTTGGTTACTATTGAAGATCATGTGTTGAAAATGAAGCAAAATATGAAGACTCGGAAGGTGTTTCAACAAGTAAAACACACACATACACATACACATTACCCACACTTGGGAATGATGAGAACTATCATATGAAAGAGTAAAAAAATGCAAAAAAAATGTGATTTTGTTTATCAACAAGTTTGCTCCGAGTAATGATTAATTGACCTTGAATGTGTTTCAAGAGTTTCTCTAGAAAGTAAAAGATCAATCATCATGTAGATGGATCAATCAAAGCTAGATTTATCAGAATCCATAATAGTGAACAATCAATCACATTAATCAAAAGAATGATTGGTCTCAAGATAGTGTTTAAACGGAACAATGAATGTATGATCGCACTGTGAAATAGTTGACTTGCCAAAGCATTTTTTGTTTAAAATGGGACATTTTGTTGAATTTTGTTTCATATTGAAAGTCTAACACCTAAATCAACTTGAGGGTTTATATAAGGGGTGTTTGGACATGCCAATGAGAGAAAGGAAGCCTAGAAAAAGTGAAGAGAATGTTGAGAAACTTCCCTATTAATTTTAGAAGGGGGAAACTTTCATGACTATTGAGTTTTGAGAGAGATATTGAACTTAGCTATTAAAAACCTAAATTATTCATGTATACGCATTTAGTTTCATAAATAGTTTGTAAAGAAACTTCACATATTCACATTTGAAGGAATAACTAGTGAAGAAGAAAAAGAAAAATGAGATAAGGACCCACCTTCTTCCAAGTCTCATCATTTAAGTGTTGTTGAGAAGATAAAAGTAAAATTGTTCAAGTTAATGGACTTGTGTGTGTTGAAGATCGTGATCGTTCAAAGCATACTTGGAGTAAATATCAAAGTGAATGTAAATAAACCATTTGGGTAGTGATACAAGAGTTTGGAGTGGTGTGAAGACTATCTAAGTAAAGAAAGCAAGATTTTTTTTATTATAACAGATAGTGCATAATTTGGTATGACAGAGTATCACATGGATTTTATCGAGGAGGATGTCTATGTAAAAAAAATCACATTTTGTTGTGATTTTGATCATACGTCAGACACATAGGGTTTTGGCGCTTATTATAGATAAAATTGCTTTGAATTTTGCAATACATAAAGGGTATACATCCCATAGTTCTAAGTAATTTTTTGAACTAGGGGCATTCTATTTCAGCTTTAGGTTTATAACTTTGTCTCCATTTTTCAAACTAAGGTAACACATTATGTTCTTTACAGTGTCCAGCATTGTCAAGTACGACAGAAACGGTCCATTCAACATACACAGTCAATTAGATCATGGATTAGAGTTGGTCAATCGGACAAAAGAATATGCACTTTCTTTTTTACTTCCCTCCATCCATTTTCCATGAATCTTCCATTATTGAACTCTACTAGGATGGATGCCCTCTTACACCTCCCCCCATTTTCCATTATCAGTTGAACCTTCTGGATCAAAGAGCATTACTAGCACTAGCACATGATGGATTCTAATTCCTTAAAATTTCTTGGTGGTGAAAATTTCAAGGCATGGACTGTGGAGTGTAGAAATGTCCTCCTTTCTTATCTACCTAAGAATGAGAATCAGTATGACCCAAAAGGGTGTTACATCTAAATTCTTAAAGCATCAGCATTATTAGCCCCACTAAACACCAAGTGGGATATGTTCTCTTTCCAAGGAACGAGGATGGGCAAGGAAGAACTAATTGGATATTGCAATGTGCCAAAAAAAAAGTCTGTATATGTGGCTTGTCAACTTACCATCAATCTTACCGTGAAGCATCCGACTTGGACTTGGACTTGGACGTGGACGATATCCAGGTAGTACAATAAAGATGTGCAGGTGGTACCACTTCCTATAGTCTTGATTCTCTTCTTTTGTCCATTTCAATTAGACTTACAATTAGTTGTACTAATCTGCTGGGGGATTCTAAACAAGTGCTAAAGCCACAAAGGGATGACAAAGTTCAAGTGATTTTAAACTTGTACTAACACAGAGTACTACGGTACTACATACTACAATTTTCTTACCAGTTGGCAGTTTCCAAAAGGGAGCTTACGCAAAGTGTTAAATAAAGAAAATCAACAAAAATAGTGGTACCCCATACTTAGGCTTATTTTAAGGTAATAGTACCCATATGTCTAATTGGAAAAGAGTTAACATGAGCTGAGGCTCATGTTAGCGCTCATGTTTATGTGAAGTTGGCGAATCGAGATCCATCAGTGTGCATTAATAGAGGGGCTAACAAGTTATTTAAGCCTGTGATGCCTAGCACGCTCATACCAGCAGAAGCATTTTTAATGCTTTCATTCTGACAATTAGCTAAACGTAAGAAATGCATGTAAACCTTTCATTTATGAGATTTGAGAACGCACGTGCTAATATATATTAGCATTAGTTATACTGACACTAATATGTGTACTATCGATCTCAAATATCAAACATTCACATGCATTTCTTATGCTAAGCTCCGGTCAGATGGAAGCATGAAAAACTCTTTACATACCAACAAGGTACAATGTCAAAGTTTAGAATAAGGCAAAAGGTGAGGCGTTTGGCTTTACAAGTTGAAATCAACTCACGCTCCACAAACTATGATGTGCATGATTTCTCACAAATCCAACTTATATTTTAAAATATTAAACCTAATGTCTTGACTATTTTAATTTTTTTATATACTCATTTTTTACATTAGTAGCTCTATTTAGTTTTTTAAAATAAATTATAATTAATTCATTTTAAAAAACTAAATGAAGCTACTAATGTGAGATGGGTGGAGTATAAGGGAATAATCCCTTGATTGTATTCTGGTAGACCTAGACCTACCAAAATTTAATATGTCCTCTGAAATCGTGCTGTTATTTAACTTACGATATCATGGACCTGTGTATAGTGTCATCGCTTGGACTTCAACTACTTATTTAAATTCTTAACGAGGTTTAACTTTTCCCAAAAAAAGTTTATTGCTCATTATTAATTTTTAATTGTAATTATAAATAATTTAACTACTGTATATTGTTCATTGCACCCAGGAGACCTTGCAATGAGTATGCTGTCACCAAAAGTATGGATTGTTATCATATCTGATATAGCCAAATGATAATTCAATCCAGATATGAGTGTGCAACCTCCATTGATGCTTATCTAGTTATGATTTCTATTTACACATTTCATAGTCTTAGTTAAATTGATTTAGTTATGTTAACCATTCATATATTCCCCGTTACATATTAGGAAAATTTTTCATGCACTACAACAAAATGCACTATTAGCGACACTTTTAAACATCACTAATAGTTATAAAACGTCGATAATGACTATTAGTAACGCTTAAAAAGTATCGATAAATGCATTGATAAAAGTCCAGTTGCTAATGCTAATTAGCAACGTATATGCAAAAGCATTGTTTATACTACCATATTAGCAACACTTATGTTTTCATCGCTAATATCAATTTTTATTACTACACTTTATAAATCGTATTAAGTAATTAATTATTAATGACACTTATTTACATGTGTCGCTAATAATTAATTATTATTGACGCTTCATAAAGCGTCACTAATATTAAAATAATTTAGAAAAAAATTAAATTAAAACTAGGTATTAGTGACGCTTATTTTTGGGTCACTAAAAAGAAAAATAAAAAAGTTATTATAAACACATTTCAAAGAGACGCTAATAAAAAAATATAAAAAATATTTTTAGCAATGCTTTAAATATTATTAGTGATGTATTTGAAAGTGTCGCTAATAAAAAATAAATATAGAAAAATTATTCACAATGCTTTTAGAAGCATCGCTAATAATAAAATAAATATAAAAAATCATTAGCGACAAATAAAATAAAAATAATATAAATAATTATTAGTGATGCTTTCAAAAGCGCCGCTAATAGAAAAAATAAAATAAAAAAATTGAAATCCCACCAAAGGTGGGATTTTGGGTACGGGCACCGGAAAGGGGAGGGGCCCGGAGTCGCTCCTCTTCCGACTAGAGGAAGCGCAGGAGGTGGGCGGGGGGGATGAGAAGGGGGTGGGTGGAAGAAGAGGGTGGGTCAGAGCCCCTCCTCTGGCTAGATCCTTTTTGGCTGGTGGACTGGAGGTCGGGATAGGGAGGGGGAGGGGGGGTTGATGACGGCTGGAGGGTGGGAATTTGGATTGCGGCACCACATAGGGGGAAGAGGCAAAGGTGCAAGCCGGGGCGGTGGGGGCTGCAGGTTGGCTAGTGGAGGTGGAGTTGGGACTGCGGGGGGTAGGCTGAGGGCAGCGGTGGGTCAGGAAATTAGATTGCGAACACAGAGGGGAAGGGGGGAGGCAGGGCGGCGGCGGCGGGCTGGTGGAGCTGGGGCGGCAAGGGGGTGGTTGTGGTCAGCGGTGGAGGAGAAAAGAGGGCGGGGAGGAGATGGATAAATGCCGTGCGGGCAATTAAAATTGTCCCGATGTGAAATTTTGCACACACGCGGACTTTTTAGTGACCCTTTAGCAAACACGTTGCAAATAGGTATTATTTGCGACACTTTGTATTAAGCTTCGCTAAAATAAGTCCTTTTGCGACGCTTTTTCTAATGTCGCAAATGGGCATACATTTGCGACACTTCGAAATGAGTGTTGCAGATAAGGCCCATATTTGTGTCGCTTATTGATGAGCATCACTAATAAGGCATGTATTTGTTACGTTGATTAATGAGCGTCACTAGTAAGTCTCGTATTTGCGACACTCATTAATAAGCATTGCCAATAAGGCCCTTATTAGCAATGCTCATTAATAAACGTCGCAAATACAATTATTTTTAAAAATAAAATCCTCTCTTCTCTCTACCCTCCTCTCTCTCTTCTCTCTTTCCTTTCTCTCTCCTCTCTCTCTTCGCTCTCTCTTTATCTATTCTCTCTTGCTCTCCCTCTCTCACTTCTCTCCCCCACTTTCTCTTTCTCTCTATCTCTTCTCCCTATCTCACTCTCTCTCTCCTCTCTTTTCCCTCTCTCCTCTTTCTGATATCTCTTTCCTCCCTCTCCTACGCGAGTCAATATGAGCCATGGCTATGACGACGAGAAGGGAGAGAGCAAAGGAATTTAATTTAATTTTTTTATTTTTTAATTATATTTTAAAAATAATAAATATAAAAATAAATTTATAAGCGTCACTAATACAAAGGGATTAGCAATGCAAATTCCTATGCATCGCTAATACCTTTTATTTTTTTATTTTTAAAATATAATATTTAATAACAAAATCTAAAAAAATTAAATTTAAATTCCCTTCTCTCTACTCTCTACCTCGCTTCTCTATCTCTCTCTTCTATATATCGCTCCTCTCTCTCTCTCTTCTCTCACTTCTCTCTTCTCTATCTCCTCTCTCTCCCTCCCTCCCTGTCTCTCTCTCTTCTAGCTCTTTCTTCTTTTTCTCTTCACTCTCTCCTATTTCTAATCTCTCTCTCACTTCCACGCGCATCAACATGAACCTCGACCCTAATGATAAGAGGGGAGAGATAGGGGAATATAATTTAATTTTTTAATTATATATTATATTTTTAAAATAATAAAAATAAAATAAAAAATCCATTAGTGGTGCATATGAAAGAGCGTCGCTAATACCTTTGATATTAGCAATGCTTACACATATGTGTTGCTAATAACTAGGGTATTAGTGACGCTTTTTCCTATGCTTCATTAATATATTTTATTTTATTTCTTTTTTATTATTTTTAAAATATAATATTTAATAAAAAATTTAAATTAAATTCCTACCATTTCTCTCTGCTCTCTCTATTCTCTCTCCTATTTCTCTTTATGCAAGCTCTCTCTCCCCTCTCTTTCGCTCTTCTCTCTCTACACACACTCTCTACCCTCTCTCTCTTTTATTATAAATTATATTTTAAAATAAAAAAAATAAAATACAATGTAATACTAAGGGTACTAGCCACACAATTTCATAAGCGTTGCTAATATATTTTATTTTAATTTATTTAATACTTTTAAAATATAATAATATAATAAAAAATCCCCAAAAAAATATAAATTAATTTCTTCCCCCTCTCTCCTCTCTCTTTTTCTCTCTCTCTCCCTCCCCCTCTCTCTCCTCTCTCTTCTCACTGTCTCTACCCTCTCTCTTTCTTCTATCTCTACCCTCTCTCTCTTTTATTGTAAACTATATTTTACAATATATCAAAAATTAAAACAAAATATATTAGCGACGCTTATGAAATTGCATCGTTAGTAACCTATGTATTAGCAACGCATATCTATATACGTTGTTAATACCAAGGATACTAGCAATGCAATTTCATAAATGTCGCTAATATATTTTATTTTAATTTTTTTTATTTTTAAAACATAATAATATAATAAAAATCCCAAAAAATAAAAAAATAAAATTTCCCCTCTCTCCTCTCTCTCTTTTTTCTTTCTCTCTCCTTCCCTCTTTCTCTTTGTCCTCTCTCATCTCTTTCACTTCTCACTCACTCCTCTCTCTCTCACACTTACGCACGTGAATGTGAGCCTCAGCTCTGAGGAGGAGTGGGGATAAAGTAGAGGAATTTTATTTATTTATTTATTATATATTATATATTTAAATAATAAATATAAAATAATAAAACTATTAGCGACAATTTTTTAAAGGCATTGCTAGTTGTAGTATTATTAGCGCTGCTTTTAACAAAGCGTCACTAATAATCTTATTTAAAAAAAACTAAATTTATTTTATTCGCGACACATTTTTTCAAGCGTTGCTAAGAGTACAACTATTAACGACGATTTGAAAAAAATGTTGTTATTATTAATACTATTTGCAACGCTTTTATAAATGTGTCGCAAGTAGTTATAAATTTTTTATTTTTTATTTGAACCTTATAACTATTAATTATATTTTTGGTAAAGTGTCGCTAATAATACTACTAGTAGTGATGCTTTTTATAAAACGTTACTTATATTGTAACTATTTGAGATGCTTTTTATAAAGATTACTAATAGTAGTATTAGTAGCGATGTTTTATAAAAAGCGTCGCTAATAGTTAACTTTTTACGATGCTTTTGTATATGTCACAAATAGTAGTTTTTAGCGACGTTTAGCATTGTGTCTCTAATAAAAGCATTGCTAATAGTACTTTTTGTTGTAGTGATGCTCTTCACTCCTCACTCTTCAGTCCTTACGCACGATGAGCCTAGCATAAGCTACACTTGAGAGCCCTTATATTTAAAATCGACATCACACACTAGCATACGTTAGTATTAGTAATATTCAAGCTAACATGCGCTAAGTATGTGTCATTGATCTCATGGATGAAAGGCTCTCATGTATAGCTTACACTATAGACTCATTGTCCATGCAGAGGAGGAAAAGGAAAAGCTCTTCCCTCATATTAATAGCTCCATTTGGTAAAAAAATTGTCCTATATTAATAGCTTCATTTTGTTCAATTTAAGTAGTTTGGTACTTAAAAAGAGTTTTATAAACTTATTTTCTATTATCTTAAATGTGGGCTTCACTATTTAATAAAAACTACTATTTTTCTAAATGGAGCTATTACTATGGGCTGAAAGAAGTAATATTTTAATTTATCACTTCAATATATTATAATGTCACTCATTTTGGTTTACTAATGTGGACCATTCAAGTTGTAAGGGAGTTTTAGATTATACTGATTGCCTTTTTCATATCCAGAGGAACGTACTCATTCACGCAGGGCAGGCTGGATATTTCATCCAATGGTTCTTCCCATGGTTGGGTGTATAAATATATCCAAAGTAATTATCTTAACATGTTACTTTAGTTAAATAAGGAAAAATGAGAAGTCTTTTTGCGAAAAATTTCTCACGAATTGTGCCAACGTAATTGCCTCAATGACATTTTCTTTTCAAGCTCTGAGAAAAAATATGGGTAAATTTACTTTTTAGTCTGAAGCTAATTTTTTAGTTGACTACAAAGTAAACAATGTGCATGAATAAGAATAAGAATAAGAATCTTAGTTTGCAATTAAACATTATGAATGCATTAATAGACCATTTTCACAACGATATAATAACAAGGATAGTGGTATACAACTAAATTATTTAATGGATCTGTTCAATGTTGAATAAAGAATCTTTCCAACAAAATCCTCCAATTGGAATTTGGTTGGATAGAACATATGTGCATCACATAAGGCTCACTTAGGCCATCAAAGCCTAGTTAAAAAGTTATATTGGCAGATTCGTTAAGTAACTATTATTTTGTATTATGGAAAAAGTTTATATGAGCCCAGTGTCACAGGGTAGCGAAGTGGACAATCCATGACACACGTTGGGGTGCACACACATATGAAAGTGTTGTATACTAGGTATATATGCATTGCGAGAACTGTCCATAGTATTGCACACCATATATGCAGGCACTGCGGGGAAGGCCCACAACATTGCGCAACATGTGTGCACATCGTTGCGTGCTTTAGTTAGCTATGTTGGGACACATAGTCGGCTAGCACATATTTGGATTATTAAGATGTCCCCTCCCCCCTTAAATAGTGTTGGAGAGTCATTGAGAGTGATTTCAGGTCATTTGACAAACTTTGGACAAACCATGCCGTATAGCTACTTTGGCTGTCACTCTAGCAGAATAGAGAAAATCTCTTATGCTATATATAGAGGGGGACATGGTGAGCTAAAATGACAAAGTTGTTAGTATGATGCCTAACCTTGTAATCGATTGTCTCGGATGACAACAAAGGCTTGTTATGTTACTAGCTATCATGCCAGGAGCCTCGTCTCTTGGGAGATGGGGCTATCCGACCTATCGGGCGGCCGTCTGGCCTTATGGTCATGTTGGATACAAAGACCTTTGCATGCACTTGGCTAATATGGATTGTTTGAATGTCTGAGTTGCTTAGGTTGGATCCGTGCATCGCAAGGAGGTATCCCCCTCCAACCAGCTCGATTGGGAAATGTCCCGGCACATTTTCACGTCCGCCTTGGGACGGGTTCGTTGCTTGGCTTTGCGGGCTGGACACTTGTTCGAATGACACAAGGCTATGACCTTGATAAAGAATGACTTACTCGTTTGGCTATTTGGCCTTGTGAGTGCCGCACAGTAGGCGTTTTCCGGGCGCCTCTGTGACACCAGGCTTATGTGAGTCAACATGAGTCCGGGGTCACGTGCATCAACATGAGCCTGGATATCATGATCCATTGGATCAAGATTCAATGGTGGCGGGGGTAGGAAATAAATTTGCCCCCCATAAGTAATGTTTGCTGTCAAATTTCAATCCGACAACTGATGATAGCCTTACTCACGCTAATGTACATTAACATGGGCTCACTTAGGCCATATTTTTTTAGCCAATCAAAACCTAGCTAACGAGTTATATGGACAAATTCGTTAAGTAACTATGATTTTGTATTATGAAAAAAGTTTATATGAGCCCAAGCTTACATGTGCCAGCATGAGTCTAGGGTCACATGCATCAGCATGAGCCCAGACATTATGACTCGTTGGATCGAGATTCAATGGTAGAGGGGGTAGAAAACCAATTTGCCCCCCATAAGTAATATTTGCCATCAAAGTTTGATCTGACGGCCGATGATGCTTGTACTCACGCTGACGTACATTATCCTGGGCTCATCCAAACGGGGCTAATAATTAATGGCCAACATATCAAAGTACATGTCCTGTTAGAATAATAATCAGAAATCACTTATTTTTTTATATACTTCCTCCAACTCATATTAATAGCTCTATTTTTATTTTTCAAAATAAATTAATTTTTATTTATGTTGAAAAACTAATTAAAATTATTAATGTGAGACAAAAAGAGTATCTTTTTTCTTTTTGCAAATGGGTACTCTTAGAATAGGCCCCCATACATCCGGGCCTACAATTTTTTTTTCAGTTATATAAAACTGATTACCGGTGCTTAATTAGGTCTTAACTGCTGACAAGGTGAAATTTTCTCATAATCTAGATGGGTGGTCATTGGTTATACATTTCAAACTTCTTTCTCCATGAGAATTACCATCCGGGTGCCCAAAATCCAGGTTTTCTATGAAAATAACGTGACCCAATTTGCTAAATTGCCCCCAGCTGATGCTGATTGGCTGAAAATCCGCTGATTCTGTAGCGCATGTCTGATTCTTCCTGTGGCTTATGAGTATCACACATGTATAAAAGGAGATGGGTGTTCGGACTTGGGGCTTTGCTACATTGGTGCCTTTGTCCTCAGGTGGTCCTTTCATATCTCGAAGGGACACTTGATCCTTGGCCGCAGTGAAGAAGGTATGCAGGCCTACAAACTAATAGAAAAAAGGAAGAAGACTTTTGTCTGGTAAACACCTACCTCAGACATTCTAAAAAGCCCCATGTTGCCTTGGCAAGGAGTCAAACAATGTCTTGCACAAGAGCTTTGTTGGGGGCAACAGTGTTCATGGAATTAATTAATTTAGTTAGGATAGGTTTGAATAGGGTTAGTGTGAGCTTGAGCATCGTAAATCCTCGGATTAAATTAAAAAGCTAATCTACCCTGAATAATGTATATCATTAGATATCGATCCGACGGCTACTGATGCTCATGGGCATGAGTCCTGGCTGTGACTCATTTAATTATGACCCTTAAACAGTTAACATCCGGCAAGTATTTAGCCGCTTATCATAATGTCGTCATCGGGCTTGATTAAGATAATCATCTCAACTGATCCAAGGAGAATCTCGCCTTGTTATGTGCTTCTTGAAGAGACAATGTTCGTGAACATAGGCGCAGCGTTTTAGCCGCATATCGAAGTG
The DNA here is from genome assembly GCA_035235625.1 of Saururus chinensis. Taxonomy (NCBI): domain Eukaryota; kingdom Viridiplantae; phylum Streptophyta; class Magnoliopsida; order Piperales; family Saururaceae; genus Saururus; species Saururus chinensis. The sequence continues at coordinate 24,887,018 of CP141143.1, read as the reverse complement.
TCGTCATTTCTGATCTTTATACAGATGAGAGATCAGTTTGATCTGTTTTCTATTTGAATCCATCTGTACTTGGCTTATCGATATGATTAATGTAGAAAGATGAGTTTGTCTCCTGGTAATTGGATGTTAACAGCAAATGAGGTGGTTTTTTTTTAAAATGAGCCTATGACCAGACATGCAGATACGTGCTTGTGAAAGAATTTAATTTTTTACTGAAAAACTTATCCCGGAGTAAACCTATGTAAAAACATTAGGAATGGGATTGTATCTAGGAGGCAAAATTTTTCATCAAAAATGAAAGTATGATCCTATTCTTGTAATCACCAATAGGTACGTTTCTATTAAAAAACAACTAAAATAGAGGAATCAAATACTTATGTATTTATACACAAGTACTGCAGCTTCTTGAATGAGTTTCATATACATTTTTTATGTCTACAAAGATTGCCCTTGTGCGGCAGATGTAAAGATCGAACTTTACATGTACTTACTTCTACCAATAAAGGCTATAATTTATCATACTTGTAACTATCTAATCATTGTTAGAAAGGATTAATGTACTTACTAATCATCATCATGGTACTTAAGTGTAACATATTCATCCTAAATCAAGTTAATCACACATGAAACAAGGCCCTATGGTGACGAAGATTGGGAAGCATTTTGAGACATCACTCATGGATCACTGCAATTATGCAACTGATTGGCTCAAGGGCCTCAGGGGTTGGGTTTTTAAGATAAAAAGCTAGATGCCACCCCATGGTTGGTGCAGTGGCGGGTCCAGGTTCGGTGGCAACTTATTCTTTCTGTATAAAGAAGAATAAGAGAAAAATATGAATACGTGTAGCTGATTTGGACTCCATGCGAATAACATCCTCCACTACCAGAACTTACCCACAGACTCCATTGTTCCCAAAACCCAGCTAGGTAAAAATTTCAGTCGGAGTTACTGCGGTTTTCATACAGATGGAGTTACCCTCAAGCCCTTTCTTTCACAAATTTTTTGGGTCCTTTTTCTTTGTCTGTTAAGTTTCTTCATATATTCATATATTTCTTTACCAAAAAAAAGTTTCTTCAAATATTCAGTTTCTCTGTCATGTATCTTATTGAATTAGGAAACTAATACATGGTCCTGAAAAAATGGTAGTTCATACTCTCCTCTTCTATCTCTTAGCTGGGAAACCCATTTAACATTCTTGGTGTTTTAACATATCTGTATTGGCCAGGAATATAGTTGTTATCAACTATTACATTGATAGGCTGTCCCTTCTGTTTTGTCATGCTGAGATAGTTCCATTGCTGGGAATAAAATTCTGCGAGAATATGTATTTAGGTAGTATTTGTAAACATTCAGGCTTTGGTTGTCTCACCCAGTCAGTGTGTGCATCCATCCCTATCCTTCTTAGGAATATATATAAGCTTTAATGGATTGTGCATTTACATCCATCTACGAAGTCTTGTGTAGGAAGTCTTGCAGAATCTGGGGAGAGAGACTGTTTTGGGAATAAAACCTTTGATTACCTTTTTATTCTTCCTTTCTGCTTCCCGTGTGATTTCCGTGTCTTCACTTGTGTCAAATACCCATAACTGTTGTGCGTTTGAAGTCTCTGTTCTGAGTGTTCTCTTCTGCAATCAAACAGAAAAACATTTCTTTTGCTGATTTCAGAGAACTAGTTGGTCTTCTTTTCCTTCAGTTATTGGCTTTGGCCGGGCTTTGAACAGCCTGAGTAGTTTGTAAATGAACACCCACAAGGTGGAAGAGAGAGCCAATTCCTTGAACAATTCTTCATTTGAGTTAACTGAAAAATCCCTCCACAATTTCAACTCTAGGCAATATTGCAACATGGGTGCTTGTATTCAGTCTCCATTAATTGAAGAAAATGGTTATCAGAATGCTTCTCACCAGCCTGTTTCATGGTGTCAAGATTCAATTGCGTGCTTGGAGGGAGGCTCTCCACAAACACCCCTAACACCTGTGAATTCTTCTTTCCGAGCATCGAATTGCTTCCAATTACAGTCCCCTGCTCCTTATCTCGCAGATTCTAACATGGCCGTCTGTCCTCATGTATACCATATTGGTAGAATGCCCCCGGAATACTCATCCTGTGCTTCCTATGGTGCTCGTTCATCAACTAATTGGCCAACTGCAAATGAAATGAATATCCATCATTTCAGTCCATGGAACTCCAATGTAAGATCTCCTTCATACAACAGTCACAATGCTTTGAATTTTAGTAGTTCTGGTAGATATGATGACCGCAGCTCTGAAGAACTGTTCTCTTCACTTACTCCAATTAAGAGAACAAGAGATGAAGCCTTCTCAAATGGGAGATACTCCCGAGTTGCTGAGGGGTTTTCTGACCCTAGTGTAAGTCTTGTGATCCGTTCCTACTTGCTGCATATAACTTTTTGATTTCTGCCTGGATGGAGAATTATGCACAATTGGATGTTCAATCTACTTAGCTGTTTTCATGTTTTACAGATGAATTCTAATATCCTCAAGACTTCTGTGGCACAGACGAGCTTACTGCTTACACCAGAGAAGGGCCTACCGTTTGGTGTGTCTACAGCTTCTAGCAATGTTTCATCTGGAATTGGTGTCTCAAACAAGACACGAATCAGATGGACACAAGATCTCCATGAAAAATTTGTAGAATCAGTAAATCAGTTAGGAGGTGCCGAAAGTAAGTGTCGATTGATGATACTGAGTAATTTTTATCTCTTCCACTCTGTCTCTGTTTTATTTTACCTTTTATTTTCTTTGGGTTTCTTTGACACCTATGTGTTATTGTTATTTGATTTATTCAGAAGCAACTCCTAAAGGGATCTTGAAGTTGATGGAATATGAGGGATTGACCATCTTTCATGTGAAAAGTCACCTGCAGGTCTGAAACTTATATGTACTTATTTGTCTATCAATATAAAGTTTAATGATCTAATTCATATATAAAATTTTCTGCTTGTAGAAATATCGAATTGCCAAGTATGTTCCTGAGACCACTAAAGGTAATAGATCTTTCTCTTATATAGTTATATTTTTTAGTTCTTATCATTCTTACTTGATTGGTTGTGCTTTAACATTATCTGTTACCAAATGCTTGATTGAAGTATTTAGCATTGGATTTCAGATGTTTAGAAATGCATATTTATGCCATTCTATAGATGACATTTTTGGATAGCACGCAGGTGTAAAATTAGATATAGAAACTTTGTGGTAAGAATGTTCACTAATGTGCTTGATTGTGCTACTTGCATAACTGTTGTTTAATAGTGAATAAGCATGCTAAAGCTACCTGTGGTTAAAAATAGTTTGGGATGGTAAATCATTGAGCAGCTTCTAATCATGATCTTTAGATTCTGCACATTTCTTCTTCACCACTTTCAGGTTTAGTTAGGCATTTAGGTAACTTAAAATAAACGGCAGGCTGTCTGGTATTAGAAGGTTTGATAAAAGTTTTGTTTAATTCAATATAACTTTTTATAAGGTAAGATGAGAATTTGGCTCAGAAAAAATCATACATAAAATCCCTGTAAATTCAGTGACCAAACTCAGTTCATAAAACAGAATTTTCTTTTGTCTAACAAAACGGTAAACATAATTGAGAAGAACAGCATGTACTCTTCCTTCATGTTTAACATGAATGTAGTTGTGAAATCAAATTAAAAATGAGTTCATACCAACATCATGATATACATCTTTCCATTTTTCTTCGAGCTAATGGTGCATGTTTTGGTGGAAGAGATCTCATGTAACTTGTATAAATTATCATGCTAATATAAGATTATAAAAACAGGGTTGTTTCTTCTGCTGCAGGGAAACTTGAGAAGAGGTCTACCATCAGTGACATGTCACAGATTGACTTGAAAACGTAAAGTTCCTAATTCCCACCTTAATTGGTTTCGATTATGATATACATTTGCCCCCACTTCTGCATCTTGCATTCGTTATTTTTCCTTGTTGGCAGAGTGATTCTCACCAGTAAACATAAGATTTTTTTCCCCAGTGGCATGCAAATCACAGAGGCTCTGAAGCTGCAGTTAGATGTCCAGAGGCGTCTGCATGAGCAGTTAGAGGTTTGCATCTCTTAAACATGATTAGTCCAGTTACAACTAATGCAAATTGTTATATGGTTGACTCCTTTAGCAGCTTTTGATGGGAAGAGTTTTACATGCTCCCCTTTAACAATGAGCCTAGCATAAGGTATGCATGGGAACCACTGATATTTTAGAACAATGGTGCATATGCTAGTGCATGTTAGTGCTAACGTGCGCTTGTGTGTGCACTGCTGATCTCATGGATAAACGGCTCTCATATGCGAGGGGAGCATGAAAAACACTTCCCTTTTGATGTTAATTGCCTACTTACTGGAGACAGTAAAGTACCTTTTATCTGGTCGCTCTTTGGACTGTAGGTTCTGATTTTGATTGGCATTTCTCACTTTTGTTAATTGCAAATGCTGGTCCCCTGATGATTTTGGTCCAACACTCTGTACTTGTGATTATGCCAAAATGTGTTCAAATTGCTGTACGATAACACTTTAATTAGCCAGCCCTTCCCAATACTTGTTCCATGTATCACCCTTGTTTGTTTTCGTTATTGCTCATTATTTTTTAGCCTTTCTTTTCCCTTTGCTGTTTGTTTGGGTCAGTTTCAGCGCAAGTTACAGATGCAAATTGAAGAACAAGGGAAGCAGCTTCAAAAGATGTTTGATAAGCAACTCAAAGCGAAAAGGAACCTCCTAGAGAGCCAAGATCTTGATCTCATGTTTTCTGAGGAGCAGTCAGTGGGCTTTGAAACTGATCCAGTTCCAGCAATGGAAGACTCTGAGATCCCCCACTTCCATTCCAAGATCAGTTAGCTCTGGAAAGCACATGAAAACCGACTTTTAGGCAGGCCAAAAATACAATTCGAATCACTAGTAATCATTCAAGCTAACTTCTACTAGTAAAGCTTGATGATCTACTAGTGATCAGCACGTTAAGAAAGAATGAAAAGCATGAGGTGTATGCTTGAAAAGATAATCACAAAATAGATCAAACAGTAGCCGGTTCGATACTGAAGGAGCCCGCAAGTGAGGTTCTTTAGAAATTTTATAGTTGAAAATAATTCATTGATGTGCAGCAAGCGAAGGTCTGTATACAAGATAAACAGTTGTTACTTGAAGCTAATTTATCCTTGCACATAGACATGTACATGCACATTGGACATACGAAACTTGGGTGTTTTCATTCACATACATAGAAATGAGATCCTGCTTCTACGTTGTTTTTAGCATTGCTAGAGATGATGAACCAATTTTTATATTTAAGATACTGATCAGAACTCGTTTTCTTTGTATTGAGTCTTATGTTAGATATCTGAGACAGTGGGATGAAGGGAAAAGGAAATGTAAAACAACAAAATGACAATACCACTGTAACTCAACCGAAGGAAACTCTTCAATGAAGAATAGCTTGATATTTTTTGGGATTTTCTAATGAGGGCGGAGTGCTTTTCAGTTAGGGTCAATAGGGCGAAATTTGATTGTCCCTAATAATAGAGAATGCTATTTACACTTGCCTCAGGAATGCGTGACATGATGGAAAGCTGCATGCCCGCATGCCGGCCATATGCCTTCATCTTTGTGTAGCTGCATGGTGAAAGTAGATACAGCAGGGCTGCGTTGAAAACTGAGGTGACCTAATTTGGATAGAACTGACTCGATATTGACTTGGGTTATGTCTAAAAAAAAATATGTAGGTAAATCTTGGGTCAGGTTGGGGCTAGCATGAAAAAACCTAAGAAGAGACTTGACCCGACCTGACCAAAGTTTTAAATTAATTTATAAAATTATATTTAACTTGGGTTATATAAAATTTTATAATTTTTTATAGATAAAACCGGTCTAATATAATGTTGACTTGATTTTATTATTGGAACCAACACAACTTAAGATAGAATTTCGGTTCCTATTTTGGTTCTCGGGTATTTAAGTTCTTATCTTGGGTTGGGTTAGGTTTAAGAAAGATGATTTCCATCTCTAGTGAGGTTGGGTCTATGGAACTTGATTTCTTTCTCGGGTCAAGTTAGGCCTGCTAAACCCGACCTAACTCAACCCAATGTAGCCCTATGAGCACATTTACATAAAGAAACCTGACTAATGAAGAAAATTTGAAGAGCGGGAGTGGGAGTACATAACATTTCCAAATATAAGATCTCATATTGATGGTCTCATTTGAAAGTGTAAGTTTAATGAAATGTAAAAGGCATTGTAACTATAAAAAGACAAAAGTTTAAATAACTTAGCACCTTTTCATGGCACAAAAATCCAAAATTTTTCTATAACTTATCTTGTTAGGACATAGATTTTAAAATACTGTGCTTGAGATTTTTTCATATTACCTGCCCCTAGATATAAATATTTCATATTCTCTGAATTTTTATACATAATCAATATGACTTGGTTTAGAACAAAAATACCCTTATGTAACACCTCTTGTTCTGATTACGCTTAACCCGGAGGGTTAAGGGTAAATATATAATTTTTAGTTAAGTTTTAGGGGGTTTAAAGGAATAAAATCTCTGTATTTAAATAAAGCTTGAAGTAACAAACGTAAATGATTTAAAGAACATGCAAAACAGAAGTCGGGAGCGAAAGTTATAACCTTGAGAAGCGTATCACATAGGCAGAACCTAATTAACAAGTACGGGATAACCTATCCATGTTTGCCTTATTATGAAGGGCTTGTTAATATGAGTCCATTGGTACCAAGAACAAGCTATTCCAATTTCAGGGTAGGAAGTTTTCATGTTTTAAAGTTGAGATATTATCTAAATAAAATAATAACGTATCAGATAAGACTGAAGATGTAGCTGATAGGAATGATGACGTAGTTAATAAAACTAATGACGTAGCAGATAAGACTAATGATGTAGCGGATAGGACTGATAACATATTGGATAGGACTAACACGTGTCAATCCTATATACCACGTGTCAATCTCATGTCTATCCATTTTCCCTATAAATAACATCCAATTTTTTAGTGCTTGAGACTCTTACACATTCAGAAACTTCTTTTCTTTGTTTCTCATTTGTTCTAAGTCTGGTTCGAGTTGTTCAGGAGGCGTTCTTGGCTAATTCGATGGTGTTCTACGCAATAGAAGTATTCATTCCTTGAGTTGGCAACCGTATAAGAGAAAAATGTCTTAGGGCAAGAGGAGGCTCTAGCTGTCACCTTGGAGCCCTGAAGAAAAAGAAGTGGGTTGGAGTAAGAGGAGGCTCCGTCCTTTGAGCCATAATGAGGAAAGTGGCCCAAAGTAGAGGAGGCTTCGTCCTCCACCGAAGGGCCATGCAGAGAGAGAAACATCCTTGAGATTAAGGGAGGTTCTGTACGTAGCCTACAAGCATGAAAAAAAAAAAGAGTTTTTAGGTAGGGGAGATTCTATCTGTCGCCTACGACTGAGGGAAGTGCAAAGTGTCCCTGAGGGAAGTTATGTCCATTACCTTCGGGCCACAAAGAGAGGAAGGTCTCGGGTTAAAGAGAGATGATGTTTTCCACCTTAGGATGCAATGAAAAAGATGTTCCGAAGCGAGAGGAGGTTCTGGCCGCCATCTCCAGACCTAAAGGGGATGATGCCCAGAGGAAATGAGCAACACCGAATGCTGTGACTTCCAGAACTACAGGGGAGTAAACATTTCTAACTTTCTAATTTGATTCGATTTATATGCATGTGTATTCTTGATTAGTAATATTAATGTAATAATTAAAATATATGATTTGCTATGATATGATGTATTCTGATATAATATGATTCGATCTACTTTGATTCTGATTTTGTTGTAGTGTTTTATAAAGTTCTCCATGATCACATGTTGTTAACCCTATGAAATACTAAGCACAAACTTTGAAAGTTTAATATTCGTCTACTCAACTTAGCGGATCACTAGATTACTCTTAAAACTAGTATTTCAATAAGTAAGAATTAAAAGTTATAGCTTTTTTGCACATAATTTTTTATATAGCGGAAACACTCAAATTTCTATTGTGCACTCTCCATTAATCAATCTATCAAACCACAAGCATTTAATCCATACATGAACACACAATAATTTAACATAGAAAACCCAAACTCAAGTAAAAAACAATGGTAGTTCCAAAGGAACCAAATTTATGCACTATTAGCAAATAATACAATTACATCGACACAAGTAAGCTACCAACTCATTTTATTTAGATTTCTACAAATTCTTCTCGTTGTTAGCTTTCAAGTCTTCTCCCTAAAGCACTTAAACTTTTTTTCATCCTTGCTTTGTTTTTCTCTTCTTCTAGCCTTCAACAAGCTCATCTTGTTGTATTGACTTTGGCTTCTTAGAATCTTTAATCTCCCATTGAAGATAAATTGCAACTCCTCTTTAAAACTTATGAGTAAAATCTCTTCTTAATTATAAAATAGCTTCATGAATTCACTATTGATATTCAACTTAAGCTTCTTATGAATTCTCTTGTAAAATAATATGCAAAGGTAGAAACTCTTTTTCTCCAATTTTCTCTAGGTTTTCCTCTTTTAAAAGTCATCACTTCTTATCCCTTATATAGCTCTCTAAACCGATTTAAGTCTTTGGCTTTAACAAGGAAATAAATTAAATTAAGAATGACTTAATTAGGGTAACTAGAACTACTAGTAATCGATCGTTTCAGATGACGATCGATCATTCACTATTTTTTGAACACACGATATTTTGAGCAATCAATCAATGGATGAAGCGATTGATTGATAATTCTCGGCTTCGTTTTACATATGGCTAAATCAAGTGCCGATCGACTATTCCATTCAGCTTTATGTCCAACGATTGATCTTTTTGTCAGTTTAATTATTGTTTTGCCCTTTTACCATAAAATTTCTTAAAATCCCTAAAATTACTTTTAAAACTTCTTTAAGTGATTTCGGTATGCAAAAGTAATCTGAATATGCATAAAAAACCTTTAACATTCTTCAGTATTCTATCTTGAGTTACAAAAATATGTTTACTCCTATTTTTTAAGTTTGTAAATTCTAAATCTAACTAGGTACACACTAGACATTAACCAATAAACCTAACATATAATTCATATGTTCTTACAAACTTAACTAAAGCTTTAAAGAACCAAGATATCCTAGTTAAAACAAACATAATGCTGACGATTAAGATTCAGCTATAGAATGTAGATCGTCAAAATGCAAGCTTAGTTATATATAATAGCCCATTAGATTCATGTATGTCACCAATGCAACAAAATTTGCCCAAAGTACGGTAGACACAAGTGGCCATTGTAGCAAGTGCAAATGGCGGTGATTATTCTCATATTACATTAGCTGTGCCACTTTGTTGCATGAGACAGAATTGTTTCTTTCGATAGATGGTTGCTTGAAAAGTGGAGATCTTTATTTTGTGCTTAGTCTCGTCTAACAAACTCTTATTTCATATTTAGAGCAATTGAAGGCTATTGATGCAAAGATTTTACATTAAGTACTAAATCTTTGTACTACATCTTCTATAACTCATGATGATTTATTGGATAGGTCCACAATTACGATACAATGATAACGTGTAAACAAGATCACAATTGAACGTAGAAAACAAACCCGTTTACATAAACAACTAGGACAATCCATGATGGGAAAAGAGAAAAATTGGATTACACTGATCAAGCTAATACTGTCTTAGTACTTGTTTTATTTTCAAGGAACTACCCTCCAATGAGTATAAATTGAGCAATCATCTCTAACCCTTGAGGAATTTGTCAAACCAGTAGGAGGATTTCTTCCTATATCGCTTTGTCCCATTCTTGTAATCTACGTAGTTAATGCCAAATCGAACTGTGTAGCCACTATTCCATTCAAAGTTGTCCAAAAGTGACCATGCAAAGTAACCCTTCACATTTGCCCCAGTCCTGCAATGGTAAAGGCATTATTTTTGACATCATCCTATTAACAATATTATGGACTTAAATATTATAAATATTGAACAAGTTTGTGTTTATGCAAGTGTGAATATGTGTTCCTGTGTGCATGTACGGGTGTGCATGTACACTCACTCACATATACACTTCTACATGTAAAAATGTACCTAACAGCTTGCTGAAGTCGCTTCGGATCCGCTGTGCAACACTCCCACCCACCCGGGTGGGAGTGCCCAATAAGAACATAACACGTCACCAGGTGGGCAAGGAGACCGGGTTACTCGGTGACCCGGGTGAAAGTGGGTTTTGGATCCGGTTCGAGGTAGTCGGGCGTCCGGGCGAAGATGTTTATCAGAGCCGATCGGGTGGAGTGCTCTTCACGGAACCCAGCCCTGAACTCCCGCTCCCACCCGGTGACCAAAGAGGAGGTTATCCTCTGGCAGCAATCTTCTCATTAGCATCCAGAACGGGAAGAAACGAACCAGATCTGATGCACTCTGTTGGTGCTCGCTCCCGCTCCCACCTGGTGACCAAAGAGGAGGTGATCCTCCAGCGGAAATCTTCTCATCGGTATCTGGAACGGGAAGAAACGAACCAGATCTGGTGCACTCTATTGGTGCTCGCTCCTGCAAGTCTTTCTAATTCCCGTTCGACAGTCGGAAATTCATATCGTTGAGGTACAACAAACGAACTTGAGATGCAAATGTGCCTATGTATTGTTTATTTTGTCTCTATCCCTAATTCCAGGGGGGAAATGAACTTTGATTATTTTTCTATTCCATTTTCTTTCACGGACAATTTCTGGGTTTTGATTTGTTCTGCATTCTGTTTACTGCAAGCTTCAATGACTGCTCCACCCCAGAATCTTTAAAGAATAGAAAACTGGATTTTATACTCCAACCTTGGAGCAATATTCCTCTCACCTTGGAGCAATATTGCTCCAAGGTTGAAGCAATATTGTTAAAAGGTTGGAGCAATATTGCTCCACCGTTGGAACAATATTGCTCCAACCTTGGAGCAATATTGCTCGAACCTAAAATGTTCGATGATTTTGATGTATTTAATTTATATAAGTCTTGGAGCAATATTGCTGCAGGGTTCGAGCAATATTGCTCTAACCTTGGAGCAATATTGTATTAATATTGTAGCAATATTGCTCCAACCTTGGAGCAATATTGCTACAATGTTGGAGCAATATTGCTCCAACCTGAAAACAATATTGCTCCAACTTGAAAACAATATTGCTCCACCGTTGGAGCAATAATGCTCCAAGGTTGTGCTACAGTGTTGGAGCAATAGTGCTGCAACATTGGAACAATATTATGCTGCAACAATATTGCTCCACTGTTGGTTGGAGCAAAATTACAAAACTGTTTGTTGGAGCAATATTGCTCCAACCTCGGAGCAATATTGCAACATTGTTGGAGCAATATTTCACTCTTCAGTCTTTAAAGAACATTGTTAATACTTCTAACTTATGCAGTTCACCATTCCCAGTGGGAGGCATGCTATGTACCATGCAAACCTCTTGCAAAAGGCAGGAGCTACGCGTATCCTATAAGCTACTGCTGCGGCAACAACAACTCCTATTGAAGGCAAAATATTTGCAAGGATAGTACTTAGATACCTTGAGCACCACCATATAGAACACCCAATCTAACATATGATGAAGAGGGTGCTCTGAACTAAATCATGCAATATTGGGGTGACATTCAATTTTGGTCTTGGCTTTTACTCCATCTATGCAGCTGCCAAGTACGCTGATCCGAATCTTTGAGCTTGGTCTTGGAAGCTGAAGTTCTAAATTTGTATGGTTAGGAAATTAAGGTGGTTTTGGTTTGTTATAGTGATCAAATGAGATAATATTATTTTTATTTATATTGGATTGTAATTATTGATGTATAAGGGCATAGGGCAAGTGACTGTTGAGGCAAGGACCAACAATTGTTCAATTTGAGTCTTTTAGATCTGTTTGTATTCGTTGCCACATTGTGTGCTATTATCATGAATTGTTGATTTATTTATCTGTGATTAGCGATATAACTTTGTATCATGTTTTTGTCTAGGATGATTCTCTTTTTTCTTTCTTGGTTTCATGAATGTTTTGTGCTTCATGGTTACAAAACTCTTGGATTGTTCCATTCTGAAAAACTTATGGTCCTCATGGGGGATGTTGTCTAGGATATCCTCCATCAATGGGAATTGTGGATCATAAGAAATCGACAGTGTATGTGTTAGCGCACATTAGCATAAATGATTGATAGCTCCTAATTGGTATGACAAAAAATACTTTTAGCCCCAATATTGAGGGATGATCATCTTTTGATTTGCTCAATTGAACCAGAGCTAGTCCCTCATGCTGATAAGATTTTGAAATGCGCCACTTTGCAATGAGCCCATAACGACCCCCCTATTGCATAGAGATGCACCCCGGTTATCCATTAAAAAGGTTGGAAGGTAACTCGGTACAACTAGTTCTTGTGTCAAGCACCATTATGCAATAGGTAGATTATTTTAGGTTCAATATCCCTCATTGGAGTGGCTGAATCGTGAGACGTCAGATTCATGTCACATTTGTTGGAGTAATATCGCTCCAATGTTGGAGCAATATTGCTCGAACATTGCCGCAATATCGCTCTAATGTTGGAGCAATATTGCTCCAACATTTCTATTGTTGGAGCAATATTGCGGCAAGTTTAGAGCATTATTGCTCTAACATTGGAATGATATTGCTCCAACATTGGAGCAATATTGCTCCAACAGTAGCAATGTTGGAGCAATATTGGAGCGATATTGCGGTAAGTTTAGAACAATATTGGTCCAACATTGATGTTCTCCACTATTAATTTGTTTTATATATTTACAATTTTAATAGTAAAATTCAGCGCATTAAAATGGTTGGTATAACAATAGTCATATTGTACCTTTTGAAAATGATTAATTTGTTTCATATTAAGTGTTTTCAAGTGATAATTTACAAATGGAACTTTTAAATTAAATTTCAAAGCTAGAGTTCGTTAGAGCTTTGATGATCACACTTAATATATTAATGCATATGAAACTTACTAGGTACCCACTACTCTTTTAGTATTTTCTTCATATTCATTCCCTCTAACAAACCTATCAAGTAATAAAATGATCAAAGATAAGAACAAACCAAACAAAAATTTATCTACACTTTTGTTGGGCATGAACTCATAGATCAGTAATTTTTCTTCTTTGTGGATGCACCATCCCAAAAGCCTAACAAGGTTTCGGTGCTGGAGCTTTGCAATTAGTTCCACTTCATTCTTGAACTCTTCAAATCCCTGTCCTGAACTTTGAGAGAGCCTTTTCACAACTATTTCTTGACCCTTTGGCAGTTTTCCCTGCAAGATTGTCATTAAGCTCCTTTAATACCCAGATGCTTATGATTAATGCTCTTATTGCTATTTTATAATATATCTATTCAAAAGATCAATAATTTTCTTTTCTTATGTTTCTGTGGAGTTATGGTTCTTAAAATCCCTACAATGAAGTGGGGAAATACCATATTAACATGTCCAAATCCACCCTCTCCAAGCTTGTTGGCGGTAGAAAAATTCTCAGTTGTAGCTTGAATACTCGCATAACTGAACAAAGGAAGATCCTCCCCTAAACTCATATCAAAACCCATCAAACTTCTCCTTCATGTTGAGAACAAATTTAAGTTAATTTAGACAATCTATTCTCAATTAGTAGCAACCACAATGCAAGGAACATCCTCATTCAATGTGCAACTTCAATATTTGGGATTAGACAACACTATAATCATTGTAGAATTTGTAAGTCATCTCCTTTGTTGCATACTCTATTCCAATATCTGGTACTCTTTTTTCTACTTCATGAAAATCTAATTTCTGACAAGCAGAGTTTACTTAAGTCCCTATTTGAATGTCATTTTGTCCATTACCTTCATTAAGTCCATCACATCGAACACTTGACCCCTCTCTTGACATTGCCCTACATAAGTCCATAAAAATATTATGAAGAAAAGAAGGGAATATTATGAAAAATAGGTGAAAGGATATAAAAAATAAATTACGATTTTGTAATCATATTTGTTCAAGTGGCAAAATGGAATTCAATTTTATAGGTAATTATTAAACCAAGCTCATTGTTCGATGAAAAGAATGTTTATAATACAAGCAGATAGAACACAAGAAAGCACATGATCCTCAAACAACAGCATACAAGAGAAAAAAAAACGTATAAATAGATGAGGCTAGTTTAAGATAGCATGGTATTTATTTAGTTAGCAAGTGATTTTGTAAAATTAAATTGACAAAATTACGAACAAAATGTGAAGGATACCTTGTAAATGATTTGATTCAAGAAAATGAGAGTGCAAACAACTTTTGAAGCTAAAAAAAACATGTACAAAAATTTCTACTTTCTAAATTGCTTAAAGAATTACAAAGATTACTTAGCTAAAATTTGATGCAAAATTGGAACATTGAATTAGTAGATTATATTTCCAAAATCTCATTTAAAACCAAGCTCCTCCTCATATTTCTATCAGGCCAGTCACCTTCACCTATAAGGGTGCACATTGAATCAGTAGACTATATTTTAAATATTGCTTGCTCCAAACTTATATAAATTAAAGGCATCAAAATCAGCGAACATTTCAGGTTGAAGCAATATTGCTCCAAAGTTGGAGCAATATTGCTCCAACAGTGTTGCAATATTGCTCCAAGGATGGAGCACCAACAGTTTTGCAATTTTGCTCCAACCAACAGTGGAGCAATATTGCTCCAACGCTGCAAAAATATTGCTGCAAGGTTGGAGCAATATTGCTCCAACACTGCAGCAATATTGCTCCAATGTTGTAGCAATATTGCTTCAAGGTTAGAGTAATATTTCTCCAATATTGATACAATATTGCTCCAAGATTTATATAAATTAAAGGCATCAAAATTAGTGAACATTTATGGTTGGAGCAATATTGCTCCAACAGTGTTGCAATATTGCTCCGAGGTTGGAGCAATATTTCTCCAACCAACAGTTTTACAATTTTGCTCCAACCAACAGTGGAGCAATATTGCTCCAACACTGCAGTAATATTGCTCCAATGGTGCAAAAATATTGCTCTACCATTGGAGCAATAATGCTCCAAGGTTGGAGCAATATTGCTACACTGTTGTAGTAATATTGCTTCAAGGTTGGAGCAATATTGCTCCAATATTGATACAATATTGCTCCAAGGTTAGAGCAATATTTCTCGAACCCTGCAACAATATTGCTCCAAGACTTATATAAATTAAACGCATCAAAATCATCGAACATTTCAGGTTCGAGCAGTATTGCTCTAAGGTTGGAGCAATATTGTTCCAACGGTGGAGCAATATTGCTCCAACCTTATAGCAATATTGCTTCAACCTTGGAGCAATATTGCTCCAAGGTGAGAGCAATATTGTTCCAACGGTGGAGCAATATTGCTCCAACCTTGTAGCAATATTGCTGCAACCTTGGAGCAATATTGCTCCAATGTGAGAGGAATATTGCTCCAAGGTTGGAGCATAAAATCCAGTTTTCTATTCTTTAAAGAATCTGGGGTGGAGCAGTCATTGAAGCTTGTAGTAAACAGAATGCAGAACAAATCAAAACCCATAAATTGTCCGTGAAAGAAAATGGAACAGAAAAATAATCAAAGTTCATTTCCCCCCTGGAATTAGGGATAGAGACAAAATAAACAATACATAGGCACATTTGCATCTCAAGTTCGTTTGTTGTACCTCAACGATATGAATTTCCGACTGTCGAACGGGAATTAGAAAGACTTGCAGGAGCGAGCACCAATAGAGTGCACTAGATCTGGTTCGTTTCTTCCCGTTCCAGATACCGATGAGAAGATTTCCGCCAGAGGATCACCTCCTCTTTGGTCACCGGGTGGGAGCGGGAGCGAGCACCAACAGAGTGCATCAGATCTGGTTCGTTTCTTCCCGTTTTGGATGCTGATGAGAAGATTGCTGCCGGAGGATAACCTCCTCTTTGGTCACCGGGTGGGAGCAGGAGTTCAGGGCTGGGTTCCGTGAAGAGCACTCCACCCAATCGACTCTAATAAACATCTTTGCCCGGTTGCCCGACTGCCTCGAACCGGATCCGAAATCCACTTTCACCCAGGTCACCGAGTAACCCGGTCTCCTTGCCCACCCGGTGACGTGTTATATTCTTATTGGGCACTCCCACCCTGGTGGGTGGGAGTGTTGCACAGCCGATCCGAAGCGTGCTGAAGTTGTTTAAGATGATGGTCATAATAGTTGATTCTCATGTCATCTATAAGAGCTTCTTGAAGTGTTAAGCTTGCATTGTTGAACTCACTAATCCCTGCAACATTAATCATAAAAAGTAAAAAAAATTTGTAAGATAACTATTCCCTTGTACATGACTTCACTGTGTAATAAAAAAACTTTTTTATTTATATGCATTATGCTTTACCATTCTCTGTGATGTAAACGAGAGGGTTGTTGTATTTTCTCATTGTGTATAACAACAGTTCTCTCATCCCTCGTGGGTAGACATACAACCAACTTGAAGCCGCCTGTAGCAAAAAGTCACCAGAGAACATTAATATAAATGGCCTGAACTTTGTCTATTCATGTGTATAATCTACGTGAACATTAACAATAATGCAATCTGCATGAACTTCTTACCTGAGGGCCGATGGGTACCCCATTCTTAACACCTACAGCCAAATAAAGTCATAAGTTATACATTAATTTGATTGTAAACTAAAAGGATGGCTTATTGGGTGAGTTTAATTGATCACCTGAAAGATTGCTACGTGAATCAGTTAAGTAGCTCGTGGAATTGCTACTACTTGGAGGAGCATTGTTAGCATAATTAGCAGTATAATAATTCAATCCAATGAAGTCGAATGAGCCTTTAATCATGTCAGATTGCTCCATAGTGAACCTGGGCAGCCGACTGCCTACGAGTGATCTCATTGAGGATGGATACTGGCCCTCGATTAAGGGATCCATAAACCTGCAAAGTCACATACAATAGATGTGCAAGCTAGTGATTAATTCAATCAACTATATTTATTATAATAAGTTAACCATGTGGACAGTCTTATTTAGAATGAGTCTATATGCACCCCACTAATCCCCTTAGTACTATGTTTTACACATAATTTTATGAGGGGATTATTTAGGTTACTGAGGAAATTATTGGGATACATATAGATTTATTTTTTTATTTATATAAAAAATCATCGCTACAGATCATGTTACACCCACCATCCATACATGAAGTCCATCGCTCTTTGAGCGGCATCCTTATTCGCCATTGATGAGGAGGCTGGCACCATCCAGTGGGACACTAGGGTTATTCCAATAATTCCACTTTGAGAGGCCTACAAAGACATGCAACTATTGACTCAGCACAAAGACAAAAAATTGTGGGCTGATTACATCAAGTATAGTAATGAGATATTGCCTATTACATACCTGGTACTTCTCTTTGTACACTTTGAAGGCAGCCGCATGTGAAAGGAGTAAATTGTGGGCAACTAGGTAAGGCTCGGTGCCAGAGTTGCCGCCGGTGCAGTTGGCAAACCATGATGAACACCGGCCTGGGGCGTGGATTCCCAGGGCGTAGCCCCTGGACGAGTATGTCCATGGCTCGTTCAATGTGATCCAGTGCTTTACTCTATCACCAAATTCTTTGAAGCAAACATCCGCATAGTCACGAAAATGAGGCCTGTTGACGTTAAACACAATCAGCATTACTAGTTGAATGTTTCATTCTTGTTCAATGCAATTTAACAAATTGTCAAAGATTTTCAAACTATGAAATCGAATTATAAAAGGTGAACTGGTTACACAATTTTTGAGCTAAGGAAACCGCCAAATTGGTCTTCAAAGGCTTGAGGGGTGTCCCAGTGGAAAAGAGTGACGAATGGCTTGATACCTACACATGGAAGAAATTAATATCAGAGGCAAAACTCAACAACATTCGATTATTGGGCAAGATTTTGCTGAATATTTTGTTCGAGTTATAAATGACCGTGTGAAAGAAGCTCGTTAATGAGATTGTTGTAGTATTTGATGCCTTCCTTGTTAACTCCTCCGCTTAGACTTCCATCTAAGATACAAAAGTGTATAGTGGCCAGATAAACAAAATTTTCACATCGGAAAAAAACAACAAATTGTTCAGCTAATTGAACTTCCGAATGAGATAATGGATAACATGGTGTTGAATTTTTTATTTCTTACGAGGAAGTATTCTCGTCCAGGAAATAGAGAATCTAAAAGCATCCAGGCCCATGTCCTTCATGAGCTTCACATCCTCCTGCATATTATTCAAATATTATAACCTAAAACTATTAAAAAATTTAAAACAGAGCAAGGGAACCTGGTCTGGTGTTGGTGATTAATTACATAGAAACCTATAAATTGGGAAAAGTTTTTAATGTTCCATTCTGCTAATGGCCTAATGTAAGGAACACATAGGAA
The DNA here is from genome assembly GCA_035235625.1 of Saururus chinensis. NCBI lineage: Eukaryota > Viridiplantae > Streptophyta > Magnoliopsida > Piperales > Saururaceae > Saururus > Saururus chinensis. The sequence continues at coordinate 24,868,615 of CP141143.1, read as the reverse complement.
TTAGCCTTTCATTCCTAAGATCAGCAGTATTGGCACTAATGTGCACTAGCACATGCATTTCAAATATTAAAGGCTCCTATATATTTATAGTGTTGGGCTCATTGTCAAAGTGGAATATAAAAAACTCTTCCTTCAAATTGGTGTAGAATAAAAAATTCTTATTGAGAGGGTAATAGCCCAAAAGAGGAACTTTACATGTCAAAGTGAAATTTGGCTTTTCTATCCTCATTTTAACTGTAGAGGAAGGATAGCACTTTTTACTGTCAGCTGTCAATCTAGGGGCTAAAATTGAAACAATGAAATTGAAGAATAGCCGTGGGTACCCAGAACTGCAAGTTGGGTGTATCTCACAAATTTTCTTTGCTAAAGAGTATTCTTCAAGTGCGTAGTACCTTATACTTGTGGTAGAAATCAACAGCTACATCTCCATTGCTCCTGTCCAGTATTCTGTCTGCCCCACAACAAATGTTAGAATGTCAAGAAATATATGCAAATGATAACATTAGACTACCACAGTCATCTCTAATCTTCAATGGTCTTTAAATGTAAAATAGTTAAAGGTAACAACTAAGAACTTTACCCCAATTGACTCCTCAAATGTAGATATGGTATGAAGAAGCTTTAAAAGGCCATTCATTTGTTTGAAAGTTGAGGATTTGGTCAATATATATCTCAGGTTTATCAAAATGTTGCAAATGAGTGTAGGTTTCGTGTTGTCCTTAAACTAGGCTTGCACATTTATGAACTTTCATGCAAGTGACGATAAATGACTCAAATATTAATCCTTTCCTTTTGCAACCCACGGTTTATTTTCTCGGTGAGCTTTCTCCCCTCTAGCTTTGGCTTTGGCTTTGACTAACTCCCCTCCCTTTTGTATGCGCTCATCTTACCTTCCTCCTCTGTCTCCCCTTTCCCTCCTCAAGGTCCTCTTCCTCCTCCTCGTCCTTAGAGGCAAATTTAGAGGGGAACCGAAGATGGAGAATGCATAGGAGAGTTGAAGCTTGAGCTAAAAGGAGGAAAGCCTCCTAGAAATAGAGAGGTATTTGAGTATTTTATTGCCACATGTATTCGGGATTAGTTTAAAGATTAAAAGCATTTTGATTGGCCTAGAGTAGGGATGCTACCAGGTCAGGTTTGGGTCGAGTTTTACCCAATACCATTTAAAAAAATAGTAAATTAGAATCCGACCTGAAGAGTTATTTGGGTTAAATTTAAAAATCTAAACCCGACCCATAGGGTAGGGTCAAGTCGGGTTTTAATATAAAAAATTTATGTTTATAACCTTATTCAAGTTGGGTTGAGTTAGATCACCTAAAACCCGAACCTAACCCAAATGACTATTCAAGTTAAATTTAAAAACTTAAACTTGACCCATTAAGGTCGGGTCAGGTTTTATTATATACCCAACCCGAGTGGCATCCCTAGCCTAGAGCTTATATTGGGCAAATCTAGGGATGCCACTCAGGTCGGGTAAATGGTAAACTCGACCCGACCCTAATGAGTCGGGTTTGGTTTTTAAAAATTAACCCGAATAGCGGGTTCAGGTTTTAGGTGATCTAACTCGACCCAACCCAACCCAAATATAAATATAAAATTAAAATTTTTTAATATTTTTTAATATTATTTTTAAAAATTTTAAAAATATTTAAAAATTATTTTTTTATTCTATTTGGGTTAGGTTAGGTTGGGTCGGGTCGGGTCGGGTCAGGTTAGGTCGGGTTTGGGTCACAATTTTCTTATGTAATATTTGACAAAACCTGACTCGAACTTGACCCGGTGACATCACTAGGCAAATCCTCTTCAAAGATAAAACATAGCCTAAAAAATGTAGCAATTCGACAAGGATAACATTATCCCTGTTTATCTAATTCGCACTAGGCCGAACTGTTGGTGTGTTTTTTCTAAGTTGAAGTTGGATTCGTGGCTGGGTTATTAGCTGTATGTGTTGCGTTGTCGGTCATGTTCGTTGTTTGTCTGGTTAATGTGCTGCTCCAGCCCGGTGGGGCCTTTGCATACACACTATAATTTACCTTTTAATATAAAATTAAATATGCACTACTATTTTCCAAGTGAATGCAGCCACATTATTACGCAGTCCACTAGTCTAATAATTGGGCCTCATACGTGGGAAGAGTTTTAATGCTCCTCACTCACCCTGAGCATAAGGCCTCACATGGTGGCAAAGAATTTCACCACTCACCATGAACTTAGTATAGTGCCCTTCATCCAAATCAAAAGTACACAAGCGAGCGCTAGTGTCAATATCATTAATACTAACTTGTACTAATTATATATGCCGTTGATCTTAAAAATAAATAATTTTATATATCTTTTAAGCTGAGCTCATTGTAATAAGGGAATATAAAAAAGTCTTTACACAAGATGGAATTAGTTGACAGAATCTTTTGCACTCTTCTGTAGAAAATGGTGCTAAGTTGCATCGATATTGAGGCCTAATATGGTGAAAAAAATATAATGCATACAGTATATAATATAACATGTAGGTATTGTTAGAAATTAAGAAAGATTAGTCATCTTTCCCCCTTTGAATAGTCTAAACTAACAAACCAAAAAAGGACTAGAATAGTCTAGAGAAGGGATATGATTGATTGAGTGGGAAGCCGTGAGAAGGGAAACAGAGACGCCTGGTTATGCCAGTCGTTCAACATATGATTTATCTCCGTTATTATGTTATTCCTTTGCACGACTGTGTGAGCCGGGCATCACAAACCGTGGGATTGAGATCCTATGGTACGTGTTACACTTCCTTAGTAATCAAAATCCAACAGCTGGTAATGTGCTGCATGTTTTTAATCTGGACAGGGGAAGAGAGAGGCAGCGTCAAGTGTGAATTGAGGCACTCAGGATCTTACTTGGGTATTTGTGTGTATAAGCATCCCAGATGCTGGGGCCCCTCCCTTCTTCTTTTACTGCTCCTTCATACTGCAAAACCAGTCCCATTTCACATATTCTTCAGCTTCTAAAAGATTTTACGTACGTTTCTCTCACATAAAGAGAAAAACAGAGAGGTGTAAATCTTCCATGTCACACCTTTTAAGATACAAGTTACAGAGAGAGAGAGAGAGAGAAAGATAGAGAGGGAGAGAGAGAGAAACAGAGAAAGAGGAGGCAACCTGATAGGCAGCAGAGGCAGTGCCAAATACAAAACCTGCTGGAAAGGAGCTGCGTGAAAAAGGTTCATGGTGTGCTTTTTGGGCATGAGCCAAATGCGCTGCCGACACTGCAAGGAGGAGGAGGAAGAGGGTGAGATGTTTGAGCCCCATTGCTGCTTGCTTCTTGCGTGTTTGAAACTGTGCAGGGAACACCTCCTACCTCCCTACTTATAGACAAACGAGCAAGTTGAGACCAGAAATATTGTGAACCCCAACTACAAGATATAATTGCTACTATATCCCTGGATCCCTATTATTTATAGTACGGAGTTTTAACTTTCTTTTTTTAGTTGTGTTACAAGTTACTACTTCATCATGTAGGAGTTGCAAATTACCAACTGTGCACATAAACAATTATAGATTTTCCACAAAAATTTTCTTTTCAATGGAAATGCTCCCTCTCAAACTTTCTTATGTTGATTTTACTGTCCCCTCTTGTCAATTATCCATAAACTTTCTACTATTATCAATAATGTTTTAGTTCTTTTGTCCTATATTAATAATTTTATTTTATTTTTTAAAATGGAGTATTTGCATCTATGAATAAAAGGTTTCATCTACCATTGAATAGTCTAAAGTAACAAACATATAATTTTTATTTTTTTGTCACCAGAGGCCACATATGCTAAGTTGTATCTTTTGCAGAGTTGGTTTCTAAAACATTGGATAGACTTTTCTTCCCGTGGGTTTGTGAGAGTGACTAAATTAGGCTTTCTCAGAAAATAAGACTGAGGTGAGATTCCAGCAATTGTGATGCAATTAGTATAGGAATGCCTAATTCTCTACTAAGCTAGCCATGGATGTGGGCAGGCACATCTTGTTTTCTCACAATGGCGGATCCTGCAGATCTAGTAATTTTTTATGGAAAAAATTAGCGTATAATTTTGACCATGATCTAACGGCTAGGAAATTGCAACTTTTGGCTAGAAATCCTCTTTTTGAATAGGATAACTTAATTATAATAAGTGACTATAGAAAATAGTACTCCCTCCGTCCCAGTACATTAATAGATCCATTTAGTTTTTTAAAATAAATTAAATCAATTTATTTTAGAAAATTAAATGAAGCTATTACTATAGGACAAAAGAAGTATAATATTTAAACTTATTTAATTTTGATGAAAGAACATTAGATTTGATAATACATTTTTTGGAAAAAAGGGGATCAATGTTTTCTTTTTGGCAATAGTAGTCTATAACTTTGTATTCTCTAAGTCATGGTCTACATAGAGTTTAAAATATGAAAAAAAAAAATTGATGGAAGCTAGCACAAACTTTACCAATGACGCTTCTGTGGCTCCTAAAAGCCCAACCATTAAAGGTTACAAAGAATGTCATTTTTATTTTATTTAAAATGCAAATTTCTCATCATGTTTATTTGTTCTCAAATCATTTATGTGTTTACATCTATTCTTGCCATCTTTGAATCTCTACAAAGCGGTAGCATAACTCTAGTTGATTGTATTTTTGGGAAAGGTGTTGAAGGGGTAAGCAAATTCACAGCAGCACAACAACTTTTGTAATTAATTGCAATTTTGGTAAAAATGCTTAAGGGGAAAGAAAATTAAAGGTCAAAAAGTTAATAAAAAGTACTTTAATATATTGCACATAAGAGTTAAATATTCCATAAGGCTTTCTTTAGTGTTGTATGGCAAATTGAAGAAGAAGCTAAATAATATGAGAGACAATAATTGGGAGGAGTTAGGGGTAGAGGCTTTGGGTAGCATTCTACTTTTTGTCTTGTAGATGAGGTTTGTACAATCTGGTTAACGGGAAATCAACTCTCAAAATTCATCAAGAATTTGTTATATATATATATATATATATATATGAGTCTTGTTTATATGAATTCGGGCTTATGCGCGGTTACATGAGCCCGGGCTCTATGAGCCATTGGATTTACATCCGACGGCCTATAATACTCATGGGGCATTTAAACCAGTGAGTATTATGGGCTATTAGATATAAATCTAATGGCCCATAGAGCCTAGAGACACACGTGAGCCTAGGCTCATATAAACTTTTCTATATATATATATATATATATATATATATATATATATTCCTTAAGAAGTAAGTATTATACATTAGAGCATAAGAAATGTTTTTTCTCCTTTGAAGATCTTAAGTTTCATTGTAAGAGTTTTTTAACATTACATGGCTGATGAAGCCCAAATTTCATATTCCTTAGTTTTGAAGTAAAAATGCCTCAAAACCCAAAGTTATAGTATATTAAAAAAAAACATATCGAAATATCCCTAGGTTAAGGTTTTATATCATATAAACTAGGCAAACCAATGCATTTACACAGAAATGACCCACCATGAAGCAACCTATCCAACTAGTAACTTTCCAAGTTTGACCAGTGAGAAGCAAAAACGTAGTGGGAGGTCCAATTTTTGACTCCACATTTCCATAATTTGACCCATCAAGTGAAGTTCCGACTGTGAAGTGAGGTTCAGCCCGAGGGTTGACTTACGCACTCGCGGTAAAGAAGTTATTTGTGGCAAAGGTTAGCGGCCCATCGAGGGGTTAATCTGGCGAGTCTCAATAGTATCAACTAGTTGGCTACTTCCATGATATACGACATTGAGAAGTCGTATTATCATGTATGGGAGACATACACATCGTGTTATCAATAACACGATATACGACATAAAAAGTTGTGTTATCATGTATGAGAAAGCATCCTATCGTGTTAACAATAACATGATTTATGAACTCAACGTGTATTTGAATGTTAGTTACGTATTGTGAATCAACGCAACTCTTTGATTTTGGTCACAACTCTCATATATATATATATATATATATATATATATATATATATATATATAGAGTCTCGTTTATATGAGCCTGGGCTCATATATCTCTATGTGAGCCCGGGCTCTATGGGCCATCGGATTTACATCTGGCGACCCATATTACTTATGGGTTTATAATACTCATAAAACCCATGAATATTATAGGTCATCAGATGTAAATCCAACGGCCCATGGAGCCGGGGCTCACATAAGCATATATGAGCCCGGGCTCATATAAATTTTTTCCATATATATGTCTATATATATATATATATATATATAACATCTTTTACAAACGAAGGCTACAACAATACAGTCAAATGGAAAATTTAGTGAAGGCCTTAGAAGAGAAAAAGAAGGGAATTTATGGGAACAGATTGGGTCTAGGAACAAACAGTTTCCCTAGTGAACTTCAACTATCAAAAGACCTCATTGAATCGAGGCTGGGATGCACGGAACTTTCATAGGGGACTAGGTACTACCCAGTATATACGATTGAGAGCAAATTATAATCTCCAAGCCACTCCTGGATGTTCTAATATGTGAGTGATGGGATGACTCACAAGAGGTGTTCAACATCCGGGGGAAAATAGTACCCCTCACGAAGGAAGACATCGCAATGGTCACAGGTTTTGAGGGCGAAAGAAAACTCCTCAAAGTTGGACAGTGGTGACGGGAAGGCTTCCTAAGGAAGGAGACAATTCTTTAAAAGGTTTTTCTTAGGGAAACAGTCAGAAGAATTTCATTGAAGAAATTTTGAAGGAAGTGGCAGAAAATAGGCATGTTGTCTCCAACTAAGACTTAGTACGCTTGTCCATTATGCACATGGGGGCCCCGTTATTCACATAGAGCAACTGATCTGTTTCCCATCTCTGTGTGACTTTCTCAATGATCTGGATGTTGTAGGGAGGTACAACTGGGAGGAAGCAATTCATGACGTGTTGTGTCACAGCATATCGTCAGCCCACTGCAACATCATGAGCAGAGAAGAAAAGCACTCCACCATAGGTGGTATTCTCATTGGGGCTTCATTTGTGCTATTGGAAAATTTTGTAATATTGATAATACGATTACTTATATTAGCGTAGACTTGATAACACAACAGCATATCATCATTTTATGTATATCATCTTATCAATAACATGCTACTGTGATTAGCGTGGTTTAGATAACACACTCATTTGATTTGCATGTTATTGATCACACATTAGTTAGGTTAGTGTGACTTTAATAATACGGTAATCACCATATCGTGAATATTTAATTACACAATTATTGGCTCATCACAGGATGAGGAAGTGGCACGAGGAGATACTCTAGTGGTTGAAGATAGATTCTGAAGATGTATCACAAATAACTCTAATTGCCAAAAAGGCCCACTTGATAGGGGGCCAATGGCCGGCCCATAAGGTAAAGAATATGGCCACTCATTCAATGATATAGAGGAGAACGATGTTTGTTCAAACAAATTGTGGCCAAACATCAGGACAATATCAACCCGATGTAAATCTCATTAGGCTTTGTCATTCTACTAGATGTCATGATTGGGATTGTTAACGTCGCATTGGAAAAGACTTCCATATACAAAGAGCAGGGTTGGAGCACCAAAAGTGTGAAAATTATACTGTAGAGAGTTACTTGAAAAGTGGAGATCTTTATTTTGTGCTTAGTCTCGTCAAACAAACTCTATTTCATATTTAGAGCAATTGAAGGATATTGATGGAAAGATTTTACATTAAGTACTAAATCTTTGTACTACATCTTCTATAACTCATGATGATTTATTGGATAGGTCCACAATTACAATACAATGATAACGTGTAAACAAGATCACAACTGAACTTAGAAAACAAGCCCGTTGACCCACTACATAAACAACTAGGACAATCCATGATGGGAAAAGAAAAAAATGGATTACATTGATCGAGATAATACTGTCTTAGTAATTCTTTTATTTTCAAGGAACTACCCTCCAATGAGTATAAATTGAGCAATCACCTCTAACCCTTGAGGAATTTGTCAAACCAGTACGAGGATTTCTTCCTATATCGCTTTGTCCCATTTTTGTAATCTACGTAGTTAATGCCAAATCGAACTGTGTAGCCACTATTCCATTCAAAGTTGTCCAAAAGTGACCATGCAAAGTAACCCTTCACATTTGCCCCAGCCCTGCAATGGTAAAAGCATTATTTTTGGCTTCATCCTATTAACAATATTATGGACTTAAATATTATAAATATTGAACAAGTTTGTGTCTATGCAAGTGCGAATATGTGTTCCTGTGTGCATGTACACTCACATATACACTTCTACATGTAAAAATGTACCTAACAGCTTGCTGAAGTTGTTTAAGATGATGGTCATAATAGTTGATTCTCATGTCATCTATAAGAGCTTCTTGAAGTGTTAAGCTTGCATTATTGAACTCACTAATCCCTGCAACATTAATCATAAAAAGTAAAAAAAATTTGTAAGATAACTCTTCCCTTCTGCATGATTTCACTGTGTAATAAAAAAACTTTTTTTATTTATATGCATTATGCTTTACCATTCTCTGTGATGTAAACGAGAGGGTTGTTGTACTTTCTCATTGTGTATAACAACACTTCTCTCATTCCTCGTGGGTAGACATACAACCAACTTGAAGCCGCCTGTAGCAAAAAGTCACCAGAGAACATTAATATAAATGGCCTGAACTTTGTCTATTCATGTGTATAATCTACGTGAACATTAACATTAATTCAATCTGCATGAACTTTATACCTGTGGGCCGATGGGTACCCCATTCTTAACACCTACAGCCAAATAAAGTCATAAGTTATACATTAATTTGATTGTAAACTAAAAGGATAGCTTATGTTTAATTAATCACCTGAAAGATTGCTACGTGAATCAGTTAAGTAGCTCATGGAATTGCTACTACTTGGAGGAGCATTGTTAGCATAATTAGCAGTATAATAATTCAATCCGATGAAGTCGAATGAGCCTTTAATCATGTCAGATTGCTCCATAGTGAACCTGGGCAGCCGACTGCCTACGAGTGATCTCATTGAGGATGGATACTGGCCCTCGATTAAGGGATCCATAAACCTGCAAAATCACATACAATAGATGTGCAAGCTATTGATTAATTCAATCAACTACATTTATTATAATAAGTTAATCGTGTGAACAGTTTTATTTTGAATAAGTCTATATGCACCCTACTAATCTCCTCGGTACCTCGTTTTACACACAATTTTATGAGGGGATTTATAGGGGGTTATTAGGTTACTGAGGAAATTATTGGGATACATATAGACTTATTTTTTTATTTATATAAAAAATTGTCGCTAGAGATCATGTTACACCCACCATCCATACATGAAGTCCATCGCTCTTTGAGCGGCATCCTTATTCGCCATTGATGAGGAGGCTGGCACCATCCAGTGGGACACTAGGGTTATTCCAATAATTCCACTTTGAGAGGCCTACAAAGACATGCAATTATTGACTCAGCACAAAGACAAAAAATTGTAGGCTGATTACATCAAGTATAGTAATGAGATATTGCCTATTGCATACCTGGTACTTCTCTTTGTACACTTTGAAGGCAGCCGCATGTGAAAGGAGTAAATTGTGGGCAACTAGGTAAGGCTCGGTGCCAGAGTTGCCGCCGGTGCAGTTGGCAAACCATGATGAACACCGGCCTGGGGCGAGGATTCCCTGGGCGTAGCCCCCGGACGAGTACGTCCATGGCTCGTTCAATGTGATCCAGTGCTTTACTCTATCACCAAATTCTTTGAAGCAAACGTCCGCATAGTCACGAAAATGAGGCCTGTTGAAGTTAAACACAATCAGCATTACTAGTTGAATGTTTCAATCTTGTTCAATGCAATTTAACAAATTATCAAAGATATTCAAACTATGAAATCGAATTATAAAAAGTGGACTGGTTACACAATCTTTGAGCTAAGGAATCCGCCAAATTGGTCTTCAAAGGCTTGAGGGGTGTCCCAATGGAAAAGAGTGACGAATGGCTTGATACCTACATGTGGATGAAATTAATATCAGAGAGGCAAAACTCAACAACATTGGATTATTGGACAAAGATTTTGCTGAATATTTTGTTCAAATTATGAATGACCGTGTGAGAGAAGCTCGTTAATGAGATTGTTGTAGTATTTGATGCCTTCCTTGTTAACTCCTCCGCTTAGACTTCCATCTAAGATACAAAAGTGTATAGTGGCCAGATAAACAAAATTTTCACATCGGAAAAAAAAAACAAATTGATCAGCTAATTGAACTTCCGAATGAGATAATGGATAACATGGTGTTGAATTTTTTATTTCTTACGAGGAAGTATTCTCGACCAGGAAATAGAGAATCTAAAAGCATCCAGGCCCATGTCCTTCATGAGCTTCACATCCTCCTGCATATTATTCAAATATTATAACCTAAAACTATTAAAAAATTTAAAACAGAGCAAGGGAACCTGGTGTCGGTAATTAATTACATAGAAACCTTTAAATTAGGAAGAATTTTTAATGTTCCCTTCTGACAATGAGCTCAACGTAAGAAATACATAGGAGCTAGCCTTTCATTCATAAGATCGATGGTATTGGTACTAATATGCACCGTGGATTTTAAATATTAAGGGCTCCTATATGTTTATTGTGTTGGGTTCATTGTAAGAGTGGAACGTGAAAAACTCTTCCCTCAAATTAGTGTAAAATAAAAGAGTCTTATCAAGAGGGTAAAGGCCCAAGAGAGGAACTTTACATGTTAAAGTGAAATTTGGCTATTCTATCCTCATTTTAACTGTAGAGGAAGGATAGCACTTTTTACTGTCAGCTGTCAATCTAGGGGCAAAAATTGAAACAATGAAATTGAAGAATAGCCTTCGGTTTGGGTCAGTCTGTATCAAATTCCCACCCTAATTATCTTACAAATTTTCTTTGCTAAGAGTGCATATTCTTCAAGTGCATAGTACCTTATACTTGTGGTAGAAATCAACAGCTACATCTCCATTGCTCCTGTCCAGTATTCTGTCTGCCCCACAACAAACGTTAGAATGTCAAGAAATATATGCAAATGATAATATTAGACTACCACAGTCATCTCTAATCTTCAATGATCTTTAAATGTAAACTAGTTAAAGGTAACAACTAAGAACTTTACCCCAATTGACTCCTCAAATGTAGATATGGTATGAAGAAGCTTTAAAAGGCCATTCATTTGTTTGAAAGTTGAAGATTTGGTCAATATATACCTCAGGTTTATCAAAATGTTGCAAATGAGTGTAGGTTTCGTGTTGTCCTTAAACTAGGCTTGCACATATATGAACTTTCTTGCAAGTGACGATAAATGACTCAAATATTAATCCTTTCCTTTTTGCAACCTTTGTTTTCCGGTGACCTTTCTCCCCTCTAGCTTCGGCTTTGACTCCAACTCCCCTGCCTCCTGCTTGGGCTCATCTTCCCTTCCTCCTCTGTCTCCCCCTTTCCCTCCTCAAGTGCCTCTTCCTCCTCCTCCTTGGAGGCAGATTTAGAGGGGAACCGGAGATGGAGAAGGCATAGGAGAGTTGAGGCTTGAGCTGAAGGGAGGAAAGCCTCCTAGAAATAGAGAGGGTATTCGAGTATTTTATTGTCACATGTGTTCAAGATTAGTTTAAAGATTAAAAGTATTTTGATTGGCCTAGAGTAGGGATGCTATCGGGTCGGGCTTTGCCAAACTCGAATCCGATATCATTTAAGAAATAGTAAACCCGTATTCAACCCAAATAACTATTTGTATTAAATTTGAAAATCTAAACCCGACCCGTTAGGGTAAAAAATTTATATTTATAACTTTATTGGGGTCGAGTTGAGTTAGATCACCTGAAACCTGAACTTGACCTAAATAGCTATTCAGGTTGAATTTAAAAACTTAAACTTAACCCATTAGGGTCGGGTCAGGTTTTACCATATACCCAACTTGAGTGGCACCCCTACCCTAGATCTTATATTGGGCAAATCTTCTTCAAAGATAAAAATTTTATGGCCTAAAAAATGTAACGATTCGACAAGGATAACAATATCCCTGTTTATCTAATTGGCACTTGGCCAAACTGTTGGTGTGTTTTTTTTTTAAGTTGAAGTTCTAGGTCTAGATTTGTGGATGGGTTATTAGTTGTATGTGTTACCTTGTCGGTTATGTTTGTTCGTTGTTTGTTTGGTTAATGTGCTAATCTTGTCCGACGGGGCCTTTGTCATAAAAGAAAAAGTAGACCCCTTATACACACTATAATTTGCCTTTTACTGTAAAATTAAATATATACTACTATTTTCCATGTGAATGCAGCCACATTATTATGCGGTACTATGAGTCCACTAGGCTAATAATTGGGCTTCATACGTGGCAAGAGTTTTAATGCTCCTCACTCACCGTAAACTGAAGGCCTCACATGGTGGCAAAGAAATTTTAATGTTCACCACAAATAGTGCCCTTCATCTATAAATCAACAGCACACAAGCAAGCATTAGTGTCGATATCATTGATACTAACTTTTGACACTAACTTATACTAATATGTATACCATTGATCTTAAAAATAAATAATTTTAATAAATACTTTAAACTGGGCTCATAGTAATGAGGGAATATAAAAAAGTCTAAAAATAAAGAAACCAAATTACCAAGGTAAAGGTTAATACGAGGGTCCACCCTTATGCTGCAGACTGTCCGTTGCTAAATCGACAATGCGCATTATTTAGATGGGGTAGGCGTATATAATAATGCGCTATCCAAACAAAATCTCACATTCCCAAAGCGCTGGGCACACAAAGGGAGACTCAAACCGAAAACCCATAACAGAAGTCAAATATTGTTTAGAAAGAAAGCAGATATCACGGGTTTACACAGGAAAGTCGGACTAATCTACTTAGTTAATGAGTCCCCGTCATTGACAACGGGCCGTACAAAACGACGGGCAGGCTGTACATGAAATGATGAATTGTCTTCACATGAGGACAATTCTACTATATTGGGTATAATATTAAATAAAAGTAAGTCTTTTTCAAGATAAAATAGGAGTGTTTCATCGAGTGGGAATCTGGCCTTGTCAATTCCAATCCTCAAGTTGGAAATCACATAAAATAGTGGCTCAACTAAATTTTTAGATAGCAACCCCTCACCTTGCAATTAACATTCTTGTCAAGCCTTTCAATATCATATGCGTAAGAAATAATATACTACATAATCCATTCATTCATTTAACAATAAAATAATATATTTAATTAATCAATATGATTATTAAAAAAATTTATTTCTGGATAAGATTAGCAAGACCATCCGCATGAGGCAGGTGCACCTTCCATCAATACTGTATTGCTTACCTACATTCTTTTATGTATATTGTAACAATTTAAAGACAAACAACTTACCTATATATATATATATATATATATATATATATATTACTTCAATCATAAGTTAACAAAAAATCAGATTGTTGTCTCCTATTAGTTGACAAAATCTTTTGCACTCTTCTTTAGAAAATGGTGCTAAGTTACATCGATATTGAGGCCTAATATGGTGCAAAAAAAAATAATACATACAGTATATAATATAACATGTAGGTATTGTTAGCAATTAAGAAAGATTAGTCATTTTTCCCCCTTTGAATAGTCTAGAGAAATACTATCATAAAATACGTTTTAGTGAGCAAGTACCAAGGCTTTATTATCGTTTGTTTTGGTCAGTTACGTTACCATTGAATAGTCTAAACTAACCAACCAAAAAAAGGACTAGAATAGTCTAGGAAAGGGATATGATTGACTGAGTGGGAAGCCGTGAGAAGGGAAACAGAGACGCCTGGTTTTGCCAGTCGTTCAACATATGATTTATCTCCGTTATTATCTTATTCCTTTGCAGGGCATCACAAACCGTGGGATTGAGATCCTATGGTACGTGTTACACCTCCTTAGTAATCAAAATTCAACAGCTGGTAATGTGCTGCTTTTTAATCAAATGTTTTTAATCTGGACAGGGGAAGAGAGAGGCAGCGTCAAGTGTGAATTGAGACACTCAGGATCTTACTTGGGTATTTGTGTGTATAAGCATCCCAGATGCTGGGGCCCCTCCCTCCTTCTTTTACTGCTCCTTCATACTGCAAAACCAGTCCCATTTCACATATGCTTCAGCTTCTAAACGATTTTACGTACGTTTATCTCATAATAAGAGAAAAACAGAGGTGTAAATCTTCCATGTCACACCTTTTAAGATACGAGTTACAGAGAGAGAAAGAGAGAGAGAGAGAGAAACAGAGAAAGAGGAGGCAACCTGATAGGCAGCAGAGGCAGTGCCAAATACAAAACCTGCTGGAAAGGAGCTGCGTGAAAAAGGTTCATGGTGTGCTTTTTGGGCATGAGCCAAATGCGCTGCCGACACTGCAAGGAGGAGGAGGAGGAGGAAGAGAGTGAGATGGAGAGGTTGTTTAAGCCCCATTGCTGCTTGCTTCTTGCGTGTTTGAAACTGTGCAGGGAGACCTCCCTACTTATAGACAAACGAACAAGTTGAGACCAGAAATATTGTGAACCCCTACTACAAGATATAATTGCTACTACATCCCTGGACCCCTATTATTTATAGTACGGAGTTTTAATTTTCTTTTTTAAGTTGTGTTACAAGTTACATCTTCATCATGTAGGAGTTGCAATTACCAAGTGTGCACATAAACAATTATAGATTTTCCACAAAAATTTTATTTTCAATGGAAATGGTCCGTCTCAGACTTTCTTATGTTGATTTTACTGTCCCCTCTTGTCAATTATCCATAAACTTTCTACTATTATCAATAATGTTTTAGTTCTTTTGTCGTATATTAATAATTTTATTTTATTTTTTAAAATGGAGTATTTGCATCTATGCCTAAAAAATTATTTTTAATTGATAAATAAAAGGTTTCATCTACCATTGAATAGTCTAAACTAGCAAACATATAATTTTTATTTTTTTGTCACCAGAGGCCACATGCTACGTTGTATCTTTTGCAGAGTTGGTTTCTAAAACATTGGATGGACTTTTCTTCACGTGGGTTTGTGAGAGTGACTAAATTAGGCTTCATCAGGTGGTTTGTGAGAGTGACTAAATTAGGCTTTATCACGTGGGTTAGGCAAGTTTTCTCAGAAAATAAGACTGAGGTGAGATTCCAGTAATTTTGATGGAATTAGTATGGGAATGCCTACTTCTCTACTAAGCTAGCCATGGATGTGGGCAAGCACATCTTGTTTTCTCACAATGGCGGATCCTGCAGATCTAGTATTTTTTTATGGAAAAAATTAGGCATATAATTTTGACCGTGATCTAACGGCTGGGAAATTGCAACTTCTGGCTATACATCCTCTTTTTCAATAGGATAACTTAATTATAATAAGTGACTATAGAAAATAGTACTCCCTCCGTCCCACTACATTAATAGAATCATTTAGTTTCTTAAAATAAACTAAATCAATTTATTTTAGAAAATTAAATGAAGCTATTACTTATGGGACAAAGGGAGTATAATATTTAAACTTATTTAATTTTGATGAAAGAACATTAGATTTGATAATACATTTTTTGGAAAAAAGGGGATCAATGTTTTCTTTTTGTCAATAGTAGTCTATAACTTTGTATTCTCTAAGTCATGGTCTACATAGAGTTCAAAATATGAAAAAAAAAAAATTAGTGGAAGCTAGCACAAACTTTACCAATGACTCTTCTGTGTCTCCTCAAAGTCCAACCATTAAAGGTTACAAAGAATGTCATTCTTATTTTATTTAAAATGCAAATTTCTCATCATGTTTATTTGTTCTCAAATCTTTTATATGTGTTTACACCTATTCTTGCCATCTTTGAATCTCTACAAAGCGGTAGCATAACACTAGTTGATTGTATTTTTGGTAAAGGTGTTGAAGGGGTAAGCAAATTCAAAGCAGCACCACAACTTCTGTAATTAATTGCAGTTTTGGTAAAAATGCTTAAGGGGAAAGAAAATTAAAGGTAAAAAATTTAATAAAAAGTACTTTAATATATAGCACATAAGAGTTAAATATTCTATAAGGCTTTCTTAAGTGTTGTATGGCAAATTGAAGAAGAAGCTAAATAATATGAGAGACAATAATTGGGAGGAGTTAGGGGTAGAGGCTTTGGGTGGCATTCTACTTTTTGTCTTGTAGATGAGGTTTGTACAATGTTGTTAACGGGAAATCAACTGTCAAAATTCATCAAGAATTTGTTGTTCTTCATGTATCTTATAGGCATTGCCAAGAGAACTTAATATATATATATATATATATATATATATATATATATATATATATATATATATATATATATATATATATATGAGTTCGGGCTCACGAGCAGTTACGTGAGCTAGGGCTCTATGAGCCATTAGATTTACATCCGACGGATCATAATACTCACGGGGCATTTAAGCCCATGAATATTATAAGCCGTTAGATATAAATCTAATGGCCCGTAGAGCCCGAGCTCATGTAGGCACATGTGAGCTTAGGCTCGTATAAACTTTTCTATATATATATATATATATATATATATATCATGAGATGGTCGCGTTTCTTAATCATGTTATCTATAATATGAAATTGCACATATCATGTTATCCATACACGATATGTGAATTCACACGACGGTCGTATTTCTTAATAGTGTTACCGATAACACTATAGAAAAAAAAATTGTTTCTTAGTCAAACGGTGGGTTAGGAGTATCGTATTTTTATTTACACGACATATCGTATGTCATGTTATCACTTACACAGTAATATTTTTTTAATTATATTAGGTTATAAACATCTTCTACCAGCTACTTGATGAACGAAATTTGAGGTATCTTAGAGTTTATTTGAATTGCTTCTTTGGAAAATAACAGCAAAATTTGTTTCTCAAAGGAAAAATATGAGGATTCTTGCACTAAATTTGTAATCATATGCACTGCAAACAACTCATCTGACTTAGGGAGTTGTTGTCTCACATTAAAAACATCGGGTTTGACTTTTAAATACCCATTCCTACAATTGATGATGACATTGGATGTAGCCAGAAATGGCTGCCCTTGGATTATAGGAATTTGAGTATTGACATTCTGAATAGGTTGTATATCTAGGACAATGAATTCTACAAAAAAGAAAAATTTATCAACCTTGATCAAAACATCCTCAATAACTGTCACACCCCAGCCTGAGATCCGACCTGAGCTAGGGTTTTAGAAAACCCATAATCAAAGGGTAAAAATATTTAAAATCCACAAACCATTCAAGAGCGGCAGAGTTTGAGTGCAAGAGCTGTAATGTTCCTCCACGCACCAAGGAACTTAAGCATTCCATCATGCATAGGTCAGAATAAAATTATATTTTATTTTAATTTTGATTGGGCCAATGTTGTCATGTTGTTGGTTGCCTACGTATATATTGGATAACATCTACGATGTTATTTCAATATGATTAAATCTAAATATAGTTCTGCCTAATGACTATTACATGCATTAGGTAGTACAAAAAAACATACATCAAAATACATATATCCAAATATTTAATGGAGTCATATGGAAATCTCATAAATTATCGAAGTCAAATGAAAGCCAATAAATCAGTGGAATCACACATCTCGCTCTATTACATAACGAAACAATACACATCAGAGCAAATTATACTAGATCACATTAGATCATATCAAATCATTCATAGCAAAAGTAATAAGATCAAAGCATATCATAACACATCAAATCACGGTAAAGAATATATAATTGGGTAGCATCTTAAATTAACTACTTAAGATGCACGCACACACACACACACACACACTCATATAATCATATATTGATCTAAAAATTAGAAATGCTTACTCCCTTAAGATTCCTAGAATTAGCGGTGTTTGGAATTGCTTCTTCCTTCATGGAGTCCACCCCTTTAGGTCTAGAGACAACTGATGGTGCCTCCTCTTTCTCCAGCATGTTTCTCTCATTCCTCCCGAAGGTGACAGATAGACACTCCCCTTTCCCAGGCTCTTCTCACTTTTTATGCCCGAAGATGACAGATAACCTCCCCTTACCTAGAGACGTGTTTCTCTTTGCACGCTCGAAAGAGGCAAACATAACCTCTCACTTCCCGCTCATGTAGGTGGAAGATAGAACTTCCCCTTACCTAAAGACAGTTCTATCTCCTCGTGTTTGTGGATGACGAATAGAACCTTCCCTTACCCAGGAACACTTCCTACTTGCACACGTAGATGACAGGCAGAACCTCCCCTTACGTAGAGATTCTTTACATTTCCGCACCCATAGATGGCGAACAGAACCTCCCCTTACCCCAAGACACTTCACACCTCTTACCAGGGCTTTCCCCCCTCTCTAGAGTAGTTAACTCAAGGAATGGATGCTTCCATTGCATAGAATACCCTCGAATTAGCTAAGAAAGCCTTTGCACAAGCAAAAACAAACTCAGAATGGACCGAAAAACTCTCCTGGAAGTTTTCGTGGGTTTCCTATTTATAGGGGAAGACCTGTGAGCAGACAAAGAACATGCGCACGTACTTGCGCCATGCATTGCATGCCTTTGCAGTGTGAGACATGGCAGTTGAGCACGGTGCTGATGCGCAGCTCCCACACGGCGCATGGGAGCCAGCCCGTGTTACGCGGGCCCCATCCTACAATCGCATGGGTTGACACGGGACCCGCAACACATCAAATGGAATGACCCGCGATGGTGAAAACTCACGATGACGCAGGCTCTAGCGCTATGTGCTGCAGTTGACACCCACAGCTAGCATCAGAATTGCATTAGCTAGTTTGTCTTCTTCTTAATATCTTATTCTTTTTTCTATATTATTTTATTCAAATAACATCCTAGCTTCAAAACATAATAAATTCCTACCCCAAAGATGGAATTATTTGTTCTTCACATAGATAGACTCATATCGACAATGGGCAGGTTATCCCACGCCTTTCAAGTGGATCATGAGGTTGTAACTTTAACTCTTAACCTTTGTTTTGCGTATTTTTTGATTTGTTACGCTTGTTACTTTAAGCCCTACCCATATACAGAGATTTCATCCCTTGAAACCCCCTAAAACTTATCAAAAAATTATAAAATTACCATAAACCCCTCGAGTTAGGCATGATCAAAAAATAGGTCATTAGAATAACTGTGGCAACCGTCAGAAAATAATATACGTCATAATTTGCGTAATTATTATCTTGCTCGGCATGTGTTACATCGCACGTGATGGTCTGCCGTACGGATCTATGAAAAATAAGTCGACATAAAACATAAAAGTTTCTGGAGTTGATGCACAACTAAAATATTACAGATAATGTAGTAGAGCATTAGGACCCAGTCCATAGTACACGGTATGTAGAGCAGTCATATTACAGAATTACAAAATACAAGCTGAGCCATTCATAAAAACCATAATATTATAGAGATTCAAAATATTTAAAAGAGACTAAACAGACAATTCTTCAGTTGACCCCTCTGGGTTGGTTTTACTACCTGCAGAGTCTGTGGTTGGGTGAGTATTTTATACTTAGTAGGGGGAATTAAAATCTAATTTAATGCTAAATAACAGACCGTAATAATTTTTGCATAACCGATTCAGATCCAAATTCAGAAAACACCGGTTCGTCTGATGACGATAAATCCAGAACCGTGATACCAAACGGCGTTCCTCCGATGCCCATGGGGCAAACGGAAGCTCAGAAGGCACAAGTTTTCCCATGATACTCCATACCTATATGCATGCGCCAGATACCGATAATTTCTTCGGTAGGTATCCAGAAAATATTGTTCTAGGTATATCCCTAGAACTCTCCAAAAAACACACATATCATGTCATAATTTCTGATTAAATAAAACATGATGTTCGTAAAGCATTTCTATTTTGGAAACATAAGAAAGACATATGATTGACCAAAACCATTCCATAAAAATACGGCATACATGCAAAGCATAAATTTAGAGTTTAACACTCCCTACCTTACGGTCGGAGTAGAAAGTTCGTGGTCGTAGAGAGCTGATATAGAAAATCCGGTCCCGTCACAGCGTCCGACACTATCGCTTTAGTTAAGAACGCCTTTGAAACGGGTTGAATCGGACTTAAAATAGCTTAGAACGGAGAGTCAGAAGTTTTTACTGGAGGTGGAAGTGAATAATAAAGTAAAAACAATGGGGTATATATAGAGATTGGGAAGGGATTGGCGCGCAACGCGCGGCTGACAGCGGAACCGTGCGGGACCGACGTACGGAACCGCGTGTGTCGCGCAGTGTTTGTGCGGGTCCGTGCAGTGCCGCGGCGCGTGACATGCGGTTTCGCGTGTTGTGCGGACTGCGGTCCGCATGCTTGGCCCACCGCGTGGAGTGGACCCGCGGGCCCGCCGTGTTCTGCGAACCGCACGGCGCCACATCGCGCAGTCAAACCGCACGACGTCGCGCATCGCATAGGTCAACGTGCGGCTGACGCAATGCTTGCGTCAGCCCACATTAAAATAATATTTTTTTTTCTTTTTTTTCCAAAAACTTTAAATTGCTCTAACTTTTTACCTATATATCAGAATTGTACGTTCTTGGTACTGATGGACTCGTATTGACGAGCCCTTCGAAACAAAACTACTCAAGGATAGGTTTTACCGTAGTTTCATCGTGGGCCTGCCTATGATGTGCGCTTCCACGATCGCAACATACGGCCACTACCTCTGAATCAAGTGTTTCAAAAACCTTTAAGTTCAGTTTCTAGAGTTCTACAACATTCATTTAGGTTCCACATTCAAAATAAAAATTCCAATAATATAACTTACCTCAAATCTGGGTTGTCACAATAACACCATGTGGGACTTTGACAAATCGATCATCAAGTTGTAGTGTTATAGTAGTTGGTTTTTGTTCTCCTAACCCAAGTTGCCCATAAACAGAATAAGGTAGCAAGTTAACACCAGCACCTAAGTCAAGTAATGCCCTTTCTATGGTATGGTCTTTAATGACACAGGAAATGGTAGTGCAACCAGGGTCTTTAAACTTAGGTGGAGTATTATGTTGGAGGATGGAGCTAACTTGTTCAGTACGAAAGACCTTTTTATGGACTTTCATTTTCCTTTTCTGGGTACAAATATCTTTAAGGAATTTGGCATATGCTTGAACTTGCTTGATGGCATTAAGCAATGGAATATTAATTTGGACTTTCTTGAATATTTCCATTGTCTCATTAAAGTTGTTTCCTTGTTTACCTATGGCCAGTCTTTGAGGAAAATGAGCGTTTGGAACATAATTGGCCACAGGGGTAGACTCAAAAATTGGAGAAGGCCCTAGGTTCATCTTGGAACTCTCTCCACTCTGAGGTGGTTTAACTTCACTTTCTTCCTTCTCACCCTCTTCTAATACTGATTTGAAGTCATTGTTGAGAATTTCTACTTTGTTGTCAACCTGTTTCCACTTTTAAGGGTGGTTATAGCCTTGGCTTCCTTATGGAATTGGGCTTGACTAGAGTCAGAGCTTACTCCAGACTGTCCCTTGGGGTTTACGATAGGTTGATTTGGAAACTTGCCTTTTTCCTTCTCATTTTATGCAAAAGCAGGTTTACCCATTTGAAGTTCCAACTTTGCAATTACTTGTGGGTTGGCATGTAGAGTGCTTTGGGTATCTTTTTGGAATTGGAGGGAGCTCTTCATGAACATTTTCAAGGTATCTTCAAAGGATGATTTCTTAGGTTGTGTAGGGAATGACTGAACCTACGGAGGGTATGACTAATGAGGAAGGTACTCTGGAGCTCCTCCTTTATGTGGGACCTTTGACCAAGAAAAATTAGGCAGATTAGAGCAACCTGAGTTGTATGTGTTAGAATATGGCTTAGCCATCGAAACAATCAGGAAATATGGTACTAGAAGGGCAATCATGGGTAGAGTGGGCAGGGCTAAAGCATATGGTACACACCTAAGTTAGGGATGGCATGTGGGTCCCCCAAGCCGACACTAAAGCATCAATTTTCTACATCAAACTCTCTATCTTAGCCAGTAGATTAAGAGAATTTCCTACATCATATATACCACCTCCCTTTTGAAGTTGGGAGTTTCTATCAACTCTACTTGTATAATCCCATTGTTAATAATTTTAAGTTAGTGTTTCAAAAAATTCCCACGCTTTAGTACCACTCTTTTCCATAAATGTCCCACCACTAGCAGCATCAACCATTCTACAGTTTTGAGGTGTCAAATCATCATAGAAGTAGTGCACTTGCTTCCACTATTCAAATCCATGGTGGTGGCATGTAAGGAGTAGGTCTTTCCATCTCTCCCAACATTAGTAAAAGTGTTCATCCACTTTTTGTATCAACTTGGTAATTTCTCTACGAAGGGCATTGGTCTCATGGATGGTGAAAAATTTTGCTCAAGAATTTCTTGGACAGTTGCTTCCAACTAGAGATAGTTCCTACTTCTAAAGAATTGAATCAAGCTTTTGCCTTATCTTTCAAAGAAAAGGAAATGAGGTGTAATATAATGGAATCCTAAGAGAATTTTTGAATTTTGAATGTAGCACAATGTCTAGGAACTCCTTGACATGATGGTATGGATCCTCCCTTTCTACACCGTATAATGTAGGTAAGAGTTGTGTGACACCTGGTTTTAATTCAAAGTGCATTGCCATAGAAGGCAACAACACTATACAAGAGGATGAATTAATTGAACAATAGTTGATTGATCTTTTAGTGTTTTTCTCTCTCACACATTTTCCCTCTCAGCTACTTGATTTTCTAAGTACTTGATTTTCTAAGTCCATTTGTTGTCTTAGTCTTTTCTTAAGCGTTTTTCAATTTGCAGGTTAAACAATGTTGCTCTTCACTCGTTGGCTAACAATTATGCATAAACTAAGAAACTAGCAAAGGAATTATACCAGCCACTAGAAACTCAATACTAGCAAGAAGGATTACTCTAAGGTAGAAGCAAAACAAACAAAAGCAATTCTAGCAAATTCAGTCACACAAATCAATCATCATCATGTTAAAACATTCAAATATCAATATATAGACTTTAAGCATGAATATTAGCAAGGAAAATTTTCAAATTAAATCCCAAAAAATATGATTATGTGCTGGAATTTTTTAGTCAAGCATAATTTTGGCAGCATATGCAAGAAACTTGTGACAGTTTACTTTAGATCTGTTGGGCAGCAAGAATGGCTTTTAAGAAGTGATCTATTTCTCAGCAATAACATATATCTAATCTATGAATTTGTAGCATGTGCACCACTAATATCAACAAGCAAGTAGTTACACATCAGAAAAACATAGGCATGCATATATCATCAATTGAAATAACAAAAGTTATCTTTATCATGCTTGAAAATGCATCATTATAGTCTAAATCCATCGAGCATGCTTGAACATGCATCATTAGTGTCTAGATCCATAGAGCATGAATATTTCATCATTAATAGTCATCCAGCATCATGAAAACATGAATTAAAGTTCTCTTTTTATCTACTTCCGTGAATTATAAATCTGTACGTAGATTTGTTGCAAGACTTTGTACGTTTCCCTTTTCTGCTTGCTCCTACTTTGATCTTCTAATTTAAAGTCCTACAAAGACACAAAATAAAAACAAGTTAGAACCTAATGATTGGTAAACTAAGCAAAAACCCTAAAATTAAGAATTGTGATAAACAAAATTATAGAACTTGGTTGAATCGTCACTCAATCCCCGGCAACGGCGCCAAAAACTTGATGTAAAATACAAGTGTATACTAGAAAGTGCATAAATCAAAGGTAGAAAAGTAGCTAAACAAGGTCAATCCCTTGAGGATTGATTTAATTCAACTAATTTTAAAATATTACTTAACTAATTCAAGAAAATAAATAGATTTCAATTAACTAAAACGACAAAAAGAATGACAAAAAATCAATGTAAAAGAACACCAAGGCAGCGAATCCACACTAAACATCTTATTATATCTCTATTTGAATTTATAAGTCTCAAATTGATGAGTTCTCTCATGTTCCTCTTGGACACATGCTTCAAAAATTGCACATTCTCTTCTCAGACATACGTGTCTAACATGGTTAAAACAAATTGGAAAACCTATCTCTCTTGAGCATAGATTTTAAATAAAAAAAACTTCATTTAAAACAAACCCCAAAGTGCACCTCAGTTCAAGCATTCCTCAGTTCGATTTTATTTATTAAATAACCCTATCATCTCTTGAGCGCCTAGAATTGAACATAATAAAACTTCCATTAAACACATGGAATAACGTCTTACATCATTTCAAAACTTAAATAAGAACAAGAAACAGTAAAATCAAATCTGTGCAGGGCTTCATCTAAACCTTGGATATAAGTTTAGAAGGTCATAAATATTGAATAAAAAATTTAATTTGGAGAAGTTAGTGGCTGCGCACACGTTGTTGATTCTTCTTCCTTCTCTCCTTCTCTTCCCTGGTTATTTGACTTCTATTTGACGTTGGACTTGCTGGATAGAGAATGGTTTTTCTGTATTGACCTTATAGCTTGGCTGCTAGGCAGAACCTTCAATTCAATTGGCTTGTCTTCCCTGGTTCATCTTATACTGCTCCCACTTGATCTTGTCCCTAGCTGGTTCCTCTTTTACTTCTCCCAATTGATCTTGTCCCTAGCTGCTTCTCATAGTGCTAAACTTTTGTCTCTCCCTCTTTTGTTTCACGTTGGTGGTCTCATCTTATTAAATTGGCTTGTCCGGCTCTTTATTCTTGTGGTTGTTGATTCTCCGCAAGTAACTTATTAAATTAGAGACTCCAATCATAATAATGGAACCCACCACTACACATGTCTAACACGATTCCTTCCAGAAATACTTGATTTGTTGCCTTTTTTTAGTCTTCCGGCTTAGCTTTCTTCCCTTTCGAAGCTTCCCAGCTTTGTCTTCCGGCTAGGCTATCTTCTCCTCTTCTTCTATTTTCTTTCTTGAGGGGTTTTTCAACACTCAATTTATACTAAATACTTTAAAATAGTAATTTCATCAATTAAGCTTATCAAACTTTATAAAATAAAATTAAACTCTAATCAGTTAATAGTAATATAAAATAATATTAAAATAAATAAAATAGGGATATATAACTAGTAATATTACGTGCATATTAGTGCTCCTGGAAATAGATGGTGTGCGATACTCCTGATCATAATCGCTAGTTGGTAGTTGCCCATCACCAGTCGAACATCATCAATCGCCAATTGCTTTACATATTTCAGCAGTCAAATTTATTGTCAATCGTTAGTCACCATTCACTAGTTGCTTTGCCGTTGTTAGGCGCCCAGCTTCGGCCTTGTTCCTTAGAGGGGCAGGAGGTGGATGTTGACTGGTCATCTACTTGTCAATTTGAAGACGCCAAGAGGAAGCCGGAGGTGAAGTAACTGTTGCGCTAGAAATTGGTTATGTAAGTGCTATGTCAAAATTTGGGGTAATTTAGGTATTAATTAGTTAATCTTTTGGTCATGCTATCAATAACATGAAATACAATTATTGTGTTGTAAATAACACATTACATGACTTCATGCGATGGTCATGTTTCTGAATCATGTTATCGATAGCACAATAGACAACATTTTCATGTTATCATTTGTAGTTTTTTAGACAATTTTGTATTAATATTTTTTCAGTATGTCATATGACAATTATATCTGCAGTACATCCCTACATCATTTCTCTCTTACAATGTACAAGTAGTTACCAATTTTTTTTATATATTCATTGTAAGTCATTTTTGTATCGTGTCATTGGTAACACATAATCCATTTGATTGTGTTTCCAATTACACGATATGTATACATAAGACAATATGAACAATATACATTAATCAACAAATTGTGTTATTGTCAATATGAACCCCAGTTAGGTCGTGTTATCGATATGCATATACTATCTTATATAACAAGACATTCATCAAAAAGCGTGTTTCTTAGAACACGACAACAACATCATAGGAATGACATTTCTTCCATTCAACTAAAGAATGGGGGTGGATAAGGTAACCCCGATCGATGTTCCCCATTCTTATGTTGTTTTCCTACTCTTTTGTTTGTCATCCTTCAGCTTGTACTTGGACCAATAGCTTCATTTGTAGGATCATCTTGTGCACTGCCGCAATGTTAGGATTGTGACCCAACTACCCCCATGCTCCACATTTGCATGGGGCTTTGACCTTGTGTTGTGACTATATTCAATTTTTTCTTGAATGCCCCCTCTGCTTGAGTGAGATTGGTGGGTTGAATGTAAGCAAAACTTCAGTCAGTGCCCACTGGTAACTATCTGTCATTGATTATAATGGCTCTCGATATGTCATTTTATATGTTTATATAGAGTACTATTCTTCGTAGTAATCAAATACATAGAAGTGTCTACGATCAATTGTTGTAATTGCATGTTTACACAACACCTCTAGATGTTGAAACTTTCTACAAGTGCAGCTACGTTCGACTAGATTCACTACATCCTATTAAATGAATTTCATGTTAATGAGAACACGATAAGTGATATTATAGTATTATAAAAAACACAACCCATCAACACATGTTGTATGCTCACAATTATTGTGTTATTTAACACATGAACATACACGTTATTGTGGATAACATATAAACATACACACGACATTAATTGCATTTTACCTGGTGATATAGCGAGTTAACTTGGAATTCGTACATTGATAGTGGAAATACATGCACATTTCTTGCTTCTTCTCTTCTTCTTTCGATGTGTAAACTGGTAAATAAGGTTAAATCTTCACCATACTTTGTCCATCTGTCTAATGTTTCTCAAAGAGTACAGTTGTGTGCTCCCTTGTATGCTCAATTAACCAAGTAATAGGCATCAACCTGCCATTTTTGAACATTGCATTAACACTTTCAGACCTATTTGAGCTGAGTGTTCCATATCTTTTGTCTAAAAATGTAACATTTGCCAAGTGCTCTACACCTATCTTATCTAGCCAAACAAATGCTTCAGGATTATGTTCTTTAATGCTATTCATTGTGTCCTAATACATATTATGTCTGAAAGTTTAAGATACCACATGGAGCTAGTTCTTTAGGTAGTTGTCTTTAAATATGTCCAACATATTTTTTGCCATGTGACAAATGCAATTCCTTGGTCTGTAGAGGGAAAATAATGCTTAACATAATTTTCTAAGCCCTTTACTCTATAAGAAATGATTTTATCCAACTCGGCTAGAGGATCAGAAAATAGATAATTTATGAGCAATTAAAAAAACCAGCTCCAAGTTTTCTTACATTCATTCTCGACCACTGCAAATGCGATGCATAACATATTATTGTTCTCATCTACTATAGTTGTTAGGAATAGCTGACCAGGATATTTTCCCTTGAAGAAAGTTGCATCTACGGTTTGGCCCAAACATCCAAAATAATCTTTGAAAATCATATCTCCCTATAGGTCCAAAAATATCACATGATCTGATTGGAACTACTAACTGCCTAGATTAATCTTTTTTATCTGAATTTCATATACAGAAAGTATGTTATAGGATTTGTCTTGGTCCCCATCGATTAAATCTCACAATATTTTACTTGCACAATTGGCTTTTAAGTAGTTAACATTAAAAAAGATTAAACAACAGGTTAACAAGCCATGTTCCCAAGAACACGAAAAGATTACTAGTTGTGTTTTTTGTAAAATTGGAATTTATAAGCTACGTGTTCATTGTAACACAAGAGGTAAACACAACTTTGTAAATATCATAAGTGTGCCTTACCAGCACGCTAGCATTTCTTGTTGTTGATATTTATACTCCAATGCTTCGAAATATATCTTGTTATGCTTTTCAATGTAATGTCTATTGAATCTTTAAACAATCCATAATAATTTCTCACAATCTAAAGTTGCGATGCTAAAGGATGGTCAGTTGACTTGATTTGCATTTAGCACAAATGGTTTAGCACAAACCTTATTGTAGTCACATGATCTCTTAAGTTTCAAGCCCTTGTGTAGCACTTACAAGATTGGTTAGAACACTTTGCGGCATACATATCCTTATTCCCATCCACAACCCAATATGCGAAATTCATATTTATTGCAAGGTCGATCAAAACCCTCTTCAAATGTACCAAACTTAGGAAATATTATAACGACCCATTTTTCGGTTACACCCAACCTGAAGGGTAAGGGGTAATTTGGTAATTTTGAATAAGTATTAGGGAGTTTCAAGGGGTGAAATCTTCATAGCCAGGTATAACTCGGAGTAACGAGCATAACGAATTGAAGAACACGAGAAACAGAGGTCGAGAGCTAAAGCCATGGCCTTGGGAAGCATACCACATGGGTGGGACCCACTT
This sequence comes from Saururus chinensis, assembly GCA_035235625.1. Lineage (NCBI taxonomy): Eukaryota > Viridiplantae > Streptophyta > Magnoliopsida > Piperales > Saururaceae > Saururus > Saururus chinensis. The sequence goes on along the minus strand of CP141143.1, from coordinate 24,840,312 downwards.
AAAAAGAGTGGGATAACCTACCCATGTGTGGTCTTTTTTTGAAGGGCTTGCCAATATGAGCCCATCGGTATGAAGAACGTGTGATTCCGACTTCGGGGTAGGAAGTTATCGCGTGTTGAAGTTTGAGTATTTTTAGATTAAATAATATAGAAAAAATTATTTTAATCAAATGAGGGCGAAATAGCTGGCGTCAATGCTGACACCAGCAGCCGCATCAGCCATACTGCCCGGAATGCGGTGCGGCACCGTGTGGTGGGGGGCCCGCGAGCCAACTCGATAGCGCAACGTCCCGCACGTTGCATGGTCGGGCCGGCATGAACGCGTGTTGCACACATTTTGTACGCAGCCAGCGTGTCACATGTCGCATAATCATGCAACATGTGGCACACAACATGTGCATTTTCCCCTCGAATGCCCACGGTCTTTCCTCTGTAAATTGGAAATATCGTTCAAACTTCCAGAGGAGTTTTCTAACTCATTCTGAGTTCGTTTTCTTCTGTAAGTTGGCAACCCTAGAAGGGGGGAACAACCCTGGGCAAGAGTAGGCTCTGCCCGCCACCCTCCTCCCCCAAGAGAGAAAGAAACGGCCTGTGAAAGAGAGGAGGCTCTATCCTCCTCTACCAGGCCGCATCGGGAGTTGTGGCCCAGAGTAGGGGAGTCTCTGTCCTCCACCGAAGGGCCACGCGGTGTGAGAAATGTTCCAAGAAAGGGGACATTCTGTCCGTTTCTTACAAGCGCGATAAAAGAAAAGAGTCCCCGAGTAAGGGGGGTTCTGTCCACGGCCTATGGGCGCGCATTGTGTTAAATGTCGTCGGGAGGATGGAGGATAGGCTTGGGGCATGGGCAGGCTTTGTCTACCGACCTTGTGCCCCAAAGAGAGAGAGAAGCGGCCTGGAGAGAGAGGAGGCTCCTTCCTCCAGAGAGGTGGCCCAGAGTAGGGGAGGCTCTGCCCTCCACCAAAGGACCACAAAGTGTGAGGAATATCCCCGAGTAAGGGAAGATTCTGTCCACTACCCAAGGGTGCAAAAAACAAGAAGCGTTTCCGGGAAAGGGGAGGGTTTTGTTCATTGTGTTCCGGTACAAGGCGAGGAACATGCGAAAGCTAGAGGAGGCTCCATCTGCTACCTCTGGATCGGAAGGGGAGGATGCCCAAAAACGAACAACCCCAAACATCGTCACTTCTCAAGACATTAGGGGAGTAAGCGTTTCTAATCTCTTGTTTAAATTATAGAATGCATGTGCTAAATTAGGATGTGTGCTATGTTATGATTTGTCTTGTTTTGTTATGTTATGCCTTGATATGTTGGTTTCAATATGCATGGATTTTGATGTGTTCCATCTCGCTTTGGGGTAGAGCGAGATGTGTGGTGTGTGTCCGGTTTTGGCTCAATGATAGAGCAAGACTTGTAAATGTGTGTCGTCTCATTCTGGGGTAGAGCGAGACATGTGGAATGTGTGCGGTCTCATCTCAGTGATAGAGCGAGACGTGTGAATGTGATGGATCCGCTCTGGAGTAGAATGGGGCATCCTATGGTGGTCGTGTGGTGCTCATCTCTATGATAGAGTGAGATATGTGTTGCCAATATTTTATGGGTATTCATATAACTCCAATTAAATATTTGGAGATACATATATTATACATATGTGTTTTTGGTATGCCCGGTGTATGTAATAGCCATTAGGATGAACTATGTATGGATCCGATCATATCGGAGCAACATCGTCGATGTTATCTGATACGTACATAGGCAATCAACGGCAAGGCAATGTTGGCACGATCTGAATTAGCTATAAAATTAGTTTTATTCTAGCCTACGCACAACGGAGCACTAAAGTTACGAAGCGTGTAGAGGAATTGCGAAGACTCTCGCACTCAAAGTCGGCTACTCCTGGTCCGGTTTTATTTTTAATTATTTTCAGGATAACCGAGAGTGCGTGTTATCCCCTGTGGACCCACGGCTCGGGTCGGTTTGTGGGTTGGGTATTACAAACATGTACCTAATTGGAGTAGATTCTGGTAGTCCTTTACTTGTAAACAACTAGTCATAACTTCGCCCTCACCAAGATTTGGTTCTAACAGGTTAACATCATCAACTATCTCCCACTCTTCCTCAGCCTCAACATCAATATTATCAATATTTCTTAGTTATCATAATTCGAGGGTTGTTTGGGGGATCATAGTTATCAAATGAAGTCTTTATCGCACCTATTGTGGGCAACATTTCTTCAAATCTAGTATGAATGACTTTTGTAGTATGTTCTATAGGCGTTAAAATGTTGTATGATGTGTGACATGGATTTATTGAGTTGACAGCTCCTGATTCTCCCAATTTGCAATGGATATTAACGTGTTAATCAATATGCAATATAACTCAACATCATGTATTCGATTACTTGCTTACAAATTTTATTGTGTTATCAATGGGACAATATCTATACAAGTTGTGTTATTGTTTCTAGACTAAAAAGAATTTGTGATATATCTCTTTTGTAATTCACATCATTAGTTATGTGATATTATAAATATCGTATTGTTGCTAAACACAATATTATAAATATTGAATGTTCATGTGTACGATAAAGTATAATGTCATGTAATCTAAAATATAGTTTTACATGATTGTTTCACAAGTAAATTATGTATCATTGACTCCTATCTACAATCCTCCATTCAATCTCGGTGAGTCGATACCTCCGATGATTTATCTCTATTGATAGTTTGGTTCCTTTCCACTAACAATGATTTGTCATCGTTGTTAGGTTCTTTCATCTCCGCATATAATGATAACACTTCTTCATTTACCTTCGTATGAATGGAAAACATTGATTGCATTCATCATCTTCTACTTTATACAAAATGGATGATTATGAAAATGGAATCAAATACTTCAAAGTAACATTATCATTGATGACAAGTATTTCTATGACTTAAACCCGTAGCTTGCCGAACCTCAATGACAGATCAATGTTCATCAACCGTGCCTTTCCACCTATATACATGTCATCATTGCCTACCTCTCCATTGTAATGGATGCAAATACAAATCCTCTCCATCATAGTGGTTAAAGGGTTATCAGATTAGCCGAAATGAAGCCTTTTTTCTCATAACATCTTCTGCAATGGAAAAAATGGGTTTTTACTTTCTCCGATGACTTGCTGGTGAGTCACCATCGATCACCTCCTACCGGTGAACTCCGCCTTGCCACCAATCAATACTCTCCACCGGAACCGTGATGCACTAGTGTTCAATATAATGATCTATATGGAGATTGGGTTTTTTAAAACCTAACAACAATTTCATCCTAAAGTAGGTAATATAGCATTTATTATTTAAAAGTAGGGAATATAGAATATTGGCTTCTCCAACCATATAATATGGAAAAAAAACTCTTGTTGTAAATGAAGTAAATTTATCTTGTTTTATTTATTCATCATGAGCAGGATGAAATGTGAAAATTAGGGCACATTTTTTTCACTATATACTAAACTTCTCCATACGCTTCTCCCCCATCTTCATTGAAATCATGATTCTATGGCAGCCAATGCCTATTGGGCACCTGGCCTCTCATGACCATGTTTATTTCCCTAGCGCAAGTGCTCAAGCACAACCTTAGACTATGGCTCTAACTTCTAATGTAACAAGAAATCCTTCACCGGACAAACAAGTTGTGGGCCATTAAAACTATTCTATAGAATATATATCCATAAACACAAAATTAATTATAAGTGCACATCATATTCATGTCTTCCATTAGTACAAAAGAAATGGGCAAAATACAAAGATCATACATAATATTTCATTGTGTTACACTGCATGACTACGTGCACTCACCCCTTAGCCTCCATGCCTCATGCTTATAACTACATGGAGACCCTTGTGGAAGGTGCATCCCCCATGTAGCCATCAAAATCTGTTAAGAGCATGTGGGTATGAGCAAATGCAACATTTTCATATTTCATTAGTTGAGTCTTTTTGTTCAACTAGAAAATGTTATTATATTAGAGAAATGTTATCTTGAAGAGGGGAGATAACGGAAATTCAACATGCTATTTGAAGGTCTAGCAATGTATTTTCTATGTACTACCTAGTTGTAGCTCCTAATCCTACAAAACACCTACTGTAGCAACCCAACTTTTTGAATAACTTCAAAATTAGAATCATGTCAATTCATAATCAAAAGGGGGCCAAGATCAACTATGTACAAAAGAGTAACTTTTTATTAACTTACATATTATAAAACTTACAAAATTTGTAGAACAAGGCTTAACATGCACTACCAAAATCAAAGCAATGCAAATGTGCATAATTAATACGCATTAAAAAACTTGAAAAAGTATATCCAAGGCATAAATCTTTCAAAGTTCTGCAGACTATCTTCAATAAAATCATCTCCTTTGTTCATATCTGCAGCATCTAGGGGTGGGAGAGTATATTTATACTTAGTAGGTAGAGACAAATTCAATTATCATGTTATAACATAAAACATAATAAAATACGAATAGAACATTCTTCTAATAATTCAAATAATCAATATTCAAAAGTTGACTTTAAGTATCTCAAAATATCCATGTCGACTTAAACAGAATCTGAACGTACTTTGTTTACAAAGAGTCAGATAAAGTAGTCTTTCACAGAACCTAATAAAATTGGATAAATTATTCGTAAATAAAATTCGATAAATCTTTCAAAATAGGATAAATAATTAATTACATAATCCAATAATTAATTCAAAGCCAGATATATCATCATTCACATAATGTTGTTGATATTGAAGCAACATGCACTCATGCTTATCAGACAATGGGATCAGAATGAATGAGATCTTCCCATGATATCCCATTTTATGAGCGTACCATATGCCTCAATAGGTGGTACCTAGGAGTCATAACTCTGATACTTTTTTGGCTTTATATCAAATAACTACCCTTAAAAACTGACGATAGTTTTTGGGCGTTATACTAAACAACTACCCTTCATATTCGATCATTCAAAACTATGTGAAATATCATTCATTCAGATGATATGATAATAATTCAAAGTTTGTGTCACGATAAAGCCTCGTGAAGAGGTGCAACAAGATGCTATTGTTTGTTCAACCCCTAATGATACCCTTTCCAAAATAATTATTTATTTAAAATATGAAAGAGTACATAAATACACGGCCTAGTCAAAGCATGAAATTAGAAGTTAAGGCCACCTACACTTGTTCTTTTGATTTCTTCTGAAAAGTGGATGATGGTGAAGCCTTCACTCATTCCTAGCTTAAGAGCGGTAGACAAAACCTCCCCTTGTGTTGGGATAGTCTATACTTCTAGCTTGAATGCATAGGTAGAGTCTCCCCTAGTGCTGGGACAATTTTGTCTTTCGGCTCATGAGTGGCGGAAAAAGCCTCCTCTTCCCTAGGTCATTTCCCCCTCTAGAGTGGCTAACTAAAAAAATAGACCTCTCCATGACGTAGAGCGCCCTCAAAATAGTTAAGATCACTTTTTGAATGGCCAGAATTAGGCAAAAAACAGCTTTAAAACAAAAGTTTGAAGTTAAGAGGATGGGCAGAAATCAGAAGAGATGGGAGAAAAAGGGTATGGGGTGAATTGGAACTCTTTCCCTTTTAAAGCAAAAGTGACTTGTTGGACGTGTGACACGTGTTGCACATCCAATGGCAGCTGTAGAAGCATGGCCCCTGTAGCTAGCCATGCTGTCCTGTTGGCACTAGCAATATTACACAAATATTTTTTTTAAAGCTCAAAATTCAAAACATGATACCTCCTTACCCCGGATTTGGATTCGTGTATTCTTTGTAGTGTTGAGCTCGTATTGATGAGCCTTTCAAAACAAGACCACACAATGTATGTTATCTCGCTAAATTAAAGTAGGGCCTTCCTACGGCATACTTCCAGAGGCCATAGCTTACAATCATGGTGTCTGATTGATGCATTCTTGAGCTCGATACATTTGTCTCTCATAGCCCTGGGAACATCATTAAAGCTCCTTGAAACCAACCGAGCTCAAAATAGTTCAAATTCATGAAAAATTGTTATTGGTTCCAAGATTTGCTTATGGGCCCAAACGATCAAATTTTAAAAACTTTTTAAATAACTTTTGGGGCATTACACCTACATAGCAAGGATGTTAAAGTACATCTACATGCACCTATTAGTTTGTGAACTATGTGTGTGGCAACTGAGAAAAATGTAGTGCATCTAACTCACAATTAAGTTATAAAATTTATCTTCTCCCTTTTAAACAAAATAAGCAAAAAATTTGTTCAAATTAACCTTTCTAATTCCAATGTGTTCTAATGACAATTTTACAATCAAATCAACAAACAAACACACAAGCATTTTTACACAGAAACCTAACAAGGGAATAACCATGGGACAGTCTGTCGAGATCAACTATGTACTAAGTAAACCTGAGATTACAGAATTATGAATTACAAGACAAAAAACAAAACTCTTTTTTCTTCAACAGCTGGTTCTCCACACCACTCTTAGTTGTTTACCGGCCATAGCCTGATCTTCTCCTCCTTTGTGCTCTTTTGATCAAAGTAGATCTTTCATCTCCTCCTTGGAAGAATCTTCTATTTTCTTGATCTTTTCAATAACAATCTTCAGCAAACACCATGTCTCACATGGGTTTTTTTAGATCTTACCTCTAATCACTCTTTTTTATTTATGGTTGAAATTTTTTTTATTCTAAAAGACATCTCTCTCAAAACACTATTAGAGCAATTCCACACAAGTTCCCTAGGTTTTCTAGGTCTTATCTCTTCCTTCATCACATTGCAATCCCTTTACATAGACTCCCAAACCCTAAAAGAAATAAGACTCCAACTAGGAATCTAAACCAAATTGGAAAAGCTTAGATTAGGCAACTTGCACTCTAGAGATCGATCATTTCTATAGGGTGATCAATCGCTCCTTATATTTTTTTTCATGACTCTTCAACCAATCAATTATTCTACCTAGCTGATAGATCGCTAACTCTCAGTTTTGCATTACATTAGAGTATTTTTTGGTGTTGATTGATAGTTTCACAAAAGCGATCAATCGCTCATATAAGTTTGTTGGAGATTCTACTACAATTAATATGCAATAGGTCATTCCAACCCGTCAAATGATCATTATGACTATATTTTTTGTATTTCATTTTTCAAATCTTCAGTTCTCACCATTCTTTTACCTAAAGTCTCTTTTACCTTAAGTGTGTGAATGTGAAGTGTGCATGTGCTTTTGCTTGCCAAAAATATGAATTTTAGTATTCCTTTTGTTTAACCTTCATAAAGCATTCTTCAGACTATAAACTCACTCAAAATACACATTAATAACATTATTTTGATACGATAATAAGTTAATATATGAATTTAAGGACACTTATGTTCTTACAATGAACAATAAGATAAATTTAATAATCAATTTTTTGGATAAGTAATTATTATTAATAAAAAACCTAAGCATGAAAATTTGAGCAAGAGGAAGAGATCCCTTAAGGATTACAATGCCATCTTGAAAGTAAAAAAGGGAACTCCTTAATCATGGCACACAAATTAGGGGCAAGAGTGGCATAAGTCCAGACTTCAACTACGATGAAGAAGCTTAGTCTTATGCAAAGATGCTCCTTGCAAAATTCTAGCTGTCCATTCTTGCCAAGAATGATAAATGGCAGTGTTGAGGAAGATCATGAGAATGTATCCCACTTTGAGATTCTTCCTAGAAATATATGATTAGATGACGAGGATGATGGGTAGGGGGATCACATCTTAGAATTCTAAAGTTGGAGAGGATTATCCATTTTAAGTAATTGCATTTGAAAAATATGTGAGTGATGGTCTCTTCAATGGATTTGCATAGAATAATCCAATTAGCTATTTGAAAACCTCTCTTTTGAAGAATATCAATGGTGAGTAGATTGTTATAGAACATATGTCAGAAGATGAAGGAATAGAAAGGAAAATTATACTTAAACCAAACTAAATTGAACCAATCAATGCCGCTACTTGGACTTTGGACCACATTATAAGTTGTATTTAAAGAGAAAAGACCTTGAGGAGATGGGTTTTACCAAACAATGTCACTTTCTTGATTTAGCATGGGTAATAAAGGCTCTAGGAACAACTATAAATCATCTTAGTACTAACTGTATAAATGTACAAACACCCAAGAACCTTGAGCTACACAGTATGAAATATGAGTATTAATGTCAATTTTCAATTAAACAATGCACCTGCATTCAAATTTTCCAACAAGACAAAAGGGACCAACCCAAGGGTTAGACCAGCAATGAACACTCTTACCATTAATTAGTTTGTATCTAATGTGCTATATCATAGTGTATCTCATGGAAAGAATGTTCTTACATACAAAGGAAACATTACCTTTAAGGTGGCAATCCCAAATGGAAGATTGATCAATGTTAAATTGCATTAATCCACTTCACCCAAAGAGAAATTTAATTAGTCAAAATTCTAAAAATGTTTTGAGAGACCTATATTGTACCAATGAGTAATAAAGTTAACCCCTAATCCTCCTTCACACTTTGATCTACTTATATCTGACCATTCAAGCATATGGAAATTCTTAACAAAAGTTGATACTTGTGACAACCCAAATTTTGGTACGTTTCTAATAATTGAATTTTAATATATTAATTGACAACTATTTTAGGTTTTGTATGTAAAGAGTTATTGTAGAACTCTAAAAGACAAACATAATGATTTTTGAATCGTTTAAATCGGATGTCGGAGCCGTAAGTATAGATCGTGGGAGGCGTACATCATAGGTGGGACCCATGGTAAAACTACAGCAAAACCTATCCATGTGTGATCTTGTTTCGAAGGGCTCGTCGATACGGGTCCATCGATACCAAGAACGTATTATTCCAACTTATAGTTAAAAAGTTATAACAATTTAAAGTTTTGGGAAAAAGAAAAATAATAATAATATTTTAATTCAAGACTGACACAAGCTAACACATGCATTGCGTCATCCGATGCAGCACTGCACAACATGCGGGCCACATCGGCTGGCCCGCTTCGCGTGGTGGCTCGCGTTGAGGGACCATGCCGCACAGGTACACCTGCGCAGCATGAGGTAACCCACTTGGCAAAACCGCAGTTAGCAATTTCGCCTACGCGGCATGCGGGACCTACGTGCGGGTCTTGATTGTGCAAAATTTCCACACGACATGTGGTTCCACGTGGTAGAACTGCAGAGTGGAACGCGACGCGTGTTGCACACGCATCGTGCACCCATAATACCACGTCACTCCATTTCTTTTATAAAAACCGAACCTCCAATGGTGATTTCATTTTCTACCACATGTTAAAAATTTCTAGCCCTCCATTCTGACTGAATGTAAGTCTGTTTTAAGCCGTTCAAAAGGCGTTTCCAGCTAAATCGATGGTACCGAACATTGTGACGGGGCCAATTTTTCTATCTAAGCTCTACAACTACGAAATTTCTACCCCAAACTTTAGGTAAGGGGTCTTAAACTCTAGTCTATGTTCTGCATGTATGCTTGATGTTTTATGCTCCATTTTTATTTAGCTATGCTAATTTGCTTATGTTTTCAGAAGCAATGCTATACGTATGCCATGTTTTATTTACACATAATTATAATACAATATATCTATTTTCTGATAGTTCTGGGATTATACTTAGAATTATACTTTGTCTGGATACCTACCAAGAAAATTATCAGTATCTGGCGCACATAGATATTGAGTGTCATGGAAAAATTCCTACCTTTTGAGCCTCCTGTTGCCCCATGAGCATCAAGAGGAATGTTGTTCGGTATCATGGCTCTGGATTTATCATCATTGGATGAACCAATATTTTTTTGGAATTATTTTCGAATCCATTTATTTAATAAATTCTATTTTAGCAAAAATTATTATTGTATTTTACTTAGCATTAAATTAGATTTTAATTTCACCTACTGAGTATAAAAATACTCACCCACCTCTAGACTCTTGAGGTAGTGAAATCAACCCAAAGATGTCAGCTAAGGAATTTTCTGCTTAGTTTCTTTAAAAAATTTTGATAAACTCTGTAATATTATAACTTTTATGTAAAGGCTCAATAGGCCTATATTTTTGTAACCTGACTGCTCTACACATGATGTAATTTGGACTATGTCCTAATTTGCTACTAGGATGTTTATTCTATGTGTGTTATGAAAAAGGTTTGGTTGTGCATCAACTCAAACTTAATATAACCTATCATTATAGTTTATGTGTTGATATTTTTCTTTGACTCATACAGTCGGCCGTCACATTTAGTTTCACGTGTGATGTAACACGTGCCGAGCGGGATAATAATTATGAGCATTATGTCATATATTATTTAATGACGGTGGCCACAATCTTGCCCACAAATAGTTAGCCATAATAAACTTAAAGATATATTTAACACTAGCAGGAAGTTGGATGTGCAAAGACCAATGAATATTCATATAGGAAGCACATACCAAATGAGCTCAAGCCATCTAACATAGGACAATAATCTCTTTCAACCAACCAAAGCATTTTGAAAATTAGAGGTTATAAGAGTACACATAAATGATATAAGATACATGAAAAGAGAGGTAGTCCAAGGTACTGAATCGAAATAATATTGTCTTTAACCCAAAAATATTACATATGACATGTTTCCTCAAACAACTTTTGGTAGAGAATTCATTACTTTAAGATTGTTAGCAAAAAGGCCAAAATAGAGAAGCAAATTCATGGAAAACTTATGATAAACCCTTGGTAGAGTCAATATCTTTAGCTGACAATAACAAGACATCATCTACAAAGTGTACGAGGGTGATAGAAGGATTGCCTAGGCAATGAGGTGGAATGATGCTGCCCAACAAAGAAGTGATATCTAGAATATATGTTAGTGCCAACATAGCAAGCACAAAGCGCAAAGGGGAGAGGGGACAACCTTGACACAACCCACATTTGTTGTAGAAGAAGCCAAATTTTGAACTATTAATGATCATATTAAAATATATGTGGCATATGTATTATAATTAACTATGTTTCAATGATCAAAACTATGTCCATTCATTGTGTGTAATTTTAAGTCTTGTGAAGTCTGACTAGATTAGTGATGTTTCTAGTCAAATTTAGAATTGATTGACTTGAAAAATCAAAGTAGATGTGTTCTAAAGATTCAAGGTGGAAAACTTAAATGAAGTGATTGAATTTTGAAGATAAAAAGGTAAATTTCTCACACATATAGGTACAAACACTTAAGTTTTTCATAAAAAAACAACTTTTGTCGGTGTTTGGAAAAGAATGGAACAAAAAGGGGGAAATCACAAATGAGTTCAAAAGCGATTTATCATCCTTGAAGAAGGATGTTCGGGCTTGAATGGAGTGATCGGGAAAAGTTTTGTATAGTCCAATATAGTGAATTATCGGTCACACTATGTAAACAATCGATTACACACTAGGATTTTCGTAATAGTATAGAGAACGATCAATCACTTTGTGTTGGGACTTCTTGAAATAGGTCATTTTGTAAATAGTTTGTTTCCTATTGAAAAACTGATACCCAAACTAAGATAACCCTATCTAAAAGGACTAAGGAATGATGAAATTAAAAGAGAAGGAAGTGGATTTTTTAGAGGAAAAAATAGAGATCTGTTTGCTTAATTCCTTAAATCACATTTGAAGAAAAATGGAGTGAAAATAATTGTAAGATGAATGATTGATTCATATTTCTAATGAATTGATTGTGACTTGTGTGAGAGAGTCATACAATATATCACACAAGGAGTTTGCTAGAGTATGGACTTTGATTGAAGTTTCGAGAAGATTAAGAGGATTGAAGACTATGTTATAGAAGAAGAAGACAAAGATATAGTTCGAATAAAAATTTTGAGACGGATTTTGGTGGCCAAGTCAAATAGATATGGACTTTTAGGTTATAATGTTAGTAACTTTGGGTCATGCAAGAATTACATCTCTTGTGTGACTTGTGGTTGATTGATTTTTGCTCTGCACTAATTTTTAGTTTTTATTTCCTATACATCGCGGCACATCTTATGGTTCTTTACCTTAAGTAGTTTTGGGCTAGAGGCACTGTGGTGAGCCTCATAGATTTGAAGAGCATTAAACTCACAGATCTCACTAAAAGGAGTGGTGACACATTCACATACCTATCAATCTACAAGGATTGACATCCTATATTATTAAGAGCCACCATAATAAAATCTCATTTAACTTTATCATGAGCTTTCCATAGAAACTTTAAAACAAAATTGTTTGGCACAATGTTTGTTGTGGAACTTATGAATAAGTTCATGGCTAAGAGGGATGCCATTTGAAATAGACGTCCCTTTCGAAAAGGTAACTTGATTATGACTAATGAAGAAAGAACAAGTGTTGCAAATCTATTGGCAAGAATCTTGGAGATGACTTTGTAAATAAAGTTACAAAGAGAAAGGGATCAAAATTTCTTAAAGGAATGAACATTTTTTTCTTTAGGAATAAGGGTCAAGAAAGTACTGTTGACTTTGACATTTTACAACTGTTGAAGAAGTCAAGAACCGCCTTAAAAACATCTTCTTAATCAATAATATCCCAAAAGGATGTAAAAAATTCTTTGTTGAAGCCATTAGGCCTTGGTTCCTTAGTAAGCTGATCATTGTTAGGAGAAAAGGGCTTGTCAAAGAATTTTGCAACTTCCAAACCAATTTGATTAGCTTTAAGCAACTCCCTACCACCATATGAGAAATACTACTGATAGAATTAAATGGACAATTCTTGGACTCCATACATAGTGCCTTGTATCAACCAATGCCTTCGATTAAGCTAGAGTGAGAAAGTCGTTGAGAGGGTCTTGCTGCAAATGAGATTGTATATTGTGTAAATTAACATGGCCTTGTGATATAAACATTTCTTTCCATGACACCAAAAAATTTTATTCCATACTTTTATAGTGAAATTTTTTTTTGGTAAATTACATTTAGAGCGAACATAGTAGCCTTGAGCTTCTAAGTATGAGTATAAAGGGGACAACCAAAGAAATTGGTAAACCAAGCAGAGCCACCACAACTCTAAAAACTAGGGTTGGGAAAATTTAACCCAACCTGAATACTTGACCCAATTAAAAATAGGGTCAGGGTTTTAAAATTTTACCCATTTTAAAAGTATTTAATATTTAATTAGTAATTTTTTGTATGATTTTTATAGTTTTGGATGTACATCTAATAATGCTCATGGGAACCATGCATTCTCCCAATGTTTTGCATTGGCTCAAGCAAAGAATTTGAAGATCATACTAGAATATATCTTTTGCTAAGCCATTTTTTTTTCTTAATCTCCACTAATCCATTGCATTGAGTGAGACAATACTGTTCTTTTGGTAGAGAGAAACATGTAGAGAGGAGACTTTAATATTGTACTTATCTCCTATTACTTGATTGATTATGTTCATCCTACCAATGCTTTGCATTGGTTCAAGTAGACAATTTGAATATCATACCAGATATTGCTAAGCCATATTTTTTCTTGATATCCACTAATTCATTAACTATTTTCAATGCTTTAACACAACGTCACAAATAATCAATTAGTTGCATCATTTAAGAGGAAACATTGAAACTAATAAGACATTATTTGTGACATTTATTAAAATTTACATAAATTTTTTTAGTCTCATATGTGTAAGTTCGAGCTTTGAGAGCCTTCAAATAGAGATCTAATGGTGCAAGGGGGCATGCAACCTGCCCCCTGAGTTATGTTCGTTATTATATCAAAATCTATGCCCTACATGGTTGGGGCTCATGTTGACTTGCGTGACCCCATCTCACATAAACGGGGTTGAAGATATTAATTTATTTTTTGCAAAGATGCAACTTTTACTATTGCATTTATGATATAACATCATTCAACATTTCTATTGAAGGCTTCAACTTTAATTTTAATCAAAGCAATTTTAATTGTCTGTAGCTCATGCCCGCATGTTCTCACTAGCTTAACCTTTAATATTCAACTTCCAATTGTGGTAATTGAGTCTCACTCAATGCTCTTACTTGAATTTGCATACAAAGTTCCACATGCTTTTGTTTATTTTTTGCCCATTTCTATAGCCAAAGTTCTATCCGAGTCATTTAATAGTTCAGTTAATTAGAATAATGCTTGTGAATATGATGTTCCTCTCTTGTTTACAACTGTTTCAAGTATCTTCTAGCTTGCCTCATTCACCATTTCATTTAACATTGCACTGATCTTTAAATTGAGACAGTTTTATCTAATTGATAGCTTTAACCTCAATGAGCTAACCTACTTCCTCCACATACATAATCTTGCTTTGCATATAATAATAAATTTGATCTATATATTATAATTTATTTATATTTAATAATATATTATTTAATATATAAAAACAATGTATATATAGTAGGAGGAAAAAATTAAAATCCAATAGCCAACAGAGCTAGTGCTCTCGCTAACGTCTGTGAGCCTAGTTTATTACAAATGGGAATATTTTTATTATATATTGAAATATTTAATAATATCTTTTGTAATTTAAATAACAAATATTAAATAAAAATAATGTTATTTACACCTTATAATAATATAAGTCACAAATTATAGGTGTATTTGAGACGCATATGGTTATACATCACAAATAATGTCGGTTATTTGCGACTTATAAATTTAAGCATCACAAATATTCATGTTATTTGCAACGTTTAATTATATACATAGCAAATAACCTTATTATTTGCAATATATATAATTATATGTCTCTAATACTCATATTTTCTATTTTATATATTTTTTAATTCAAATAATATATTATTTAACATACAAATAAATGATATATAACCATAGAAAAAATTAATTTCATTAGTCCTATTTGTGGGAGCTCGAGCGTTAAAGCCATTCGATGAGATCTGAAGGCGCAAGGAGGCATACAACCTACCTGCCCCTTGAGATATATATGTGAGTCATCATAGCGAAATTCAACAGCCCATACGGCCAGGGCTCCACTGATGTGCATGAGCGTAGTCTCACTCAAACAAGACTAAAAAATTAATTTAATTTTTTTAAGATCTAACGGTGCAAGGGGGCATGCAACCTGTCTTCCCCCTAATATATGTGTTTTGTCGAATTAAAATTCGACAGCCCATAGGGCCAGGGCTAACGCTAATGCACATGAGTTCAGTCTTCACTCAAATGGGGTTGAAGAAATTAAGTTAATTTTTTTAATAATTATTTATTATATATTTATACACTAAATAATATATTTTATAATTTAAATAATAAAATTCATGTCATTTGCTATGTATAATTATATAAATAATAAGAATATTTATGGCCTTTATGGATAAATGTAGGAAATAAATCTGGTATTTGCAATGTTTATATAAGCGTTACAAATAAACATAAATATTTGCAACATTAAATATAAATACATCATAAATATATTTTGTGGCACGGGCGCGATGACTATTTGTGACGTTTAATTTTAATGCATCGCAAATAGTAAGAGTATTTGTGACGCATTACTAAAAACATCTCTAAAAATGATTTTTTAACAATGCATCACAAACACTTACTATTAGTGATGTTTTGGTGTGCATCGCTAATATAAGCACCTCAAATAGTACTTTTTGTTGTGTGTTGTATTTAATGAGACAATATTGTTCCTTTGGTAGAGAGAAACATTTAGAGAGGAGACTTTAATATTGTACTTAATCTCCTAATACTTGATTGATAATGCTTCACATTTAAAGTAATCGAAGGATGTTCATGCCTCATGGAATGCTGCAAAGATCTTAACGATATTGGATATGTCCAAAGGCCTAAACCTTTGTAATACAGATTACAGAACTTATCATGTTTTACTAGATAAGTAAACAATACAACGATAAGGTGTGGACAACGTCTTATTGAATTAATAATACAAGCACCTCCTATGCAAAATCCAGAATTATCTTTTACCCCATGAGGAACTTTTCAAACCAGTAGGAAGATTTCTTTCTATATCGCTTCAGCCCATTTTTGTAATCAACATAATTAATGCCAAATCTAACCGTGTAGCCATCTCCCCATTCAAAATTGTCCAAAAGTGACCATGCAAAGTAACCCTTCACATTTGCTCCCACCCTGTAAGAGCAATACCATAAGGCACCAAACCATTAAGAAGGCTACAATATTCAGGAGTCATAGAAGTTGACTAAGTCTATGTGTGTGGGCATACATACGTACATTGTGTGTGCTAGATTGTGTGTACTTTACTCTCACATACACACATATAAAACATACCTAACAGCTTGCTGGACTTGTTCAAGATGACGATGGTAATAGTTGATTCTCATGTCATCAGTAAGAGCTTCTTGTAATGTTAAGTTCTCATTGTTGAACTCGCTAATTCCTGCAGCATTAACCATAACAAGAGAAGATCTTTTGTAGAACAACACTTCCCCTTGTGTAAGATTTCACTAACCGTGGCAAAAAATTGTTTTATATCCTTACCATTCTCTGTGATGTAAATTACCGGGTTATTGTACTTGCTCTTCGTGTATAATAGAAGTTCTCTTATCCCTCGTGGGTATACATACAACCAAGTTGAAGCCGCCTGCAGCGAGGTTCACTATAGAATATCAATATAAGTGAAC
Organism: Saururus chinensis; assembly: GCA_035235625.1. Taxonomy (NCBI): domain Eukaryota; kingdom Viridiplantae; phylum Streptophyta; class Magnoliopsida; order Piperales; family Saururaceae; genus Saururus; species Saururus chinensis. The sequence goes on along the minus strand of CP141143.1, from coordinate 24,823,688 downwards.
TGAACTATGTTCATTTGTGTGTCACAATATACATGAGCTTCTTAATTACCTGAGGGCCGATGGGCACTCCATTCCTAACTCCTACAACCATATCAAGTCATTAGTTATACACGTGATCATAAATTTGAAGGGTCGCAAACTGGTTGAAATAGATCACCTGAGAGATAGCTACGTGAATCAGTCATGTAACTCATGGAATTGTTCCTACTTGGGGGAGCATCACTAGCATAATTAGCAGTGTAATAATTCAATCCAATGAAGTCGAATGAGCCTTTCACCATGTTACATTGCTCCTTAGTGAACTTGGGCATCCGACTTCCTACAAGTGATCTCATTGAGGATGGGTACCGGCCCTTGATCAGGGGATCCATAAACCTGAAAAATCACATACAACATATGTGCAAGCTGGTTATAACACATTTAATTGCATTTAATAAAATGACTTAATTATCATATTTTCATGTAACCAAGGATTCATAGCTAGGGATCAGATTCCACCCACCATCCATACATGAAATCCAACCCCCGTTGAGCAGCACTGTTGTTGGCCACCGACAAGGTGGCTGGCAGTATCCAGTTGGACACTAGGGTTATTCCTATTATTCCCCCTTGAGAGGCCTACAAGGGCATTCAACGGTTAGCTTATAAGAGAAAAAAAAATTTGGACTGATAACATGACGTGTAGACATGAAATATGCCATATTACATACCTGGTACTTCTCTTTGTAAACTTTGAAGGCAGTTGCATGTGAAAGGAGCAAATTGTGGGCAACTAGGTAAGGCTCGGTGGCGGAGTCTCCGCCAGTACAGTTTGCAAACCTTGATGAGCACCTACCTGGGGCGAGGTTTCCCTGGGCATAGCCTCCAACAGAATAGGACCATGGTTCATTCAATGTGATCCAGTGTTTCACTCTGTCACCAAATTCTTTCATGCAAACTTCTGCATAGTCGCGAAAATGGGGCCTATGGAAGTTAAACACAATCAACATTACCAATGGAACATTTCAATCATGTGGCATAGTTATTAAAATTGTGATTTTCGTTTTATACGCCTCTTATGAATTTCAAAGTAATCAATCAAATTGTTTCAAGACATCCAGATTGTGAAACTGAGGAACAGAAGGTAAATTGATTACACAATCTTTGAGCTAAGGAATCCGCCAAATTGGTCTTCCAAGGCTTGAGGGGTGTCCCAGTGGAAAAGAGTGATAAATGGCTTTATACCTATGTATTGAAGGCAATAATATCAGAGGGGCACAACTGAAGAACAATTAATTATGGATGAAGATTTTGATAAATTTGTTGATCAAACTAATATTAACCGTGTGAGAGGAGCTCGTTAATGAGATTGTTGTAGTATTGGATGCCTTCCTTGTTAACTCCTCCACTAAGACTTCCATCTAAGATTTAAAAGAATTTGGCAAACAAAATGACTATCTAATTGAGTTCTCAGATAATATGATTAACAAATTGGAGCATAATTCTCTCAAAATTTCTTACTAGGTAGTATCCTGGTCCAGGAAATGGAGAATCTATAAGCATCTAGGCCCATTTCCTTCATCAACTTCACATCTTCCTGCAATTTATTCAAGCATGAAGATCTAGAACTATAAAAATAAAATCAAAGCAAAGCAAAGGAATGAAGGAAAAAGGGTCCAGAATGAGTGATCAACCACATAGAGACCCTTAAATTGGTCTTCGCTTTAATATTCCTATCAAGAGGGTAATGGACCCAAGAGGATTAGTGGCAAAAGAAAGGGGGAAATTGCATGCAAAGTAGGAACAATCTTATATGTTAAGCCCATCAATTTCGAACTATATGAAACTTATATTATGGGGGGTCCAAAGTTACATGTAGCTCAAATTGGTGTGAGCCCCAAGCACATTTCACATGCCTTCATCAAGAATGCGGCGTTTGTTCCTCAGCATGAGTACACTATGGCATTTTCAATAAAATTTATAGATAAGTCTTTTCCCAAAACTTTACTTCTTAATGATGTATCTCATCAAACATTCCTTATTTACTTTTATTACCCCCTCTGATCAGCCATCCTTAAATTTTCTACAATCATTGCGAAGGCACATTATGTTATTTGCTTGTTCGTGCTTAGGGTCTGTTTTTTTTTGTTGAAAATGACCGAGTGGTGAAAAAAAAAGGCTAAAATGTACTTTTCAATGCCAGATGACAATCTAGGGGCTAAAACTGATACATTGGAAGGGTCACACTAGTTTTAATGTCAATCTCCAAATTCCATCCTTGAGTTGTAACTCAAATTTCCTTCTATAAAAGAACTCTTAATTAAAGGCAAATACCAACCTTATATTTGTGGTAGGAATCTATAGCTACATCCCCATTGCTCCTGTCCTTTATTTTGTCTGTACAACACATCACATATTAGGAAAATATGTACATTCATTTGGGTGCATGCAACTGATAACAATATACTCCACTGTCTTATATAGTGTCTTATGTGTTTTTTAAAATGAACTAATTTTAATTTATTTTAAAAAATTAAATAGAACACTTATTGTGAGACTGAGGGAGTACTGTCTTACAATTATGCAAATGATAGCAATACACTAACCTCCATTTGGTCTATAAATGTATGTGAATATAATGTAAAGAAGCTTTAAAAGGACCGTGTATTTTTTTAAGATGGAAGCTTTATTACAAAGACATTAAAGACTCATATAGTTCAATCATACTTCTAAATAAAGCTTCAATAGTACCAATACTTAACCACTATAAAACACCTTATATCAAGATTTTGTACTTAAAATTTATAAAATACTCCATTTGTCCCACATTAAAAGTTTTATTTAATTTTTAAATAAATTAAAATTAATTTATTTAAAAAATTAAATAAAACTATTAATATGAGATAAAAAGATCATTTAAGTTCCTTCTAAATGGAGCTTTTAGATTTATCATTTTTTATTGGTATCAGGGTGACATGAGTTTTGTAAATGTACTATGCCTTCTATAATAGGAAAGTCCAGTCCAAAACAGCAAAGCACATGGTCCGCCACAATTAACAGACAAAACAAAACAGAAATCAGTTATTGATTAGACAATTCACATTGATAAGGCAATCCTTGGAACGAATATGATTCCGATCTCAATTATTGATTGTTTGCAGGTACATCATGTGTTGATGGGCTCCCCATTAACAACGGATGGTGCATGTGGGTTTTGTCCATTTCGAACAATACTACATACTGTTTTTTTTTTATAAAAAAAACACTCAAAGTAAAATGGTAAAATTGTATGGGCCATTAGCTATTACATAATTTTAAAATTTTATTTTGACTCAAAATGTTTTTTTAAAATACACTTCAATCACATTTGACTCCAAAACTCGTCAAACTCCATTTACCAATAAGATTTTATCTTATATTATATATTTATTTAAAATTTTGTAAAATATATTTATAAAATGATATTCAAACAAGATTTTCATCTTATTCTTAGTGGAATATTAAAACTTTGGTAATTTAAATACTTTTATTTGTTGATAAATAATGTTTATAGTTGCATGGATTTCAATATTTTTATGACTAATATAATGAATTTTAGTTTAATTATACTTATTTTAACCAATTTTTCATATAAAGCTTAATGAATAGAGGAAAAAGATAAAATGAAATTGAAGACTGAAAGCACCAAAATCAACTACAACAAAAATGACTATTTCTTACAAGCGTTGCTCATGACTATTAGCAATGCTTACTAAACATGTCAATAAAAATAGAATTGCTATTTCAAATTAGAGACACTTATGACAAAGTGTCGCTAATAGTATGCTATTAGCCACATTTGGTTTTACATCAGTAATTATTATACTTTTAAGACTCTTCATTAAACGTCACTAATAGTAATTATTAGTACCTCATAATTCTAAGTGTATCTAATAATTAATTATTAGTGATCTGGATAAAGCATCACTAATATAAAAAATTTTAAAAAAGAATTATTATCCTCACTTATCTATTCGTCGCTAATAATAAAACTATTAGCGACACTTATAAAAATATCGCTAATAAGAAAAAATTGAAACAATTAATCATTAGCGACGCTTTAAAAAAATGCTACTAATAAAAAAAATATTTTAAAAATAAAACATTGTGTATTAGCAACACTTTTGATTGTGTCACTAATAACTTAAAAAAAATTAAAAATAATTCCCGCCAGAAGCGGAATGACTCGAGGGGCATTGACACCCATCCTTTGGCAAGGGTAGGGGTGGTAGAAGGCAGAGGAGGAGGAGGGGTGTGTGGAAAACAAAGAGGGGGGTGACCAGGAAGAGGGGGAGGAGGGGGAACCGGATTCCGGCCACCACAACCCCCTCCTCCGGTAGGATAGAGGGGAGGCAGAAAATGATGGGGGGGGGGGGGGGGGGGGACATCTAGCCACCAAAACCCCTCCGGTTGGACAGAAAGGAGGAGGGGGAGGGAAAAAATAGAGAGGGAGGGGGCCGAATCCGGATTCCAACCACGGAGGAATCAGAGGGGTATGGTAGAAGGAGGAAGTTGTGTGTGTGTGTGTGTGGGGGGGGGGGGGGGGGGATTTAAACACGGCTGAGCAAAAAATTTGTCTGGCCATGCACGGGAAGAAACATAGGCGAAATTGCCATCACATTTTTTAATTTGTGATGCTTTCAAAGCGTCGCAAATAATGCTTATTGCAACGTTTCTGTATAAATGTCGCAATAAGCATACCATTAGCATGTTTGTATGTAAACGTCGCTAAAAATAAAAAAATAAAGAAATGAAGAGAGAGAGAGGAAAGAGGAGAGAAAGAGAGTGAAGAGAGATGGAGAGGATGAGAGAGGAGAGATAGAAGATAGAGAGAGAGGAAAGAGGAGAGAGAAGAGAGATAGAGAGAGAGGAAAGAGGAGAGAGAAGAGAGATAGAGAGAGGAGAGAGAGAGAAGACATAGAGAGAAGAGAGAATGTGGAGAGAGAGGAGAGAGGGGGAATCGGATTTCAGCCACCAGAACCCCCTCCTTCGGTCGGACAGAGGGAGGGGATAGAGCGAGGGGGTGACCAAGGAGAGGGGGGAAGAGGAGGAGCCAAAATTCGGCCAGGGGGGGGGGCGGAAAAAAATAGAGAGGGAGGGGGGCCGAAATCCGGATTCCGGCCATTGAGGAATGGGAGGGGGATGGTAGGCGGAGGAAGGGGGGAATTTTAAATGCGGCAGGCAAAAAATTCATTTCGCCATGCGTGAGAAGAAACGCGGGTGAAATCGTCATCATTTGTTTTAATATGCGATGCTTTGAAAGAGTCGCAAATGATGATTATTGCGACATTTCTATATAAATGTTGCAATAAGCATACCATTAGCGATGTTTGTATGTAAATGTCGCTAAAAATATAAAGATATATAAAATAAAAAAGAGAGAGAGAAGAGGAACAGAGAGAGAGAGTGGAGAGGTAGAGTGAAGAGAGATAGAGAGAGGAGAGAGATAAAGAGAGAGTGAATAGAGGGTGAGAGAGAAAGAAGAGAGAGATTTTAAAAAAAATTAAGCCTATTTGTGACGCTTAGAAAAAAGCATCACAAATAGTTATGATATTTGTGATGCTTATAATTAAGCGTTGCAACTATTATAACTATTTGTGATGCTCTTTACTAAGCATCACAAATAGCAACGATTTGCGACGCTTAGAGAGGAGCGTCGCAAATAGGCTTAATTTTTTTAATTCTCTTTCATCCTCTCTTCTCTCTCTACCCTCTCTCTCCTCTTTCTTTATCTCTTCACTCTCTCTACCCTCTCTCTTTATATATATATCTCTTCACCCTCTCTCGTCTCACTCTATCTCTCGTCTCTCTCCTCTCCTCTAGTATGTCTCTCTACTCTCACTCTCTCTTCTAGATCTCCACTCTCTCTCCCTTCTCTTTTCTAAATCTCTCTCTTTACTCTCTTTCTTGTCATTCTCTCTCTTTAGTAGTCTCCCTTTCTCTCTTTGCTCTTTCATCTCTCTGTCATCTTTCTCTTTCTCTTCTTTCTTCGCTCATCTCTTTCTTATGCATGTGAACATAAGCCTCAGCTATAAGGAGAAAGGGGATAAAGTAGGAGAATTTTTTTTATTTTATTTATTATATATAAATATTAAATAAAACATATTATATTTGTAAGCTTTTTTTAAAATTTATTTATTATATATTATATATTTAAATAATAAATATTAAATAAATTAAAATTATAAAACTAATAGTCTTAATTTTTTCAAAAAAATACTTTATTTCATTTGTGACACTTTGATAAAAGCATCGATATTATGAATACTATTTTCCACACTTTTAGAAAAGTGTAGCAAATAGTTCTGAATTTTTATGTTTTAAAAAATTTATAACTATTAACGACACTTTGGTTAAAGTGTCACTATTATGAATACTATTTGTGACACTTTAAAAATACGTCACAAATAATTAAATTATTTTATTTTTTAAAAAATCTTAAAATTATTAGCAAGTAATTTTCATAAGCGCCGCTAATAATATAACTATTAGGCACTATAATTATTACTATTGGTGATGCTTTTACTAAAGTGTCACTACTAGTTGTACTATTAGCAACGATTTTATAAAAGCGTAGCTAATAGTTATAACTTTTGCGATGTTTTTTTATACGTCATTTTGTATTGTGTCGCTAATAATCTTTTTAATTGTAGTGTATGACGATATTTTCCATAGTGACAAAGTATGTAACAGTACGAAAGTATGATAATAATATGGACAAGTTCTATTTGTACAGCCTAAGTGACAAAACACAGGTACAATAATAATATGGATAGGGTAAATGTACCAAAAAATTAATACAAAATAGAAAATATGAGAAAAAACATAAAAAGTGATAAAAATTATAAAAATAAAAAATATCCTTAGAGGGCTCTCTAATCAATCAGAGCAAAAAAAGGGTTAGTGACAAAGTATGAATATAATATACATTAAATGTGAAGTACGAGTATAAAATGTTTAGTATCTATCTTTTAAAAAATATATAATTAATACATTTTTCAATATGATGAGATGGGAAAACAAGAAATATGCATATAAAACGGGTATTGTACTCGTTTTTTGTGGCTTAGTAGATAGCTGAAGCCGTGGGAAATGCAACGAGTGGAGACGTAGGTAGAGAGTTTTTCACTGGTGTATCCATCACGATGATCACTTTAGAGAGTGAGCAGTTTTGAATTCAGTTGACAAAATGGAGCATAAAAGGCTCTAATTGTCTTATGTGGAGATGTTTGAGTTCTGGAAATGGTTGAGAAGCAACAGTTGAGCTGTGGGGAAATGGTAACATTGCACTCTTCATCACTGCACAACCGTAGCAATATGAGAATGCAGGGGACATGGATATGTCCGGAGCGCCGAATTGAGTAGAGAACCTCCTGCAGGATATGTCTTAAACGAAAATGCCAAAGATTGAGGGGTGCACTAAGTGGAGAGAAGAGTTTGTTTGGTAAGACGCGATGGATCAGAGACTGAAAGTGTGTAGAGATTGCCTTAAGTGGGCCCTGAAACAGAACCTGGTGAGTTTTTGAGTCCAGAACAAGAAACACCCAGGAGTGATCCTTTGTAAATTGCCAACAAGAACCTGATCATGTCCTTGTTAGGGGGTGGGATTGTGCCCCATGTGTTCGTGGCTCCAGAGTCTGGTATCCCAGTGAATGATAGGCCCGCAAAATGGGTTGGCAAACAGTGATGAAAAGTCAACCAAATGCCTGTAGTTGCGGTTGGTGGAAGTGTCCAAGATTGCTACATACTCTATCTTTCTTATATTAATAGTTATATTTAAAAAAATAGTAAACTTTATTGAACGGTGAATCCTACATTTATGAGAATGAAAAATAAGTTTGTGATATTTTTTTTAAATACTTAGTTATTTAAATTTAACAAAATAGAGCTATTAATGTAGAACAGACTTTTTACCCAAATGGGGCTATTAATTTAAGACAAAAGGAGTATTTAACAAATAATGCCAAAGGTTGGAGGCTTGGAGTGTTAGAGATTATGGTATGAGAAGGAGGTTGGGTACCTGATGTAAACCAGCATGAAGTATATAAAGAAATGAAATTGAACAACGGATCAAGAAAAGAGAGTGACCAATCGCCTTTACTCTAATACACATTGTAGTCCTATGCCTCAAACGATCGATCGGGTTCTAGGAGCTATCGATTGGACATTGTCCAATAACTTTAAATGCCAATTGTTTCAATCGGATTGTAATATCATTCATTAAGAAATATAAACAATCAATCGACCCTTAAGCAAATCGATAACCAGATAAGCTAGGATTTCATTTTGGATGTAATTTTTATTCCATATTATATTTTTTAGTGTCTTTTTATTTAGTAGGGGACTTAACTTCTTATATTTTTATTTATTTATACTTTATTTAGTTTATTTTATCTAATTTTATTTTAGTCTTAAATTGGACTCATTTCTGTATAGTTTATGTCAATAAGACTTATATAAAAGTTTGGCACTTTGATGAAAGTCACCAATCTGTAATCTTTTCTGAAATATTTTTCAAGAGGAAAGTTTTTTTCTCTATCTTTATTTTGTAAGGTTATTTGCATAATTTAAGAGAGATGAAAGTTGAGCACGTTTTTACCCAAATTCATCGAGGGAAGTGCTTTGTATCAATATCCACCCTGCTTCACTATTACCAGGCATAACGAAATCGAAGAGTTTATGACTGTGATTGATGGACAGAACTTGTGTTTTCCAGGTAAGGTAGTGGTCGTGCTCTAGCTTAGTGGAAAATAAAGAAAATATTCGGTTGGTAGAGGATTGACGGGGGCAAAGGGGGCCGGTGTAGATGGTGTTAGCTCCGATACCATATGAACAGAGGAAAAGCTTTATGGTTAAAAGATAAAGACGAAATTAAAAGGAAGGAACAAAGCAGACTGAATGGATAGGATCGATTTGAAATCAACCGCTGTAATGGGTTGATTCTTGTTAATTTCAATCCTTGGAAATCAATTTAAATAGTTGCTCAACTAACTTTTCAAATAGCAAAACCTTCAATTGGCAATAACCTATCCTATCAAACCTTTCAACCTTTATAGACATGTAACAGATCTATTCTGACCGGTATTTTCCACTGTCTCCCAATTAAAGTGAAAAACTTTTTTTTACTTTATTTCCTTTATTTTTTTTATTTTTTTTCTAATACTTCTCTTAATATGTAAACCCCTACCCCTTTTTTCTCCAGCAACGGCTCTTGCCGTAGCTCCAACAAAGGCTCCGGCACATCTAGTAGACCCACTGTGACCAGATTCGGCCATGGCCATGCGCTAGCCGTGCACATAGGTTGGCAGCAACCAAATTGGACTGCAACTGGCGTACTGGCCAGCCACAGCCAAATTTAGCCAACAACAGCCATGGCGGTGAGGACAAGACTTCGGGGCCGGCGAGCAAATCTATGCAGGAGAAGGAAGAAGTGGGGAGAAGGAGGAAGTAGTGTAAAAATGAGAGATGAAGGGAATTTTAAGAAAAGATGGTGGGGTTTGAGAGAAATGGGGACGGATAGAAAAAAAATTGGGGTCTAAATAATTACGTTTATAGACATAATAATCTATGCTCGTATATATGAGACAGGTGCAACTTCCATCAAAATTGTATTGCTTGCTGACATTACTTGTATGTTTTAACAATTTTAATGTTACTTCAAACATGAGCTAACCAAAAACAAGAACCACTACATCGTATCGGTTGAGAAGAAAAAGAAGGCAAGAAATTTAATTATCACAAAAAATGTGGGAATATGGCGCTATCAGGGCTTTGTTATCGTATGCTTTGTTTATTATCATTGAAATGAACACGAAAACACAGTAGTAAAATGAATGACCAAAATGAGGAGCCATGACAGGAAGAGAAACAGAAAGAGACGCCTATTGATCGAGTGGTTGTTTAACACATCGTTTACTTCAATCTCACCAAATTTTAATCAAAATTTGGAGAGAGAGAGATAATTGTCCAGGTACGGGGGACATGTGTGAGAAGTGCAGACACGGAAAACTTACTTGGGTATTGGTGAGTGTAAGTATCCCAGATGCTGGGGCCCCTCCCTCCTTCCCTTGCTGCCCCTTCATACTGCAAAACCAGTCACATTCCCCATATTCTTTAGCTTCTAAAATACTCCATTTAACAAAAGAAAAACAGAGAGATGAACGTTTGTATCAAGATTTCCATTCCCATCTTTTACTGTATGAGAGAGAGAAACCTGATAGGCAGCAGAGGCTGTGCCGAAGACGAATCCTGCTGGAAAGGAGCTGCGTGAAAAAGGTTCATGGCGGGTTTCTTCAGAATGAGCCGAATGGGCTGCCAAGAGTACTGCAAGGAGGGAAATATGGAGAGGTTTTTTTAGCACCATTGCTGTTGGCTTCTTTCAGTGTTTGAAGCTTGTGCAAGGTACACCTCCGACCTTCCTACTTATAGACAAACGAATTCGACTGACTAGAAATATTTAAGCACCCCTAATACAGGATATAATCTCCACCATGTCCCCGGACCCACGTTATTTATAATAATTTTTTTCTCCACCATGTCCCCGGACCCACGTTATTTATAATAATTTTTTCTCTTATAGTATACCTCGTTATTTAAAGTGTTTTATTTTTTCATGATACTGATATTTTTAAACCATAATGTGGGGGCCTTTGGAGACTCTCACGTTCATTTTTTAAACAAATAAATACACGGAATGAAGGGCCTTACCCCAAGGGATGAGTTTTTTATGCTCTACTATGATAATAAACTCAGTGTAAGAAACGCATGAGAACTTTTAATATTTTAAATTGATACCACATGTTAGTATAAGTAGTATTGATGTTAATGTGCGCTAGCATGTATACTATTGATAATCTTATAGATGAAAGATTTCCATGCATTCATTACGCTGGGCTTACTGTCATATTGGAGCATTAAAAATACTTCATACCCCAAGACTAAGATTCTAATAACTACTAAAAGCTAAGAAACAAAGAAAATAGATTATCAATGACATTTCAAATCTCACAAACCTGAACTATATAAGTTGGTAATACCTTTTAACTATCAATATATAAATTGATTAATGACAATTGGAAGCTGAGATATTTAAATAAGCTTTGTTTATCATGTTTCTCTCTTAGGTTATTTTTTCTTTTGCTTAAATGCACATGTTGAAGGAGATACATCATATAATATATGTTGGTTTATTAACTATTTTACTAATGTAAATTTCTCAGTTACCAACTGTCAATTAGCAACTCTAAAAAGCATGAGCTACCATTAATGTAAATTTTAGGTTTTGTTTTCAGGTTTTGTGGATATTATGGGTTATATTTTTAACTTTGTAGCTTGTAAAAAAAGAAATTTTAAATTATATATATTTTTCATGTAAAAAAATGTTATTAATGGACTGGTAATATGTGTTAGAATTAATGGAGGTTATAATCAAGTGAAACTTGGCTTGGTTGGAGTTATAACTGCTAAGAGAGTTGCGACTTTTGCAATGATGAGGAGCATAAGAAGGTTGTAGAGGCAAAGGTAAGGAAGGCGGCAACAGAGATGGAGGTGGAGGTAGGGGAAATGGTAGGGCTGGGAAAATCCAACCTGACCCGCTTTACCCTACACCCAACCCGACTACAGGTAGGGTCAAGGTGCGGGTTTAGGCTTTTGACCCTTTTTAGATTTAAGGTTGGGTTGAACTCGACCCACACAACCCGGCCAACCTTACTTTTACCCGACTAAATAAAAAAAATGTTATTATTATGGTGTTGGTCTATTGAACTTATTTATACTATTATTATGATATTTATTTAGTCCCTACTATGATGAACCAGAGGTGCTTAAACATAAATTTGGGCATGAATAAGATGTTTGGAGCATAAGTGTGATTGCATATATTTTGTTTTGTGATAGGCATCTATTTTGAGATAATAGAGGACAATATTTTAAAGATGTGCTTAATTTTTATATAGTTCAATTTTTTTCTGTTATTCTTTTGGGTGTGGTGATTGGAATGAAATATGTCATATTTTGTTGTATTTATTACCTATCCTCTCTCATTTGGTAAGACACATCACACACTAGACTCAGCTCGGTGTAAAATGCCTAACAGTCATAATAGAGAACAGGTTAGGAACATACAACCAGGAAGACAGATGTTAAAGCTCAATAAGGGACAATTTTTAGAAGAGAAAAATAATAAACAAGTGTCAACGGTGGATGAGGAGGGTAGGGCTACAAGTAGCCATAGAGAAGTAGTCAAATGAATTTCAAAATTAAGACATGCTGAATCACTTGATCCTCTCTAGCCATCAAAGAAATAATGTTTAATATGTTTTGCATTTGTATGTGAGTTATCGAAAGCCAAGTAGGTTGATCTTGAGTAAACAAACATTGAAAGTCTATTTTGCTATCATTTTCTTAGAATAGAAGAAAAACAACACTACACCTCTAAGGTCTTCATTGATGGCTACTACAAAAATGTAACAGTCACAAATTAGCCAAAGAACTGAACATTATAAATTAATGTTGTAATGTATTTAAATTTTTTTTGTGCTTGGCTTTTGCAAAGAGAAGATAGATAATACAAGTCTAAAAAAAAATTTGAGGAAAAAAAATAAGGTTACCCGCATACTTGACCTGACCCGACTCAAATAGAGTTAGGGTTTAGATTTTTGACCCGATTTTAGTGTGGGTCAAGGCCAACCTGACCCAATCCCCAACCCTAGGAAATGGCAACAGAGCTAGAGCAAAATGCTAATGCGAGGCAAAGGAGGATGTGAGGTATAACTCGTTAAGTGAGTTACGGGAGTTAAGAGTGGAAGATAAGATAGAGGCAATTATGTCATTTTATGTTGCATGTGTAGCTTTTTAAATGTGCCTAAGTCTATTTGCTGCATTATGCAAATTACATGCATATTTTAGATATTAAGTAAGTTGTAAAGTCTATTTATGTCAAGTGACATTCGGCAAAACTTCCATACACCTCATACCAGGACTTGCTATATATAAACCATTGAATTTAATACACAAGTTACTATTTTTACAAAGTAAGTTACTTCTAGATATATCTATTTTTCTTTTGAATAATTTCAAATAAGGACAGCCCATGGTAGTTAATTATGGACAATCTAAACAAAATTTTCTCTGATTAATTAAAGACAAGTAATTTATTTGGAAAAAATTAGTTCTACATATCTTTCAAATTTTCTGCAGACTGACAAGAGATCTAAAAGTGTACGCCCATGGTGGAAAAATTCAAAACTACTTTTCTGAGCACCAAACATTGTCGGGTCGCGCTAAAACACTGCTGCAAGGTGAGCCACAACAAGCATCTTTATTCTCGAAGATCTTGCGTGAGGGATCGGAGTCCTCTCGACAAGAAGCACTGGGAGAGACATTTTTCGTCCTTCCATGTCATCTGCTTGGCTTCATTCATGATATATTGAGTGTATGGCTCAGTTTGCTCCCCTATAACATCGTGATTCTGTTGAAAAGTGGGCTATGGGCTAAGCCCAATTTGTGAGATGTCTCTGTTAATTGATTTGTTGATTTTGAGAGCTCAAATTTATATTTTAGTTGAAAGAAGAATAAATAATCCTACATTGGTTAAAAGATAAAACTTGAAGAGGTATGGAAGGCATGGTTTTGCCTTATAAAATAAGCCAAGAAGGGTACCCCACTTTTGTGGGGAAAGAGGTGTTAAACCAAGCTGTCTTTGTGGAATAACCTACATGCATACGCTGTTGTCAAGGCTCACATACTTAACTGGCTGGGTCAATATAAAATATATTTTTGAAACGAATTCATTTTGTTTATTTTAATTTAGTTTAAAAAAATATTTTATCGTTCACATGCACTTCCTCGATATTGCAATGGTAGCCGCTGAAGCGGAAGGCATTGGTTTTTCAAAAAATTGTGAATTGGCAAGCTTTGAAATTTTGATTAGAAACGAAGAGCGTTTTTGTTTTTGGCACATTTTGTTCTTTTCAAATGCCATTTTTTTAATTTGACTTTCGGGTTGTTTAAGAGTACTTTATTTCCTTATATGACGTTTCCAAAGCTTTTTTAATCACCGTATACCAAAGGACTAACTTAAGTCTATACTCAGATTCTCTTAAGCCTTTAAGCTTAGACATTGCCTTTATGATGAGGAACACTTCACATTTTTAAATAATTGGTCAATAATATTGTAAAGCTTTCCCCATTATTTCTATGTTCATCATGAGATAAAATAGGTTGTCTGGCTTTCCCCGTTATTTCCGCGTTCATCGCGAGATAAAATAGGTTGTCAGCCAAAAAGTCTTTCGCTCTAGAACTACAAGCTTCATTATAATATCCCATTGGGTCCATGAATTCTACCAACTCACAAAATTTGGCCCAAAGTAGACATTTTGAATATCGCACCATAATCAAATCCAAAAATATGATCACACTGTAATACTCCCTACGTACAATTAAATTGTCTAATTTCTGAAAAAATGTTGTCCCATATTATTGTCTCATTTGATGTTATCATGGTAGCTAGTGGATGGAGTAAAAAAGTTAAGTGGATAGAGTAAAGAGGTTAATTAATTGGGTTTCTTAAATATCACTTTTTTTCAAATGTGGATAATTAATATGGGACAGGGACAGGGACTGAAGGAGTATATCTTTTGCTAAGCCATTCTGTGGAATGAGACAAAGTTGTTCCCCCTAATATATGACTACAATAAATTAAAGAGCCCCTTGTTTTTGTTTTTAATTAATGTCCTTTCTAACTATGTTTCACATATAAAGTAATTGAAGGATATTCATGATAACTATTAATGGAAGTATTTTATACTAAATAAATTGGTGTGCTACATCTTATATAAATCACCACATTTTAGTATAAGAAAAAAACCAGTACGTTTTATTGGATAGTGAAACGGTCGAATAACAAGGTGTGGACATGTCCCATATGATTTTAAGAACACAAGCATATTTACCTACCTACATAAAAACTAAGACAATCCATGATGGGCAAAGGGACGCCTTGCAGTAATTCTCTTATTTGTAAACCGGTAAGAATCGGCATTCTCTACCCCTTGAGGAACTTTTCAAACCAGTAAGAGGATTTTTTCCTGTACCTCTTCGATCCATTTTTGAAATCTACATAATTAATTCCAAATCGAACTGTATAGCCACTACTCCATTCGAAGTTGTCCAAAAATGACCATGCAAAGTAACCCTTCACATTTGCCCCGGCCCTGCAATGGCAACACAAAGCTTTAGGCAGTAGCCAGTCTACCAGGCTAGGACCTGGGAGTGATAAACATTGAACGAGTTTGTGTGATATGTGTGTGCATGCACACATTTACACAATTATAGATGAAGATATACCTAACAGCTTGTCGGACTTGTTCAAGATGATCATGATGATAGTTTATTCTCATGGTGTCTGTAAGAGCTTCTTGCAATGTTAAGCTTGCATTGTTTGATTCGTCAATGCCTGAAACATTAATCACAACAACATAAAAAATAAGAATTTTTTTTCTTTAAGACACATCTCCTTCATGCACATACTTTAACACTAAGTGTATATTCCAAAAACTTACCATTCTCTGTGATGTAAATAAGAGGGTTGTTATACTTTCTCATTGTGTACAACAAAAGTTCTCTTATTCCTCGTGGGTAGACATATAACCAACTTGAAGCAGCCTAGAGTACAAATTCCCCACAAAATGCTAATTATATAAATGAACAAATTAATTAACCTTTATTTATCATGTACAAACAATCTGTATGAACTTCTTACCTGATGGCCAATAGGTACTCCGTTCTTATACCCTAGAGCCAAATCAATTCATAAGTAATATATGTATTTTCAAACTAAAAATAATACTAACTGGCTGAACACTGTAATGAATCACCTGAGAGATTGCTGCGTGAATCAGTTACGTAGCTCAAGGAATTTCTGCTACTTAGGGGAGCAACACTGGCATAATATGTAGTGTAATAATTTAATCCAATGAAATCGAATGAGTCTTTTAGCATGTTTGATTGCTCCTCAGTGAACTTGGGCAGGCGGCTTCCTACCAACGATCTCATCGAGAAAGGGTACTGGCCCGTAGTCAAGGGGTCCATAAACCTACAAAATTACATACAGTAGGTGAGCAAGCCACTGATAAATATAGATGATTCCATCTAATTGAATAACATAACAAGGATAATTTCATGTAATTAAGGATCCAATGCTAAGGATCAAGTTACTCGACCATCCAAACATGAAGTCCAATGCTCGTTGAGCAGCATGGCCACTGGCGACTGATGACGAGGCCGACAACATCCAGTGGGACACTAGGGTTGTTCCAATTTTTCCATTCTGAGAAGCCTAGAAGAGTGTTCAATTATTGAACCAGCATTGAAGCAAAAATTATGGAATGACTACCCTTATCATGAGATATGTCATATTACTACCTGGTACTTGTCTTTGTACAGTTTGAAGGCGACTGCATGTGCAAGAAGCAAATGGTGGGCAACTAGGTAAGGCTCGGTGGCAGAGTTACCACCGGTACAGTTTGCATACCACGATGAGCACCTGCCCGGGGCAAGGTTTCCTAACGCATAGCCCCCGTTCGAATATGTCCATGGCTCGTTCAATGTGATCCAGTACTTCACTCTATCACCAAATGCTTTGAAGCAAACGTCCGCATAGTCACGAAAATGGGGCCTATTGCATGTAATCAAACTCAACATTATATGCCAGTGGTTTAGGTGTCCTAGTTGTTTAAACTGTTATTTTCCTTTTATATTCATCCAAAGAATATCAGTGTAATTTAAAATAAAGAAATTGTTTTTTCATCCTAAATCGACGAAATTGAAACGTTGAACGTGGATTGGTTACACAATCTTTGAGCTAAGGAATCCGCCAAATTCTTCTTGAAAGCTTTGGGGTATATCCCAGTGAAAGAGGGTGACAAATGGCTTGATGCCTACAAATGGTGGATATATATACCAATATTAGACAGAAAGAACTGAACGCCATTTGATCCTTGGACGAAGATTAATTAATGAATTGGTTTGTCCAAAATAATGTTAACCTTGTGACAGGAGCTCGTTAATGAGATTGTTGTAGTATGTGATGCCTTCCTGGTTGACTCCTCCACTTAGACTTCCATCTAAGATATAAGAGTTTTAAACAAACAGATCTTCTAAGTGAATTCTCGAAAAAAGATGATGAACAAAGTAAAGTTGAATCCTTTCTTACGAGGAAGTATTCTACTCCATGAAATCGAGAACCTAAAAGCGTCCAGGCCCATTTGCTTCATCAGCTTCACATCTTCCTGCAAATTATTCCAATATTAAGACCTGAAACCATTAAAAAGTGAAAAAAGGAAGCAAGCGAATAGGGTCGAGCGTCAGCAGTTAACCTGAAAAAAACCCTATCAAATTTGATTGCCCACCATGACTCAAATTACCATGTATACACATATATAAGAGCTAAAGATCATTATTTTTTTAATATTTTTTGAAGAGAATATGCTTCTCAACTTTCTTTTTCTTCTATTGCCCCCTCTTGCTAATTATCTTGCTTCTATTATCACTAATGCAAATTATGTTATTTGCCCATCTGCCTACAAAATTAATCTTTCTACCGGTCCTGCTTAAGTGACATCCCTATCTTCCTGGCCATATTGCACCTCTCAATGTCAGCTGTCAATCTAAGGGCTACATCCCCATATTATTGAAAAAAATGTTATTAGAAGGCAAATACGAACCTTATATTTGTGGTAGAAATCCGTAGCTACATCCCCATTGCTCCCGTCCGCTATTCTGCCTGTGCACCACATCACACGTCAGGTACATTTGTTTGGGTATATATGCAAAATTGTACACAATTCACTACTGTAGTTATCTCTGACCTTAAATGGTAGAATACTCATAGGTGACAGCTTTTCCCTACTTAACACCTCACAAAGTTCTATTGCAAAACAAAAAAGTTCAGAGAATAGACAGCAATGCCGCTGTCCCTGCTTTTTCCTGTTTTTTCATTGAACCTTAATCATTTTCCTAAAGAAAGTTTGAAAGCAAAAATGATACTTTCTATATGGAAAAAGTTTATATGAGCCCGGGCTCATATATGCCTACGTGAACCCGGGCTCTATGGGCCATCGGATTTACATCCAAAGGCCCATAATACTCGTGGACATTTAAACTCATGAGTATTATAGGCCGCCAGATGTAAATTTGACGGCCCATAGAACCCGGGCTCACAAAGGCGTATATGAGCCCGAGCTCATATAAACGGGACTCTTTCTATATATGATAACGTGAAATTTAATATTATTATTTTACAAAGTTACTTTTCTAGGTTTTTTTTTGGATAATTTCAAATAAGGACAACCCATGCTAATTAATTGTGGACAATCTCAACAAAATTTTCTCTCATTAATTGAAGACAAGTAATTAAACTGCGACAAAATTAGCTCTGTATATTTTTCAAATTTTCTGTAGGTTGACACGAGCTCTAAAATAAACTGTACCGCTCCCACGTTGGAAAAATCCAAAACTTTTATGAGCCCTAAACATTGCCGAGCCACTTAAAAGTAAGGTGAGCCAAAACAAGCAGACAAACCAGAAGGAAAAGTAGACAATTATTGATTGAAGAAAAGAACAGTGTCCATGAGTAATGAACATAATTCCGATAGTGTATGAAAATCCAGTCTCATGAATATTAACGAATATGAACACTGTCCATTCCGAGTAGTAACCAGACGTGAGAGTTGAAATTTGGCTGTCAATCTCCATCCTCAGGTTGGAAAACGTGGAAATATTAGCAAGCATCTTTATTCTAGAAGATCTTTCCACATTATACTCCATCTTAAACCAGGACATATAGAGAAAATGTGTTCAGGGTACGTGAGAAAATGTGAGTTGACACTGAGCACTTACTTGGGTATTTATGAGTGTAAGCATCCCACATGCTAGGGCCCCTCCCTCCTTCCCTTGCTGATCCTTCATACTGCAAAACAAGTCACATCGTCTAAATTGTCTATCTTCATGTGTGCGCGCGAGAGAGAGAGAGAGAGAGAGAAACCTGGTAGGAAGCAGAGGCTGTGCCGAAGATAAAACCCGCTGGAAAGGAGCTGCGAGCAAAAGGTTCATGTTGGGCTTCTTCGGCATGAACAAAGTGGGCTGCCAAGACTGCAAGGATGAGGGAAAGAAGGGGAGGATGTCTGAGCACCATTGCCACTGGCTTCTCGAGTGATTGAAGCCTGTGCAAGGAGCACCTCCTACTTATAGGCGAATGATCAACTCACTGGAAATATTTGCACACACCAATTATCGTATAAAATCACTACTAAATGTCCCTGGACCCACTTTATTTATATATTTTGGAACATTTGGAGAGTCTACTACTTTAGTATTCCATGGATAAAAACACTAGGAAGAGGGTCTAAAGCATGGCATAGAATGCAGTAAAAGTTTCTAAAAGGTTAACCAAACTAATTATACTAGCAAAAATGCATACATATTATACGCGTAAATACATAGTAGATATAATAAAATAAATTAAAAATAAATATGTATTAAATAAAGGTCTCCTATGCATGTTATAGCTACAATACATTGTTTTAAGGATCACAATATATAATCATTAATTATACACACAAGATCTATACTAACCCATATACATTTAGAGTTGATAACTATGAATCTAAATCTCATAGGCTAAATATAATATAATAGATCAGCAAAGACAATGGTGTTAAAGGATTTTGTATCGTGGATCATGTTATTCATATTCAAAACTAGTTTTGCATTGGGTCTCATTTGATAAGGCTTTTTGGGTGTTTTCTAAGGCTGTTAAAAATATGCAAGTCGAATATGTATAATATATGTAAAAAGATAAAAAATTATTATTAAGAAGTGTGTTATATAAATGAGGCATACAAAAAAGTTAAAAAAAACATAGTCATGTGGGATCTCATTTAATAGAGTTCATCAAGAGCTAATTAAGGTACCAAGAAAGTACAAATCCGAATTCGAGATTTTAAGATATAATATTTTAAAGTTAAAATCAACATACCATAAAAATAGAGATTATGATTCTAATATATTTAACTTTTTTGGGATTGGGATTGTAAGATAACAAAGTTTCCTAAAAGCTCAAGTGGTTAGAAAGGGGAAATCTTATTTATATCTTTTATATTCTAACGCCACCCCTCACATGCAAGTGTCTATCAAACGTGGCACGTGGAACACAATTGGGGCATAAATGTCTCCAACGAGACGAACCCAAGACATTCAAGAACCTAGAGCTTTGATACCATGTAAGATAACTAAATTTCCTAAAAGCTCAAGCTATTAAGAAGGGAAAATTTTATTTGTATCTTTTATATTCTAATAGGGATGAGTTAAATAGGGTTAAAATAGGGATTACTAGCATAAAATATGGGTCATATAGTCATAATTTGAAAGTTCTATAATACACCAATTTGCTTTATATGATAATATAATATGAACAAAAAGAGGTCATTATTCACTAAGAAATGCACTGTTAGGAACTATTGATTTGAAAAAATAATTATAATCACCATATATATAAACCAAATTTTATAGGGGCACTAATTAGTATTTGCCTAAATCAAGGTTGATGGAAAAGGAGAATAGAAGAACCCTTATCATTGTTTTTAGGGACTTTTCCCCAATAGGACAATTATGAAAGGATTATTTCTATTTACTCTTAACACAAGTCTATTCACATAGTAAGTATTCATTTTTTATTACACAAAAGTTCCCTCCTTTGAAATTCGAACTTTCAATCTCAACCAAGATAGGAGGCTGGAATGGAAATGGGTGACCTCCACTTGGAGCCGTTGGCACCAATGAGGAAACACCAGCCACTCTAGTTGAGGGGTTGCTAGGCTACCAACTTGTCTGGTAGTATATCTGGCCATGGCTAGTTGTCATGGTTATAGTTAGCCAACCAATAGCCAGATCTACTAGATGTCATAGTTGTAGCCCGCCAATTACTGACTGCCATGGCTAGAGTCCGACAATGGCGACTATAGTCATGGCAGTCAAATCTTGCCTGTGACTACCGTGGTAGTGACATATAGCAGTTGTCATTTAACCGCAACTAGTGGTATGTGGTGGTGGTGGGATGCATTAGCAAGATTAGCGAAGTAGGAGCCACAATATATATTTGGGTCTTGTTATTAGTATATGCAACCGGTGCATATTGTCCGTGGGATGTAGGGGGGCACTTCAACTGCCCCCCTATTGCCATGGGATTCTTATCCAGTGGCTTAGAGACCTTGGGCGTCTCTCATCTCTCTCTTATATTTTTTTACTAATGACAATACAATATAATTATACAATGTAATTTATACCTTATAAGTTTCTTCCAACAGATTTAGGAAGGAGTGTTGGCGATCGTGGTGACCATGATTGTGAGTACATTTGGCAACTACAACCTTCCTATGTTGAGTCCTTTTTTTTATTGGGGAGAAATATCATTAGAAGTATATTCCAAAAGATTTAGGAAGGGGTGGTGGTGATCTTGGTGACCATGATTGTGAGCAGATTTGACGACTACAACCTTCCCATGTAGAGAGGGGGATATATCAAATGCAAACAACCTAGTGGACTATGGACGGGTGGTACAAAATACTTCCTCTATCCTATATTAATAGATCTATTTATTTTTTTAAAATAAATTAAAATTATTTTATTTTAAAAAATTGTAACATTCTTGAATTTTTTGTTATTTTTGATAATTTTCTATAAAATTTTTACTATTTTTCTGCTCGTATTTTCGATGGATAAATATGACGCTTCAGCGTATCCGTTTGCGTAATTAAGCTCAATATTTCCAACCGTAGAGTTGGGAGTGGTGCTTGGTCGTAGGTCGGCCTAGACGCACCACAGAAACTCTCGGCGTGAAAATGGGAGAGAAAGTGATACGAAGGAGATAGAAATAGAAAGACATGATGACGATAAAAAAGAAAATCAGATCAGGCAAGCCTCAGCGGGCCCGACTTGCGGGAGGAATAGAAAGGGGGAAGCCCCCTTTCCTTCTAGGAGGCCGGAAGCAGTGCCACCTCCGGCCACCGGCTTCTGCCCGGCTGGCCCCGGCCTGGCGACGTTGCTGCCGACACCCTGGCCTAGCCTACCGGCCGGTCGCCGCTCTTCCTTCCTCTTTCCCGTTTCGGCCCAGTGACCCTCCTTTCGATTTTTTTTATGAGCTCCACCGCCAACAAGTTGGCCCCCAACTCACCGCCATAGCTCTACACCAACCAAGACAACATCCATGCAGGACCTCCCCGCCCCTCCTTCGCCACCATGAGGTAAAACTCCACTGACCTTTTCTTTGTTTTCCCCTATTTGTGTGTTGCGGCCTCCAGCCATGCCCTCTGTGGCCAGCCGCTACTAAAAGACCTTTGGTCCCACCTCAGCCCAGTGATGACAAGACCGCCACCCCCGCTCAAATCATCACCTTCCCCGGCCCCTCCTTTGTCCCATTTCGATCTTGGTAAAATTTCCCCCGTTTCATTGATTTTTGTCGTTTGTTTTCACTACTGGCTACCACCCACTGATTGGACTCTGGATTGCCACCTCAAGCCGACAATGACGAGGTTCAAGGTCTGGCCTCTTTTGCCTCAATTGGTCCCGATTTGTTCAATTGGATGGCCTGCATTAGAGTGAAGTTGTTTTTTTTCTTGGCTACATCCATTCTCCGCAGCCAAACATCAGATGATATTGGGCTAACGTCCACTCTACTTGTCACAATCCGGCGACTGTTGGCTCGACGCCGTCTCCCAGATCTATCCCCCAGCCCTGTCTGGCTGTTCGTGACCCGGCAATCGTGTCTACTCCCCCAACTCGGCACACTATTGCCCCGGCTAAATTGGGTCTCTTCATTTCTCTGACCGGTTGTTTTGCCTCCACCGGCGTTGGCCAGCGAACAATTGCGGATGCCATCTTGACCCAATAACAACAAGGGACCGCCATTCCTGGTCTCCTCTGCATGTCTTCTGCACACACCAAAACGCCCCTAAACTTTGGGGTACGTCTCTAACTGCCGCTGATAAGCCCCACTTCAACCCAAGTCAACCTATCCAACTTGATATTTCACGAACTTGGGCCGCATGTCCGACCAACATGGCCCTGGCCCAGTGAATGCAATGGCCGTAACTTCTGGCCCGATTCTACTTCTTCACCCCACTTTCTATTACACATGACCCAAAACCTACTGGAAAATCCCCGATTCCCTATCCTTCCAAGGGGAAGAGTATTGTCAGCCACTGGCCTCAGGCTAGCGAAGGCTTGACCACTATCATACCCATAGCCTCCACCCTAAGCCATGCTGAATACACGACCACCCACTCAATAGATTTGGTTGTGGGTGGCGATGGGAGATGTCGACGCCTTTGTCAGCCACCTTCTCCAGCCCTTAATTCCCTCAAGTTTGTTTGGGGGACTGCCACTAGCAAACCCCACCTCTCCCATGCTTGACCACCAACAACCTATCCTCCCCTATGGTTCCCCTTTTACCGTGCACGCTTGTGTTGTACGTGCAATTTAGGTTAAAGGCGTCGCCTTTGGAGCGTATGATGATTGAACAACACCACCACTAGGAAATATGGCCGCTAAAGCCCTCCTCTGTCTCACCTATGTCCATGAGTATGCAATCAAGCCCTCTGCCCTATTGCGAGGCTTCGACAATGTAAAAATGTTGTCGTTGGATGTGGTTCGTGGTCGATTTTAACGTCTTCTAGCCAACAAAGTGTTTTTAGTTATTGGCTGACCTCCAATTAGTCTCCCCCCATTATGTGGTCGCTTTTGTCATTTCTAGTGGCATGACCTTGTGTCCGGCCACCTTGGTGCGCCTAATCTTTTGCTTTGAGTGGTATTAGCCTAACCTTACTGAGATTAATTCCAGCATCTCAGAAAATCTTTAGGACAACAACTCTCTCAATGCAATACTTTTGGTCGCATATTTCGCCTTCAACGTTGTCATTATCGTGTGCTCGCCATCAAATTCATGTGGATTACGAGGTAAAGGACCTGGAACTCGTAATTTTATGATAGCATGCTTTGATTATGTAGTAGCATACTAGGAGTTTATATTTTAATGCTTTGCATGATAAATGCTTATTAAATGAGCATATTTTATTATGTGAATTGTGTGTATGTTAGTGAAGACTAAGGGTACAAAAGTAAATTGTTATGAATTTTATGTATGTGATCAGAGCGTGTGATAGATCTTTGTTTGTGGGTTGGTGGTGTGTGGTCGATGGGCACAAGTATGTGCATTTGATTGTAAGTTTGTCGAATGGGTACTTCATGGGCTATGATGTAGAAATTGCGACCGTATGTCAGGCGAGGAAAGACGTAAGATTGATAGGTCAAGGTTGGGTTTGATGAGATTGGATAATTGGTTTGGATTGAGTCAGGTGGTACATTGGAGCAATGAGTAGAAGACCAAAACAATGTAAGGATTTGGAAGATTCAAGGTTCTTAATATCTTTGGGGGATTGTGAATTAGTGAGAGTAGACAACATAATTGTACCCACATAATGTACGTAATATGAATTGTAACAGAAAAATAATGAGCAAAGAATTAGTAAGGGTTTGATGAATGGATTTAGGTCTAAAGGCTTTCCTTGAGAAGTTCGAGTAAGATGATATGGTTCTAAGGCGAATGGTGTGGAATGTAAGGCCATAAGTAAATGATAGTAAGAATATGTTGGTATGTGTTGTGAATGTCTAGGGGGTACTGCTGGGGCCACATGCTATGGTAATTAAGGTTTTAATTATGTAATAAGGGTAATTAGGTCAATAGATTAATTAGGGTTTTCTTTTAATTATGTTATTGGGCCTTAGGTGCATGTTAGTAAGCCCATTAGTTAGCCCATTTAAATGTATGGGCTACACCCTAATTGGGATTATGAATGAATCAATTAGTGTCTAATCCTCTCCTCTTCTCCCCTGCCTATCTCCCCTGTCCGGTAGCTATGCCGCTCCTTCTCCCCTTTCATGGCCTCCTTGCGCCGCTCTCTTCCCCTACGTTGGCTGCCACGCCATTGTGGACATCTGTCGACAATATTGGTATCAAAGCTCAAAGTTCCATGGGACAATGGGCAGAGAAAATCGCGGTGGTTGCAACTGCGCTCGCGGAGATACATGCGGAGGTTGCAGCTAGGCTCGTGAATCTACAGAGGCTTGTAATGTCCCTAGCAACGCCTCCACCATCGTTTGCATGGAAGAACCGAATGAATCAGTTTGTGCAAAGGGTGTTTCATTGCCAGAGGAACCCGTTCTGGCAAAGTTAGAGAAGGTATGCCCAAAGGATTCTCTTCACGAAGGAGTCTAGTCCACATCGGCAGAGTCTGCCGACTGTCTCTGCTCCTGACCAAGCCAGTCACTCCTGTTGGTGCGGAAAGATTCCCAGGAAGTAGCTAGCCGCCAGGAAATCCGAACTGACCTTCAGCGGCAGGAAGAAGCCCCACCATTACCCTTTCACTGCGCCCATTTGCCTTGGCCTTTTCTGGCGTCAACAGCGACAAAGAGGAGGAAGAAGCTCGGTATGCCATGGAACTGCGCTTTTGTCGCCGATGGCCGCATTGGCTCGCCATGCAGAAATTTCGTTGCTCTTGCCTTCTTCCTCGCCCAGACCAATTTCTCTTCTGTCTGGCATACCAATCCATTCCGATGAAATCTTCCTTTGCAAAATTTTCTCCGAAGATTTCTCGACGGAGCCAATGCAAGCTGCCGACCATTCAAAATTTCTCCAACAATTGTGTCCAAATCTATGCTACAATCATATCTTCAATGGGAGGAATTTTTCGGGCGAATTATAGGTGGAAAATTGGCTCCTTCTCAACCCACATCTCGGCTTGCACTTTGGCAGATTGATATTTGGGGCAAAAAATCTTGGATATGAGATACACGCGACCTTGGCTCTTAGTTGGATCACCCCGTTACTGCGGTGAACTTCCTCTATCTCAGTGTAGACTTTCCATACTGAGACTTCCTACAATATCTCCATCCTTCACAGCTCAAGTGGCCTCCTTGTTGGTTGTCCTCGATTCGCTATCTACTTCTACCGGGACATTCCAGGCCCAATCCTGGATATAATTACGCAGATTGCTGCTAGTTCTCCACCGGGCTTTGTGGATGCCGGCCACAATAAGGAGACACTGGATGTGCCATAGGAGATGATCAACAAGGACTACGGAGCTGACTCATTGCTAGGAGACATGCGTGAGACCCTCAAGATGTTTGATGAATTGCACACCGGGTGCTTAGTCTACGATGGAGTGATTCATGCTACTCTAATAGAGGCTTACTTCAAACAGGGCCATGCAATGGAGGTCTCTCTTGATGTTGAGGATCAGGATCAAGACGAAGGGGCATGGAACCTTGCAATGGCTGGAGGTACTTGCTTAGGATTGGTGGCTCGCACAGTAGGTGATGATATTGTTCCTCTTATCATGCATTTTCTAGAGGAAAACATCACACCACCTAATTGGTCAAATGAAGTTGCGAAGAATTTGGGGGAGATAGGGATCACAATGCCTAATAACATGGTGTTGGGAATGTTGAGAGACATCTGCGGGAATTCTTTTCAGGTGCTGGATTTTTTTAGTGGACTGGGAGAAGATCAGACTACAAGCATAGTTCTACCACCTACAATGCAATGCTGAGAGTTCTTGCAAGGAAGGACTCAATTGATCAACTTTGGGGCTTGGTGCAGGAAATGACGAGTAAAGGCTTTGATATAGATATTAATATTTATGTGTAGGTATTTCGGCAATTCATGAAGAGGAAGATGTTGAAGGAAGTAAGGGAACTTTATGCACGGATGATGGCAAACCTATACAAGTCGTGATTCAGGATTGTGCTACGCTTTTGCGGCATATTGTGCCTTGTGACAAGGCAGATTTTGATGTGGTATTTAGAGTTACCAAGATCTATGAGGCATCTGGTTATTCCCTCACAAAGACTGTTTATGATGGAATCCACCGGGCATTAACATATATGGGAAAATATGAGGAGGCAAAGAAGATTGTGCAGGGAAATGTTCCTCAAGCTTTGATGAACTGTAGGTTGATTCCTCTTGACATGGGAGTACTTAATGTTGGTGCTAAATTCCATGGAAATTTTGACAATAGACTTCAAGTTGTGCTGTAGGAAGTCACTGATTTAGATGGCGATCATGTGGCCATGATTAAGGAGTACAGGGGTAACATTGAAGGGGAGCTCCACAAGATCTTCGATGGGATCTTGAAGCTTTTGGACTCTCACCTCATTCCGTCATCCACCATAGCAGCGTTCAAGGTGTTTTCCCTCAAGATGAAAGGTGATTATCAAAGGTACCCTCCTGAATTCCAAACAGGAGCTGAGAAGAAGGAGGCTGCTGAGAGGACATTGTTGGCCTATAAAACGGGTCAGGATATCGTTGTTGCTGAATTTGCTCCTACTCATCCCATAAGGTTGGGTCTTCCTCTTAACTATTCAGTGTTTTATTATGAAATTCTAAACTTTCCAGATTGTGCTTGCCATCTTGCTAAACATACTTTCAATGAGGCCATCTATAAATTGGAGACATTGGGAGAAGAATCTTACAAGAACAGCACATTGCTCATGCAGCTCCTTAGAGTCAACCTGACTCTCTGGACGTCTGACATTGGTGACGAGATCAAAGAAGCTTCAAGATGTGAATCAGCCCAACTGGAGCAACGGTTACAAGAAAAGCATACGGATTTACAATTAGTGGATGCCCCAGTGTCTAGTGGTGTGAAGAATGCAGTAGAGGGAACACTCTCGATTCCCGAATTTACTTGTGACTCTGCTTCCCAAGTGACTTATGTTCTTCGGGGAAATGGTCGCGCACGGGTAGTTGGAGCAGATGGCAAGAGGGTTTTGGTGACAAGGGTGAGAGGTGGTTGTCTGCACGTTGTGCCAAGGTTCTTCATTGTGTCCACCTATTTGATACTGCTGGAATGGACTATGTTTAGCCACATGGCTAGGAGAACTGGCATGGGGAAGACACTCTTACCCCAGGTCCTTCAGCTTCATTCAAGCTCTATAAAGTCAACATATATGCTAGGAGGCTATCTTCCTAGACTTCAGCCGCATGAACTCAAAAGTACTAAGCCGCAGTGGAGCTATGGTGGGCCCAATGTTTGGAATTTAAGGTCACCTCGAGGACGAGGTGATGCGGAAGCGGGGTGGAATGTTGTGATCGTCTAGGGGGTATTGTCGAGGCCACATGCCACGGTAATTAGGGTTTTAATTATGTAATAAGGGCAATTAGGTTAATAGGTTAATTAGGGTTTTCTTTTAATTATGTTATTGGGCCTTAGGCATCTGTTAGTAAGCCTATTAGTTAGCCTATTTAAATGTAAGGTCTATGCCCTAATTGGGATTATGAATGAATCAATTAGTATCTAATCCTCTCCTCTTCTCCCCTGCCACTCTCCCCTGTCCGGCGGCCATGCCACTACCTCTCCTCTTTCCCGACCTCCCTGTGCCGCTCTCTTCCCCTACGCTAGCTACCACGCCGTTACGGACATCCGTCTACAACAATATGGAGTTCAAGTTTGACAAGTAAGGCTATGCAAAGATCTGTAAGTCTGTAAGTGTAAGGGTGGGGGATGAGCTAAGTAAAGAATGCTAAGAGCTTTAGAATGGGCGCAGTTCTAGCCTTGTTGGATGAAGAATGTAAGACGGAAGTAGTTCCGAGCATAATTATACATGCATAAGTTACTTAATATGAACTTGAATTATAAGTAACCCTAATCCGGTAACGTTGTGAGTTGAAACTAAAGGTTTCAATGGATTAAGTTCCGTGTTTAAGACA
This sequence comes from Saururus chinensis, assembly GCA_035235625.1. Lineage (NCBI taxonomy): Eukaryota > Viridiplantae > Streptophyta > Magnoliopsida > Piperales > Saururaceae > Saururus > Saururus chinensis. The sequence continues at coordinate 24,794,851 of CP141143.1, read as the reverse complement.
TTAGATAAGTAATCGACTGAGCATTCTTTCTGGTCTAGCCATGGTGTTATCCTACGGGATTTAGACTTGGTGTTGTATTTCCGCCCAGACGTTTGATGCTCTATTGAGAGCACTATAAGTTTTTGTCCTTCTTGGGCATTGTATATTTTTCTGCCTACAGATGGCACTATATGTTCTGCCCAAGAGTGGCACTGTAAGATTACTGCCCAAGAGTGGTGTTGTATGATTTCCACCCTTAGTTGGCACTGTATGGCCCCAAAGAGTGGGCATTTGTGCACTCAGGTAAGTAGTATCATGGACCTGCTCTTACTTGTTTGATCTTGTGCCCCATGAGCATAGATGTGCCTTGCCTTCGAAAAAATCCATAGCGTATAGTTGCTCCCCGAAGGTTAAGGTGACACCCCAATGACATTCATTTCCTTTTCCACATTGGAGCTTATTAATTGTAATGAGCTTCAGTTGTCGATAGTATATGTAAGACAGTAAGAGTAAGTAATATGTATCCGATTTTGTGTAAATTGTATGTGTAAGATTCAGAGTAAGTGTAAGTGCGAGCCTCTAAGGAAGATGGTAAGAGTAAGCTTATGAGTAAAAATAAGATTGTACGAGTAAGGTTGTACAAATAAGTTCATACGAATAAGGTCGTATGAGTACATATATGTTGTAAGTGTAAGTATACGATTGTATGAGTAAGTTGGTAAGACTTTGATTTAAAGTGTAAGTGTAAGTTCAGCTAGTATGATGATTTGTGTGTGAGACTTTATTTATGTTTCATATTTTTTTTGCTTCATGTGTGATTGCATGAATACATCTATGTATGAATTTACAAAGTTCATTAATTTATTTCCCTCCTAGGTATTTTCCAATTGAGTATGAAAATACTCATTTGCCCTATTTTTTTAGCCCCTTAGTCCAGAGGCTTTTGCATGTCGATTAATAGCCTTTTAAATTGAACTATTCTATGTGGTGGACCGTTCTTCCTTTACCTTGAGTACAATGGACTCGTAATGAGACTATGTGAATTTTGGTGTGACGATCTCATGTATTGATTAAGGTAAGAGTTAAATGTGTTATTTTCTCGACTTGTGCATATATTTATGATTTGAAACTCAGACTGTTGAAGAACTTGTACTCAGAGACGCCTGAGATATATTTGTTTTTAAAGCCCATGGCCATGGCAGGTTTCATTTTTATGTTTTTGTTTTAGGTCACACTTGAGAATGTTGGTTTGTCTGTAAGATGGATTAAATTATAAAATTTGTTTTCACATGTTTTAAATTTTGTGGTTTCTTTTTATGCATTCCTTTGATTTACGTGTGTATTTTGAAACAAAAGTTTAGAAAATTTTTAAAGTAAACGTATTAAAAACCTTGGGCTTGACAAAAACTAAATAGTTCTATTAATTTAGGAGAGAGGGAATATGCCATTAATCTCCCATGATCAACAGCCAATGAGACCAGCTAATTATTTTCATCTGATAACACAATCTTTTTGGGCATCGAACTCCACTTAGGATTAAGATTCCAGCAATGTGTACAAACCCAACTAAGTTAACTACTGAATAAGAACAAATAACTAAATAAAAATTAATATCTCAAAATTAAATTACAAAGATTATAGTAGTAATTTTTAGGGGGGATAACCACTTATGCAAGGGATTTCTACAAAAAAGATAAAATAATTTTGGTGCTATTTTGACGTTTCTAAGATTAGCTCCTGGGTGAAATGAATGTCCCTTATCCATTGATAAAAGGGGGAGAAATGGTAATATAATTGGAAAAGGATGTTTTTTGTCAATGTGGAAGATAATTTGAACGATGGGTTGGACCGGTACTCTGGCCACCCACATGTGCCCAGACAATTCTGAATCATAATAGACTTTTGGATAAATTGCACTTTACTCTTTAACCTTTGGCAAAATTATATTTACATGTGTTATACCTAAGGTTGGGAATCGGGTTGGGTTGGGTCAAATCGGGTCAGATCGGTCTCTAAATTAGGTTGGGTCATGACCCGATCCTATTTGTTAATTGAGTTAAAAACCCAAACTCTAACCTTACTTTGGTCGGGTCGGGTATGTGGGTAACCCTACTTTTTTGTCAATTAAATTTTTTTCATAACTTAATATTTTATATGTTATCTTTGTATTAGCTAAGAATAAAGAATTTAGATATATTGCAACATTATTACACACAATAACCTTGACCCTAACTGTATTCAGGTCAAGTTGGGTGCAGCGTTAGGCAGGTTAGGTTTGGGTAGGGTAACCGGGTCGAGTTGAATTTTCCCAGCTTAGTTATACACTTTACTGTTAACAAAATTATTAGAAGTTATATTTAAATGACACAAAAAATGATTAAGAGGGATGGGCTTAAGGGCCACCGACAATTTGGGAGTATGATAAATGAACCCCTCTTCCACCTAGTCTCCCTCCATGTTCTGATCGGTCATGATCTCTTAGTCGTTTAGTGAATAAGACTATTTTTGTTATTTTAAAATAATTACTATTGATTTTATTAACAATAAATATATGTATATTTTTTAAAATATTATGAGGTGTCAATGCTGTTTCACCAAAGGCTAGGGACAGATGCAATTTACCCTATATTTTTTGTATTTTTTATAGCGAAATCCCCTACAAAGAGTTACACGGTACAAAAAACGTGACTGAATTGAAATATATTTTTTTAGCAGTGAATAGATAGAGATAAGAAAATAAACCAATATCACGACTTATTAGAGAATATTTCGACCATTATCCCGACTACTTAGTGTAATATTCTCCCTTTCCTATATTAAGTGTCCTGGTTAATTTTTTAAAATTAATTAAAGTAAATTTATTTTAAATAATCAAACAGAATACTTAAATATACTAAGGAGTAGATAATTTAGAGTTAAGAAATAAAGAGAGTTAAGAAGAATATGACACGAACGTACCCATCAGACAGGGAAGCAGGCAAAATGCGTACGGGACGTGGGTCCTACCATGACCGCCGGTCCGCCATAGAAAAAAAGGCAGGACACCCTGATTGGCCCTAAAAATTAGGCCCCACCCCTTGTCCTGCCTGTCAATACAACGTGCAACATGTGAATTGTGACAACTACAATATGACTAATCCAGTTGTGCACTTGCTGTCCACCGCTCAATGTCGATATTGTTGTGCTTATTATTTTTGCCTATAAGAGCATAATTCAGCAAGTGCGATGGATGTCCATCAACAAATCTCTCAGAATATATGCTTCAGGAGGCTGTCGATTTTGGAAAGCGACCCAAACAAACCGAGTAGAAATAAGAATACCTTTTTTTGGCTTAACTTAAACCTTAATTACTAAGAACAAACTAAGGAGGTTTTTTTTTTTGTAACAGAACAAACTAAGGAGTTGCATCATTAGTCATTATCAGCCAGCCAGCATTGTCTAATGCAAAATGACATTCAATCACTTGCTTGATTGCCCTCTCTATATGCATGTAAGATTGAACTTTGGAGAATTAACTTGTGAAAAACACTTTAAATACCAGCACCAGAAGATGAAAAAAAACAAGAAGCAACCATTGCCAATAATAAGATGCCAACACTAACACCAGAGAAGAAGGGGAAGGGGAGGCATAAGGTGTCGGGGTAGCCAATAGCAAAATAGTGGATGCCTAAGGGGACTAAGCAATAAAAAATATTTTTTTTTGGGTACCGTGCATAGAGGGGAGAAGGAGAGGGAGATAACTCCTTGCATAAATAGTGAAGCTTCATGTGTATATAAAAGACTACCGTTTGGATTAGGGGTGCTCACGCTGACGCAAGTAAAAAAAAGCAAAGACCTAAACATCATTGGCAGTGAAGCAAGGTGTTTCTGTGTCCAGAGGCAAAAGATCAATCCATCCCCATAGTCGATACAAATACAAAGGCGACATCAACAATAAATGTGTAATGAGTGTTGGACTGTTGTGTATGACTCTATGGGCGTTTTCCATGGCGGTTAAAAGTACACAAATTCGAATATATAATATATTTAAAAAAATAAAAAATTATTATTGAGAAGTGTGTTATATATACGAAGTTTACAAAAAAGTTAGAAAAAAATATAGTCATGTGGGATCTCATTTATTATAGTTCATCAAGAATTTAGGTACCAAGAAAATACAAATTTAAATTCGAGAATGTAAGATATAATATTTTAAAGTTAAAATCAACATACCATAAAAATAGAGATTATGATTCTAATATATTTAATTTTGTTGGGATTGGGATTGTATGATAACCAAGTTAACTAAAAGCTCAGGCTTACGAAGGAAAAATCTTATTTATATCTTTTATATTTTAACACCCCCCTACATGCAAAACATCTATCAAGCGTGGCATATGGTAGACAATTGGGGCATAAATGTCTCCAACGAGACTTGAACCCAAGACATGCAAGAACCTGAAGCTTTAATACCATGTAAGATATCTAAATTTTCTAATTGCTAAAGTTGTTAGGAAGGATAAATCTTATTTATGTCTTTTATATTCTAACAAGGATGAGTTAAGTAGGGATAAAATAGGGATTACTAGCATAAAATATGTGTCATATAGTCATAATTTGAAAATTTTACAATACACCAATTTACTTTATATGATAATATAATATGAACATAAAGAGGTCTTTATTTACTAAGAAATGCATTGTTAGGAAATATTGATTCAAAAAAATTATTATAATCACCATATAAACCTAATTTTTCAGGGGCACTAATTAGTATTTGCCTAAATCTAGGTTGATGGAAAAGGAAAATAGAAGAACCCTTATCGTTGTTTTGTTAGGGTTTTTCCCCAATAGGACAATTATGAAAGGATTATTTCTATTTACTCTTGACAGAAGTCTATTCATGGAGTAAGTATTCATTTTTTATTACACAAAAGTTCCCTCCTTTGAAATTCGAACTTTCAAGTTCAACCAAGATACTTGGCTAGAATGGAGATGGTGATGTCCACTTGGAGCCATTGGCACAAATGAGGAAACACCGACCACTCGAGTTGAGGGATTGCTAGGCTACTGACTTGTTGGGTAGTAGATCTGGCCATGGCTAGTTGCCACGGTTGCAGCTAGCCAACCAATAGCTAAATTTGCTAGATGCCATGGCTATAGCCCACCAATTACTGGCTGCCATGGCTAGAGTCAGACAATGACGACTATAGTAATGGCAGCCAAAGCCTACCTATGACTATCATGGCAGTGACATATAGTAGTTGCCATTTGACCGCAACTAGTGGTATGCAGTGGTGGTGGGAGGCATTAGCAAGATTAGCGAAGTAGTGGCCACAATATATATTTGGGTCCTATTGTTAGTATATGCAACTGGTGCATATTGTTTGCGGGATGTAGAGGGGCACTTCAACTGCTCCCCTATTGCCCATGGGATTCTTATCCCGTGGCTAATAGACCTTGGGCATCTCTCAACTCTCTCTTATATTTTTTTACTAATGACAATACAATATAATTATACTATGCAATTTATACCTGATGAGTATCCTCCAATAAATTTAGGAAGGGGTGTTGGAGATCGTGGTGACTATGATTGTGAGTAGATTTGACAACTACAACCTTCCCGTTGTATTTTTAGTGGATAGCAATGTTGGTAGTGCCAGTGAAGTAGAGGTGGTCATGCACCGGGGGGGTGTATTATTTAGTTTACAATAAAATTATATTGTACTTATTAGTGTAAATATTTATACTCTTATAGTTTTTTTTTTTTAGGGGGGGGGGGGGGGGATAGTTTACAATAAAATTATATTATACTAATTAGAGTAAATTTATTTTCTATAGTTTTGTGGTGCGGGTGTCATAATGAAGGTGGTGATGATGGCGATGTTGGATGGCAAGAGTTGGTAACATGGTAACAAGAAGGACCAAAAGTGGGAAAAGGCAAAGGGGGAGGTGATGTAGCTTATTGAGTTGCGAGACAGCACTATGATGTCTGATGTGTTTACCTACGAATGTGTAATGAGTGTTGGACTCTTTTGTTGTGTTCATCTGGTCCTCCTTAGTTCCACTTACTCTCCTTTTAGGTCTGCAACATTTATTTCAACATGACCTACTCACTAAAATGGACTGCTGCATTCTTATGTGTTTTTCTGCTTCTCAATCATGCGAGTGATCAAGCCGTTGAGGTGGTTTGTAGTTTAGTCATTGATGGATAGCTGAATTTTTCACACAGCTGGCCAGTCTTGGGGCGTTTGTTCTGAGCTCTTTTATATCTTCCATTGGGTCAAAATCCAATGGTGCACTTTACGTAGGAGGCAAGTGAATTTGAATCAAATTCACTGTAAACATCAATCACTATAGTGAGTACTTTTATACAATGTTCACTAAACAGTTTTTTTGTGGCAATGATTCATCATTATTTACAATGTAAGGTATCAATTGAGCTAGGATTTGAATTTAGGAATGGGTCGGAAGTACAATACGCGTGCCTTCTTAATAGTTTTATAAAAAAAGAATAGTGGAATCTATACTTACCACTCTCTCCTTTCTATAATAATAGTTACATTTAGAAATATAATAATATTTATTGAATGGTAAAATTTATATTTAAAAGAAAAAAAATAAACTTATAATACTTTTTTTTAATTATATAACTACTTAAATTGAACAAAATAAAATTATTAATATGGAATAAACTTTTTGCTAAATGGGCACTATTGATATGGGACTGAGGGAGTATAAAAAAACCTCTGGGGAATATTCAGATCTTTGGTTTGGCACATGTGTTCGAGTTGTGCATGGTGTGCTAGATTGGGGGTAGATGTGTATATTAGTATTTGGTAGTCACTGTATTTAGTTATTAATGGTAATGCAATGTGTGTTTTTGTCCATGTGGTATAAAATTGGCAGGTTCCACATGTGATAGAAATCATATTCTCACTGGTTTATTCTGTATATGAATGAACATTGCATTTTCCACTGGGATGCGTATACATGATTTGAAGTTGCATAGTTCTAATTCGTACCAAACAGAAATTTGTGTGACATTATTAAGCCAAATATTTTTTTAGATGAACACTTCTTGTAAACCCGTGTTTTATTATAACCGGCCTCGTTTTTTTTTATTTATTTCCTGCTTGAACCCGGTCCAGGAACTTAGGACTTGGGATTTAATTTTTTTGTAGCGTCGGGGGAGAGAAAAACTCTCTTCTCCCCCTGTCCCAGTCCTAGTCGCTCCCTCACCTCTCCCAGCGTTCTCTCCCTGCGTGTCCTCTCCCAACAAGTTCTTCCCTCCCTGCATCTCTCTCAGCAGGTTTCGCTCTTCCTCTCTCAACGCTCTCTCTCTCACAGCCCACCTCTCCCTTCCCCTTCTTCCATAGAACTCGCCCTAACTTTTCCCTTCCTCTTCTCCGGCGGGCAGCACCACTCAAGGAGGATTCCGGCGGCCAGCGACGGTCGTGAGGGTGATTTTGGACAACAAGAGGGCTAGGCTGCAAGGGGAAAGCAAGAAAGGTAAGCCTTTGGGTGGAATTTTGTATCTTCCTCCCTGTTTTGGGTTAATTCACTCATACTCCAATTTTGGAATCACTATTTACAGCAGAATTTGGAGAAGTAAAAATGCCCAAAATCATGTCTTTCCTTCCTCAATTTTATGCATTTATAGTTTATTATTCTCAGCCTTTAATTAGAGCTTTGATTTGGATTGTTATGTTAGGTTTTAGAGGAGAAGATTAACTTTTGGGCGTAAGCTTTGGAGTAGGCTTAGGTGAGAACCCTCACCTATAACATGGCTTGTCTTTCAGCATGAATCGTTGATTTATTTTGGTTATATATGCATGTGTGAGACAAATTCTTCATGTTAGGTTTGTTGTGAAATATTTAGTATATAGGTGATGTATGTTTGTAATATTTATGATATGTTCTGTAGTAAATACAAGCATGATTAATGTTAGAGATACAAGCTGAGTGGATTATGAGGTATTGTCTAACGTATGGAATATGTTGTCTAATGTTTGAGATATAAAAAGGGTTGTGAATGTATGCACGGTTCTATTGTTGGTTAGATGTTTTGATTCATCTATATGAATTGTGCTATATTGGAATTATAATATGAAGTAGAGATGTATTTTGTGCAATGACAGTCATATGTGTAGGTTGTGATTTAATTATAGGATGTTATAGGTTATACTCAAGGGAGACGCGAAATGTTGACTGTTTGATATAGATATGTATATGTATAATTGCTACTCTTTGTAGGTTGTGATGAATTGGGTCAATTACCAACTATGGGTAAATAGTGCATATATATGTTATGACAGGTTGATGAGTTAAATAGATGATATGGATGAATCATGAAAGTTGGCGTTTTGATTTGAATTGTATAGAATCCATTTTCTCTTCTTATGGGCATGTGAGAGTGTTGTATTGCATAAATGGTAGAATAGGAATTAAGAACCAACCTGAGAGAGAGGTTGAACAAGGGGAGTTAAGGTCAGGGTGAGGGCCTTAACTTCAGAAACAAGATAATAAATTTTACCCAGGTGCCACGTAGGGATGAGGGTGGACCCCAGCCTTTGGCAGTTCCCTCCCGGTTTTCACGGGTCATTACGAGTGCACGCGTATGACCACTCACGGCATTTTTGCACCGACGCAACCCACGGATCACAGCTAAATTCTCTAGGTGATATGGGGAATAGGTTGTGTATGTATATTATATTTTACGAGGCATATGGTGATTATGCAAACTTATGTTACAAAGAATGATTATGTGAATGTTGAATTAAAATGATCATGCATATATGATGGTTATGTGTAGATATACTATGTTGAGTTTGAATGTGAATCTTTGTCATTGTATGATTGGTGAATGCTAAATTACAAGATATGTTTTATTTGAGGTATTATCACAGAGCTTTGGCTCACGGGTGGAATGTCCGTTGCACCGGGCGTATTTTTGCGCGCATGTTTGTTTGTAGATTTGGATGCATAGGAACGTCAAGGAATAGTAGAGTTCCGTTCATGGGGTTGAGCGTAGAATTTAGAAGTAGTTTGATTTTAATGCTTTTGAGTAGGTCAAGTATTTGCTTTGTAATTGCAGATGAACACCCTTGGGTGGAACTCTTTTGATTTGCTTCAATAAAAGTTATTCATGTTTCATATTTAAATTCTTTATCCCTTGTAGTATATATTATTGTATTGTCACAACTTGAGCTCAGGTGCACTCCGATGATGTTGGCCGTCTATGGACCCTTTTCAAGGCTCAGGTCGTGACACTTCTAGCCTCAGGCATACCACTACAGGTGCAATTGCTTCCTTGTTCATTGTTGCAGCCACAGTAGCTATTTGTGTTCCAACGGTGATGGTGGGATCTATGTTGCTGCCCTCGCCTCCCGGTTTAGTACAATTATTCTAATGTGGAACTATAGAGGGGTTGTCTCTGAAAAATTATTCTATGGGCCACATGGTGGATATGTTTTTTTAATATTTGACACTTAATTAATTTATACATGTTTGAAAGTGAGTAAATTGAAACATGAGTTTTAATTTATGAGTTTAAACATCATTGGACATATGCACCATGTGGTAGAGTGGTTTCACTACATACCTTCTCGTTGTCTCCCCTCTAATTGAGCTAATTTCTTTAAGCTGATCCATAAATACAGGACAAATCACATACTACTTTCTGAAGCCATGGACTCGGGTGTTTGTTTTCTGACAAGGTTTCTAGAAAGGTACGTATGTACAGCTCTTGGTATTTTTCTTCTCAAGGTCGAAATGAAAGTTATTGGGTTTTTTTTGCTTTCTTGAATAAGTTTGGAAGTGCATGCTTCAAGCGTATAACTGGTGTGTGCTTTTATGCATTCCTCTGATAAGCGTGGGGGTTCTTCTTCGTCACTTGCTATGATGATTCAATTCCATTTTTTGTCCGTCATTTGCTTTGGTTGAGCTACCATCTTGTGAACCTCGTTGTACTGGGCCTAATAAGAAGAGACGATTGATCATGGGTCGGTAATGATGGATTGGCTCCATTTGTATCAAGATGCTGATATTCTTCATTTACCAATTGTGTGCTTTGTTCATGCACCTATTTTTCATTAATGTGACACCTCAGGATTAGTGTTTATTTCGCTCAACCCGCTTTATGGCCATTTGGGTTGATTTTGCTGAGTTTTATCAACCGATTTCTCAAGCATGGCAAGCTGATGAAATGGGTTCCCAAATCCCCGTTATTTTCTTTATGTTCTAAATTGCAACAGGTCATGGCATTAGCAGTGGCCCCTTTTCACCTCATTTTATTTTCTCCATTCTTCATTTTAAAGGAGAAAGTGAAATGAACGGAGAAAGTGAAATAACGTGACAAAGGGGGTCAAATGATAAATTATGTGAAATGTAATGTAATGAAAATGAAATGGTGATGAAATTATGCATATACATAGTTGTTAGCTCTTTAACTTGCTAGATGGAAAAGGGGGCGGCTACCCCCTTGCTTGGCAATGAACAATTAAGTTTATTAGGCGACAGACAGCCTAGGCAAGCCCTTAGGCATAGATGGATGATGGGACAATGCGCGAGGTGTTTTGGACGAGTTACTCACTTTGCAGAGCAGGCTGAGTAGGAGTCCTTATGCAGGCGAGACTCTAGTAGCGAAGTTGGGCGCTACTTAGACTTAGAGGAGGACTCTTAAGGTGGACATGATTCACTTATAAAGGACTGCTGCGTTCCTTGCGCGAGTTGGAGTCAAGGTATCGGATTCCTAGGAGGGATAGGACTTACACAGGCTAGCTGGCTACACTCTTAGGACGAGAAGGAGTCGGGGTAGCTGGTTTCCTTAGATGGACGGACTATTGAAGGCAGCAAGGCGCTCGACTTCTAGCGGAAGACAGACTCCTTTGCAAGTTTCCTGATTTATGCCAGGGGTGGACTGGTTATGGGCTTAGAGTTGGTCAGGGTGAAGACTCTTGTATTGGGCGTGTTTTGTACTCCTAGTAGCACTAGGATGGCCAGCTTCATGTTGGGTCTATTTAAGGGGGAGAGCAGGGCGGCCATGGCTGATTAGCAACTGTTATGTTCATCCACAGTGAGCCAGGGAGCAGAGAGGAAAGTTTTCAGCCTCGTGGATCAACCTTGCCCTCTCCCTGCCTTGTATATTTCGACGGACTGATTTATGTAGCTGGGGCAAAGACCCTTTATAACACCCTGCTTTTCGATTACATCTAACCAAGGGGGTTAGAGGTAATTAATGATTTTTTTAATAAATTGTAGATGGTTTCCACCTTTGAAACCTCCATATTTGAGTAGAGCTCAAGGAAACGAGTGTAACGAATCAAAGAATGGGTGAAATGGAGGTCGGGACCGGATGTTACGACATTCAAGAATCATAGAAAATAGGCGGGACCTACTTAGAAAGAGTACAAGTTATTGCTTTAAGTAGGTTGGTATTGAAGGGCTCGTCAATACAAGTCCAACGGGACCTAGAACGCTTGAATCCGATTCCGGGGTAGGGAAATACATGCGTTTGAAGATTTGAGTTTATAAAAAAAAAATTGAACCAATGAGCAGCGTGCGCGCCCGCGTTACCGCGGGTGCCGCAGAATAAAGGCACCACAATTCCACATGTGGGCATGACCCGCGTAATGCATGGGCACGAGCTGCACATTACCGCGGCATTGCCATTTTTGGCGGCACGGCGCCGTGGTTTCGGCGGCTCGGGGGCCTATTTGTACCCCTTTTTTTTCCATTTTCAATCAGAACTTCTCCTACTCCATTTCTAACCAATATGAGTCCGATTAAGGCCATCCAAGACCTGTTTCCTACTAAATCGAGTGTGCCCTACACGATGGAGGGGTCCTTTCTTTGAGTTGGAGTTCGTATAAGGAGAAAATGCCCCAAGACAAGGAGAAGTTCTGCCCATTATCTTCTAGCACCGACCAACTTTGTTTTCTCTGTTTCGGCCATCCTAACTCCGATTTAGTCAACTCAAGAGGCGTTCTTGACTAAATCAAGTATGTTCTATGCGATGGAGGGTTCCATTTTCTGAGCTGGCCATCTTATGAGGAGGAAATTCCCCGAGACTATGGGAGGCCCTGCCTATCATCCTCAAACACTGGAGCAAGAAAAAGAGACCCGGAGTAAGACGGGGTTTTGTCTGTAGTTACCGAGCCTCAACAAGAGAAACAATCTGGAGTAGGGGAGGTTCTGTCCACCACTCACGGACGCAGAAAACAAGAAGAATCTCTGGTAAGAAGAACGTTCGTATATAGTCTTTCAGTGTAAGACGAGGGACATATAAAGGCTAGAATAAGCTCTGTCTACTACTTTCGGATCTGAAGGGGAGGATGCCCAAGAGGAGCAAGTAACTCCAAATACCGATACCTTACGAGACATGATAGGAGTAAGCAGTTCTGATCTCTCATTTTAATTATAGAACGGCATGTGCTAGTTATGATGTCTGCTATGCTACGATTCATATGCTTGCATGCTTATATGTCATGATGTGTGCTTATATGTCATGATGTGTGCTTATATGTCATGATGTGTGCTTTATATGCCATGATGTACACTTATATGCTACGTTGTGTGTGATCTCGCTCTAGGGTAGAGCGAGACGTGTAATATGTATTTTTGGTCTCAGCTCAGTGATAGAGTAAGACGTATATATGTGGTTATGATCCCGCTCAGTGGTACAGTAAGATGTATGATTTCATTGATTTATTAATTTCCTCTTTACTCCGATAGATTACGAGTTTCAGTATGATTTCAACTCAATTTCAATATATACGTATTTTAACGTATATGATTTTGTGATGTGTGATGTATGTAGTAGCCAGTAGGCAGAACTACGTTCGGATCCGATCGTGTTGGAATAATATCCAATACGTACGTAGGCAACCAACAGCAATTCAACGTTGGCCAAATCCAAATTAATTATAAATATATGTTTTATTCTGTTTTACACATGACGAACTATGAAGCTTCGTTGTGTATATACGTTTGTTACAACCTAAGTCTACGTATAAGGAAGCTTTGAAGCTCCGTAGTGCGTAGATGAACGTTGTACCTCTCGCACACAGACAATGATTCCTGGTTCAATGAAAGAAAATTTTTCTATTAGTTATTTTGTGGGCCCGGCTAGGGTCGGGTTATTACACCCTTACACCAAGATGTTGTTTGGTTGTTTTGCATGTGTTTCCCTTGTGTATACGAGTGGGAAGGGAAGAGATTGGTTGCTGGTTGTGCGGCACAACCAGGCCATCATGAGTGCGGACGCTAGGCAAAGCTTCGTGCCCATGACAATAGCCATGATGCCCCTTCCACAAGGGGCATCAATATATGGAGAGAGATGATACAATGAGCTATTATATACATAAGCTAGGTGAGTCACACGAATCCTAATTACTCAATTCTCATACAAGGGTTAATTGAAACATCCTAATTCCTTATTTTTAGCCTTTAGATAGAAATCAGGCGATCAGGATTTGTGTGGCTCATATATTTAACTATGATGATTCACTATAGCATCTCTCTCCTGACATTGATGCCCCTTGTGCATGGCCCAGTGTATATATATATAAAATTTCATCATTATTTCATTTTCATTAAATTTTATTACACTTCATTTGGCCCCACTTTATCACATCATTTCATTTTCTTTAAATTTTAAAGGAAAAAATGAAATGATGTGACAAAGGGAGGCCACATGGGATAGTGGAGCAAATTATTTGTACCACATGTTGAGGCGTACACACATGTCGGTTTGTTGTACATTTATGTGCATACATTGCAGGGACTGCATGCAACATTGCACACCTTGTATGCATGCATTGCGAGGAAGGCCCACAACGTTGTGTAATATGTGTGTGCAATGTTGTGTAAAATGTACACAATGGTGCGCACACATGGTTGGCCTTATTGGGACACTTTGTTGGCTAACTTGTTGTTTGGAGTATTAACATATCCCCCCCCACCTAAAGTAGCATTAGAGAGTCTTGTGGAGCATTTTGAGACCGTTTGACAAACTTTAGAAAGATCATGCCCGTACAGCCACTTTGGCTACCACTATAAGAACATATGAGTCATACGTCTATTTTATTGACTTATTTCTATGTTAAAATTATGTCAAGAAACCATATGTATGTATTGAGTCTTAAAAGTCAAATTTGGAATTGACAAACTTGAAAAATATGAGCAGATATATTCTTATTGATCATGGTAGAAGACTGAAGAATGTAGAAGAGTTTTAAAGCTTATTCAGATTACATTTACAAATAAAAATCACTTAGAGAGGTTTCATAAGTAATTTCAGAGGGTATTAGGGCAAAAAGGTAAATTTATAGGCAAATGATCTATCATGGCAATTGAGAAAGAAGTGATTGATCGATTGCCTGTTAATTCAGCCTTGTGCAAAATGAAGCCGAGAGTTATCGATCAATTGCTCTTATGATTTGGTCGATCGTTTGGAGTATTGTGCATATAACAAATAGCGACTAATAGATTGTTGTTTAAAATGATCGATCATTTTAAGGACTGGTTACTCTAATTAAGACATTTTGATTTTAATTTTATTTTTTATTTAAGTGTAAGTCTTAAACTGACTTATTGAGCCATATAAAGGTTATGAAATCACAAAATTTGATAAAGGAAAGCCTAAAGGAGAAAAGAGAAAAAAGGTTTTACCTTTGCTTATTATTTTCCAATGGAAAATTTACATAAAGCTTTGAGTTGAAGATCCATAATGAATTTAAGAAGACAATTCACAACTAAAGGAGATTATACACAGAGGTTTTGAAGAAGTATTGCAACATATCCTCAATGAGAGATTGTAGATTTCAACAAGACCAAAGTCAATATGACAAGAAGTGCGTTGAAGACTACAAGGAGACAGAGACAAGGTAAGGAGGAGAAAGTTTTTAGTGCTTGCAAGAGAAGATTTGAAGGCCAACAACAACAATCTAAATAAGAAAAGCTTGTGTTAGGATCTAAACAAGGTTTGTGGTTTGTCTATGTCAATGTAAGTTTTTGGTTTCCAATGCATTGATTTGGTTCTTTTAGAATTGTCATGGTTTTTTACCCATGCTAAGAATTTTTTACATAAATTGATGTGTTTATGTGTAGATGGAATGATGGTGATTCAATGATGATTGATTGATTGATTCATTGTGAGTGAGATTTGAGAGAGTATAAGTTTAATTCTTCTTAATAAAAAATTTTGGGCAAAGAGGTTGAAACTCTTAATTCTTACTTATCAAAGTACTAGTTTTAAGAGTAATCTAGTGATCCACTAGGTCGATTAGATGAATATTAAACTCTCAGCCACTCCAGCAATATGTAAGAAATATCTTATGCTATAAAGGGGGGACTTGGTGAGATTAATGTATGAGTTGTTGGTATGATGTATAGCTTGGCAACCAGCTGTCATGGAATGCAACAAAGGTTTGGTTGGGTTACTAGCCATCATTCCAGAAGCCCCGTCTGGTGGGAGATGAGGCTCTTCAACCCAAGGGTCGATTGTCCAGCTTTATGGTCTTGTTTTTAAGAATAACCTTTGTGTGCACTTGGGTAAGATGGAGTATTCTGATATCCGAGTTTCCTAAGTTGAATATGTGCATCGCAAGGCCACTTCCACCTCTCGCTGGCTCGCTTGGGGAACATCTTGGTACATTTGCATGTTCGCCATGGGACATGTTTGTTACTTGGGTTTGTGAGCTAGATGCTCGGTCGAATGACACGAGGCCAGGACCTTGATGAGTAAGGATGACTCGCTTGGCTATTTGGCCTAGTGAGTGCGTCGGGTGCCTCTGTGACAAGTGGTATCAGTGTCAAGGTTCTGCCTTGATGGGCATCCAAGATGAATATTTGGACAAATAGTTGGAAAGTGTTGAATGTGATGTTCTTCAACCTTGGCGGTGCTAGGCGGACAAACAAGCATACAAAATACAAGATGATGGAAATATGGGCTAAAACAAATGTGAATAGATAATGGCTGATCGGGTTCCCTTCTTACTTTTGGACTAAGCAAGTTGAATTGCCATCATGGGCGTAGTTTTTATAAGGACTACAAGGCTGTAGTGTTCTTGTTCATTGTCTGTTGATGTAGCAATACTATTAAAACAATATAGAGTCATGTTGGGACTTAAAATGGTGCAAATGGGGGCAAATTCTTGCTAATGGTACAATATGGGACATATCAATGGCAGGAAGTCTTGTCAATCTTGAGACTTCTCTACCCGACGATGTTGTGGGTGGAATAGTATATCAAAACCGAGTTGATGGGTATGCAACCAGTTATTTTTACAAGTGAAATGTGAGATTCCTTGATGCGTGGATGGGCAAAACTTGGACATTAAGTTGGGCGTCCATGTTGGGAGTGGTCGCCCAATTCGTTTGAGGATGGATTTTACAACCAAGGGAAATCTGTTTCTTCTTGCTAACGAGTTATGTGACTCATTGGCAAGTGATGTCAAGCTGATATAGGCGTAGAGTGAAAAGGCATGTTGGAAACAATGGGCTATGGGAATGGAACTTCCTGAGCCGACAAACAGATGATTGTTAGACACGAGCATTGTGGAACCTATCAAGTCCAAGTAATGAAAAGAAAGATAGTGATGGATAAAACAATACATTTGGCATGCAAGTGTGCATTCAAAGTGTGAACAAGAAAAGAAAATGAAAGAAAAAAGAAATGGAAAAGTTGGCACATGATGGTGATAGAAAGTGTTGCCTTTGGCTGGGAGTTGTTGCAACAAGGGGCAACACGATTTTTCAAGGTGAACAGGAAGAGGGCATTCCCACCCATGGGTTGCTAAACATGGCCTTATATGTCATACTTGGTTGGCAGGGCAGCACCCATTGTACTTTGCTAGTTCTAGGTAGTGATTTGACTAGCTGAGTGAAGTGACCCTCTTTGTCGGTGAGCAACATACACAAACTAAGTGTTGCATCAAGAGTGTAGTAGTTTGGTGACCACATCGGTTACTCGAAGCTTGAGTAAAATTGTTGCTCTTAGAGTGGTCTAGTCCAAGGCTAGCACAAAGAGTATTATGGGGTAGCGAAGCATAATGTTTGTGATATATACTGAGGCAAACACAAGTGTGGGTGCATTGTATACTTAGTGTATATGCATTGTAGGGATTACCTGCAACATTGCACACCTTGTATACATGCGTTGTGGGGAAGACTCTTAGCATTGTGCAACATATGTGTACAACATTGCGCAAAATGCATGCAACCATGCACACATATGGTTGGCCATGTTGGGACATTTTTTGCCTAGCTTATTATTTGGAGTAGTAACATGTTCCCTCCCCCTAAGATAGCATTGGAGATTCTTATGGAGCATTTCGGGGCCTTTTGACAAACTTTGGAAGGACCATGCTCGTATATCC
This sequence comes from Saururus chinensis, assembly GCA_035235625.1. Classification (NCBI taxonomy): domain Eukaryota; kingdom Viridiplantae; phylum Streptophyta; class Magnoliopsida; order Piperales; family Saururaceae; genus Saururus; species Saururus chinensis. The sequence goes on along the minus strand of CP141143.1, from coordinate 24,777,512 downwards.
ACTTTGGCTACCATTCTAGCAATATTTAAGAAACCTCTTATGCTATATAGGGAGGACATGGCGAGCTAAAATGTATGAGTCATTGGTATGACACGAGATCATGACCTTAATGAGTAAGGCTAACTCAGTTATTTGGCCTAGTGAGTACCACATAGGTCTTCCTCACAACAAATGCACACTAAGTATATAACATAACCACCAACACGTATGTGTTAGCACCTCAACACATGTCACGAATAGTATGTTCCGCTACCCCTTGGCATACTGCTTCTAATGCCATAACCTATTACAATTTAGAACATAAAGAAAATGATGGGGATTTGGGAAACCAGTTGTATTAGCTTGTCACACTTAAGAAATTGGTTGAGAAAACTAGGTAAAATCAACCCAAATGAGCCATAAAGTGGGCTGAGCAAAATAAACACTCATCCTTAGTTGTCTTAAGAACACGCTCAAATATATTTGTATTCGGCACAACTTGGTTCAAAGCTTGAAAAAAGCTTAAACTCACATTATGCATAATTATTTTTTCAAATATATACATGCATACATTACGCACTATATTAGATTTCATGTCTCCCTAAGTTTCAACTCCTTCCATCAAATATATTATTTTCATTTTTTTGTTTACAAGTACCTTAGCCTTTTTGTTAGAGGAAATAAATAATGTCTCACAAAAACTCAAACTATTTTTTATAAAAATTTACTCCTTTTATCATGTATTAATAATCTAAATTAGAAAATAAAAAGTAATTAAAATTATTTTATTTAGTTTTCTAAGTCCCATAGTTGATTTGGTCTAATGTCGGTCTGGAAAGTAGGATAATATTTAATGATTGAATGAAATGGCTTTTTAGCTTAACGGGAAAGCACTTGGGAATCATATTCTTGAGAAGATGGTGGTTCAAGTCCACCAAGAGCCTTAAACAATTATATTGGGTTCATAATCTTTAAGAAGTATATGATTCATTTTAAGAGTCGCTGCAAATGTACCTTTCTTTTAAATCTTTCAAGCTTTTATTACTTGACATTCCAAATACAGTCTGGAATTATATGCATATCAGTATTAGCTTTTAGTAAATGACCTTCCAAGAGATAGTCATTTTATTTCATTTCAAATAACTAGGATCTTGGTGGATTTGAACCAGTATCATCTTAAGAATAGAAGTTCAACTATTTCATTGCTCTTCCAAGTGGAGCTAAAGATCCACCAAATTATGTACCAGTTCATTCATGAAGATCACAATGCTAATGCTACTTAAACAACAACACACACTCCATTGTCAAGAAGGAAAGTTTCCCTAATTACTACAACTTATTTTTTACCATACTAATCCCCAATCTATGGTTGGTTATATAGGTGAATTTAGTATGCTAACCTAAAACAAGACAATCACTCAAAAACACTTAAAGAAGCCTGAGAAACATAAACCTATAATGATTTGCTAGAGCTAAATCAAGGCAAACATATGCTCTTTCCTCATACCCAAAAGTTAAATGGATGGATCAGTTCTTAATGCCTCAAATAATATCAGATACAAAATATATTTTCCTGTTAGAAATAATGTATTCCATTAACTAAAATCTTCCCACATCTCATACACCAATGGGCCCCTTAAATTGGTATTTACCCTCAATATCTGTCACACACTATAGGACTACAAGTGTTATTTGCTCCTGGTCGGAACACAATGAATCATTATTTCATGTGTTCGCCGCTCCCCTCTGCCGGGAGAGGGGAGAGGGCGGCCAGAGAGTGGTGACTGGTGAGGAGGGCATGGAATCAAGCAAGTCATGAGAGAGGGAGAGGTCAATGGCGAGAAGAGATAGTAGTAGGAGAGGTTGGGATGCCAGGGCAAGAGGGTGGCCGGTCAGAGAGAGGAGTGGTCAGAGAAAGAGAAATGCCATCTAGTACGGTCAGGTGAGGGAAAATGGAAGGTAGTTTAGGTATTTTGTGAAATTGTTTCTAGAAGTCATTGAGTAATTTTATTGTGTATGTTTATGAACTGTTGGATGAAAATAGAGGTCACAAATTGCATTTCGCACTAAATCGATAAGTGTCTTTGCACTATCATTACCCTTATATACTTCCTACTATCCATATTCCATTTGTTTTTCGAAATAAACTTATTTTAGTTTATTTTAAAAAAAAAATAATTGTAAATGATGATCCACCGGTGGATGATGAGCCACGTGATTAAGATCTCGCAACCAATATGCGGGTGCATATAAATGCGACTCTTTTGAAAAACCATAGATAAAGGGTATCTATAGGTCTATCATGTATATCACCAAATATTTACATATACATACCAAAAAACAAAAAATCCTTGGTGCCTAGTTGGTTAGTACTTAGTACCCTTATATGGGCCATGGGCCATGGGCCTAGGTTTTAATCCTTCCCGTTGGCACTTTTGTTTTTTCCTGGACAATACTATACATACCAAAAAACAAAAAATCCTTGGTGCCTAGTTGGTTAGTACTTAGTACCCTTATATGGGCCATAGGCCATGGGCCTAGGTTTTAATCCTTCCCATATAGCTTTCTCTATATGGGCTTCTGAAATATGCCATAACCCCCAACAATAGGTTGGAAGAAATGAACTTGAACTGGCTCCAAATTAAGAGCTCAATCAGATGACCCAGCCAGAACTCGAGTTGGTTCATTCATTACCAATTTTACGTAAAACTAGTAGGAATGCAAACAACTCATTGTTTCTTTTTGCCACCTTATTACTGTCATTTCCTTTTTTCCCCAGCTAAAGTCCTATATATTTCCAAGCAAAAAGTAAAAAGTTGATTAGAGAAATGCACGAAAAGTAGTGGGTTTTCTGCGATGTGTTTATTGGGTAACTTATTGGGAGCAAAGAATTTTTGGTCCTCCTATGTTTGTCCTTAGGTAGGAACCGTTGATTATTAAGATCAACAGTGTGCTTGCTAGCACACATGAGTAAATATGTGCTAGCACAACTCTTACACTAATGTGCACTAATGCATGAGCAATTCATCTTATTAATCAACAATAATGGACAACCCCTATTCATGGAGGATATATATATCTTGATGGACATTTGAGAGGATGACCATAACTTTTTCAACCAGGAGAGGGGAAAGGGTGTTTTGTATTTGAGGATTTTTGGCAAACGGAAAAGAGTAACGTGGGATAAAAACAGGAATGTAAAACATAAAAAACATGATAGATGGTAATAGAGCCCAGAGTTTGAACAATTAGCATGATTGAGTTGTGGGGACGTAATTATTTTAAATGGGGAATAACGTAAGGAAAATGATAATGCTACTCAGAATACAGAGAATTTGTTCACTAAACACATACCGAGGCCCACTTTTATTACCCAATAAAAACCCGCTACCTTATGAGTGTATGAGTTTGGTGTACAATTATCAATACTCATAATGTAATACCTGAGAATATTCTTAAATTTCAATACAATAAGAAAAAATCGAAATTCTTGCATATACTTCTTAAATTAAAATCTTAACTGCGATGATTTTGGGAGGAAAGATAGATAAAAAGGGACTGACGAGGAGGCTCTAGTAGTAGTACTATGGCATCAACATCAAATGATTTGAGGAGGGGGATTTCATATTTAAAGTTTAATTAAAAGTTGCATGTAAAATTTCAAATTTTATTAGAATTTAATCCAAATGCCAACATTAGTATCAAGGTGCAGGGTTCTACACAATGTATACAATTACACTCTTCTCTAAAATTTCATATTAATCGTAGGGCGTCGAGGAACTTTGCAGTAACATATTTACTGTTGAAAAACATGTCATTGTATTCTTCATAGCTCATAGTTCTGTAGGAGGCCGGATTTTCTTTATCATTAACTAACGCACTTGAGGGTCTGATGATGGCATTCCTATAAGGGTAGCAAAAGGTGACAATGGACCGCCTCTCCTTCAGCTTGTTCACAACTGCCCTGTGTTCTGCAGATACGATTTTCCCATTGCTTATCATCTGCATAATCCACAAACCACCTTAGTCATGCTAAGCAATTAATCCATAAAAGTTGGTATGTTACAATAGTACAAGAATTAAATGTATTATCCTTAGATTAGATAGCCATATTAATTAATCAATCATCATATCAAATTATGCACACTGGATGACTGAAGGGAAGGAATTATGTGTTTGGCCTTGTGTATACATTAAGTACCTCTACAATGTTGCCAAAGTTGACAGTGATTGCCCCTGGGATTGGCTTCACGGTCACCCAATATCCATTCTTGCGGACTTGCAAGCCCGGGGTGTCATCACAATCAAGCAAGAAGGTGACACCACTGTTGTCGTTGTGAGGAATCATTCCAATGGCTTTCTCTGGCTGTGGGCAAGGTGGGTAGAAATTCATCCTTACATTGAATTCTCCCTCCTCAAAATAGCTGGAAATTTCATTGACCTCAATCTCTAATCCCATGGCCATGAACCCCAGAAGTTCGATTGCCAGCTTATTCATCTCCTCGGTGTAGCTCAGTAAACTCTCCCTTTATATCAGCAATCCCACAAAGGTAAGGAAATTTAGCTTTCCTTTCTTCATTTAATAAGATATTTTTAGTGAACAATATGAACAACTGAAGTTCACCAATACCTGAATCCTTGAGGGGATTGTGGCCAGATGCTAATCCTTCTATTTTCTTCAGGAAGAACCTTGAGGAAGATCATGTCATTCCAGTCCAGCTTCTGCTCCTCTGAAACCACAAAGGCCTGGCCGTAGCCCTCTAGACTACCTTCTTTCTGTGCATATTGCCTCTTTTCTTGCAAGGGGAGATCGAAGAAACCACGGCTGGCATTCTTCACATTTTCCACTATCTCATAAGGCACTCCATGATTAATTAACTGCATATTCATTGATCCAAGCACAAAATAAGTCAATTAATATGTTCATGAATTGCCATTTAAAAACGCATGGGAGTAAACAGCCACTCAGGTAAGAGGCAAAACCTAAAACTGAATCTCTATATAATTGGGAAGTAAAAACAAAACGTTTTCTCTACCACCTTACATATACAATGTCATGTTGCTCCACAGTATTTAGCATCCACATGTAGCAAACAAGATTCAAGCAATTGAAATTGGGAATGGAGGCACTGTTGATGTTGTTTGGGCTAGTAAGCTGAAGGATACTTTTTTTAGCCACAGCATACCGCAACATCAATTTTGGCTCCTCCAATGACCGTATGAATCCATTTTGGCTCAAACTTTGGCACCTCCCCTTACATCCCAAAGCCAAGCTCTTCAGCTGGATGTTAACCCCCTAATGCTCTTACCTATAATGAGTTCATGCACAGTCGTATTGGGTGTATCGGTTGAGCACTATGTTCACTTCGTCAGGCTTCTAGACGACAACTGACCTATTTTTAAACTGTTCTTGCAGAAAGGCATGGTTTTCAGCCTTTGATAGCTTCTTTCATCTATTACTAACCGGCTATCTTATGCTCTCAGGTTCTCAGTGGTGATCTTAATTTGTGATGAGTGGATTGGAATTCTAGAAATAGGGTTGTTTTGATCATTTCTCCCCCTCAGTTTTAAACTCATATCGCTGACTCTCACAATTGCAGTAGGTAGAATCTCAAGTGCTAAATTAGTAGAGCTCATCAATTGGTGCACCCCCAAATTTTATGAAGTCAATTTTGAGAAAGATGAAGAGAAACTTGAATCTATGATAGACTTGGATGGAAGACCTGAAATGCTCCCCATTCTCTGCCAGCTTCTTGGAGCTTCACCAGCTCAGCGTGGCGGGTCTGCGGGTCGAACAGCAGGGCCATGTCAATGAGGGGAAGCTGAAGGGAAGGATCGGCCGGGTAGTTGGAAAGATCCTCCAAGTCAGTCCGCAGGTATCTGGATGGAACCCCATCAGGTGTCTCTTTGGCCAGCTCCTGAATGCTGGGCACCGGCAGAGATGAATTGAGGTTTGAGACCGTCGCCATTAGATTTTAGAACCAAAAGAAAGAGCAATTGCTCCTACAGTGCTACAGCCACCTGAAGTGTCCATCAGGCCTGATGAACCCAGCCCATTTACGTTATCCAGTCCAGCACGAACCCAGATCCGGTTCATCCACGAACCGGTCTAACCATCGGGCCGGGCGCTACTGAGAGCCTTTCTTCTTCCTCAAGCCCCGACCTCTACTCGTCAAATTGAAGTAATGAACCCTATCTCTCATCATCGCCTCATTCCTTTGATTGAACTGTAAAAAGATGGCATTTTTACACCCGCTGAAGCGTCTTCTTGGTGCTGTTATGGCAAGATAAGCAAGAGTTCTTCATTCGCCTATTTGATGAATGCGAGCGTAGAGAAGCAGAGGTCCTGGTCCTTGAGGAAGAAGAAATCAATCTGTTAATTCCAGGAAGACGTCAGTTTGTTTGTAGGTTGACTGCACCTGGGCGCTCTGTTGAGTTTCAAAAGTAGCAAAAGCTGCTTCCAGGGAAGTAGCACATTGAAGTCTTTTCCCTCCCAGAGTGAAGTTGAGGGGGACATCTCTCTGTTTTTTTTAGAGTTGAAGTTTTTTCTTTGCCTAGACAGACTCCAGCAGCTTGCACTTCCTGTTGGCTATTTCAAGGGCAGCTGGTCTGCATTCATCGATTCTTTGAACATTTAATCGGTTTCGCCATGGCCCATCTCCGGAAACTCAGAAGGCCGTCGTTTGGCAAGTGGGTTTCTTCCCTTTTATCTCAAAAAACACTGGTCTCATCAAAAGGTTCAGTTTATCATACCATTGGAAAAACCCACATGCGGCGTACTTCTGCTTTGTATGCTGGTGGAGTTATGTACTCAACCAAGTCATCGGTCTCAGAGACAGCCAGAGCGGGAAAGGTTTATCGGGCTGAAGCACAAATGGCTTTGCTGGATTACCTCCACAACACCCGGAGCTTGTCATACACTGATGCTGAGCACATTAGCAAGAATTCGCCAACTTTTATTCACACCCTTTTGGAGAAGGTGGAAGATAAGCAGACTGTTGGGCGATCTTTGACGCGATTCCTGAGGTACCACCCGATCAATGAATTTGAGCCTTTCTTCGAGAGTTTAGGTCTGAAACCTTCAGAGTTCTCCCAGTTTCTTCCCTCAAAGTTGATGTTTTTGTGTGATGATGTTGTAATGCTAGACAACTATCATGTTCTGTGTGACTATGGAATTCCCCGTGGTAGGATTGGTGAAATATACAAAGAAGCCCCGGAGGTCTTTACGTTTGATTATGGAGTGCTGGCTTCCAGAATTCTGGCTTTTGAAAATTTGGGGCTGAGCAAGGTTGGTGTTATTAAGCTTGTTTTGTCTTGTCCTCGTCTTTTGGCAAGTGATAATGTGAAGGGGGAGCTCGTGAAGGTGTTGGAGAAGCTGAAGAGCATTGATTTGGACGTCACCTGGTTTTCTGAGCACCTATCAGGGAAGGATTCTTACGACTACAACAAAATTTTAGCTTTCTTGTGCATTCTTGACAAAATGGGCTTGAGTAAGAAAGAAATACGAGAGATAGTTTTTAGGCATCCTGACCTTTTATTAGGTCATTCTGGACATATCGGCATGTTACTTGTTACTTTTTATCTGAAACTGGGTGTAAGTATCAACCAAATGAAAAAGCCATTTTTGCAGCTCCCTCAAATGAATGTTGGGACTTTTGCCAAAAACTTGCGACAGGGCTTGACATTTTTGCTTAGAATTGAAATGCAAGCTAAAGACATTGGAGAAATCGTCCAAGCATTCCCAGTACTTTTGGGCTCCTGCACTTTGATGAAGGCTAAAACTGTTCGTGTTGCATTAAAAATCCGTAAGAAAGAGTTGTGCAAAATGCTTAAGGATGATCCGAATCAGTTGAAGAACTGGGTGGTGGGGGCAAAACTAACACCACTACCAGGTATTAGGGAGGACTTAAGTCCGTTAGAGCAGAAGACCAAGTTCCTCGCAGGCTTGGGATTTACTGAGAATTGCACTGCGATGAAGAAAGTACTAAGGATCCGAGGCAAAGGTTGTGAACTTCAGGAGAGATTTGATTGTCTTGTTAAATCCGGTTTGGATCCAAAGGATGTCGTAGAGATGATTAAAACTGCTCCACATATCCTAAATATGAAGAAAGATCTTCTTGAGGAGAAGATAGATTGTCTTATAAATGTAGGTTATCCTCTAAAGTCGCTGATGACATTTCCTGCCTGTATGACATACACCATCCCAAGGATTAAGCTTAGAGTTGCAATGTATAATTGGCTTAAGGACAAAGGGAAAGCGAGACCTGATTTGGCCTTGAGCTCAATCCTTGCTTGTTCCGAAAACATGTTTGTAAATTATCATGTAAAACATCACCCAGAAGGACCTAGAGTCTGGGATGAGTACAAGAGATTATTCTGTCAGATTAAGGAATGATCAATAGTTTTTAGAAAAAAATCATCATAACTTTTTTAGGATCTACGTATTTTTTTATATTTTTCCTCGTATAAAATAAATTTATATTGCATATTCTTTATGTACATTAAAGTTATGTGACCTACCCACATTTGACTCACTTTTTGAATTTGTTCATCTCTTTTTTTTTTTTGGACATCTTTAGCCTTGTATGAATCAATTTGTAAAATTTTATATGGTGCAGATTTGAATTATGTCTTTACCTAATTTTCTGATTCATGGTACTATTTCGGCATTATAGCACACAGAAATAACAGGCTGGTAATTTCTCTTGTGCTCAGCTTCATCACTAATTCGTGGAAATGCAGTTGTATTCTGTTGGTGCCGTGGTTGTCACCTTTGGGGATTAGTTCACCTTCTCAAGCGCATAGTAGTGAATTGGGCTTTAAGATACCAAATGAGGTCGTATGTAGGATCACATGGAGTGACAAGTAATCTATATGGAATGCTTACTTGTTTGCATACATTATACTCCAGTTTTTAAATCTTTACTATTGGATTTATATGACTCTAATATGTTTGCAATTGTATCTTACAAATTTTGTATGTTAAAAGATGGCCAACTGTTATGCATGTAGTCCCTGACTATTTTGTGACTGAGACCTGTCCCCTCCTCAACTATTTATGTTAAGAACTTGCAAAAGTAAATCCCTAAATGGTTCTATTTGTTTCTATTGGAAAAGCTGAGTTCGACTTGAATCTTATTAGCTATATCTAGAGTTGACAAGAACTCAGCACGCCAGAAAACAACGACGAAAGCTTTACAGGTGGTACAATTTTCTATTGGTTGTATTACTTTTGAGAGATTGTTCTCACTTCTTTGTTATGATGTTAGACGTTAGTATTTGCATGCCCATAAACACTAGTGTCTTGCATCAGATACCTAAAAAATTAATTCTTTTCCATTATAAACAAAAACACTGCAATTGCAGCCACGAACAGTTTACTCATCAATGTTTCCAGCAGGACTGATGAACTGTAGGCAATCATCACTGGAAATCGGCAATTCCCATCAGTTGGATCCTGATCAGTGACGATTGCTAGTTGGGAGAAATCGCAGTCACCTAGCTTCTGGCTCCCGAATTGGTAGTACATGTTGAAGGCAAACGAAGCATTCCCTTGGACATCCAAATGGTTACAAGAGGAACCGTAACCCAAAGCAGTGCAATCAGAAAAAGTGCACGCATAATCTATACTGCCAGGCAGGTCTGTAAGATCATCTGCAGCTGGATTTAAGATGCACCATTTTCTGGGTAGATAAGCAACTCCTTCTGCCCCTCGCAGAGATTTATTCTGACCCTGACCTGATAGGTCTAATTCATATTTTGGCTTCCCATCGAACTCAAAGATTCCCCAGTGCCTCTCAAAGCTCCCTGGCGCTATGCTCTTGGAACTCTCATCAATCAAACTAAACAGATATACTTGAATTTCTCCACTTCTCATTGGTGTTCCCTTACCACTGAGAACATGTTGAAGGAGACCTTGATTGAATCTCTTTGCATTAATTACATTGGCATGTATGTAGCCGTCCGTCGGCCAGCCGATTTCGCCCACAATGATCTTCATGTCTGGATAACCAGCTTTGTGAAGAGCCCAGACAAGAGTGTCCAGGTTTGCATCAAATACGTTTGTATATGTGATGCTCCCATCTTTGACAGGCTTGCTAGTTCCATCAAAGAAGGCAAAGTCCAGTGGGAAGTATTCATTACTGTAGAGACTGAGGAAAGGATAGATGTTTATAATGAATGGAGCATCATTTTCAGAGAGGTATTGGATGATCTGAATGGTGAGATCGCGAATATCTGACCGGAAATCTCCGGCTGAGGGCACTGGATTTGATTCTGGGGAGGAGTAGATATCAGCATTGAAAGGTATGGTGGCTTTAATGTTTTCCCCAAGGCGGGCATTGTTGAGTGCTTCTTGGACATTTCGAAGAGCTGGCAAGGTGATGTTTAAGTATGTACCGTTATAGGTTTCAAGGAAGGGCTCATTGCCGACTGCAACATATCTGCGAAGTTGATTAAATAGACCTTCTGGATCAGTACAAAAGAATTGTTTTTCCTTTTGAACATGTCTGCATCAATAAGTCTCATCTGGCATGCAATTCTGTGTCAGCCATTTTGTTAGATTTCGAATATCTAAGCATTTGCTCATAAGGCTTTATGCACCATTGAAGATAATAGAATGAATGACCTGGATGAACTGCTATAAAACACTACTTCTCGTAGAGGAGTGATTTTACAGAATGTAGAAAAAATGTGGAAGCAGAACAGAGCAGCAGCAGAAAAAGAAAAGATATTTGAAACCATTTTTAAGTGATCAAACGATGATTCGATGAAGAAAGAAGAGAATCAAGTATGAATATCAGAAATGGAGAAATCGCTATACACATGTTAATAGGCAAACTCTGTTAGCTGGATATCCGCTGTTTTTAATTAAAAGTGCGAGAATTCTTCTTCAGTGAAACCCAGAATGCAGAGAACATATGCCCACTTCATTCAATAGCCAAATTTGGAAAGGGCGACTGACAACCATCAGAAGCCCATTTTAGAAACATTGAAAAAAGGTAAGAAATATACGACAGAACGAAAAGGGTAGACTCGAAATGACATCTTTTGGTCTACCTGATGTTGACTCCTCCGTCAAAGCTGTAGGTGGTCACATAATCTTCAACCCAAGCAGCAGCAGCTCCAGGATCGTCACTCATCTCCAGCAGCATGCTGTTCGGGATGGCGACCATCACTTCAATGTCACTCCTCACCAGTGCTCTCAAGCACTCTTCGTCAGCATCAAACAGCTTCACTCTCTTGAACCCATTATCCTTCAGCATCTGCACGACCATCTGAGGAGGAAGTTGGTGCCTGGCCATCTTCCCCCAGTTCACTCCCACACCACCGCTGCAATCACCAAGCAGGAGTTTGGCCGTCAGGAGGATGAACATGAGCAAGAACCTGGAACTTCTCTCCATTACCACCTCCATCTTGAAGAATATGTCTTCTTTTTTCTCTTCTTGGCCTCTTTTTCTTGTTCTTGATTCAAGGGAATGTCGACAGGGGTGGACAAAGTGAGCAACAGAAAGAGCGGGAGGGAATGATCTCCTTGGATCTTGTTGTACTTATAGGCTCATTATTGCTGTTGTTCTTCTCTTTCCGCTTTTATCTGCCTTTTATGTTCTTTACGTCTTTGTCTTCCTAACGACGGACTCCTTGAACTCGCAAGTCCTAAGTCCAGGGAAAGTCGGTAAGGGAAGACTGGTTCGTCTTCTGCTGCCCAATCAGTCTAGCTGATAGGTCACACATTTTGCCTTTCTTCTCCCACTTCTGATCCACCCAAGTGTGAATCTTCCGTAATCGGATTCATATGGGCTTACAGTGACAAGACATGATTGATTTAAATTGCTGAGGATCCGAATCGGAGCCAGCATGCACCTTACGTGTAGATCATTTGTGGCAACGTGGCTCCTACTGTTGAAATAGGCAACTTTAATGGGGGCTGCTTTATAAAAACAAAAAAGGGAGCTGGCTATGAATCTCCATAAATCTGGTGGCTTCTTATAACTTGTAACAAAAAAGAATCTACGTGGAATGACTTTGTTTCTGTCATCTGTCTTGAGGACTTTGTCTTTTGTCGAACAGACTCTTACTTCAGATAGAAGCATTTGGGGTGGGAATGCTTAGCAACCATGGCCTAACAAAGAACTATGAAGTGATGTGGGGGCTTTTTTTTTATATATCTCTTGTTATTCCGCTTTTTGCTTTTTTCTTTTTCATATCAAAATGGGTCTTTTTACCTATCAGATCACCTATGCTCCAGGGTGCTCCATTGAAACATGAAGAACTAGAACATAACGCGTTGAAGGATACAAATTATTCCTCTGGAATGCATTACCAAATGAAAATTTGGACAGGAACTGCCCAAGTGGAGGGAACAAAATCAGGGTGACCAATCTTCCAGCCTACGATGGATGTGACTGCTCAAAATGCTTAAGAAATGTCCGATAAAATTGAATTGAAGCGCGAAAATAAGCCTTCTACTATCTGGCAGTGAAATGTCTACAGCTATGAAACGGGAAAAATCTGATTAAAAATGGCAGACGTTATAAGAAGATTTACAATTAAGAGCTGCATGCTTCTTCTTCTTCTTCTTCTTCTTCTTCTTCTTCTTCTTCTTCTTTTTTTTTTTTTTAAAGTACTATTTTCTTTATGGCTGTTGTTTTGCAGAATGGCGACCATATTGCTCATTGTGAGCATAATTGTGAGGTTCAACAGTCACAAGTAAAGACACAATTTTCGTTTGTTATAATTCTCCGACTTGCAGAACATTGTTATCTTCCGTCCATCAGATAAAATGGAGATCACCCCTTCCTCTTCCCTATACCATCTGGCATGTAATTTTCCAATCAAGATGAACTATATCATACCCTTTCTAATCTGCTGAACTAATTTGATCGCTTCATGAATTTCTGGCATAAGACGAGTAGGCAGCGTACCTCATTCCTCTACTACGTATTGGGCCTCGAGCATGTGCTCGATCATTGCATGCAGAACTTTTTTTTTGTTTTATCGAAAAAAAAATCAAGTAAAGATGTCATATAGATGAATAGGATATTTAGTTTTGTATTTACAGCACCTAAAAAAATGGCATATATGTGTCTGTTTAATTTGATTTAAAACTGAAAATATGAGTTGTAAAGGATTATGTTTGGGTGCATGCAGCCGCAGTTGCAAATTCAAGAGCCGGAGTGATTATGCAGAGCTTTAAATAAAAACGTTCTAAGTGAGGAGAAGTTTGATGTCTTTACTTTCATAGGGATATCATCCACTCTGGGGAACTCCTAATGGTGTTGGATAATCTGTTTTATGCTAAAATTGTAGGTTGCATCAAACATGGGCCTACATTTTTTGTTGTTTTACTTTTTGGAAAAAATTATTATCAGCTATTTTCACAATTGCAGCCTGGCCCACTTGCATATATACATCGAAATGCCTTGGCCACGCCTATGAAAGGGCCCCGCACCTGTGAGTAGGCTCCAACCGTGTACAAGTTCTCTTCTTTTTTCTTCTTCTATTTTTTTTATCGAAGCATTTCTTTTCTCAATATAGAAAAAAAAAATTGGTTCTTTTAGTTTAATTAATGTACCACCATTTTCTCAAATTTAGTTTACTTGGCAGGCATTAAGAATATGTCAATAAGAGAAAAAATTTCTTCTGTTAACTGTATTAAGTTTCCTCTTCAGTCTACTAAAGCTTTGTCGCTTTTGTGATGGATGGCTCTCGTCCAAGTGGTGGATGTAACTAGGAGGACCAAAAAATCTTCCCAGCCTAATCCACTGAACTGCGTTTAGGTAAAGCCCTGTCTCGCCCATTCTGGTCCTATGGTTGTTCTTATTTCCTTGTTTAGCAATAGTGAAAAGACCACTTGGGCTTTAGGAAGGAAAACGTTATGAGTACTTCCACTCTATTGGCCAACTACAATGATTCCTAGGCATGAACAGTCTTAAGATTTTCAATATCATTTTTCTCTTTATAATTCTAAGATCCTTGGATGTAATTTGTAGTGCAAATTCTATATTTGAACTACTCATTTTTGTCTCATATTAAGTGCCTTATTTTGTTTTAAATAAATTAAAATTAATTTATTTTAGAAAACCAAATGACACTTATAAGTTATGGAGAGAGAATATTTCACTACCATCATAAAGTAGAAACAGCTACTAGGAAGCCAAAATCATTGCTTCCGCTTCAAGTTCATGCGAAAAAGCTCAAGTGGTTTTAGACCAACAAATAAACTCAAGTGTCTCTTTTGTCCTAGATGAGATACCTTTCACTTTTATTCTCCGTCCAACATTAATAGGTCTATTTGATAAAAAAGGTTATTACATATTAATAGCTCCATTTTAAGTAATTGGGTACTTAAAAAAGAGTATCATAAGCTTATTTTCTCTTCTCTTCACTTTAAGCTTTACCATTCAATAAAACTAATATTTTTTATATTTATCAATGGGAAAGACTGGCAGCTTGGCACACTACAAGAAAACTGTTTAAGTGTTGCTAATAGTAACTATTAGCGATGTATAAAAAGTGTCGCTATATGTATCGATAAAACTGTAGTTGCTATTGTGCATTAGCGATGCTTAACTTAAAGCGTTGCTAAAAGTCTAACATTAGCGACATATATTTATACGTCGCTAATGATTTTACTTTTACGACACATAATTAAGCATCGATAATATTAATTTATTAGCAACACATAGATCTATATGTCTCTAATACTTGGTTAGTAGTGACGCGTAATTATGTGTCGTTAATAATTTCATAATATGTAAAAAAATTTATTAGTGGTGCATCATTATAAGCGCAACTAATATATTTATTAACAATGCTAAATTATGCATCGGTAATGTTCAAGAATAATTTTTAAAAAAAAATACTATTAGCGACGTATAATGATATGTGTCGCTAATAAAAAGTTAGTAGCGACGTTTGCTATAAAAATATTTAAAAAATATATATTATTAGCAATGCATAATGATATGTGTCACTAAAAACTAGTTTTTTTAAAAAAAAAACCCACCAGTGGCGGGGAAGAAAGAGGTGACCGGATTCCCTTCCTCTATATAACAAATAGGGGAAGGAGGGGGGTGGGGGGCTAGTGAATGGGGGAAGCCCCCCCTCCTCCCTCCCGCTCCCCCCTCTCTCGCCGTCCCCTCCCCTCTTCTTCTTCCCCTATCTGCAAACAAAGAGGGGAAGGAGGGGGTGGAGGTGGGGGACCGGCAAACATCGACGAGATGGCGGAGCCGGAGGAGAGAGGGGCAGAGGAAAGGATGGGGGGGTTGTTAAAGAACTGAACTACATGGGCGATTTTTGCCTGCGCTGGTTAAAAAAAAAGTATTAGCAACACATAATATATGCGTCGCTAATACTCTAGTTATTAACAACGCATATGTATATGTCGTTAATACACTAGTTATTAGTGACGTATACGATATGAGTCGCTAATACACTAGTTATTAGCGACGCATAATATATGAGTCGCTACAGTCTCTCTCTCTCCTCTCTCTCTTCCTCTTTCTCTCTCTTTTCTCCCTCTTCCCTCATCTCTCTCTACCCTCTCTCCCTCTTTCCCTCTTTCTCTCTCTCTCCCTTCATCCCTCTCTCCCCACTTTCTCTCTCTTCTATCTCTCTCCTCTTCTTATCTCTCTTCCTCTCTCGATCCCTTTCCTCTCTCTCTTCCTCTTTCTCTCTCTCTCGCCCTCCGTCTCTCTTCCTCTCCCTCTCTTTAATTACCTATGTGTCGCTAATACCCACGTATAGTAGCGACACATACTTATCCATTTTTTTAAAATTTTTAAAAATAATTTATAATTAAAAACTTTTTTCCTCCCCTCTATCTCTCCCTACCTCTCCCTCTCTCTCCTGTCCTCTCCTCACTCTCCCTCTCTTCACTCTCCTTCTCTGTCTCCTCCCTCTCTCTCCTCTTCTCTCTCCTTCCTCTTTCTCCTCTCTCTTCACTCTCTCTTTCCCCCTCTCTCCTCTCTCTCTACACATTATCTTCCTCTAAATTTATTTTTAAAATATGTTTTTTTATTTTATTTTTATTATTTTTAAAATATAATAATTTATAAAAATTATTTAAAATTTAAAATTAAATTAATCACCATCTCCTCTCTCATAACACACACTCTCTCTTATCCTATCTCTCTCTCCTCTCTCTCTCTTCACTCTTTCTCCCTCTCTCTTCACTCTCTCTTTCCCCCTCTCAACTCTCTCTATACACTATCTCTCCTCTAATTTAAATTTTTTATAATTTTTTAATTTTAATTAATATATTTTAAAAATAAAAAATAAAAAATAAAAATATATTATTAGCGACACATAGGAATATGCGTCAATAATAGACTAGGTATTAGCAATGCATAACTATATGCGTCGCTAATAATTAGTCTATTAGTGACACTTATTCTTATACATCACTAATAATATTTATTTATTTTTTTATTTTTAAAATATAATAATTTATTAAAAAAATCTTAAAAAATTGAAATTAAACTAATCTCCCTCTCCTCTCTCATAACACACACACTCTCTCTCATCCTATATCTCTCTCTCTCCTCACCATCTCTCTCTCTACCCTCTCTCTCCTCTTGCTCTCGCTCTCTCATATATATCTCTCTCATCCTCCTTCTCTCTCCTCTCCTCTCTCTCTCTCTCTCTCTTCACTCTCTCCTCGCTCGCTCTCTCTCACCTCACCCTCTCTTTTCTCTCTTATTTCTCTCTCTTCCCTCTCTCCTCACCCACTCTCTTCTCCCTCTCTCCTCTTTCTCCCTCTTCCCTCTCTCTCCTCTCTCCACACTCTCTATCTACCCTCTCTCTCCCCCCGCTATCTCTTCTCTCACCTCACCCTCTCTCTCTCCTCATCCTCTCTCTCTACCCTCTCTCGCTTGCTCCTCTCTTCTCTCTTGCTCTCTTCACTCTCTCTTTTATTATAAATTATATTTTAAATTAATAAAAAAAATTTAAAAATAAAATATGTTATATATAAATAGTAAAAATTTAATCTATTATTAACACTACATTTTATTAAAAATTTAATATTTATTTATTATATATACAAATAGTAAATATTAAATAAAATATATTATATTTAAGAAGTTTATTTTAAATTTTTTAATATTTATTTATTAAATAAAATTAATTAATAAAACTAATAGCGATGCTTGTTTACAAGCATTGCTATTATTAATACTATTTACGAAGCTTGCTGATAAGTGTTGCTATTATTAAAACTATTAATGATACTTTAGACAAAGCGTCGCTAATAATTATGTTTTTTTTAAAAAAAATTAAAGACGATTGTTTTATGTGTCGCTAATAGACATATATTAGCAACACTTTTTATTAAGTGTCGCTAATAATTGTAGTAATAACGATACTTTTTAATAATTGTAGTTAATATATAATTATTAGTGACACTTAATAAAAAGCATGACTAATAGTTAATTTTTCTGTAACGCTTATTTATGCGTCACAAATATTAATTTTTAATGACGTTTTTATTTACATCGCTAATAAAAATATCACTACTACGTTTTGTTGTAGTAACACATTTTATTGTAGTGAAAATTTGTTTAACTCTATTGGAGCCAAGTTCTACAAGATAGTCAAATTTCATAACATGCAACCTCAAATTTTGGCATCTCTGTTAGATTTGATGGCATCTCTGTCAGATTTGATGGCCAGAGAGATCTGTCTCCCACTTGGCCTCGTGTAGCGTTCTTTACAAACTATTTCGATTACACCACTAATAAGTTGCCAAGCCAGAAAAGGCGCGGAGGTACATAAACAAAGATACCTGAAACATCTTACTTGTTGGCCAAACTAGGAAAAAGAGATACTGGAAAAGAGGAAACTTTTCTTTGAAGGATTCCTTGGGTTTAATGCACTGAAATTATTAAAAGTTGGAAAAGAATGATTTACGTGTAAATCCAGATCAAAAGTCATGCACAATCTAATTTCATGGACGTAATAGAGAGCCGAGACAATGTTGTTGCTCCTGTACTCAACACTGGCCTCCTTTTATTTCCCCCCTGCCTAATTAAGCCCGATGAGTTAGCATATAACCATTAGCCACCTAGAACCACTAGGGAAACAATAACGCTAGCTACACAGATTCTCAACAAGAAACCTAAACATTTCTTAGGGGAAAATGATATTTGCATAATAATTTTACCCAACAAATCAACTCAATTGGGTTGTGATTGGATAGATCATGTGGTACCAACTTAGCTTTTTGCCATATTCAATGTTCTACCTAATCATAACCTAATTGAGTTGATTTGTTGGGTAACTGTATATCACTATCCTTTTTAAGGTGGTGAGTTTTTATTGAACAATGAAAAGTGGTTATGTAAAACCCAATTTTATTATTATGAAAAAGTGATACTTATATTAACGTGCGCTAGTGTGTGCGCTATCTATCTTAAAACTAAACGCTCCCATACATTCCTTACGCTCAGCTCATTGTCTGAGCTAAGCATGCAAAATACCTGCCATGAGTAGTCACCAGTTTTCGAGTAGTAGAGATAAACAACCTGGGCACACAGCTTGAAACAAAGCGGATGGCTTCCACCACAAAGTGAATCTATCTTCAAACGCTAGTATAGAACCCGAAGCTGCTTTGCGTCCACCCAGCTTCCCCCTTATGTTCCTATCCCCCACGAAGGCCCAAATTACTAAGAGAGATTATTTAGCTTTTTTGCTGCATAGTGGCTTGACTGGTTTTTGCCGATTGAAACTAACTTCTCATTTTGATAGATGTGTTTATGAACACCTTCGATATTGTCTTTGGTGATTGTTTTTTTGCAGGTTGATGCAATAGCATGCTGATAACTTAGTTGATAAAAGTGAATAAATAACTCAATGAGAAATAGAAGCACATTCGTTAACTGGAATTTTTGCTCATTATTGTGGTCTATTATCATATAATTGAATTTTTGTTCATTATTGCTGCTTTTATATTCCAAATTTGTCTGCTTATTATAATGTGGATTTATTGTTTCAACTGTACTTCTACACAGTTCATCTATAGTGAGTTCGGTAATTTACTAGTGACAATGTGTTGGGTATTACTCATTAAATCTACCTTCTTATAGAAATTTGAATGAAACATGTGTTTCCCTCGCTAGGTACATTATTGAAACGATAGATCAAATAAATAAAAAATTGTGTTCCATCTTCCCCAACACTGTCCTGAATTATTAACACATCCTATTATTTATCAATGTTCAGAGGTGATGTCTTCAATCACAAATTCTTTGAATATGGACGTTAGATGTTTGCTTTCTGTGGAGGATATCCTTCCAAATAATTAATTTTTATAAGATACTTCTCTATTTTATGTACTCCATTCTCCTTATATTAATAGCTCTATTTTAAAAAAAAAAACAAGAAAGTGGATCCAAATTCAAATTTTCTTCATAGAAGGATACCTAAATTTTCATGAACTTCCTTATTAATAGGAATGAAGATAATAGACAATATCTAAGATTATGAAAAAAAACCCAAATTAATCTGAAAAAAATTGAGTTATCACCAATAGTTGGTTAGAACTTAGAATAGAGGGTGATTAAGTCTTCATTAATCAATAAGAAAAACCCCAACATAAATATTTACCATATAAATATTTATAGACGATATTCACTATTTTAACGAAGAGCTTTTCATACTCTCTTTTGAGAATGAGCCCAACATAAATTATGCATAAAAATTGTTGATATTCAACCGGCAGTAATCATATATTACAAGCCATTTACAAAAATAATAGGCTGCAAAATCTCAGGACAGCCGGAAAATGTAATCAAGCAATCTACCATCCCACTAGACTAATTTTAATGTCTTTTTTCCCTTACAACAACAACAAGGATTTATGAACCTTCTGAGTGCAAAAAGATCCCAAAATGACCGAGCGGGAGAGAAAATCATGTCCCAGTAACAAAACCTCGGTTACAACCATCAAAACATTAGTCGAAGCTAGCTCAACATGAAGCAAAAGGTTGCAAAAAACTGCATGATCACAAATTCCACAACGAGCCACAAAAAATCCCCCAGGACCGAAATCAACTCCCAAACACACAACTCAAAAACAAAACAAAACAAAAAACCCACTTTAAACGAATGCATCAGCTCCATAGAACTTTATGACCTTGAGCCGATTTGAGGGAGAATGTAGTATATGCTGCACAAGATCTGATGGAGAAGGGAGGAGAGAGGCGATGCACAACTAGAGGGAGGCAAGGAGAAGCACAAGCCACCAGCAGCTCACCATCACTTGAGGAGGATTTGAAGTAAAGGATTAGAGCAACCTCAAAGGAACTAGTGAGGCGAGAACGAATTAGGCTAGACTTATCGGGCCCCCGTGGTGGAGCCTGAGCTCGATTTATTTGATCACAGCCCGATAATAGCCCGACCATAGTTGCCTATACGGGCTCAGGCCAGGCAGGTCAAACGGTCTCAGGGCCCATTTGCCAGCCCTACTGCTAATCCAAGTAGTAGTAATTTAGTTTCCACTAATGTCTTAACACACATCTCAACTAGTCAAATTGTTATTTGTCATAACTACAAATGGTCATAATTAATGTCTCGTCCAAGTTTTAAAAAAAAAACACGAGAACATGTACTTATATAGATTTAGGGAAGTAATGCTGAAATACCCAAGATCTGGCCATGTGGCAACAAGCTTGACCATCTTAAAAGCCATACAATCTTTGTGAGGTTTTTAAGTAATGTTTTGCACCTATATTTTTCATTCAAAAAATGCGGTTCACACCAATAGGGTATGCCAACTACCACCATCCCCTTTGCCAAAAAGATAAAAAAATTACTTGCCGACATCGAATGTCGCACACACTTTTCACGTGGTAGGTCTCTAGCTGAAGACCTTCGACATGCAAATGATCTTATCATGTCAAAAAAATAAAAAGGCTACCTTTAACTGTTGCCTCACTCAATAGCATACTCAATGCTCGAACATGTCTCATTAGACGGGCCCTCTACCATGGAACCCCCCACCAATTGAAAGGGGATTGGGGTTCCACAAGATTTGAACTCTTCATACACGCGGGTCTCACACTCATAAACCATATAAAGTTTGATGGCTGAGATTCAATGGCTTAAAAATGTGGGACACCCGTATAAGTTGGAGAGCAATGCTATCTCTCCTGCAAGTATGCAACAGTCTCCCTTAAGACCTCTCCCATCGTGGCACCTAATTTCACGCATGTTACTCTCCTCCTGCATCCTGACCTGACCTCTACCTGCATTCCAACCAGTTACCTCTGTCCCAAGCCTCTAACCTGTTACCTTCAGCCCGAAGCCCCAACCTCCCCCTTCAGCTCTGGTCACCTCCAATCTCAGACCCTGCAAAAAAGGGGGTTGGGTTTCTGGTTCCACCCTCAGTCATGCATACAGGGTTAGGGCCCATGTTACATTTAGTCCCGAAGCCTTTAACCTCAATCCCCGGCCTCCCCCTTCAGCTCTGGTCACCTCCAATCCCGGACACTTTAAAACAGGAGGTCAGGTTTCCGGTTCCACCCTCATCCCTACATACAGGGTCTAGGCCAGAGGGCAAAGGCCCAACATTCATTTTCCTCACTTCACTTCAACCATGCCCACTTGCTCAAGCCACGACCTCCCTCTTTGGCTTCAGCGACAACTACCTCTCCCTCCAGCTGCAGCCTCCTTTTTACATTCAAAATTTAGAAACGCAACTTCCTAATCAAATTTAGAACTTCACTCCCAAAATCAAGCTGATTTCCAGTGCTCCCATTTTGGGTGATTTTACCATGCTCCAAGTCGATTAATAGGAGAAATTGAGGAGGAAATCAGCTAGCATTGAACTACATGGGGCAATGAGATCAAAAGAAGAAAATACATAATTTTCTATTTAGCAATGTATCGGGCAATACAGGTGATCTATCAAGGTCAGCGAGGAATCGATAAGCACTATAAATGTTTCAGTATAAAATCAGACCAAGAGCTTAGCGATCGATCAGCCTTATATTGTAATCAATTGCTGTGTTAACGGGATCACTTCAACTTTTGTTTTGGATAAATATTTGATTTTGGATTGATTTTTTCTAAGTCTTTTACTTTCCTAAGAGTCTTAATTCCATATTAAATTATTTAACTAAAAAATTAATTTATTTTTCTTAATTTTGATTGGTTAGTCCTAAAATATAGTTAGAGGTTTGATTCCTTTATTTACAATTATGTCATTAGAACTTATATAAAAACTTAAATTTTTTATAGAAACCATAGTTCTAAATTTTCTAATATATTGAATAAAAAGAAGAAAGAATTTTTTTCTCCATTGTTTTCCTTTTACTATTTTTGAACTTTTCATTAAAATTTGTAAGAGATGAAGGGTATATGCGCCTATAGCCAGATTCATCATCATTCCCAACCCTGTGTCAGACATGGAAAAAAGTGGAAGCTGACAATTAAGAGAAGGAAGTACACCCTTAGAGCCAACTTTTCTTCACATTTGTTAGCAGTAAGCAGTCGCAAAACCCTCGAATAAGTGCATGTTGTGGCTGGCCATGAACAACCAACAAACCCTCATGGCCTGTCATGAACAGTCTCAAAACCCTGAAATTCATCCTAATAGTCAAAACTTTAGGCAATAGGTTATTGAAATTATAATATTACGTATGGCCAAAGTGAAGAGAAGAAGAGCCCACTCAAACTCATCCTATCTAGCACTAGGATTTTGAGAAAGAAAGTGACCTAGCAAATGCAGAACACATCCCTCATATGAAAGGAGGCTATTTCAGTGCGTTCACAGTTTAAAGTCTGCTGAAAATGAAGCATTTGGCCCAAGAAACCCATTCATCCATTTTATCTCCTTGAAGAGGGGAATTGTGACACAAATTGGGCAAACTTTAATAGCTTCCTCACCATAGTATTGATCAACATGACCCCGAACACAACCTCGAAATTCTTTAGCTCATGTCTGTGGTCATCAAAATCTTCGGGGGATCTTTATATTCTTTTTGTCATAAATTAATAACTTTATTTGGCAAAAAAATTGTTCTATATTTGTAATGAGCCTGATTTTTGGTAATTTTTAGCCTCTAACAAGCTAATTTTAGATTCTGTAGTAATTTTTAATTAGTTAAAGATTGTTATGTGGTAAGGTTTTATAAGATTGTGGTAGAGCTTTGAAAGACGAGCGTAATGGACATTGAACCACTTGAATCGGACATTGAAGCCGTAAGTTATGGTCTTGAGAAACGTGTCTCATATGCAAGACCTACTTAAAAAGTACAGGATAACCTATCCATGAGTGAGCTTATTTTGTAGGGATCGTCAATACGAGCCCATCAGTACCAAAAACGTGCTATTCCAACTTATGGTTGAAAATATATAACATTTTAAAATTTAAAAAATGAGAAAAGAATAAAAAATATAAAAAAATGGGTGGCTAAAGTACAACTGGTGTCAGCCGGCACGACTGGCACACGCCATGTAGAACTAGGTCCACACAATCGCAGGCTGGCCGCATGACCCATCATGGGCCCGTTCGTCGAGTCTGTATCGCGTAGGACCAAGCCCACGACTAAGGCCCGGGCAGTGCACATGACACGACTCACGCACCCATCGCAACTGTGACACGCAGCACACAGTCCCACCCACGCGCAATTCTATAAATAGGACCCGAGTGGTCCAATTTTCTGCTATTTTCCAGTTTCCCACTTCTCAAACTTCTTTTCCTCCGTTTTAAGTCCAAATCGAGTCATTCAATGGGCATTCTCTACTAAATTGAGTGTGCTGAACACAGTGGGGGTTGTTTTCTCTGTATGAGATAATTGCAATTACGAAAGTAATAGCCTACGTTAGGGTATGAGGTTTTAAACTCTAAATCCATATTCTACTCATAGAAGTTAACTCTTTTGAATTATTTTGTTTTCTTGAAAGATATTATGTTTGTGAAATGATTTGCACACATTACGTTATGTTTTGGTTGTATTCACTCTATATGTAGTTCTTTGGCTTAAGAACCATGAATTATGATAAGCATTTGATGTCCACTAAGTAAAATAATTGACAAGTGTCATGCATAAGTATGGAGCATCATGAAAAAACTCCTATCTTAAGTGACCTCCATTGCCCCATAAGCGTATGGGTAGGCTGTTATGTATCACGACTTTCGGATTCATTTCTAAATTGACTTGCTTTGGATGATTTGTTTTTTGACGAATGACTATATGAAAAGATTATAATTATTTTTTGTGAGTTTCTGCATAGCATGCTTTGAGATTTTAGTTCAACCTACTTAGTATTATTATACTCACCACACCCAGATTTTATAGGTGATGCAGCAAGGGTGGAATTGAAAGAAGAAAAGATTTCCAAAAGAATTATTTATTTGTTGCTTTAGAAAACTATGTAATTATTTATGTAAATGTTGTTTAAAGGCATACTATGCCTCAAGATTTGAAAACTTTGTATAACTACCAACTCTATGTACAGTAGTCCCTCGCTTATGTAATATATTATGTTATGTTATATTATGTTATGCTCAATCTCTCTCTCTCTCTCTCTCTCTCTCTCTATATATATATATATATATATATATATATATATATATATATATATATATATATATTGGCTATGCAATTACTTTGTTATATTCAATGATGATCATGTGATGATATGTGTGAGTTTTGTGTCTGTTCCACACCGATGGCCACCACATTTAGTCACGTGTGTTGGACAACAATTATTATGATTATAATGTTATATTAAATGGCGGCCATCACAATCTTAGTAGCTCTATTTTATTCAATTTAAGTGATTTGATACTTAAAAAAATATCATAAACTTATTTTTCCCCACCCCATTGTACACCACCTCCTCCTTGGGTATGAACAAGGAGAACTCTTGGACGTCAGCCTCCGGCATGTGCCACTCATATTGTTGCCTCGTTGAGAGCTCTTCGAAGAAGATCAGGAAGAACTATAAGGTTGAGTGCCTGGTGGGGGTCTCCCCGGGAGGCTGTAGGTAAAACTAGGCACGACACCTAACATGGGCCTCATGTACTGGGTTGGGTTGTGCTCGCATATGCTATTGGAGCAGTTGGTGAATAAGCAATGGTTTGTTAGGTGCTCGCACTTAGCATAGATGGTATACCAAATGCAAAATTTTAAAATCCAAATATGCCTAGCCTATTCAACCGGTTTTAACCCAGCCCGGTCAAAAATCTAGGCCAGTTTGTTCTAGTTGCCAGGCAAGTATGACCCAAGTGGCTCACTCTCTCCTGTATGGTCGAACCACTGACCCAGCCAACCAGGCTGATCCTGTTTTGGCAAGAAAAGAATTTTCAAAAAGGGAGAAGGAGGTGACTAGAGAAGGGGGCAAGCCAACAAATCTCTAGTGTCAAAGGAAGGAAAGAGATGCGGCGGCGTTGGCAGCGGCTTTGATGAGGCTGTGGGGTAGAGTCAAGGGAAAGGAGGAAGGGAGGAGAAGTAAAAGGGAAGGAGGTAGGGAGGAGGAGTGGACCGTAGAAGGCTAGGGTTTGGGAGGGGGAGAGCAGAAAGAAATACAGTACATATATCAACCGGGGGTGATCTGTCTACCAACCATTCCGGGTCAATAATTAGGCCGGGTTTTAAAACATTGGCCATAGGGGTTACGACAGCAATAAGTAGGGATGAGTGGCTGTTTGGTCGGGCAGATAGGGTGGGAAATTTTGTGGGAAACGAGGAGTCAGTATATGTGGTTAACTGGTTAGAAGATGGGCCTTTTGTTCGTATCTGATGGCTGCCATTTAACTCAGGCTCACGTAACTGATATGAGACGAGATAGCAACTTTTGCTTAGAAAAGGTCTTTGAAGGTTGAAGCAAATTCTAACATTTGTTTCCGTAGTCATTGCTTCTGATCCAACTTTAAGCAAATAAAAAAGCTTCACTTGTTTTTTATACGAAAAGCTTCACAGGTTTGATCATTGATGTCAACGAGTAGACAACCTTTTCTTTCTTTTACCATGCATGAAATAGACACAATATTTGGTTCTTTGGTTGATTTAATTAGAGCCAAGCTCCACAAATTGCAGATCCTGCAACTTCAAGTTCCGGCATCTCTTCAGATAGTGATTGTCAGAAGTCTCCCACTTGCCTTTAATTAAGCTTCGCAAATCACTGACTTCTACTTCAATTACACTAGTAATAAGTTGCCAATCCAGGAAAAGTTAGGCATGGAGGTATATAAACAAAGATATCAGTTGGATTGTCCATGACTAATCTCTAGCAGCGCAAGATGACACTGTTCTTTCAGATAATAAATGGCATCATGATGCGTATGGTTGACTCTTTACTTGCTGGCCAAACTGGAAGATACATGCGAAATACTGGAAAAGAGAGAAGTTGTTCTTCCCGAGCATTAGTTGGGTTTAATATACTGAGAGTATTGAAGGTTGGAAAAGAAGAGAGTCATTTACGTGTAAATCTGGGCCAAGTCATGCCCTAATCGACATGGAAGGATACAGAGCCAGATAATGATGTTGTACCAACTGTTCATCTGTCTAGCATAAAGGGCAGCCTTAAAGTCCAAAACCATGGGCTCAATTCCTCACAATCCTTGGGCAACACCCCAAAATTTGCCTAATTTAGTTGACTTAAGGCCAGAATAATCCTCGATTCTGTGAAGGAATTAGGTCCAGTTACCAAGCTACAGTAGACCGGCACTTACTGGAAACCTAACTTTAATCAAATCTTCCAATTCATAGTTTAACAAATGGTAGTCTAGTACGTAGTCTGCACCTCTGTGCTTATCTCTTACGATTAGGGATCCTAGCATGGTACATAAAGGATTTTTATTTCACTTAATTGCTTAACTTCACCATTCTAATCCTCTACTAATTGATAGTATGGACATAGCAAGCCGAGGCAGCTGCGACCTTGTTCCAGCTTCAGATCAGCTTGGGTTTGACCTAGTATATGTAGTGTTGTTTTCGGGATTCTAAAATACAATTCATAGATTTTAGAAGGTAGCTGAGATGCAATACGCTTTGGAGTGTTTCAACTAAATCCATAATAATTCAAGGTTATCATTAAAATTTATTTTAAAGTGTGGTCATATTAATTCAGTTTAAACTGTATATGTTCTGCACAGGCTTTTGTTGAGCCCCTGTTCTGTACCATTTCCACAACAATGTTTCTGCCCTTGTACATAATTATATATAACATATTGCATTGATCAAAATAATTAATATCCAAATCCCTTTTTCATCACTAAAGTAGATTCTGTACCACAATGAAATCTTCTCAATTACATTTTTATAATCAATTATCAACATATGTGAAGCAAATCCCGGGTTGTTTCCATGTATGAAAAAGAAAGTAAATGCAGCATTTCACTTTCTAAAATTATGATTATGATTCTCAAAATTGATTATGGAAAATTGCATTTTGTAGGCTAATAAATGTATCTGAAATATAAACAGTTTCACGCTTGTGCTTGTTGACAAGCAGAAATTACAGATATTTCTATATTTTAGTCTAATACTCCTGCCAGTTTATATTAATTATTCACATTTAAAAACATATGACATTTAAGGAAGCCTATTTTTAACTTTTTCACTCTATCCACTAATTATTTTTCTTCCATCTACTAATTATTAAGAGATGGATAAAATATAGAGACTCATTTATATGGGTCATGACTTACAATGATTGTGTGAGCTTGGGCATCGTATATCTTTGGATTTCAATTCGATAGTACACATAACTCGTTATTGGATCTGATGGCCCATGATACCTAGGCTCACGCAGAAGTGTGTAAGTTCAAGATTATATAAACTTTTTCTTAAAATAAAATAAGATAATTAATTTGATATTTTTTTTAAAAAATAAGACAGTTAATATGGGATGAAAGAAGTAATATTTCTTAGCCCTTTCTACGTTTATAAAAACTTATAAAAGTATTAAAGATGACTATACCAATATTTCATGTACAACTATTATCTCATGAAGCTAATCTATATAATTGGTATTATGGTTAAAAATAGGTTAGGTCGGGTTGGGCATGAGCTAGGCCCCGGTCCTAACCCATAAGAATACTCCCAAGCCATGTCTCGAGCCTAGCCATATATGGGCCTGAAAAAGTATGGCCCTAACCTAGTCCTAAGGGGGCTCGAGCTAGGTCACAATCTTTTTTTTATTATAATTTTTATATTTTTTATTAAAAATATTATTTTAATAAAAATAATAATTTTTAAGTTGGGCCTAGTTGACTCAATAAGGCACAATATCATATGACTTTAAATGGGTTTTTCACAAATAACTATAATGACTTAAGCTTAAATACTTCTAAATTTTCATAAAATATATTACGACTTTACTTTTTCGTTCTTATCACTTATGTAAGACTATAAAAATAATATTTTTTTATACTTAAGGAGGGCCAAATTAGCAAAAGAGGGTTTTTTTTGCCCTTTGGCCCTATTTAAGGTGGACCTAAAATTTTTTAGGCTTAACCCTATGTTGCATTTTTATAAGCCAAGTAGGGCCAAGCCACCGGGCGACCCTCAAAAGTTTTACCCTAATTAAAATATCTTATGAAATGAAGATAAAAAGCTCAATCTCATTTGTTTCTTAGAGGGTTACGCTAAAAAGGACATCCAGATAATAACTTGCTACTAGTTTCTTTATATAAATTGTGTACTGTTATTTTAATTCTAATTAGAGTCAAATATACCATAGAATTGATGTTGCTGACCCAATATGGTTGGGATAAGGTAGACGATGATGATAAAGTGCTGAAGGGGATAGGTCGGGTTCAATCACAAGCCAAAACTCGTCTCCTTCGGATGCCAGAGCTTGTTTTTTGGGCAATTCGAATGAGCTAAACCAAAGGTAGTTGGGTAGTTCGCAATTTTCTGAACAAATCACCCAAGCTGATATGATGTGTTATTATTTCAGACACTCAAAAGGAAGATTTAAAGTCGGATTATTTTAATTCAAATTGTTAATTAGCTTAATTAGTTAAATATTTTTTCTGCAAATTGACAAATTGACAGGGTAACGCGTTCCGACTGACCATACGAACGCAAGTCACAAGTCCGCCTCTACTTATTTTACTACTTCCATAAAGGCCAGCAAATAAATATCTCTCATTCCCCTCCACCTCTCTCTCCCTCTGCCTCCGCCTTCACCCTTTCCTTAGCTCTTCTGAGCTGCTCAGATGCTGGAGATTCATCTCTTTGAATCTAAAGCAGCTTTTTGAGTGAAATCTGACCAGTCCCAGTTCAGTTCCGATCTGGCTACCCATCTGTTTGTACCCCAGATCACTGCTGCTGTTTTAACTGTTGGGTCTCCCTTCTCTTGCTTATTAGAAAAACCTTGAGAAAACCCTATTGCTGAAAGCTTGTTTTGTCCCTTTTCGTCCTTTGGAATATCGTATTGGCGTGCTGTTGATTTGGTCCAATGGTTTCTGAAGGGCAGCTGCAGGACAGGGTGTTTTCATCTTTCTAAGGTCAGTTTGAGTTACTGTTTTATGATATATTAGTCTTCTGTTTCATTTTTTTGCTATTTTGTGTGTTACATGATAGGCTTATAATCTTAGTTCTTACGCTTTTTGCTGATTTTCTATTGGAGATGTTGGACCGAATGTAAAGCATGAAACTTTCCTGTGTTGGTATGTCTAGAGTTGGATTCTTCTTCATAAGGATTTCTTTGAGGTATTGGGATCGGCAGGAACTAGTTCCTTACATCTGGTGTTGTTGGTTTAGATATCGATTCTTTCTCTATTCATTTATATTTAGTATTTCAATGAACTTGAATTTGTTTGTCTTCTAACTATTTACTAGCCTGAGATCTTTATTGAATGTTTCCTAACGCTGCTTTTGGAGACTAAGGGATCTTTAATAGGTATCAATCAACGATTAGGTGAACGCTGCTTATTCTGTCAGTCTGTGATTTATTTGAATGTGAATATGGCAATTTTCTTGTGTGGTCTCGCCTTTAACTTTTCTGTTCTTAGTTTTGTTTTAGCGCGGCCTTTTAGCTTTAATTCGCAGCCATCTAAATATCTGATCTTACGTCTATTCTTTTAGCTGCGGAGAGCAGGATCAGATATCTTCCGTTATCTATTCTTTGGTAAATTTTACATGTTAATTTATTTAGTGATGATTATGAAGAAAGCCTATCTCACTCTTCATCAAAGTCATTTTTACTGGTACTAGTTCATGTTAAGTTGAGCCAATGCATATTTGATCACTATATAGTGGGTACTTTTGCATATCTCAGTTATTGCAAATTAGCTTCACATTATGGAGTTCCAGCTATGTGGCTGAATTATTGGATTGAAATAGTCTCTTATCTGTTTCAGCTTTCTTAATTGATATTTTGGGCGTTTATATATTTTGGAGTAGTCTTACAATATGGGACGTGGTAGAGGAAAAGGCAAAAAATTAAATGCTGTAACCAGCCATGAAGACCCAGGCAGTGGGGGTGAAGAAACTCTTCCTGCATTCAAGAGAAGGGGGCGGCCTCAAAAATCATTAAAGGATGAACCTGATGAAGAGGAAGTTGAAAAACTTGAAGAGGAAGATGCTGAAGGTACGAGATCTAATAATTCAACCAAAGAGATAAAGGTTTCCCCTGCTGTTGCAGAGAATGGAAAGAAAAGAAAGAGAAAACCTCATCCCAAAGAGAATAATGTTCCTATCAAGGAGGAGAACAGTATTGGAACTCGGTCCTGCACTGATGAGTCAACTAAGACAAATGGATTTCGGCAAAATGGAAGCAGGCGCAAGAGCAAGCCACGAAGAGCTGCTGAGGTTGGTGTTGAATGCACATAACATTCTAGACATCCTCAAAGTGGGGTTTCTGCCTCTTTTCGTATTGGCAGATAAATTCCTTGTACCCTTTTCTGTTGTGTTCTGGAGATTTTGTTTTTCGCTCATTGCCTTCATGGAAAAACTTTATATTAGACCTATGGACGTAATATACTGCTCTGTATTCTTTTTTGAGGCATCAAATCGTCTATTTTTCATTAATTTTCTGCTTTAACTATGTTGTATTTTTGGACCATGTAACAAGACGCTTCTTCTTCTGTTTGTTTTGTTTACTAAATTGGAATTTTACTTACATGATCTCTCCCAGATTTGGCTGTGTATTTCAGCATGGAATATGAAGCCAGTGCTTTTACCTGTTTGGCGTTTTCCCACAAGGAAACTATGCATTCTTCGCATATTATCAGTGTCACAAAAAAATGTTATTATGTGAATTGATTTGTTAAAGATGTGAATTCTATCGTGCCAGAGTTGAGCTTCAAAGTGACAGCCTTTTTTCCGTACCCTTGTTTTTATGTATCTGCTTGGTGGGAATCTAATATTTGTTTAATGTCTTTTTAGTTATAAAATATACTCACTCCGTCCCATATTAACTGTCCTATTAGTTTTTCTAAATAAACTAAAACACGGACCGGAGTACATCTTTGTGGAAGAAAAAGACATTCTTATTCTTATCTGTGTACTCAAGTAAGGAATGGCTTGATGATGAGAAAAATGCCCAGCGTGCCAGCCAATTTACCTACTTTAAGCAAGGGAAATTAGGCTGTTTGCTCATTCGGCGATTGCCTTATTAGAAAATTAAAGTAAAGATATTAGTCGAGTACACAGAGGTGCGTGGTAGATGTTTATGCTGTTCCCGATGAATTAGCTGGAACAGATTTCATCCTACCACTGAGTAGCACAAATGTGTACTTCAGACTTTATTGCACTGCCTCAAAGACAAGTACATAGAGACTTGACAAAACAGAAGAGTTGGTCTATGAGCTAGAGTAGGGATGATGTTGGTATTAGATAACCGTATTTCCCAAAGCTAGAGATGGTTATAAAGCGGAATTTTTATTTATTTTATATTCTAATAGTCTATAATAAATATATTAGATTTGTCTTCCATAAAGACTAAAGATTTTGGGAAACAATGGTTTTTCCATAGTATTAGAGCTCATCTTTTCTAAAGGTTCGAGCTTTTGGGAAATAATGGTGCTTAATAGTATCATAGCACTAGGTTCAAGTGGTCCGTGGAGTTCTTGGGTTCTAGTATCATTGGAGGTATTTATGCCTTAATTATGTTTTATGTATTTATTGTAAACGGGTTGTCTATAAGAGATTTCCAAAATAAAATTGAGAAGAGAGAGATTAGGACTAGAGAAAGATAAAATAAGCTCTAAACAACTAGTTCTTCATGGATTTTTTGATTGATTAATCAGGGCATACATAGTTCATACACATATTTATAAACCTCAAATAAAAACTTTAATTATAATAAAACTCTTAATTATAATAAGCCTCTATTAATAACTTAAGTTTAATAAGAATATTTTTAATTATTTTAAAATATTATTATTAATTAAATTTTAATTGTAATAAACTTTGAAGGTAGGACCCGACCTCTAAGGCATTATACCATATCTTTGAGGTGGCTATCAAAGCGTATAATGTAGGTAAAAAAATGTAATTAAGCTCATCAATACTCTAGAATATATGGGATTGCACTTGAATGTACGAAGGTGTCATTCATTGTGTCCAAAATGCATGCAACAGCCACTGGACCCACATGATACCTCGGAAACAGATAAAAAACCTGTTGGTAAGCCACCCAGACCCGATAAAGAGAGCCAAATGATGGTTTAGGCTTGGGTTTTGGAGAGCTGCATACAAAGTGGGGTACTTGGAATATAACATACACTTTTATATGTGAAAAGGGCTTTTGACGAGCTTGGCGCAAGAAAAAATAGACTTTATACATAAAAGGAGCGTTGGAATGTAAAATAGATAAATAAGATTTTCTTTTCTTAATGGTTTAAGCTCTTAGTAATAGCAGTTTCTATGTACTGTGCTTCATAGACGCTTATACTTGGCTTAGAATATAAATATATATATATATATATATATATATATATATATATATATATATATATATATATATATATATATATATATATATATATATATATATATATATATATATATATATATATATATATTCTTATTTTCAAACAACAATTACCTAAAAGTTAGGCCTTACGGAAATGTGCGAGCTTCATCTAGGGGTTTGATCCATTCCTTTTGGCCTTTGAGAGAACAAGTGCCCAGATCGTGGCTGAGATGTAAAATCATATCCAAGATGCCACAAGGTTTTAATTTCCAAAGATGCGCAACCTTTTTTTTCTCTTTTTAACCAACTCATCCTTACGCCGTCTAAGTTTTGTACGTGAACATAATTGAGGGAGGATAAATGTGCCTAGAGCACAAATGGTGGAAACTATGCGCCGGATGGGATTTGAGCCTAAGATTTACAAAAAAATGTCCATTCCAGCATAATTGATACAGAATTGTTCTCCACGGATTACCTTAGCATTGATACCAAATTAAATAACCCTGATTTCTCAATAACCTAAGCTATTAAGAAATGAGTAATTATTACTCCCTCCATCTCATATTAACAGCTATATTTTAAAAAAATATTTAACTTTTATTAAATGGTAAAATTCACATCTAAGAAAAGGAAAAATAAATTTATAATATATTTTTAATATTATTTAAGTACTTAAATTGAACAAAATAATACTATTAGTAGAATAAACTTTTTTTAAAGCTAATTTAGGACGAAAGGAGTATGTTAATATTTTAACAAAGAACACCACGCTACAGATGAAAGTGGGTTGCGGGATTTGAAGGCTTAACGTGACTAAAACACTTGGAATCTTATCAGATTGCATGTGGAATGAATTTCAAATCATTTGATATTTTCCCCCAAATGAAGCAAGTACTCACTAGGTGAGCATAAAAAGAGATAGAATCACCCAAGGTAGGTAACACAAGACTTATTATATTGTGAAACGTTCAGTGCAACTGATGGACATTGGGCACTGGCCTAGTGTGGCCTAGGACTCTGACTATGTATCGATGACTGCTAAAGTATTTTCATCTAAGCAAGCAAAAGCAATTTCCATTCAATTTAAGATCTGGATCAATGTCAATTGCAGTAATAATTGTGTTGTGCCATTGGAAGGACCAGCCGACAGAAATAGACAAACCAAAATTGACCGTGGTCTAGGCGCACCATTAAGAAACTTGAAAGTGATGGGCCATCAGCAACTACTTTGGTAAGGGTGTTTATGACACGAGCCACGGTTGGTTTGACTTAAGCTTAAAATTTTAATTTTGAGTTCAAGTCAAATCTAGTTTAGGCCAATTTAACTAACAAGATGGCTCAGCTTGTTAACACCGTTAACTGAGATTATTGGCTGGATTTCAACTTCCCTATAAATAAAGCAAGGATCAACTGGTTTGCTTAATTAAACTTTTGTCCCACTAATTCATATTCTTTGGTGAGGATTGAGGGTGATTTATGTTTAAAATAAAAAGGTTAAGGATAGAATAAATTAACTCCATCATTGGATTTAAGGTTTTGTAATTGGTGGCCAAGAGCAACTGAGAGAAAAAATTACTAAAAATTGTATTACATACATGTATTAAAATGAGAAAAATTAACCACTAGGCATATTGTCTATTCTGTCTAACAAAAGTACAGTAGTTGTTCATGTAAAAGAGTAGAAAATAATATATATGATCAAAGGAGTTGAAACTTTAAAAATGTGAAAGCCATATATATGCATATATTTGAAAATATATATATATATATATACACACACACAACCACATATCTAATTATTAAAATTTTATATATAGAGTCAAGTCCAACCTTAAGTTAAGTTTAAGGTTTTATTAAACCTAATTTTTTTTAGCCAAACTGAACATAGATATGTTTAAGCTTAGTTGACTTATTTCAAGTTCGAGTTCAAGCTGATTCAAATCCAATTAGTTTAGCATGTGAACTTATCGTGAATACTGAATATAAGCTGAGTAACACACTTTTTTGGTGGAAAAAAGAATTGTGCATATTGAGTTAAGCTTTTTATTTGTAAGAAATTTCGAATTCCTGGTCCTTGATGTATTAGCTTTTTAGCTTCAGTTGTAAGTTACAATTGTTAGGTTGATTTAGAAAAGAGGATGTCTAGCCATAGCTGTAACTCGTCCAGGGTGTTGCAGCTCAATTTTCTATATACAGTGAATGCATGGCACCAACCCCCAATATAATTACGCGAAAGGGACCATAAGATTTAGATTTCAGGGCTAGGAAGATTGGAACTAGGAAACCACACCCAGTAATTCTCTCGCGTGACAAATGTGAACTTCATCTAAAAATGTCTCAAATATGAGGCCCATAGTTTAGCACTAGATGGGGAATCTTCCTCCATGATGAATGGGGTGACCACTGGTGAATTGATCGGTGCATGCACGACTTATGAGCGGGGCCGGCTTGATACAATTAGAGGCCCGAGGCAAGAAGTTTAAATAAGTATTTTTTATATTTTATAAAAATAGTATATAATTAATTTATTATTAGTATATAATGTATACATAAAAAAATTTATTTAAATAATAATTTAAAAATAATAATTATCAAATTAATTTGTTTTAAAAAATATTTTTTAAAGTAGTATTAATTTTTGCCATATAAGTGTCAACAAAGCGCTAGTACCTATGTGAATTTTTTTTTAAAAAACTCATGAAAGAATTGAATTTTTGCAAATTAATCAACAGGGGTACCGAAACGTAATGGAGAACTGCAAGGAGAATGCAATGGTACTCAAGGAAGGGCTGGAGAAGACGGGGCGGTTCAACATCGTGTCCAAGGATAAAGGGGTGTCCCTGGTGGCCTTCTCCCTTAAGGACAACTCCCGCCATGACGAGTTTGAGGTGTCCGTACATAGCGTTGCCGGAGAGTTTTAAGACAGTGGCCGGGCTGGTGCACTTGCTGGCCTTTTCAGCCATGTATAGGACGTGCATGGGTGCACCAGCCCGGCCAGCAGGTGGCCACATCGGAATGGCTGGGATTTCAAGTCAATCTTGTTGGCTTTGGCTTGGAGACGCAGTTTAAGGATTTCTTCTTTTAAAAGGACAAAATCAACTTAATGGATTTCATCCTTCTAAAGAACAAAATCATTTTTACTTTAATACGGTTTTATTGTTTGGAACGACGAAATCAACTTAACAGATTTCGTCCTTCTAAAAGACGAAATCATTTTTACTTTAATACGGTTTTTTCGTTTGGAATGACAAAATTAACTTGAATTTGATTTCGTCATTTCAAACGATAAAATTATTTAAAAACGATGAAATTATTTAAAATTTAAATAAAAAAAGCCACGCAGAGCCTTGATTGGCACCTATGTGGCAAAAACCAACATCATTTTTGAAAATATTTTCCAAAAAGAGTTAATTTGGTAATTATTTTTTTAAAAATTATTATTTAAATAATTTTTCCTTAATACTTTTATTCAACTTACTTTTAAGGGGTAAAATTATTTTTTAACCTTTTCTATTAAAGTTTACTAATAAAATAAAGCAAGAAAATAAAGAGTTGCCCATGTAGAAAAAAAGAGATATAAACTAAAAACTTAGAAAGTAGAGAGATTTTTTAAAAATTATTTTTTTATTTAACCATAGGCAATAGGCAATGCTCTTTATATAGATGTTTATCCTTAAGAGCTACCTTGAATTGTCAAAGAAATAAGAGGCTACCCTTCAAAATTGTGTAACACTATTTAAAAGAATGGGATAAAAGCAAGTTAAAAGAAAAAAAAGACAAGAAAGAGCATAAAAGAAAGAAAAGGAAAAGAAAGAGCACGAATCAAACGAGGAATAGTCAAGATGATTGCTTTAATAGTATAGAAAAAGATAAAAAAATATATTAATGAAGGAGAAAATAGGAGGCCTACCACTTGATGATTTGTTTATTGATTACTATACCTTTTTTGAGGTGGGGCCTTAGGCAATTGCCTTGGTTGCCTAAGGTATTAAACCGGCCCTACTTATGAGTTATGACATCCCTTAGCCATGTATACTATGTCAGGAGAAGAACGATTCCATAAATCATTTAGTTGTTGAATGTCCATCCCATAGAGCATTATCCTTTAATTGCTCCATAGGCCCATCTTGATGCATATAGGCTCACTAGTGTACAAGTGTGTATATTCTCAGCCATGGGTCTAGGGGCTAATGTGCTACAAATTTGTTAGTTTACATGCCTTAACTCCATGGTCTTAGCCTTGATTTATCACTAATTTATGGGTAATCAGAGGTTTTTATATGTGATTAGTGTTTGTGAGCCTAAGTTATGAAAATGTTGCAATGACGTTGTTAATTTATATGCACATAGTTTAAATGTGCCAGTGAGGGAATATTAAAAGGGCTTGTAGCAATATGGATACGAAATTAACCCATGGTCCATTGTCTTTCTGCTGCATGTAAACCATGGGCCTGTAGTCAAAAGTTGTGTGGAATTCTTGAAGCCCAAAGTGTCACAGTCGTGGGGCATTCGTAGACGGCAGAGCTCTGAGCTCATCTTGTCATGAGTCATGACCCATTCAATAAGCTAATGAGTTCCAAAGAAGAGACAAAAACTTCTGTGGCTTCACAAGGGAAGAAGGACACGGACATGTTGGACAAAGAAAGATAAAAAGCAAGCTCGAGGGATTAATATGGAAGAATAGAAAAAAGAGGAAAAGAAGCAACCAATGAATATAAGACCCAAATCAGAAAGGAGAATCCACAAGAAACCAGGGGACATAAGGTTGAGAAAAGAAGTGGCAAAAGGCTGGAATCCGCAGTTTTTGTGGAGAAAATATTGTATGTGCTGATTTTGAAGCGATGCGATTGGACAAGAATAAAGAATACACAGAATGATGGTCCTGTAATATATGTAGAGCTGCATAATCTTCAGCTTGCTACTCACGGAACTTGTGGCTTGGGAGAGAATAAAGAGCAACAACCAATAGGAAGAAGCTGAATTGTCACGAGCTAGAGCTGAAGGGAGGAGCAGGAATTGGAGTTTTTTATAGGTTGGAAGAAAGAATATGTGCTGCCAGTAGCATGTCTTTTAATTGGTTATTGGTAAGTGAAATTTGTTAACAAATTGTGTGATTGGGAGCCAAATAGAAGGTCAGGAGCTATGATTGAAAGATGTTGATAAAGGGGAAGTAATCACTCTAGCTGGACATGTTACGGGTGGAGGATTTGCTGAGCAACTCAAGAGCTAAAAGAAGGGGAATATTGAAAGTTGATTGGAGTTTCCGCATCAAGCCTTTCAACTCTATAGACTGAGCTCGGGCAGTACGAGAGGCATCTCATTCCCCATCACCACTTCCACCTAATTGCTCTTCTTTTATCTATATCTTCTTTTTTTTTTTTGTAGTTTTTATTTTTATTATAATAGCTTGTGAAACCTTTAGCTAAGGCTGGAAGGAACCCGAACCTTGTACCATTTTTAAGGGTGTTTCTTTCATTTTATGTAGTAATTGTTTAATTCAAATACATGCTAGTTGAGGTGATCTGAATATATTTATACTATTTTTACACGGAATGCTTAAGCTCACTTCTTGATTTTTTGTAATTTTAATATATAAAGTTCTTAAATGTGAAGAGGTATTTGGTCCCAGTCCTTTAACTATCTAATTCTTATTTAGTTTAATTTTTTTTAACTTTCAAATTATCCAATTAGGGAGAATTATTTTTTTCACTCTATGTGGTAAATTAATATATATGAAAAACATCATTAGATCTTATGAATTTATACTTGATGCCTTAGTGTTTTTCTCATCAATTCTCATCTTAATACTCCTATAGCTCCATTTAAAAAAAGGATGAGGAGCCTGCCACCTTTTTTTTGGCTAGATCATTCAATGTATACATAGACAATATATATCTATTGATTGTGTTAATAGGGGTAGGGTGGCTGCAAGAAGGGGTAGGAGACTTCTCACCCCTAGAAAAATAGTGATTTTTATTGGTTAGTGAGTCCCATAGCTAAGAGAATGACAAAATAAGCTTACGAGATGTTTTCTTAAGTGGCCAACTATTTAAATTGATTGAAATGGAGCTATTAATTTGGGATAAATATTTTACCTAAATGGAGTTATATAGGAGGCAGAGAGTTTTTTTATCTTGATTATATTGTCATTCTTGCTTGATTTATTTTCTTTTTATTTTGCAGCTTCTCTCATAATTTTACAGTTTAGTCAGTGTGGATTTGACTATGCAAGACTAAACCCTTTGGATCTTATTTCATGAAATAATATAGTCGTCGTAACAGGACCCAACCTCTAAAAGAATACAGACTCACTTCTCATCAATGCTAAATTTCTATTGGGTCATTTGAAATAGAAGGAATAATTCTATATTCCAAGGAGCCAAACCAAATATTGTGGGTGACTCAAACTGCTGTAGGGAATTTCACAATATATGCACAATGATCATGTCAAGTAGTGCAAAATGGAACAAGAAAAATAAAGATAAAACACACAAATATTTAACATAGATTGACTAGAAGCTTAATATCATGACTCACAATCAATTTACTATGTTTTGAGAGAATTACAGTGTATAAACATAGAATGTAGTATCGATATGTATGACAGTATCGATGATTATGGATACGGGTATATGCCGAAACAGTCGTAAACTCTTTGATATACATAAAAAATATAATAACTAATAAAATATTATTATAATACTTCATTTAGAACATGATATTACAACAGAAAGTCCTATCAACTGATATGAGTGCTCTAAAATTATTTCATTTTAAAACCATATACTTGACTCCCTCTATCCTCTACAAACTATTATTCCCTCCGTCCTATATTAAGTACTCTGAAATTAATTTATTTTGGAACCAAATAAGATATTTAATATGAGTCACATGAAAATTATAGAGAAACTCATAGGGTAGATGTTTAAGTAAATGCATAATTGTGGAGCATTATATTTTAAAAAAATTATGTAAACTATATATACCCACTTATATTGATCTCATATCATTCTTTAAAAAATATTTTTAACATAATAAAATATCATCATCTTTAATCCTTTGAAGAGGTTGAATTTGAATTATGTTTTTATTTTCGAAAAAAATAAATTTTATAAATAAAAATTTAATAAAATATTAGAATATCGATACGTATTGGTTGTATCAATATGATACGGCCAATATGTATCAAAGATACGTGTGGGGGGCGTATCGCCCCCATACCGTATTGGTATCGACCGATACGGGTGCATATCGACCGATACAGGTGCGTATCAACCGATACAGGTGCGTATCAACCGATACAAACCCATATCGGTCAATACGGCCTCCCATGTGTATAATTAGGTTACAAAATGGGTTAAAACATGGGCTAAGCCCATTTAATCCAAAGTTCTTGTAAATGGGCTTGTTGTGTATTGAGAGCTCAAACCCACTTTTCATGTGAATGAGAATCATACATGTGAATTGGTTGAAGAGAATAAATAATTTTATATCACAAAAAAGATGAAGATGAAATTGGTATATATGACATAAGTTTTGTCTTTTAAATTAGGCCCTTAAGCCACCCCATTTTTGTGAAGGAGATATAAATTGGACCCATGTACCTATGTGGCCTAACCCTCTGTGCATGCCACAATGTTAGGTTAGGTTTAGTCAATAAAATAATTATTTTTAGGGCTAATTTTTTTTTTCTTAACCCAAAATGAGTTTGGTCTTTACTTAACCCAAATGTTTCTCTTAACATGTGGATGCGAGTGTTTGAAATGGATGGGTTGTTGTTTTCAACAAGATTTCTTATGTGTTTTATAAAATATTAAAAAAATATTTATTGCATCATCCTTTATTGAATTTTTATGTCGTCTTTGTAATACTGATTACACTACTGTGGTTTATTGTATATGTTGTGTAAATGTGCTTCTACAACATGTGGTAGATTGTCTTCTTTTAAGAGACAAACATCAAAGTAATCCTAAGCATTATTAAGGAGGGCATGATTCTATCCCAAGGACAAAGTGTTAAATGCTTAATTCAATTTTCATGTTCTTAACTTTTTTCAAGTTTTCTTAATCACAATTATGAAGGTACGGAATTGACATCTTCTCTCCCAAAATTCTAGAGTAATAGATGCATTAAAAAATATTAATCTTGAGGCTAAAACACATCTATTTATACCTAGGAAGTCTTGAACCCCATCAAGGTGTCCAAACATGGAAGGATTCTTTGTAGAGTTGCCTAAAGTTAGTCGTAGAATTAGTTTTCGCGTTTTCAAAAACTCATGCGCCAAGCCCGAACGTTCACTTCAGGTAGAACATTTGCACAAACCTTGAACATAAGGTACTGGATATGTCCCTTCTGCTTGAACATAAGGTCAAACAGTGGACTGGCATATCATACTCCATGTTTTGAACAACTGGTTGACTTCCTTGCGTATGGACTCGGGTATGGTAAGTGGATCACAAAGAAGGTCAAGGTAAAACAAGTGCACCGTGTGCAATAGTCGGCCCACCTTATAGGTTTGTTAAGATAAATTTTGATGGTGCAAGTAAGGTTAATCCAGGCTCAACATTTGAGGCAACGGTTACAAGAGACCATGAGGATAGCCATTACTAGGTCCCTCGACTTAGAAATTTGTTCTTTTATTGTGGTAGAAGTTGGGGCTTGTTTGGGGGGATTCTAATGGTTAAATGGCTAGGGGTGGAGAAAATTAACTTGGAAGGTTATTCTCAAGTTGTTATTAACATTTTAAAGGGTTCTTTTAGAGTTATATTAAATGTGCCTAAATCTATACATGTAATTGTTCAAGACATTTGTAGCTTTCTCTCATCTTTATAGCAGTTAGAACCGAGAAGACAATAGAGCATGAGATGTTGGGGTCTGTTGTTGGTTTGGAAGGCAGCCCTTTCTCTCATCATGTCTAGGAGAGACTTCTTGGGTCTGTTATCCTTGCGATATGGATCGTCATGGCAAGCTTTGGTGTGGCGTTGGATCCGCTGTGGAGCACTCACACTCACATGTGAGTGCTCCACAGCGGATCTGAAGGCCTTTGGTGTCATGGCAAGCTTTGAGTGAGTGGGTCATAATATTTTTCCACTTTTGTCCCTACTGTTGGCTATTGGCTTGATGTCGGCATGATAGGTTCAGCTGATTTGATGGTACACCATGGTAGGATGGTCCTACATTGCTCGGCCAAATTTTTTATAAAAGGGCAATTTATATGTTACTTGTAAGAGATAGGTTATTTTCATCTCACCTGGATTTTACATATCACATGCATGTGGACCAAAATACCCCTTCCCTAATCATTTTTCTCTTTTCTTCCTCATTTCCTTCTCCTTCCTCGAGCCACCTCAACACCTAAAACTAAGGTTTTTCCCATTAAGGTGCCTTCTCATCCATTACCACCTATGTCAAACGAGTTCTTACATATTTCCCCATCTCCAGAAGTGTCTTGTTGTAACATCGTACTTTTTTAATTATGTTTAGTCATAACGATTAAAGGTAATTAGTAAATTTTTTAATAAATTATACATGGTTTCAAAAGTTGAAACCTTCGTATAAGAGTAGAGCTCGAAGAAACGAGTGTAATGAATCAAAAAATCGGCAAAACGGAGGTCGAGACCGAAAGTTACGACATCGAGAAGAGTAGAAAATAGTAGGGACCTACTTGGAAAGAGCATGATATATTGTTTTAAGTGGGTTATTATCGAAAGGCTCATCGATACGAATCCAACAGTACCAAGAACGCGTGAATCCGAATCCGGGGTAGGAAGTTATGCGTGTTTGAAGATTTATTTTAAAAAGAAAAAAAATAAAATAATTGGGCGCACGCGCGACACTCATGTAATGCTCGGCCGTGATGTGTGGTCACCGCGTGCATTACAAGTGGATGCCCAGTGCATGCGTGCGGTGCGTAATGGCGGGTGCCGTTGTTTCTGGCGGTGCCGCAGTTTTTCAGCTATGCTCGGCCTATTTATACCCCATTTCAAACAGTTTTTGAATCAGAACTTCGTTTCCCCTGTTTCTGAGCGTTTTGAGTCCGATTAAGGCCGTTCAAGAGGCGTTCTTAAGTAAATCAAGCATGCTCTACGTAATGGAGTGATCTTTTCTTTGAGTTGGAGACTGTATAAGAAGGACGTGCCCAAGAGAAGGGGAGGTCCTGCCCGTTGTCCTTGAGTACTGACAAACTTCTTTTTCTCTGTTTCTAAGCATCCTAGCTCCGATTTAGTCAATCCAAGAGGCGTTCTTGACTAAATCGAGCATGCTCTTCGCAATGGAGGGGTCCATTCTCTAAGTTGGCAATTGTATGAGGAGTAAATGCCCTAAGATAAGGAGAAGCCCTGCCCGTTATCCTCGAGCACCGGAGAAAGAAAAAGAAGTTAGAAGTAAGATAGGGTGATGTCCAAAGTTGTCGAACCACGATGAGAGAAGCGATCCAGAGTAGGGGAGGCTCTATCTTTCATTTAAGAACTACCCAGTAAGAAAAGTATCTCCAAGCTAAGGGGAGGCTCTTCCCATAGTTCACAAGTGTGGAAGGAGAAAAACGTCTCCAAAAAGAGGATGTTCTGTTTGACACCCCAAGTACGAAAAGTAAGGAGCGTCTCAAGGAGAAGGGATGCTACATCCGCCTACTTCAAAGGAGATTCTACCTGCCATATCCGGATCTAAAAGGAGGACGCTCCAAAGAAACGAACAGCTCTAATGCTGCTGCTTCTGATGTCTCGTATAGGTAAGTATACCTTATCTCTTGTATGAGAATATGTATACATCTTAAGTGGTTAACTTAAGGTGTTAAATTAATTTTGCGCTTACACATCTTAATTAGTACATGATTTTTCTACGATTTTCTAGAATTTTCCTGCTATTTTTCTAGTCATTTTTGGCGAAAAAAATGTGACGCTATGATGTATTTATATTTGTATATTTTCCCCTCATATTTATACCTATAGAGTCGGGTGTGGGGCTTAGTCGCAGGCTATAGGCTTCGCCACGCACTTACGGCGTGAATTTTGGAGGTACATCGCGTAATCGGAAGGTGAACGCGTGTTAGGGACATAGATGAAAAAATTAAAAAGAATGAATAGTA
Source organism: Saururus chinensis (assembly GCA_035235625.1). Classification (NCBI taxonomy): domain Eukaryota; kingdom Viridiplantae; phylum Streptophyta; class Magnoliopsida; order Piperales; family Saururaceae; genus Saururus; species Saururus chinensis. The sequence continues at coordinate 24,733,573 of CP141143.1, read as the reverse complement.
AAATCGACTTAAAAAGCTGATCCAGTAAGTTTCTTTCCAGAAACTTAGAGAAGAAAAAAAGACGACGTCCAGAGAGGAGAGAAACCCAAACCCATTTCCGGTCGCTCCGTTCTCCCTCCTCTATCGTCGGATTCTGCCAATTCTTGTCAAGATCCTCTTTGCCTCACCGCCATGAGTCCGTAGGTACCAGCTATGACTGCCGCCACAACCTCTTCGCTCCTCCACGAGATACCGAACTTTTCTTCAGGTTTTTCTCTCCTTCAATCCCATTTTTGAGCTGTGGGGGTACGATTTTGATGCCGTTTGAGGCCGCCCTCAACTAGACTTATGTTTAATTGGCCGCTAGGAACCCATAGGTGCTGGCTAGAGTCGCCACCATGCTTTCTTTGCTCCGTTGTGAGCTACCGGCACTTTGGTCGGGTTTTGGTCATATTTTCCATCTCACTGTCTGTAGGTTTTTTTGAGACGCTGATGTTTCCAGTCGTCGTCTGGCCACCAGACGGACTCCGTCGAGCCTACCTCGACCTAGTATCAGTAGGGGGTTGCCATTTTCGACCCCGCTCCGCCCTATTGTCTTGCTCCGCCCGTTTAGATGCTTTGGGTGCGTCTCGGGTCATGGCCGGCGAGCTGTGGGCCATTTGGTCATCATGGGCTCTACCCCGGCTCAACGATAGTGAGGATCAGCCCCACTTGGCCCGATTATACCTTCGCTCGGAATGGGCCGCTTGCCATTTGCCCTATATCGTGCGAGATGCATAGTTGCCCGCACAATGTGTATTGGTTGTGGATGGTGATCGGCAATGTCGCCGCTTTAATTGGCCACCACCTCTTGGCCATAGCTCATTTGCCCTTTTGTGGGCCTTGGGCCGCTACCGTCCAACCCATCCCCCCTAGAGTGGTCCTTTTTGGCCGCGTGTGCATGTAGTTATACGTGTGCTTTTGGGTTTAGGCGCCATATTTGTGCCGCCTGACCGTTGGATGGCTCTGTCACCATTTGAGTTGACCACTAGAGCATCCTCCACCTCTCCTTTGTCCTCGAGCATTGCCCCACACTCTCCGCCCGGATGTGGGCCCTTGTTGACACGAAATCGTCATGGTTAGGTGCTGTCCATGGTTGATTTTGACGTCTTGTGGCCGGCTGAATACATCTTAACTACCGGCCGATCTTCAGTGAGTACACCCTCAACATCTGGTCACACAACCACTTATGCTGGCATGACATTTCTCCTGGCCGCCCTAGTGTGCTGTCGTGGATCGTGAATTTTTCCGCATTGACTTCTAACACCCCGTTTGGTCATGATTGTTTCTGGCACTTCCTAAAATCCTCAGGATAGCAGTTCTCTCGAATTGGCAATGCTTTTGGCAGCCAACTCCGCCACCGTCGTGTGCTTGCCATCAAACATCATAATTACGATGTAGGGGAGCTTTGAACTCGTAATTTCATGATAACATGCTTGAATGAGTAGCAACATGCTTGGACTATATGATTGAATGCTATGGATATTAGCTTATGATCCGTTTGCATGATGTAAGAGGATGAATTATGCCATGTTGAAATGTATATGACGTGCATGTTGGCTGTAAGTATGTTGGGTGTATGTATGTGCTAGTTATGGCTAGCGTGTTTATTGTTAAGCTTCGTATGTGTATGTATGTGCTAGTGATGGCTAGCATGTATGTTTGAAATATGTATGGATTATGCATGTGCTAGTGATGGCTAGCGTGCATGTTTGAAGTATGTATAAATGTGTATGTATGTGCTAGTGATGGCTAGCGTGTATGTTTGAAGTATGTATGGATTATGCATGTGCTAGCGATGGTTAGCGTGCATATTTGAAGTATGTATGAATGTGTATGTATGCGCTAGTGATGGCTAGCGTGTATGTTTGAAGTATGTATGGGTTATGCATGTGCTAGTGATGGCTAGCGTACATGTTTGAAGTATGTGTAAATGTGTATGTATGCGCTAGTGATGACTAGTGAGCATGTTTGTAAGCTACGTATGTATAATAGTATGTGTATGTTATACATATGTGTGATAGACATATATATGTATGATGGCTATTTGCCTATGCTATGGATATGCGTATGTATATGTGGGCAGAGGTATGAGCTATGGGTGGTAAGAAGTGTCAATGTTTGGTATGGATTTGGATATGGATGTGTAAGCGTATGACGGATGACAGAGGATACGGGTATGACGGGTGAGGTTTGTCAGACAGTAAGAGTGTGCATAATTGTACAAACATAATGTACAAATTATGAAGTGAAAAGTAAGCATAATAAATGAGATATGAGTAAGAGGGCAACAACTGGGTTGGCTCTGAGGAGCTTCATTTGATGATGTCAGTGTAAGATGATTTGGCCATAAGGTGGATGGCGAAGTATGTAAGACTATAAGGGTTTGATGTACGATGTATTATGATCATGATGTGGACGGGTTAAGTGAAGTTTGTTGCCTTGACGAACTTGGGTTTCGGATCGGGCTCAGCTTCGGTTTGATCAATGGAGCACGGTATGCTTGAGTGCTTGTGTGGCATAATTGTACCGCATAATTTACTTAATTCAAACTTGAATTATAAGCACAACTAATGATAGCGTTGTAAGTTTGAGACCTGAGGGTTTCGATGGATTAAGTTCCATGTTTGAGTTAGTCGATAATGAGTCAGCTGAGCATTTCTCATGTCTTGCCATGGTGTTTACCCCATGGGTTGTTTCTGTGTGCTGTATAGGGCACTGAACGTCTAATGCTCTGTTGAGAGCGACATATGTTTCCGACTTTGGTCTGTGTGCTATATAAGCCCAGACGTTTGATGCTCTGTTGAGAGCGTTGTATGATTTCTGCCCAAAAGTGGCATTGTATGATTCCGCCCAAGAGTGGCACTGTATGTTTCTGCCCAAGTGGCACTGTATGATTTTTGCCCAAGAGTGGCACTGACACTATAAGACTCATTATGGTGGGCAATTCTATGGCACTATAAGACCCATTATGGTAGGCAATTCTATGGCACTATAAGACCTATTATCATGGGTAACTGTATGACCCCTTATGTGTGGGTGTTTATGTTTGCACGCTCAGGTAAGTAGCATCATGGACCTGCTCTTACCTGTTTGATCCAGTGCCCTATGAGCATTGGTGTGCCTTACCTTCAGAAAAGTCCATGGAGTCTAGTCACTCCTTGGAGGTTTAGGTGTTGCCCCAGTGACATTATTTTCCATTCGACGTTGGAGCTTATTAGTTGTAATGAGCTTCAGTGGTTGATCATATGAGCACGACTATAAGAGTATGTGTATGAGCACGGCTATAAGAGTATGTGTATGAGCATGATTGTAAGAGTATGTGTATGAGTACGATTGTAAGAGTATGTTTCTGAGTAAGACAGTAAGTGTGATTTTGTGTAAGCTGTACGAGTAAGGTCGTACAAGTATGTGTAAGCTATATAAGTAAGCATATGATTGTACGAGTAAGGTCGTACAGGTATGTGTATGTTGTATGAGTAAGCGTACGATGGTACCAGTAAGTTTGTAAGACCCTGGATAATGGTGTTTGTATAAGTTTAATTGAATGGTATGATTTTGGCATGATGGTGCATTTGGTATGATTATGGCACGATTGTGCATTTGGTATGATTTTGGCATGATGGTGCATTTGGTATGATTGTATGCATATGAGCATGATTATGATATGCCTGTTTGTTCATGTTTGAGTTGCATGAACGCATCTATGTATGGATTTGCTGAGTTCACTAGTTCACTGTTTAGAACTCCCTTACTGAGTATTTTCCTACTAAGTATGAAAATACTCATTACCCTATTTTTTAGCCCCGTTGTACGGGAGGCTTTTGTAGGTTGTGATAGAGAGATCCTGGAGATGGATGCTCATTTCAGCGGTGGATTGATTCTCATTGACTCAGGTATATGCTTAACTTATTGCGAGTTTATTTGTGCCACGATTTGTTGTATTGGGTGAGATGAGAAAACAAGTGTTTATATATTCTAGACTTTCGGTTGGATTAGACTGTAGACTGTTATGGGACTTGTACTTAGGGATGCCTGAGAGATATTTGTATTTAAAGTCTATGATCATAGCAATTTATCCACATGGTTGTTTTCGAGTAGCGCCTGTGGATGTTTGGTTTGGCTGTACGATGTTTGATCGAATATGTAAAAATTTGTATGAGAAAACCAATGTGTTATGTTTTAAATTATAAAACTGTTTTCACAGGTTTCGTATTTCCCGATTTATAGCAGTTATAGTGAAAAAAATTCCATGAATTTTGAGGAAAATATATAAAAAATCACGGGCGTTACAGTTATGCTTTATCTGATATGATCTGAAGTGTCATGTCACGTTTTGATGTGACTTGTTATGTTCCGTCTCACTCTAGGGTAGAGTGAGACATGTGGTGTGTGTTGTTCGGTCTAGGCTTAATGATAGAGCGAGACATGTGTATGTGATTGATCTCGCTCTATGGTAGAGCGAGATGTACGATTTTGTTGATTTATTAAGTTTCGCTTAACTCCGATAGATTACAAATTTCAATATGATTTTGATTGGATATCAATATATACGTATTTTAACGTATATAATTTTATGATGCATGATGTATGTAGTAGTTGTTAGGCAGAACTACGTTCGGATCTAATCGTATTGGAATAATATCCAATATGTATGTAGGCAACCAACGACAAGGCAACATTGGCCCGATCCAAATTAATTATAAATATATATTTTATTCTATTTTACACGCATCAAACTATGAAGCTTCGTTGTGTGTATGTGTCCGTTCCAACCTAAGTCTATGTATGGAGAAGCCTTGAAGCTCTGTAGTGCATAGACGAATGTTGTACCTCTCGCACACAGACTATGATTCCTGGCTTAAGGAAAGATCAAATTTTTTATTAGTGATTTTGTGGGTTTGGCTTGGGTCGAGTCGTTACACTTGTTTTATCTTTTCTCCTCCACACCCAAGGAGTTGTGGCATGCCTATGTGTGAGTTGGGCCTAACCTAAAAGAAGTTTTGGTAAGGCCTTAAACCCCTAAGGGTGGAACTTTAGGAGTTCTCATGGAGCTCCCCCCCTCTCATATACCACCTTGTCATAAATTTCCTCCACCTACCCTGATAGGTGTGGCGCGTCGACATGTGATGAGGCAAGAAGTGCGTTCAACTAAAAGAAATTTAAGTAAGGCCCTAAACTGAAGAGGATAACATTTAATTTGGTTTTACTCACTCAGTTGTGGACAAGAAAAATGTAACTAATTTTTTATAGATTTAATAATATTTTTATATTGTTTCAACATATTGTTTTAACGATATTATTATATTAATTCAATGATATTTTTTGTTATATTATTTATGTGATATTGCTATATTGATTCAAAAAAATTTATTCATATATCGTTTCAATGATATTAATGTGTTGGTTCAAAATACCGTATTGATTCATATATATTATTGTCATTCAACCATACTGTTGTATTTATTTATCAAAATTATTATATTGATTCAACGATATTGCTAGATTAATTTATTCATATTGTTTTATTAATTCAACCATATCAATGCATTAATTTAACCAAATTGTTGAATTGATTGAACAATTTTGTTGTGAGTAAGAAATGACCGATAAGATTATTGTGCCAATTAGTCTAATTATGATGGTATATTTAACATGTTTCAATTTTGTAACAATGATTGAGAATTTAAAAAATCGTTGCTAAAATAATGTACCAATATTGCTTAAAATTTTCAATAATATTGCTGAAACGATTTAGTAATGTTGTTAAATCAATTTAGCAATAATGCTGAAATGATTTAGTACTACTTACAAAATTAATCTATAGTTTTCCTTGTATTAATAAATTCATATTATGTCAATAAATATGTTGTATACAAGTGAGAATGAATTGTAAAAAATCATCATTCTCCATCAAATCAGAACAATCATTCTCACAATAAGTTTAAAATTATAACCAATTGTAGTTCGCTGTATATACTATGTGAAGGTGTTTCTACAATGTGTGTTAGATCATCTTATCATAGGAGACAAATGCCCAAGTGATCCTAAGCACCATTAAGGAGGGTGCAATTCTATCTTAAGGATAGAGCATTAAATGATTGATTCAATCTTTAACTTCTCAACTTTCTATAAGCTTTCTTAATCACAATTACAAAGGTATGGAATTAACAATCATACTTTACTGTTATGATATTATTACTTCAAAACTGAGATAATCTTCTATTTATTGAAATAGAAATGGACGAAGAGGTTACCAATATGACTATGGTTATAATTCTCACTATTGTTACTACTCTTGTTCAAGTGAAAGGGGAAAAGCCAAAAAAATTCAGTGGTACAAATTTCAAGAGATGGCAACAGAATGTTATTCTATCTAACCACATTGAATTTGGCTCGATTTTTTCAAGAGGATGCTCCTGTTTACTGCAGTTAATGCATGGAAACATGCAAACTTTCTATGTATAAATTATATTCTCAACGGGCTGGACAACACGATACACAATGTTTACAGTCCAATGTGAGAAAGCACTACGGGAATCCTTGGATAAGAAGTACAAAACGGAAGATGTCGGCACAAAGAAATTTGTTTTTGGTACATTCCTAGACTTCAAGATGACGGAACCCAAGACACTGATAAGTTAAGTCCAAGAACTCTAAGTAATCTTGCATGATACACATGTAGAATGAATTTTTCTAGGTAGCTGATATAATTGAAAAATTACCACCATCCTAGAAGGATTTTAGGAATTACTTAAAGCATAAACACAAGGAGATGAACATGGAAGACCTGATTGAAATGTTGAGGATTGAAGAGGACAATCATGCTTCTAAAAAGAAAACCGAGTTTATGGCATGGAAGCCAAAGTCAATGTTGTGGAATAAGAGCACACAAACAACAACTACAATAACAAGAAGAGGAAAAATCATGGAGGTCACTCAAACAACAACTCCACCAAAGATAAGTTCAAGGGCAAGTGTCATGTGTGTAACAAGCAAGGTGACAAGGTTAAGGACAGTCGCAAGCAGAGGAAATAAAAGGATTTTAAGAAGAAAAATACACAAGCCAATGCAACTATAGTGGAGAATCTCTCCAAAAACGTGAATGACATCAACCTTTCCGCTATAATTTATGAAGTGAACATGAACATTAATGCGAGAAAATGGTGTGTGGACACAAGGGCCACTTGTCATGTGTGCTCAAATAAAAAAATGTTTATTACTTATCAACCGGTGAAAAATGGTGAACAATTTTTCATAGGCAATTCTTCTACCACCAAGATTAAAGGTACCAGAAAGGTGGGGCTTAAGATGACTTTGGGTAAATAACTTATAGTCAACAATATATTATATGTGCCAAAAATTTGAAAGAATTTAGTGTCAGGATCATTGCTGAGCAAGAATGGGTTCAAATTAGTGTTTAAATCACACAAGTTTGTATTGACTAAAAGTCAGATATATGTGGGAAAAATGGTATCTCAATGGGGGACTTTTCAAGCTCAATGTATTGACTATTGTACATATTGCTAATATTAAGAATGCTAGTGTTTCTTCTTCTTATATGATTGAGTCATGTGATGTGTGGTATAATAAATTAGGACATGTTAATTATGACACAATGTGTAGATTAATTAATATGGAATATCTACTTAAATTTAATATAGACTCTAATCATAAAATTGAGACTTGTGTAGAATCAAAATTGACAAGGATATTATTCTAAAGCATTGGTAGAAGTATTGAACCTCTTAAGTTAATTCACAGCAATGTCTGTGACTTAAAACTTGTTCAAACAAGAGGAGGTAAAAAATATTTCATTACTTTTATCAACAATTGCACTAGATATTGTTATGTATGTTTGCTAAGAAGTAAGGATAACACTATAGACATATTTGTACTATACAAAATAGAGGTTGAGAATCAACTTGGTAAGAAAATTAAAGTTCTAACAAGTGATAGTGGTCAAACTAAAGATTTTATTTCTCACTTGTGAGATATTTATTCCAAAACTCTTAAGATATTACAGGTGTCTAATGCTAAATATAAAGCTACAAGTTATTTGAAGAGGTGACATATAGAGTTTGATGTTGGAGACTTTTTTTAGCAGCATAATGCAACAAATTATTTGCAAGGAATATTAGAAATTTGGAGATTATTCAGATTAATTCTAATACTTATCATCTCAAATTTCCTAGCCACATTCATACTTCAAATGTATTTGATTCTTAATATGATGACTATCTAAATTTATTCCTTATTTTGATGATTCTTCATATGATGACTATCTAAATTCATGGGTGAATACTCTCAAACTAGGGGAGGATGAAGTAAATCAGATGGATATAAAGTATATGGAAAAATGGAACCGGAAACATGAAGTTCACAAACGTATGTCAAACGATCGATTGGGTATATAGAGCGATCGATCGCCTATTCCCTAGTATGCATGTAGAGTTCAATACCTCAAATGATCGATTGGGGTTCTAAGAGGGATCAATTGGACATTGTTCAATAACCATAACGATCAATGGAGTTCTTTGAGAGATCGATCGGATTGTGATATCATTTGTCTAGAAACATGAAATATCGATCGGCCTTTATAAGTGATTGATTGCCTAATCCTGAGATAAGCCAAAATTCCATTTTAGATTCAATCTGTTGTCCTAGATTTCTTTCTTTAGTGTCTTTTTCTTTAGTAGAAGACTTAATTTTGTGTATTTTTATTTATTTAAACTTTTCTTGCCTATTTTATCTAATTTTGATTGGTTAGTTCATATTTAGTCTTAGATTGGACTCTTTTATTTATAATTTATGCCAATAGAATTTATATAAGAGTGACACTTTAATAGAAGTCATTAGTATGTAATTTTATCTGAATTACTACTGAAGAAGAAGAAGAAAGCTTCTTTCACTATATTTTTCTCTGTATTTTGTGAGTTTACTTGTGTGATTCGTGAAAGATAAAGATTGTGCATGCCTGTAGCCAGATTCATCCAATGACGTATTTTCAATTAACATCGGACTTGCATCAATGGAGTATGAAGGTAATGAATTGTTTATTTTATTTTGTTAATTTATATAATTTGGTTCTTTATTAGTTATCCCACTGGGTATATTTATGTATTCAACATCCTTGTTGTAGGTGGAAGACACTTGCAATTAAGGTAGGGAAGGATATAAAAGATAGGAGTAAAATATAGGTATGAGAGTATGTCATTTGTTTCAACTTGTAATCAAAGTAGTATAATGACATACAAGTACCTGACTAGTTATCCTAGTCTCTTCTTGTTTTGACTTTGCTAATTAATCATGTAATTATTGTGTTAATCCAATGCATCGGATTCTAAAAATGGGTACTCATGCTCCTACAAGGTTTCTAAGTTGTGATTTTTTATCCACATTTTAATTCTCTAGCTTTATTTATTCTATTGCATCATCTCTTATCTTACAAAAGGAAAATAAATTCACATGTGAACAATTGGGAGCGTGACAAATTAACAAGCAAATACTACTAACACCTTCATCTCAACACAATCATAGTTCAACTAATCTAGCCAATTCCTCCTCCTCCTACTTCTTCTTTAAGGATTTTTCATAAATAGCGTTGAAGCCTTAGGTATTCCTAAAAATGTCTATAACTTTAGGGTGTAATAAAAGATGACACTACAAGGGAAAACCCACACCAGTGACAAGATGCGACCCAACTGCCCCCTTACCTACCACTTCATCTCCACTAACAACATTGTGTCCTTCACTTGCCCAACCATTGCCTTTGCCTCTCAACCCAACCCTTTCTCTAGCTCCTCCTCCTCCTCATCCTTTTCCTTCTTCTTTGCCTCCTTCTTCCCTCTTTCTTTTTATCCACCACCACCACCTCCTCCTCCTCCTTCACACCATCATTCATTGGGACTAGTCATCCCCAGTATTTAGAAGGACTAGCCATAAAGGAACATATTCAAAACATTTTAACTACTTAAAATTACAAATTTTAGTTTTACTTGATTTTGTTATTTCTCTAACACCAAATAAAAGTCGGACTTCTATTAATAGTGGTTAGTCCCTTTTACTATGCAACAATAGTACTAAGCTAACAACTCACAGTTAGGGCTATTAACAAGCTGAGCTGGCTCGTTGGGCAAGCCCAACTCAGCTCGGCTTGGCTTGAATTAGTCTTGGCTCGAATCAGGTCTACTCGAACTCGATTTGAGCTTGAATAGGCTCGAGCCGAGTTCGACCAGACCTATGCTCGACTTGGCTCAGCTCGAATAAAACTCGAACTCAATACTACTCGGCTCGAACTCGAGCTCGAACTCGAACTCAAATATAATTTTAAAATTATATATGTAATAAATAATACATATATAAGCATATTTTATATAAACATAGTTGTTAATTTAAATATATATTTATAACATATTCCCTCCGTTCTAGATTAGTACCTCCATTTTATTAGTTCATTTTGAAAAATCAAATAGAGCTATTAATCTAGGATAGAATGAAATATATAAAACGACATACAATCACATATATGTATCAATATCATGTATCATATATGATATATGAGACCCATTTATACGAGCCAAGGCTCATTCACGATTGCGTGAGTCTTGATGTCGTGCATCCTCATATTACGATCCAACAACACACACAACTTAGGAGACAGATTAGTTTATGTCTTCTTGCGCCCTTGGATTTTGATCTAATGGCCCATAATGTGTTGGCTTACGATGATGTACGTGAGCCCAAACTTATAGAAAATTTTTTCATGATATATATCCATGTTAAATTATAATGGATATATAATTTTTATATGTGATATATATTTTATTAAAATAAAAATATTTGAGATACAAAGACTAATATATTTCTTATATCCCAAATTAATAGCTTCATTTGGTTTTTAAAGATGAACTAAAATTAGTTCAATTGAAAAACCAAATGGAGCTATTAGTATATGACAGAGGGTAAACATGATATCTCACTAATATACTTAAAAATACTTTTAAAGAAGTATGACATTAGGGGGACCAACTTTAGTTTACAAAATAATGATTAGATATTCTTTTAAAAGTTTGAAGCATGATTGTCATCAGCTTACAAAATGTATATCTTTTTATATGTATTTTGAAATTTTTTAGAGGCATACTAATGCCAAATAATAGTTCTTTTAAAAGTGGTTTATAAACATGTAAAGAAAAAAAATGAAGAAGTAGATAGTAATGTTGCCTAAGTGAGTTTTTATTTTCTGTGACTTTTTTAGTGATTATATGTACATAAGGAGAGAAAAATAGTAATATTGTTTATTTTGAGCATATATAACTAAAACTTATTTGTCATAATTTTCTTCTTTTATAGTGATTATAGTCAGATGTTCAATACTTAGTCATAATACTTGTTGAAGTAAATTTAGTAATATTTAATACTAAAAATATATTAGTATGTATGATACTTTTATATGCTTTAGAATTATATATATATATATATATATATATATATATATATATATATATATATGTATATATATATATATATATATATATATATATATAATTTTTATTTTTTTAGTTTGAGCCTAGGCTCACGATTCGCTTATTTAAGTTCGAGCTCGAGCCAAGTTTTTGGTTTCCAATTCGAGCCGAACTCGAGTTTATTCGAGCTTTGAGCTGAGCTGTAGCAATTCGAACTTGAGCCGTAAAAGCCTAATACTCAGTTCAGCTCGGCTCGTTAACACCCCTACTTACAATGAACATTTTCCAACTAAGTACTAGTGTGAGTTAGGTAATGATAAAAGAGAGGACGAGAAGGAGAAGAATTAATAATAACAACAACAAGAAGGAGTTGTAACCTATCAATTATCACTATATAGTAAAAGGGGTGAGTCACCAATAATAGAAATTTGAGTTCTGGTTGGTGCTTAAGAAAATTTGAAATCAAAGTAAAATTAAAATTTATTATTAATTTTAAATAGACAAAGACATTGATAGGTCATGTATTAAGATTGAAACTTGTAAAAATAAATAAATTTTAAAATAATTCCCATAGCCAGTCTCACCATATACCAAGAAAGAAAGAAAGCAAAGGAAAAAGAGTAGGCAATGAAGAATCAATAAAGAAGAGAAGGGAGACGAAGAGGAGAAGGGAGTCGAAGAGGAGAGGAGGAAGAAGAACAAAAGAAGCAAAGAGGATTTAATATGTAGTGTCAATTTTGATAAAAAACTAGACGTTGTAAACATAAATGGGATAACCAAGAATTGGGGGACAATTCTAGAAAGTCCTGTTCTTTTTGCACTAACATCCAACCTTCTTTTCATCCCCAGCTGAGTGGCTCGGGTTGGCTCTGATTGATAAGTTTGACTTGTCTAACACAGACGTACAAAGTGAATGAGATGTTGAATGTTGATGATCGCCATGTAATTATGTCTAATTTCAAAGGGACAACACAATGCCTAAGTACTCTTGACAATTCCCTTGTCAGTAAATCAAACTAAAGTCATCCATCTTGTCCTTTGGGTATTATTACCAGAATCGGTACTTAATTAGGTCTAATAATACAATAGCAGTAGCCTTTCAACAAATCTTACTTTCCTTTTTGGCTGATCAGTAGTTTACTTTATTTTATTTCCACAAGTCTGCCCCACAATGATTAAAGAGATCTAACTAGAATGTCTTCGTAACCATAATCATGGATTTCTTCTCAACAAACCTACCGGAAATAGTTGTAAAAAAAATTATAAGTGTCCCATCTACTTTAACCTAACTTTCTCCAATTGCTTTCAATGGCTTTTGTTTGTCTTCACAAAATGTCATTATCTTTGTAAAAGCCATTGATGCCAAACCTCATCAAACCAACTTCTACCTAGCAATAATTGAGGGGCAAACCAAACTCTGACAAGCCAAACTCCAAACTTCCCTACTCCTTAGGATTCTCTTCAGGTTTTAGCATCTTATTAGGAAAGCATTTTTTATGTTTAGAACCCTTTATTCATAAGATTAGATATGGACATTAATATGTGTTAACCAAGGGCTCCTTATACATGGATTACACCCAAAACTCATTTACAGTGCAGAGCTTAAAAGAAACCCTTTGCTTCCTTACCCCTTCATTTCCAATCAACCAAAAAGGAAAACACACGCAGACAAACCTGCACACACAAATATACAAATTAGTCCTGCTAGATTTATGCTGCAGTTTTGCTTACACAAGAATTCAAACACCATCATTTCATTTCCATCAAGAAAAATCATCCTCAGCACAAATCCAAAAGACCCATCCATCTATCGCTATCAAAAGTCTGTGATAAAAAGCTTTTCGAAGTTTTAAACTAGAGGGCCCATCATTTAAAAAGGCTTCAACTCTTCACCAATCTTAACCAAGAAGAGCTAAACAAATCTAGTTCTTTCTGTTCCCAGACCACACGCCACCCAAATAAAGCAAAAGAACGATCGTCGCCACCATTCCGAAAGGTTAAAAGCGAAAGGTCAAAAGGCTCTTGCAGTGAAAAAGAAAGACGATAACTTTCCCAAGATGATGGGTTGAGCTCCACTTTAGAAAGAAAACGCTGCAAAACCTTCTGCTTAAAACAGCTGAAGTACTTCCACCATCCTCTCTCTCTCTCCCCCTCTCTCTCTCATATTCATGACTTTTGAGGGTGTAGACAAGTAGGCATGGCCCAGATGGTAGGAGCCGCAACAGAACAAGACACATTTCATCCCTTTCTCCAGCTGACAGTTTATCGCCATTTTCTTTTCTTCTCAGTGAGAAAACAGACGCACGAATGCAATAGAAAGCCGGAATAATGGAGAAGGGCTCAACTTCTTTGGGTTCAACATCAGGGTCCAGAGATTTGTTGAACGGGTTAAGGTTCGGGCAGAAAATCTACTTTGAGGATGTGGGTTGTGTTGTAAACTCTTCGCCTTCTTCTCCTCCTGCTTCAGCTCCTTCTTCAGAGCTGGACATGTCTTCTTCAAAGAAGGGGCGAGGGATTCCACTAGTCAACAGGCCTCCGAGGTGCCAGGTTGAAGGCTGTAATGAAGATTTAACCGGGGCAAAGGCTTACTATTGCAGGCACAAGGTATGTGGCGTGCACTCCAAGTCCCCTAAGGTGATTGTGGCTGGCTTGGAGCAGAGATTTTGTCAGCAGTGCAGCAGGTCAGTTAGGTTGCCTCTCTAGCTTCTCGAGTTTCAAAAGTTTTAAGCTTAGTTTGGTGGGTCTGCTTTTGTTCATCTGTTTTAGGTTATGGTGGTTTATGGATACTAGATACTTGGGCGTTTATCTGAGCTCCTATGTGCGTTAACGATTATTGGTCTTTGTTCTTCTCTCTAATATGTTCTTTTTTTTTCTTTCAGAAACACCTGTTTGTCTAAGTTTTAGTAATTAGAATTGCATTTTTTTGTTTGTTCTTCTCAAGAAAGCAACTCCACTGAAGTCTATGCTTCTGAAATTCATTTTTTTGGGATAAAAAAACCTTCAATTTAATCTTCTGTTTTATTAGACAGGTGGATTTGCATTCTTCATGTGTTCAGGCATCTTTCCTGTTCTGAAGTTTTCTGTGTTTCTGGAATGTGAATATTTTATTAGCTGTTCTCTTGAAATTACAAGGAGTTTCCATTTGAATTTCTAGAACATGAAAAATTCTATGTAGTCGTTCAGGTTGCTCGGATTTAAAATGATTTATGCTGCTTTCTCTTCAGTCTTTTGTATCTACCGGGCTTTACCTGTAAATCCTTAATTCTATTGATTGTAATTATTGTGATTTTCTGATATTTTCAGGGCTCGTTTAGATGAATGTCCTGTTCTTGCTTTTTTTTATAACTCAGTTGTGTGAATATTTGTTACAAATGTAGACATCTTTTTTTTATAGTAGGTCATATTTATATATTTACAGGTATATAACATATATATATATATATATATATATATATATATATATATATATATATATATATATATATATATATATATATATATATATATATATATATGTATGTATGTATGTATATATATATATATATGTATATATATATATATATATATATATATATATATATATATATATATAGATATAGATATAGATATATCTGGAAAAAGTTAGTACGAGCCGGGGCTCATGCGGCCTGAAATTTGACAGCATATATAGACATATATTTTCTCTTTCCCGTGGTTTATGATTGTGTTTACTCTAAGAAAAGGAAATTTGGTCATGATGGAGACATAAAATGTGCTGCACGTGGTATTTGCTGGACAAGAGTAGAAGATGTCTGCTTCATCTTCATAAGCCTTTCAAAAATCGTTCTTCCCCTGTGTGACATCTAATGTGCTTGGATTTACCCTCATTATTGTCACCATTTTTATATGGCACTTCGCTATCCAGGGTCAACAAGTTGGATTTTATATTGCAATTTGACTCTTTCATTCTCCAAAACTACAACCCTGTATCTTGATACTGACATCTTATCCTCCCTGTGCAGGAATCTTACCTGTGCTTGATGCTGATGGAAAAGCAGACATTTGTTTATTTGTTATATTATGTTTATTTAATCTAGTTGTGGTTCCTGTGATGTATTTTTGGAAATGATTGTCTGTTTCTTATCCTTTTGCGTGTGTAGCTTTTGATAGTCATTTTCCTGCCTCTTGTCAATGGATGTTTGCAGTTTGCGCTGTTGGTGGTCTTTTATCTTTCTAGATGATGATTTCCTACAAAATTTCTGCATTGATCTGTTGATAGTTCTCAAAATACATGTTTTAATCTGTACAATCCATTTTCTCTGGAGTATATATATGCCTGTATTATCTGGTTCTTTAGATTTAAACGATCCTATGGGTTTGGATTTAGAAGAACAGATAAGTGTGGGGTAAGAAAAAATGCATTCTAGAGAAAGAGGGGGAGCTCTGGGGTGTGTTAACTAATTTACGGATAAAACAAGGTATGAAACATGTCTAAGTGGTGTATTTGGCTTCAAATGATACTTCCACAGTAACTTGAATTAGCATTCTTAAATCTTTAAGCGTGAAAATTTTAAAATCTGATTTGACACTCGAACAAGTCTGATCTGTAGAATACTGCTGCAAGATGTGATGGGAGTCTTTTGGTGTCATACTTTGGAAATGTCAGTGATATTCTCTTACCATAGAAACCTTAATATTTGATACAGTTAAAACTGCTCAGCTTTTCCTTTGCCTTGAGCTTTGTTGATCTACCTTTCTAGCAACCAAGATACATGTTTTATCTCCATGAGAGTTTAACATCCGTCTATGTTCTAACACCATGTCCTTTGATCTGTGTGTGCATTTGATTGTGACCAAGTTACTCACTAATTACTTGCAACCATTTGTAATGCATGTGCTTGAGCTGCTGTTATTGTGTTATTTTAGACTCTGCCATGTCGTTGGGAATTCATTTTTTTATCATTGTACACTTGAAGTTTAGCAAGACATATTAGTGTTTTTTGTGACTGAACAGGTTTTTTCTGACAGATTTCATTTGCTAGCCGCATTTGATCAAGGCAAAAGGAGTTGCCGCAGGCGTCTAGCAGGGCACAATGAGCGTCGAAGGAAGCCACCTCCTGGCTCTTTATTGTCTACACGTTATGCACATGATTCCTTTTCTATTCATGGTAAGATGCTACCATATAGTTACCAAGTACATGTAATTATGAAATGTTTCAATTCCTTCTGGTAGCATGATCGTTTCTTGTGCTTTTTGTTATGATGCCTACTGACAGATGCTAGCAGACTTGGAGGTTTCTGGGACTTTCCATATGCAAGGTTTCCAAGGCGAGATGTAATGCCTACATCCAGAGATGTAAACCGTGTGCCTTGCAATGAAGTTACGTCCTCAGGGAAGTTCCTGTCAAATCTGTGCCAGGGAGGCTTTAATACTTCAGTTAATGTTTCCACTCACATGGCCCAACCATATCTCCAAAGTTTGTTTGGGGGTACTTCTCTGTCTGGTTCAGAAACTCAGGCAGGTGAATGTTTTTCAGCAGTCTCAGACTCTGGTTGTGCTCTCTCTCTTCTGTCAACACAACAATGGGGCCAAAGAAACAGATCTTCAGGTTTGAGCAACTATATGAACAATGACATCACCCTCATACCTCAGCCAATTTCTCATGATTCTGTTTCAACCACTACATGCAATGCCTGGAGTTTTAGGAGCCATGAAGCTGGTGGTAACTCGGATAACTTGGAACTCCAACAAGTGCACTGTTCCGTTAATAGTAGCCGGTTCTTCAGACAATCCGAGTTGGATGAGCCAGTTGGAAGGCAATACATGAATTCTGGACAATCCAGGGCCTGTGATTCAACTACTTATCAGATGAACTGGTCACTTTAAGACTTGGTGCGTTCTGGGGGATCTTTTCTACTTTTTTTGGATGCTTGAGACTCATTGTTTCGAACCTCATCAGATATTTCCAACTAGGAACTATGCTTCACTTAAGGTTCTTTCATGCGTTCTTCCATTTCATGTGCTATGATAAGCTAGACACTCGTGTGTTTATATTTTTGGTTGCAAACTGTGTCAATCTATTATGCCAGTTGGATTAGCAAGTTGGAAGGCAATACATGAATTCTGGACAATCCCGGGCCTGTTATTCAACTACTCATTAGATGAACTGGTCACTTTAAGACATGGTGCGTTCTGGGGGATCATTTCTACTTTTTTTGGATGCTTGAGACTCATAGTTTCGAACCTCATCAGATATTTCCAACTAGGAACTATGCTTCACTTAAGGCTCTTTCATGCTTTCTTCAATTTCATGTGCTATGATAAACTAGACACTCATGTGTGTTTATGTTTTTGGATGCAAACTGTGCCAATCTACTCGGTGTGTATTAAGAGGCCCCTTGCACGTATCTCTGATTATATTCTATTTTAAACAAAAAAAATTAGTAGGAAAATGGATCATGCATTTATTCCAAAGAAAATGGGCAAGCCCTCTTGGAGCTTGAGATTGCTGTACCTAAGATGTGAAGATGCTTCTCTTCATATATGTATGAGCTAATGTTCTAGCTTGTTGTAATACTTGTCTCAACATGCTGCCATAGAGATAAATGTTAGTATTTAGAGGAAGATGGAAGTCCAGACCAGTTTTCCCAGTTAGAGATTGTGAAGTTATGGATGATTGTATGGAACAAAGCAATTGATCGGAGGCCAAATTGATTGATTTTGATCGGATCAATTGACAATAGAAGAGGGCTATGTTGAAGTTTAGGTTGAGACGACAGGAATGGCTCATGTTAGGTGATTAATTGGCATGCCAAATAAAAGCCTAAAAGCTTTGAAGAAATATGCAAAATAAATATTTCATTTAAGAAACACATGGAATAAACACTTCATTTGAGTGGGAATATGTCATGGGAACTAGTTGTGTTACCTGAAGATAAGAAAGTCTTGTATAACAAGAAGCAGATCACAGTTTAAGGCAAAACTAGTACTTAAGGGTTTTGAATAGATATATGAAGTTGATTACACGTAGATATTTAATTTAGTTGTCATGATTATTATTATCATAATGATATTTTTTTTGTAGTAGACAATCTTCGTCTAGAGTAGCTAGATGTGAAAATAACTTTCTTGCATCGTGTCTGAGAGGAAAAAACCCACATACACCAACCCCAATGTTACATTATAAAGGGCAAAGAAAACTTCATGTGTTGTCCATGAATATGTATAGACTAAAGCAAGCTCTAAGAAAATGGTATTGCAAGTTTAATAGTTTCATGTAAGATTTGAATTTTATAAATGTCATTTTGATCACTATTATTATTATAAGAAGCTAGCCTCCCCATATATCATATTGTTATTTTACGTTGATAGTATGTGTATTATATAAGCTAACTTCAATAAGATTAACAATATTAAGAAATAATTATTTCATAAATTTGTCATGAAGGATCTAGAAGTGTCGAAGTAGATTCTTGGCATAAAGATTTCCATAGACAAGAAGAAGGGTTTTGAGATTGTTTCATAGAGTCTAGGTTGAAAAAGTGATAATTAAATTCAACATGTAGGATGTCAAGCCAGTGGGTACACCGTTGGCATCCTACTTGATTTTATCAGGAGTAGTTTCCTGAGACTTAAGAGGAGAAGGTTTATATGACAATGTCATATGCCTCAACAATTTGATCTTTAATGTATGTTGCCACTTATACCAGGTTAGACATCTCTTTTGTAGTTAATCAGATTGCAAGATACATGGCTGATCCAAGACGAACTTACTGAGAGGCAATGAAATTGATCTTTAAAAATTTAAGGGGTTCTTCAAGTATAGCTTTATGCTTTGGTGAAAATTATGTCATCAAATTAATTAGTTTTGTAGACTCAGACTACAATGGTAATATAGACCGTAGATGAGGTACTATAGAGTTTATTTTTACTCTCGAAAGTGGTGCAGTAGCTTGATAGTTGCAGTTACAGAAATTTGTGACTACTTCCACATAGTCCGAATACGTTGCAATAATAGATGACAGCAAGCAAATGTTGTGGTTGAAAGTTTTGAAGAAACTTGGAATGGAACATAAAATGTATATTTTACATTTGATAATAACAATATTATTGCATTGGCCAGAAATAATATATTCTATGTTAGGACAAAGCATATTGACATAAAATACTACTTTATCATAGAGTTGGTGGAGGAGAAGAAGTTATATCTTAAGAAGATTCATACAAATGTCAATCTAGTAGATATGCTTACCATGGTGGTGTCATTGGAGAAGTTGAGTCTTTGTTCATTTTATATTGGTTTTCTACACTAGATGATCAATGGTGATCACACAATTTTCTTGTTTTGAAGGAACCAACATCCTTCAAATTGTTGACTTTAAGTGGGAGATTCTAAAGTTATGGAAGACTGTTCGTAATAAAGAGATCGATCGGAGGCTAAATAGATCAATCAATTGGAGCAATCAAGAAAGGATAGAATGATAGATTGACACTTAAAGAGTCTATGTTGAAATTTAGGCAGAGAAGGCAAGAACAACTCTTGTGTTGGAGTGATCGATTAGCAGGCCAAACTAATCGATTGCCACATATTCTGGATACATTGAAAATTAAGCTAAGGCAGACAAAGAGTGATTGATTGTCAGTTCTCAATGATTGATCAATCGTAAAACTAAATATAGAATTGCCCATTTTAGACTCTTTGTGATTAGTTACTATGAGATTTCATTCCCCCAATAATAAGATACAGGCCTATATGTCCGTGTTAAGTATAAAAGGCTCATTTGAACCCTTGGATGTAGTAATTGGCTATGACAGAAGCTTTGTGAAGCTTTAATCTTCCTCTTATATTGTTCTTCTATTAAATGGTTGAAAACTATGTAACCTTGTGAACATAGGTACTTATTACCAAACTACATAAAATTCCATGTATTCTTTCTTGATTGTCTTTCTTATACATTACTATTCCTCACCTTGATATATTACCATTGCGTAGATCATTCTAGCATAGGCTATAGTCACAATAGTTAGATCTTATAACTATTGTTCAAAAACTTCTCTACATTTTCGGCGTTTGAACCATTATTATTTTAATCATCAACGGAGTCATGGCTGTTCGTAACTGTGGTAGGCCGTGTTGAAGACCGATAGCACTGTAGATCTTCTGTGGATCGATTGTCTCCTTGCCCTTTTCTTATTTTTGGATAGTTGGCATAGTTGACGTACTTGCAGGCTGCAGTTAATGGGAGAGCTGACTGCACAACAGCCATTTTATGTGGCCAATATGTGCTGATAGGCTGCCCACCAGAACCAGATGCAGCCTGTGTGTGAGTTGTAAATGGGCAAATCCTTGTGGACGGTTGCAGTGAAAAGGGAGCAGCACTCTGACATGCAGGGACGCAGACAGAAAAATGGCTCAAGGGGGCCACTGTAATGATAAAAATTTTGGGTCGGGGAAGGGGCAACATGGTCCCACCTAGCAAGTCAGGGAGCCATTTAGTCTCACCTAATAAATAGTATTAAAATATTATTGGGCAGGGGGGCCATGGCCGCATTAGCTCTGTACCTTAGGCCCACTTGTGGGGACTAAAAAGTGAGTGGAGTATGATATGGGTGAAGGGCCTATTTGGTGACTTAATTCAAAGAAAATTAAGCTAGTGTCTCCATTGTCCTACTTTCATTCTAAAATAATTGTCTTATTTCGTTTTTTAAAAAGGTATTTGTTTTAATATTCTCTTTGTCTTGTATTAATAGTAATATTTAAAAAAAAGTAAATTTTATTGAAAAGTGAAACCCACCTATAAAAGAAAGAAAAATAAGCTTATAATATTTTTTTTAAGTATTATGGATAAAATAGAGTTATTTAATATAACACATTTTTTTTTGTTAAATAGAACTATTAATTTAAGATAGAGGAAATACATTTTAAAAACTAAATTAGACACTTATTTTAAAACAGAGGGAATATGTTTTGAATGTATTCTCCCACCCATTCCATGCCTTCGTTGTGTCAAACAACAATCAAATAAAAAAAACACACGTAGTAATTTTATCTAAATATGTTGTTCTATTTATTTGTTGATTTATTTATTTAATGGAAGGAGTACAATTCCTAAGGTCCAGACTAAGTAGGGGCTTCCTTCGTCACCACCCGTTGGCCACCAATAAAACATCGCCACATCACAGTCTTCACCTAGGCAGAGACGATTCTCAAAACCTCGTTACCACTCCGTTAACCTAATTCAAAGGAAGACTGGGAGACCAACAAAATGCAGGTCTTTTCCCGCCTTCCTCTGCTCAGCCTGGCCACCCTCTTAGCACTCTAGGAAGGAGCTGCTGCTACTGGGCTACTGCCATCACAGCTATGAGCCAGAGGCTGCCCAGTGCCCTCCCTCATGAGTACCCTCAACCTATCCGCTCTTCTCCTCTCTCACACTTTCACATCCCCCTCAAACAAAGTTAGATAGGAGAAGGCAAAGGAAGGATGACACCCTCAGATTCAGAATTGCTCCCCAGCAGATTCGAGTCCCTTTGTGTCACGTCCTTCGGCTACCTGGCAAAAAAGAAACGGTAAAAGTAAAGTGCAACCCCTCCGCACCGCCACCGGCATTCACACCGATAGAAGTCTCTATGTTATCAGGTTTGACTTGCTGGAAGGTCCAACCACCTCCAACCTCCAGTCCTCCGTCCGCCAAACGAAGTCGCCATGGCTGTAGCTTCGCCCAGCAAGGACTCTCCCTCCGTCTCCACCAAGCCCGCCGCCGCTTCTGAGGCCTCCTATGTCTCCAAAATTTCAGAAGCCGCCGACTTATCCTAGCAGTCCCATTCGCCCCTTCATTACCGTAGAGACTCCAACTCCCTGGTTCCTCAGTACTCCTTCGCTTGATCTATTACCACTTTTGATCAGCTACTTGTTTTTTTCTTGGGGGGTTTGTATTTTTTTTTTTTATGAAGGTGGTAACTAACTGTTTGTGATCCAGCAGTCTGCAGCATCTTTAAGGAGTGAGGAGTATCGCCAACTTTTCCATCTCCCTTATGAAGAAGTTAGAATCAATGAAAATTTTCTCTTTGAGAAGCTTTTTTTGTTACTAGTGGAAGTTGTGACTGTTACACTCTTTCTGTTTTGTTTACAACTGTAACTTAAGATGTGCTTTTACGAACTGTGGAATATGGGAATGTTCGTTCAATTTTGCCCTCTTCGAAGTAGTTTTCTACATTTGTAATTGATGTTATCGTTAGTGTTAGACTTGTTGTGTTTACTCCTCATGAGTTCATTCCTAAACCATCATATTACTATCAACTATAACTTAGTGAGGAGCTCTATATTTTATTCTTTTTATAGAGTGGCCGGACCAGCGGAAGTGCACTGAGAGGGGGAGGACGCATAGATCAAGATCCAATCTTTAAATTAAATCTACACCAAACATGCATAATACATAATTAATTAAGCAATAAACATGCATCCAAACATGCATGAATCAATCAAATAAGAATTGATATGGAACAAAATACTCACTGACCTGGGCGTTTTAGCCCTTGCATGCTCTCCACAAATTAGATCTTGCACACCAATCACAAGAACAACAAGTAAATATTAAAGTTTACCTTTCTAATGTGTAGATCCTTCACAACCTTACTTGGATTGAAGAAAAACTCAGCAGAGTTTGCCCCTTGAATCAGTCACCACGACGCTTGTCAATGGAGAAACTTGTCCCCTTGATTTGCTCGTCAATGGAGGAAGAGAGGAGTGGTAGGAGGGGCGGTCAGCAGGGAATCCTCCCTTGGAGTGCAGGCTGAACTTGACCAAAGAGGAGAGGGGCGGCTGATTGGGAGAGAGGAGGGAAAAGGGGGGGGGGGGGGGGAGGGGGGTGCGAACAGCACTTAGAGCACACCTCCTCTCCTAGGTTTCCTCTTATATATCTCCTTTCTTTCCTCTCTTGAATGGGCTTATATGTGGGCTGATTCCAATTGGGGCAACCTACTTAATTTCTTCCAGTTTCACTAGAGGGTCTTACACAATAGGAGCGGGCTCTGTCTCTCAAAGCCCGCAGAGGCATGGACCCCCTGCATACGACTAAGCCCACGACAAGGTCGACCTCACACTAAGTACGGGTCCTACCCTTGACACCTAATTCGCGCATCTGGGCCCCATAATATGTTAATGCACAACCTAGTCGAATACCTAGTGTGCATGTATAACATATATGAGTCCCACTCAAATTATGTGTAACGAAGGTACAAGTGGTTGGTGTAACCGCCCCCACTACCCTTGGACCCCGTGGCCCGTACCAGTTCACCCAGACTGCTACATTGTTGGACCAAACTGGGCCCGAGCCCATACCATGGTCCAACACTTACATGGGAAGCAAATCCATCAATAACTTTCCTTTTCGCAATGTGCAGGTCGTTGCACAAGATTTTAACTGTCTTTCAAGAGAATATTCTTCATCAAGTATGTTGGTTGTTTATTCCTTTGATTCATAAGCTATAACATAATTGTGTAAGTTTTCCATTTTTTCCTTTTGTGTCTAAATTTATTGCAGGGCCACATGTACTTGTTTGTTCATTATATTTGCTTCTATTCCAACATATTTGGTTTTAAGACAAAGGTATGTTAATTGTGAAGTAAAGTAGCATTTTTGTATTTTTATGGGGTCATATTTCTGTATGGACATGTTTTTGTTCACTATACTTCTTTACATCAATTATATACTCGCGGAGGTAAAGAAGTGTTTTTTACATATTGTATGTTGAAAGGAAAGTTAAGTACTCGAGTATGAGTGACCATTCTCATATTGCTTTTCTAACGATTTTTTAGTTGATTTTGGCTTACATTAGTTGTCTTGTGCCCTTCTAGTTTGTTCAACACTTTTTAAGTTGAGCAAAGAGGCAAAGAAATTAGAGGAAACTCTTTATTTTCATAGTAAGCTATGATCATGTGATAACATGACATTTGAGTAATTCTTTCTGTCTACTCTACAAAAATAATTCTTTTTTATAAAGTGACATGTGTATGAAAATTAGAGACTACTCCTATATTCCCTAACATAGAGAAATCAATGTTTATGGGCATAGTATAATCTTAGAGTTTAAAACCCCCTACCTTAACCTTTGGTAGAAAATTCACACTTAAAGAGGTTTCAAATAGTAAAATTGACCCTGCCACAACGTTTGCCACACTCGATTTAGTAGGAAATGCCTCTTGAATGACTTGATTCGGACATAAAATGGCTCTAAACAAGTGAAAAGAAGTTTCAGATCTACAACTGAGTATGAAGAATAGAGAACAGAAACGACATTTATAGCCATTTACAACTACCACAAAGAGCAAGGAGCATACGCATTTGATACGTGAATGACGTGCATAGTGCAGTTTGAATTTGCGCGACGCAAACATGTGTGTTCGCATCACTAGCCGGCACGAAATGGGCCCAACATGGGCCTACCACCCGTCACACAGGTCCGGCCCCCCATGGCATGCATCGTCGTGCCAACTAATGCAATTATGTTGATGCAATTCTTGCATATGCTTGCGTTAGCCTTTAATAAATTTTTTTTTTCTAATCCGATACTTCAAAATGCGATAACTTTCTAACCATAAATTGGAATCGTGTGATCTTGGTATCGATGGACTCGTATTAACGAGCCCTTCAAAACAAGACCACTTAATGGTAGGTTATCTTGTATATTTTTAATGGGTCCCTCCCATGAGGCATGTTTCTTAGGGCCATAACTTACAGCCTTGATATCAGAATCAAGCAGTTCAAGGTCCGCTACACTAAATGAACATTTAAAAACTTAACATATAATATTATTTAACTAATAAAAATTTACAAAAAACTCTAAAATTAGTTTAAAAACTCATCGTAAAAATGGTTGTTACAACATTTGAATTTGAAAAGGTGCTTGTTGTTTCACGAACTCGGCATTTTGTAGACAAGGTTCTTGAGTTGTCTTTTCTCTGCTTTCCGGCAGTGTTTGTGTAGGAGCTATAAAGTGCAAACACAAAGTAATGGAAAGCCATTTGCAGAAACCTAGAAAAATGCAATGGCAAAGAGGAAGAAGAAGACCAACTCCTATGAGGAAGTTTAAAAAAAAGGCTTGTGGAGAATCTTAAGTGATTCTAGGTATCTCTCTCACTAGATTTTCCATTGTTGTGAGATGCTGGAGTATGATAATAGCCCATTTGTGCTGATTGATAAGAACAAAGAATATAAGGTGATATGTAGGCAAGGTTAGAAATTGATTCCCTTTTTTTATTCTATGGAGCTGAATGAAACAAAAAAATGTTGATCATTTTTTGTGTATGTTTCTTGTTCATATTCCAACCCCAATGACGGCAATATGACACCAGCCTACTTTTCACTTTTGTGAAGTTTAAATGTCCTCACTAGTTATAATTGGAATTTTTTTCCTATTTCTTCATTTTGTGCCTTGCCCACTTTGGAGAGAAATGCATGAAAGTTTGCAGATTGTTATATCGTTACATTTACTGAAGGAGAAATCCCCCAAGTTTATAAGTAGTTATTTCTATTTTTCTATAATTATACCATTACAATTATATTTTTTTCTAAAAAAGATAGTTGTATCAATGGATATTATGCATGGATTATACTCCATATATCCCATATTAATAGCTCCTAATTTTTCTTTTTTGAAAAACTAAATGGCACTATTAATATGGGATGGAGGGAATGTTTTCACTTCTCAATGTGGATACTAATATAAAAAAACTAACATGGACTGAGCTTAATGTCAAGTAATTAGTCTTTTTGTTCTCCAGGAGCTCTATATTTTTTTGTGTGTGTTAAGAAACCTTTTTACATCCTATGTAATGTAATGAGTATTTAATTATCTAGTTTATTTTTTATAACTTGCATGCATGCTATAACCTTCCTTTCCCAAAAATTGAAGGATTTGGAATAATGAAGATCTCCAGAAGCCTGTTTGAAGAAGTCAAACCTGAAAATAAATAAGTGGTAATCTTTAGTGTTTACAAGACACTTATCATTATTTTTTATAGCAAATCTTCTATATTTCATATCTGTCAAGATTTTTTTCTTTTTATGACATGTTTTACTGGTACATGAATTCTAACCATTGTGTATTGTTAAAGGGACACATATGGGTGGTTATTTCTCTGTCTTCATTGTTATAAGTCCCAAAATTAAGTAGTTTGATTGATGTCTAAACTCCAAAACCTTAGAATCAATTATCATATCAAATTGTCATTGTAGAAATGTCAAATAACACCTAAGTCAAAGACAATGCTGGAGGTATTGAAGCTACGATACTCTTCTAGAACACATAATCATGTTGTTTCATAACAAGATAAAGTATGAACTTAACTTCTCCAATATGTTTATTACTATTCTTCATCACAGACAGATAGGCATTAGTTCCATCTTAATTTCTACTTGTGCATTTGAGACATGTTATTTATTATGTATGTGAGTTCAAAGGTTTATGCTTCGCAGTTTTATATGCAAAGCTTTTAGCATACTTGGTTGGTGGTAATTTGGTAAGTGTTGCCTCATTTTAGAAAAACCAAAATCCAGCCAATGAACCAATAGTATGACAGCCGATGAGCTGAAGAATTTGAAAGTGGGGGTTGCATATCTATGTTGAGCATTGCAGGAAAACCTTCCATGGCATCAAGAATTTTTGTTCACATCATTCTTTAGCCTATGGGCTAGCATCAAGAATGATGTCAAGGCAAGAAAATACCAAAATTGATAATCTTGTTAGAGGTGTTTGGCGGGATATCACTTCAACTGCATGTTGCACAGTTGAACCTGATATAAATGTACTTGTGCCATAGCATTTGATGAGAAAATACTAAATCTAATAGTCTTGTACTCGGGGATCTTCAAAGAGAAATTTTGGGTGAGCATTTTTCTATATGATATTGGATCTCCATTCAAGAGTCACTCTAAAACTTTACACAAAGCAGAGGTAGTCAGTCTAGAGATACATTCCTCGACACAGCTCCAAATGTGGACTTTGGTTTTTTGTCATTATGGTGGTCTTCTTTTATATGATTTTTGTACTATAACTTTGTTCTCCTCTACTAAGTTTAATCATTCTAATAGAGTTTGTTCTTTTTCTTTGTACTTTGCCTTTTGAATTTTGTTATGCAGTTCTATTATGTTGTATTTTTGCTTACATAAGATTTGGAACCTAATGTGGATCTCTAAATGTGTGGCATAGCAGAAATTAAAGGTCATGGTAGTAATGTAATAGAGCAGTTGTTTGTAAATCATCTATTATTCTCTTCCGAGTAAAATGGACTTACATGAGAGCAAATCCAACCAGAGACATAATCCTCAAAAATGGCTTATCAAATTTCTACTTAAGCATAATAGAAGCCTTGACCTTTTGTTAATGCAAAAAATAAAAAATATTAATGCAACAAATCAGTTGATTGAATGTAGTACCTCAACTCTGAAATAATTCCCATAAGGAATATCATTAACTTGCTGTGATGTCTCAACAACCAAGTGGCTGGCAAAAGACAAACAACAGAAAAACATTCAGCAAATTTCATATACAAAAAGAGCCAATGTTATATACCTCTTGAAATAACTATTCCTAGTAAGGTATAGTCTCGGACTTTGATTCTTAGGTGAAGGTTTCTTTAAGTTAATTGTTCTAGTGATTACATGGGATTTATTGCATATAAGATTTTCACAAGTTATTGCAAATCTACTTTTAAAATATAATATATTGTATAAAGGCTTAACTAGGTATATGGGATTGGCAACAAAGAAGGTTTTAAGAGTCACAAATAATTAGCTATTTCCCAATTTGGAGTTTTTTCCTTATTTGGAGTATGACAAGAAGCACATTACATAAATAAAAATTTATCATCCTATTATTTCCTAAAATTAGACCATCCCTTTTTCCCACCTGCTAATCTAGTTTATTTCCTGTCTGCCATGACTTCAATATATTTCTAACAAATTTCACATTACTACATAAAATTAGAGTATATAATAGCTAATAAATTGTTAAACTATCATAATAGAGACAATAAAAGACATTTAGCTCAAAACAAGAATCAAAGTTAGAAAAAGATACTTATTTTTGTAGATGCAAAATTTCTGCACCTCTTGACATTGGCCATACTTAACTCCTTTTGCACAAAATAAGAATCAAAGTTTCACAACCATAATTCGTTTAAAAAGAACATAGTGCAAGATCCTAATTAAAGTGTATAAATCTAAGTTATATCTCATACCAAAATAAATTTTGATAGGATGTTGAAAAGAAATATCACGAGCATGCCCAAATTGATCATGCTCATACCATGGAGTACAATGAAATTCTGGATAAAAAAAACAGATGGTAAAACACATCGAAATTTAAAGGGAGCTGGCAGATGTTACAACCAATGTTGAATGCGTAAGAATGACAATAACCTACATTATTTATAAGCAAAAGGAACTGAAAAGATTCACTACCTTTATCTCCACCTTTCTATGAAATGCTTCAACAAAATCAACAAGAAAAAATTATTGTGAAACTCCTCCACTTGGATTTGATTACATTATCCAAATTATATATGCTAAAATACACGGAACCTAAAATATCGAAGATATATGCCTAGCTATGAAAATTATCAGCTTATAGGAAACTCTAATTCAGTAGCCATTGTGTAGTATTCAGGTATTGTCCATCAACAAGTATGAAATTGTTACCAATCAAGTGTTGTAACGCCCGCCCATTTTAGGGTAATATAATATTAATGATCCTATCCGACGTGCGTAATTAGTACACACGAACTGGATTGACGGGTGTTAATCGTGAAACGATCATATGCTCAATGTAGAATACGTCGGAGTAATTGCACAACCAAGAAAAAAAATTAAAAAAAAATATTGACAAAAAGTTTATAACATAAGTTTAATATACATACCAAAATTTACTGTACATGGAGCCAGTAGTTATAAAAACATGATTATCCTGGCACATCATGTCTTTAAACGTCGGTCACATATATAATTACATTATGTAGAAAACACATGACTACTTGAAAAAATTTTCTTCTTTCCTTTCCTCCATCGTCGCAACATCTGCAAGGTCTGGGGGTATGTGAGTATATTTATACTCAGTAGGTTTGTTTAAAATCTAAAAGAAATGCTAAGCAAAAACATCTTTAAAATTAAATCAAACAAATCCATCAAATCCACAAGCCGCGATACCCAACGGCCTACCTCCGCGCTCATGGGACAACGGAGGCCACTAAGGGAAGGAGTTTCCCCATGATGCTCCACCCTATGCGCGCCACTAGCTGATTATTTTCTCGGCGGGCATCAAAACAGTGTACGAAACCACAACACTATGTGGTGCGTACAAAATCAATTCACATCGAAATATGTAGCAAAATTGTCACATAATTCAGGAGAAAATCCATTTATTGGTTAAAACAAGTATCATACTCATATTTGAATCAAATACTTCAAGAAAGATTGACTCAAATCAGCAAAGCAGTTATTTAGAGTTTAAGACACCCTACCTTAGCCTTGAATACAAAATTCGTCAATATAAAGACTCCAGAAGATGAAAATAACCCCACCACAGTGTTCAGCACGTTCGCTTTAGTAGAGAATGCCTTTTGAACAGGCAGAATAGGGCTTGAAATGACTCAGAAACAGTAAAAAGAAGAAAGGGGAAGATTAGGGAAGAGGCACATTTTTCGAGGTCTTAGAGGGGTCGCCTTGAGAAAATAACACTTCCGGTGCGTAGAGCACCCTTGAATTAGTAGGAAACGGGTCTTGGAACGTGAAAATCGGACTTAAAATGGGTTAGAAATGAAGAAAACAGTGAGAGGGGAAATCTGCAGAAAAAACTGGCCGGAATGGGTTTAAATAGGGGAGGAGGAGGCGTTTTCCGGCGGGCGCCGCCGCCAGAACCGGTGGGCGCCCGCCGGCGCCGCCACAAAAATGGGCGGCGCCCACTGGCGCCGCCGTGCGCTGTGGGCGCGGGTGACGAACGCGCGTTCGTCACCGCGAACGCGCGTTCATCGTGCACGACGCGCGCGTTTGGCGCACGCCGCGCGGCATACGCCGCGCCGAGCCGCCGAAAATATACATTTTTTTTATTTATTTTAATTTCTAAAAATTCCAAAAATTATAACTTCCTATCCTGAACTCCGATTTGCGCGTTCTTGGTACCGTTGAGTTCGTATTCACGAGCCCTACGATATAAGACTACTAAAGAACCATTTTACCTAAATTTGAAAAGTGGGTCGAACCAGTTTAACACGTTTCCCGATGTCATAACTTTTGTTCCCGACCTCCGATTTACGCGTTTTACGACTCGTTATGCTCGTCTCCACAAGCTCTACCATACTTTTCTAAAATATTATCTCATAAAAATCTCTAAAATATTAAAAACTCCAAAATTATTTTTTTTTACTAAAGACATAAAATTTTACCGAGAATTTAGAGTCGTTACAAGTGTAGCATCATATACCGAAAAAAGAAAAGAAGAAGATAAAAAGCAGCTTACTCTTTGGAGCATCTTCATCCCCTCGGTTCCAAGTTGGATATACTCTAGAAGATAAAGATGCAACATTTTCTTCACCAATATCTTGTAATTCAAACAAATTAGCCGATACTATGACATCAATGTCGTCATTTGATAAATGAGTGCATTCCTCAACCTCATTAGTATTCTTACTCCTAGTTATTTAATGGTTACACCAATTTCCAAAGTAAAAACAAAACAAAAAATCATACTATTAAATAATTGGATTAATTACATGAATGTAAAATCCAAGTCATTTGTTGATCGTTTGAAGTTTAGTTTTTCAAAGAAAACAAGAACATTGTCTTGGCTGCTACTTTCAAGTTTTGCCTCCTAACGTAAAAACATAACCATGTATCAAAAAAAGATGCAACATCATCAAACCAAAAATAAGCCATAAAAATTCCTACAAAGGCCGTTCAACTAATATGAACAACAAATATGGTAAACAAACTAACGTTAAATCTATGTCGTCTTCAATAAAGATTCATAACTCAAAGCATAAACATCCAATAAAAGAGGTGGTAAAGCATAGTAGAATCTAACAGAGAACTAAAAGAAAATGTTTTAACTTTTAAGGCTATTAGCAGTTCCATGTTGGCAACTCAACAACACATAATTATGAAAAACTTAATTCCCCATAAGAGCCTTTGCATTGGTACTATGTTATGACCATCCATCTACAATGAGCCGATTAGCCTCATCACAAGATAAAAATGACGCAAAAAAATACTGCCATGTCATAGATTCAAAAAAAATTTAGTCAAAATTCATAGAATTTTAGTTATAATAGTGCAATGACCACAAATGAGTTGGTAAATGAAGCCATCCCAGATGTGTGAATGCTTTTCAAACACATGTGACTAAAATCATACTCAATATGAGAACTCCTACTCTTAAAAACAAAATGTCACATTTCGGGTGCTGAAAATAACACCAAGTAGTATGGATGTTAATGCAATAAAATAACAGTTCCTTGGACTAGATAGATAGGTTACAATAGTTAATAAAAGATATTATGGTAATTAACTAATAAAATGTTAGAATTCACAAATTTTCAGTGATCAAATAAATGTCTTGTGCCCTTCTAGCAACACTTTTCAAGTTGAGTAAAGAGGCAAAGAAATTAGAAAAAAATATTTATTTTCATAGTAAGCTATGATCGTGTGATAACATGACATCTGAGTAATTCTTTCTGTCTACTCTACAAAAAATAATTTCTTTCATGAAGTGACATGTAGAAAAGCAAAGACTGCTGCTATATTCCCTAACGCAATAGAAATTGTGGCATGAGGCAAAAATTAAGGCTATTCAATCCTCTTATTTCTTTTTTTATATGTAATGAATATATACTTAAAGTTTGAGGGCAAAACCATGTCTGGGATGGTTAAATGTTCCACTTTGACATTGTGAAATTATTAACATAATAAATAAATATGTATTTAAATTCAAATCAAGCATATAGGTTTTAATAGTGGCAGCAATCGTAATTTAATGGAAAGACAGGCTTTTGATTTTGTTAATGGTCCTCACTTTCATGTTGTTCATATAACTTGAGAATTTCTGAATAAATCCTAGTAATGATGAAAACGTTTTTTAAGATGTTTCTATAACAAGTGGTAATGAGAGGTTTAAGTCCTAAGAAAAGAAATACTTAGCTTTCCTTTTGACATACAATATGTAAAAAACACTTCTTTACCTCAACGAGTATATGATTGATATAAAGAAGTATAATGAACAAAAACATGTCCATGCAGAAACATGACTCCATACAAATACAAAAATGCCACTTCTCTACTTCACAAGTAACATACCTTTGTCTCAAAGCCAAATATGTTGGAATAAAAACAAATATAATGAACAAACAAGTACATGCGGCCCTGCAATAAATTCAGACACAAAAGGAAAGAATGGAAAACCATCACAATGCTGTTATAGCTTACGAATCAAAGGAATAAACAACCAACATACTTAAAGAAGGATATTCTCTTGAAAGGCACAATTAAAATTTTTCACAAGGACCTGCACATTGCAAATAGGAAAGTTATTTATAGATTTGCTCCCCATAAAAGAATAAAATATAGAGTTCCTCACTTAGTTACAGTCGACAGTAATGTCTGTTTAGGAATGAACTCACAAGGAGTAAACACAACAAGATATTCCATGGTTCCATGCTAACACTAGCATCCCCAACTCAAGATTCGATCCGAATCGGGGGTTATTAAAAAAAATTAGAGTAAATTAAATTTCTATAATATTTAAAATATATTAACCAACCAGGAGCAGCAGACTCTATGTGCGAGAGTCGTAATATTCCCCTACGCACCACGGAGCTTTTACGCTTTGTTGCACATAGGCCAGAACAAACCTACTTTTAGAACTAATTTAGATAGGGCCAATGTTGTTGTACCGTTAGTTGCCTACGTACATATTAGATAACCTCTACGACATTATTTCAATATAATCGGATCCGAACGTAGTTTTGCCTAATAGTTATTACATGCACCAAACACCACACAAAATCGTATATATTAAAATATGTATATTCTTACATCTAAATAAAGCATCCAACATCAAAAGGAATTCTAAGAAATATCGAAGTTAAACAGAAGCAAATAAATCAGTGGAACACACATCTCACGCTATCTTAGAAATAAGCATAACACACAATAAGGCAAATTTGCCTATATTAGTTCTCATTAAATTATAATTATATTATATCATAATATAACAGGTCAGAATATATCAAATTAAACAAAGCATTTCAAAGTGTATCAGATCATATCAATTTAAAGCATATCAAACCACATTGAATCAGAGTATAACATATATCTTAAGTAACACGTGCATTCATATAATCATATATCTTGATTAATATAATAATATTAATAATTAAATACCCATGCATTTAAATTAAATAGAATCGGAAAGTTAGAAATATTTACTCCCCTGTAGTTCCAGACATCGTGGCATTTGGTGTTACTCATTTCCTTTGGGCGTCCTCCCCTTTAGGTCTAGAGGTTGCAGGCTGAATTTCCTCTAGCTCCAGAAGGTGGCAGACATCACCTCTCCTCAACCCGGAATGCTTCACACTTATCGCACTCGTAGGCAACAGACAGAGCTTCCCCTACCCGAAGACACTCCACTTTTATCTCTATGCACCCTTAGATGACGAACAAACCTTTCTCTACCCGGAGGCACTTTTCTTTTCTACATATCCATAGGCTACAAACAGAACCTTTCCTTACCCATCGACTTTCCATTTCTCGTGTTCGTATGCTATAGACAAAACCTCCCCTTAACCCAGGGATATCTCTCTTACTACTTGGCCCTTGGGTGGAGAACGGAGCCTCCCTTATTCTAGGCCACTTCCCTCAATCTGGCCCGACATAAGAGAGCGAAACCTCCTCTTACTCTAGGTCGTTTTTCTCTCCTTAGGGCTCTAAAGTGACCGGCAAAGTCTTCTCTTACCCTGGGGAGTTTTCCCCTTATAAAGTTGCCAAATCGGGGAATGAATGCTTCCATTATGTAGAGCATCTTCGAATTAACTAAGAATCATTTTAAATGGACCAAAACGAACTCAAAACAACCCCAAAAACTCCCCTTGAAGTTTTGACAAAAATCAAAATTTATAGTAGAAGGTGTGTCTGTATGTCCATCTGTGTTCGCGTCCGTTTTTATATAGAATTGACATTATTTTTTGTCCGGATTGGACACGAACATGGGCAAAAAATTTTGTCTGCACTAATAGGGAGCTACGGACACGGACATACCCTTGTCCATGTCCACGGACGTCCGCGTCCGCCACTTACCAAATATTTTCTTAAATATAGTAGTAATTATTATTAACTATTAGAAAAAAAAATAAAATTCAATTCCTATGTAGCATCTTAGGACAGTCCTAATATGCTACATAGGCACTTAATAACTTGAAAACATGAATCCAGTACTTAGTACCATGTTAGAACAGTCCTAACATGCTACATAGGCACTTGACAATTTGAAAATATGAATTCAGTACTTATGTACCGTGTTAGAACAGTACTAACATGCTACATAGGTACTTTGACAATTTGAAAACATGAATCCAGTATTTATGTATCATGTTAGAACAGTCCTAACATGTTACATAGGCACTTGATAATTTGAAAACATGAATCCAGTACTTATGTACTATGTTAGAACAGTCCTAACATACTACATAAGTACTGGATAGTTTTAAAATATAAATCTAGAACTTATATAGCATGTTAAGATAATCTTAATATATTACATGGGTATTATATAACTTGAAAACATAGTTTTAATACTTATGTAACATGTTAAGATAACTTTTACATGTTATAAAAGTTCTAAAAAAATTGGATTGGGATAAAAATTTCGGTGTTGAAATATTTGTCCATGTCCGTCTGTGTCCGTAATGGACAGACTTGGACAAAGTATATTACGGACTAAGGCGGACACGGACAAAAGTTATTCAAATGACGGACGGACATGGACAACCCTATGTCCCCGTCCGTTTCCGTCCGTGAACACCCCTATAGCGCAACGAATGAAAAGAGATACGCACACACATGTGTGTGCCACGTATTGCATGCCCATTCGGCCGTGTCACGTGGTCGGCGTGGCTGACGCACTTGCATGGACAGCCGCAATTGTGCAGGCCCCGCATCACATAGACGGCCGTGATTTTACGGTGTGTAGTGGCTCAACGTCAATTATTCTATCATTTTCTCAATATTTTATTATTATTTCATTTAAATATAATTCAAACTTCAAAATGTTATAACTTCTTGTCTCGAAGTCAGAATTGTGAGTTCTTGGTACTGATGGACTCGTATCGATGAGCCCTTCGAAATTAGACCTCATGAGTAGGTCATTTTGCACTTTTTTTGTAGGTCCTGCCTATATCATACGATTCTCGATATCATAACTTTTACTCCTGACCTCCGTTTCACGTATTCCTTAGCTTATTACGCTCATTACTTTGAGTTATACTCATATACTTACAATTCCATCCCTTGAAACCTTTTAAAATTTAACTAAAAAGTACATACTTACCCTTAACTCATTGGTTTAGGTATAATCAAAACACGAGATATTACAATTACAGATGTAGAAAACAACTTTGAAGAGGGTAAAACTGAACGAACATTCCCATCCATAGTTCCTAAAGCACATCTTTAAGTTACAGTTGTAGTCAAAACAGAAACAGCATAGCACAGCTTCCCCTAGCAACAAAAAGACTTCTCAAAGAGAAATTTTCCATTGATTCTTACTTCTTTATAAGGGAGATGGAAAGGTTGGGGATACTCCTCACTCCTTAAAGACATTGCATACTGCCGGATTTCAAATAATTAGTTACCACCTTCATCAACAGTGATTTAAAAAATACAAACCCAAAAAAATAAAATAAACTAGCTAATAAAAAGTGACAATAGAGCAAGCAAAGGAGTGAGGAACCAGGGAATCGCCCTCTACTGTAATAAAGGGGCGAATGGGACTGCTAGGACAAGTCGGCGGCTCCTGAAATTTTGGAGACACAGGAGGTCTCAGAGGCCACATCAGGCTTGGTGGAGATGGAGGGGGAGTCTTTGCTGGGAGAAGAAACGGCCATGGTGACTTCAATTGGCGGATGGACTGGAAGTTGGAGGTGGTTGGACCTTCCAGCAACTGAAACCTCAGAGAGACTTCAAACGGCGTGAATGCCGGTGGTGGTGCGGAGGGGCTGCGCTTTGCTTTTCCAATTTTTTTTTCCAGGTAGCCGAAGGACTTGACACAAAGGGACGCAAATCTGCTAGAGAAAAATTCTGAATCTGAGGGCATCGTCCCTCCTCTGCCCTCTCCAATCTATGTTTGTTCGGTGGGGATGTGAGTGTGTGTGAGAGAGGAGAAGAGCAGATAATTTGAGGGAGGGCAGTGGGTAGTGTGATTAGGGGTGTTCATAG
Organism: Saururus chinensis; assembly: GCA_035235625.1. NCBI lineage: Eukaryota > Viridiplantae > Streptophyta > Magnoliopsida > Piperales > Saururaceae > Saururus > Saururus chinensis. The sequence goes on along the minus strand of CP141143.1, from coordinate 24,696,632 downwards.
ATGTGCATTGTCTATATGTCTATTCGCATCTGTGTCCATTTTTATATAAAATGAATATTTTTTTTCTGGGCGAGATATGGACACGGATACGGACAAAGTTTTTTGTCCGTACTAATAAGGAGCTACGGACACGGACATACCCTTATCTGTGTCCTTGGATATCTACGTCTACCACTCTTACCTAATATTCTGTTAAATATACTAGTAATTATTACTAACTATTAGAAGAAAAAAAATCAAATTCAGTTCCTATATAGCATCTTAAGACAGTCCTAACATACTATATAGGCACTTGACAACTTAAAAACATGAATCCAGTACTTATGTACTATATTTAAACAGTCCTAGCACACTACATAGGTACTTGACAGTCTGAAAATATAAATCTATAAATCATATTTCATGTTAACATAATCTTAATATAATACATAAGTATTAGATAACTTGAAAATATAAATCTAGTATCTATGTAATATGTTAAGGCAACTTTTGTATGCTATAAAAGTGCTAAAAAAATTGAATTGAGATAAAAATTTAGGTGTTAAAATATTTGTCTATGTTCGTCTGTGTTTGTAACAGACGGACTTGGACAAAATATAATACGGACTAGGGCGGACACGGACGAACATAGACAAGAGTTATTCAAATGACGGACGGGCACGGACAACCCTCTGTCCATGTCCGCTTCCATCCATAAACACCCCTAAGTGTGATGGCAATAGGCTAGTAGTAGTAGCTCCTTCCCAGTAGGCCAGTTGCGATTGATCCTTTGAATGAAGGTTAACGAAGACAGAGTGATAATGAGGTTTTAAGAACCGTCACCATCTATGTGAAGGCGTGATGTGGTGAGGTTTTATTGGTGACCAACAGGTGGTAAGAGAGGAGACCTCCCCAGCACATTCGCGTCTGGTCCTCAGTTGTCCCATAACTCTCTCTCTTGGTTATACCTTCTTTTTAAAGAAAAAAACTTGTCAAAGTTGTAACTCACTGCAGCTTTAGTTAATGGGCCGTCAGATCATGGCGTTAATGGCCCATAAGTCAGAACCTGCCCTTCTCTTTTTTGTAATTTAAAATTTTGGACCATTTATCAATTTGGGTGCGTCATCCAAGAGAAAGAACTATTCGATCTCATCAATATTATTTAAATTATTGCCATGTTATGGATATATTACTTGCTCTATATTCTAAAACCTCGCAAAGGGCACAAAGGTTATATTCTTTCGGTCCCACCTTAATAGTTTAGCTTAGTTTACAAAATTAAATAGAGCCATAAATGTAAGACAAAGAGAGTATTAAAAAGAGTTTGCCTCGGCTGCAATTAAGTGCATTGTAGATTTCCCAAGCATGGGCAGCTCTGGGTAGTTTTTTTTTACAAAGAAAAATAAACTAAGCAAAATCAAGTATTGTTTAGTGAAATTTGGGAAATAAAAATTAAATCAGGCCACAGCTAACCCAAAGATTGCAGCTCTAAGTGCCCAAGCAGACAAAGGGTCACAACAATCGGCTGTAGGACAAAACGCAGGGGCTAGTAACTGCAATAGCTGGTGATGCATCCAAGGGTTCACAACAATTGGCCCTAGGACAAATTGCAGGGACCATCAGCTTCAGTCAGGAGGGGAGCCACATACATGGCTAGGGGGGCAATTGCCCCCCCTAACATTTTGTAAATCCCATACATATGGGTATAGTGTAATAGTCATGCCCTCGCTAAAACAAAACTTTCCTCACTATGGAGCCTTTTATTAATACTTGCCCCTCCTCACCCGATGTTCGGGCAGAGGCTCTGCCCTTGGCTGTAGTAGCTGGGGATGTGTGGTTGCCTACAATTAGGATTTACAAAATCTGACTCCTACCCTGCTACTTGTTTCTGTATTTTACAGCATGAAAACCTAAACTAGGTGGTGGCGAATTTTTTGTGAGAAAGGAACTCACTAAGCATTGTTGGTCTTTTCAAGTCTTCAACTTTTACCCTTCTGGATTAAGGATTTTAATGACATGTTATCTTGTTTTCTATTAATAAAAGAGGTACAATAATCAAGCACATACAAATGTCAATAATAATTAGGGAAATTTACATGTTATTTGCTCATATATACACTATTTTTATATCACTTGAATCTTTTTCATATATTACATATTATACCTATTTTTAGGTTAATTTTGGTCCAATTACTCTTCTCTTCTTAGACAATGCCCTACATTAATGACAAAGGGATTCAATAAAAACGTGTCTCCCATGCTTCTTCATGACTCTTCATCTCCAACAACTAAGGATGTTACTTGAAAACATTCATAAATACTTTTTCTCATAATTTCATGATCATGTGCACATAATTACACTACATATTCAATAGAAAATAACATCATCACTACATATAAGTTAAATAAGCAAAATATTCACAAATATTTTTTTCTCATTATTGCACAATCATAATGCGACTCCTACTTAAGTTTCTAATTTCATAAGTGCAAGTCAAAGGTTCTCTATAAGATAGTAATCACGTCTAGGAATACAACTTGTATCACTAAATCATGAACTACTCACTAATTACCTCAAGTATTTTGAGGCATGCTCACTCCATCCACGACATAAAATTAAGGCTCACATAGGTTCATAGACCCAAGTGGTTGAAGTTTTGACTCTCATGATCATCAAAACCTCATGTATTACGTTACATGGGACAAGTCATTTTTTAAAACTCTAGTCCATTTAAACACAACCCCCCTAAGGAATCAATTTTATATAACTCTCATCCTTAGAGAACCGGAAGACCTTATTCCTATTTCACACTAAACATTTTCTGTCTATGTGGTTAAAGTCTCACTTGAGGAACTAAGGCAATGAGGCTTCCTCTAACCTCATATGCTAAAAGACATTAGTCTGGGGTTGCAATCCATTACGAGGATATTCACATACAAAGGTACATACATCCAATTATAATTCATCACATATAAGTGCAATTCATGCATCAAATAACATGCTACACTTCTCGTAATAATATCCTAACATTCATAGTAATTCCTACTAAAAATACCCAAAATTGACTTGTTGGACTCATCGACGTGTCAGCCACATCACCGTTGACCATCACTAACTCATTAACGAGTTGAACCCTTGCCAACAGTGGGAGGAAAAGGACAATTATCCTCATCAACACCTCATCAATGTATTAACCTCACTATCGATGACTAGCCAGTAATACATAGACATGTCGATGCTCATCAATAGTAGCATTGTCATCCCCTCCATTACATTGGCAACGTCACCGACATGTCTATGAGCATGTTGATGGTCCATAAAAAATAGCAAAAATTATCCTGACTTCCCGAAACCCCTCTATATCATGACATATCATAATCATTCCCTCACATAACCTTCCCATAATGACAGATGATAATTCTTACTGTCAATTAATCATTAAACATGGAAAAAATATGATATCATAACATCATCATGACAAAATCTCAGAAATTAGCCTTTACATGCTTTCATATCATGCAAGTAATCAAACATATCTCATACAATCACTTCAAAACCAAAGTATGGAATCAAGGTTTGCAATCAACATAAAATCATGTTTTCTCAACATAACCATCACATAAATTCACAAAGAATCATATTTTCATGCTTTTATATCTAATGATTTCATATTTCAAATCATAAATGCATATTCTATGTTAAATCACAGTACAAGGCTAGCAATCTAACCTATTTCACGACATAAAATCCTTTCTTACACATGATTTCTCTTAATTTAGAGAACCATTGATCTTCTCCTTCTTCATTTGGAGAGGTTTTTCTAAAAACAAAACAGAGTTTAAAGACCTTAAAAGTCACTTATTAAGGAAAATAGGACAAACCGTTGGTTTCAAACCATGAAACTAGGTAGTTTTTTAGCAAAACCCCAAAACAGCCCAAATCATTGGCAAGGTCATCAGCGAGTTTATATACTGGGTGGATTTTTAGCAAAATCGTAAAACTGCTCGAACCATCGGCAAGGTCAATGACGTATTTATGAACTCGTCGACAATAACTTTTGACTGTAAAATCCCAATTTTGAACATCATAACTTCCTCATATGAACTTCGATTAAGGAGTTCTTGGTGGAGTTACAAATTTTTTTCTACTTTATAATTCTAAAATTTCAAATAAATAATCACCTTATAAAAAAAATATAACTTTAAGAATGACTAAGGGTCATATCGGCAGGCATCTGCAAATCATGACAACGCCTCATGTCTAATCTCAGACAATCATAACTCCTCCATACAAACTTCTATTCATGCCTTCTTAAATGCATTTTGAAGCAATGTCTATCTAGTTATTATCTTTAATATTTGATACTTAAATTCAACCCACAAAATAATTTATTGTACATAGAATAGCCGAAGGTCAAATTCACTATTTTTCATATATACTCTAAAATTTCTTTGATGTTTTATCTATCATAACTTCCTCATTTGAGCTTCAATTTATGCACTCTTGGAAGATATATGAAGCTCTTTATGTCTACTATTCAATGATAAAATTTTATATCCAAACTTCATGTATATAGGAAGTTATTATATCAAGAAAACCTAAAGGTCAAACTCACTTATATCTACATGGCTAAGTATAGGAAATTTAGAAAATTCTTAGGTATTACACAGGGAGTAGAGGACATGCAAAGGGAGCATCAAGCGTGTCAAAGGCAAAGGAAGGGAACAATGTCAGGCAAACGAGGAAGAGAAAGAGGAGGGAGAAAGACCAAGAGGCATACTTGGGAAGTGGGGATGAGTGTATAATGCAGAAGTGATTTAGCAATGTTGCATAATCAACACTTCTACAATATTGTTGAATCACTTTAAGAAATATTACCGAATTGATTCATCAATATTACCACATTTTTGGTAACGAGGATGGAGATGCCACTGCATCGAGAGGGAGTAGACTAAGGGTCAGATGCCATGTAGAGGGGGCATCCAGGGTGGAGACAAAGGAAGGGAACAAGGTGGGGCAGAAGAGGTAGAGGTAGAGGAAGGACTAGAAAAGAAACCTAAAAAATAGGGAGGAGTGCATAATGTCGAATTGATTTAGCAATATTGTAGAAGTGATTTAATAATATTATAGAATTTCAATGTTATTGAAAAATTAATTTAGCAATATTACTAAATCAATTGTAGAAGTGGTTCCACAATATTGCTAAATCAATTCAACATTGTTGCATAATCACATTTAGCAATATTGATGAATCGATTCAGCAACACTACAATATTACATGTTACGAGGACAGAGAGCCACCGCGTCATGAGGAAGTGGCGGAGAGGAAGGCCTTCCTCTTAACTATGAATAAACAACCATTAAACTTTGAGTTGAACATTCAAAAACAACAAAATCAAAGCTTCTAAAATTAAATCTCTAACTTTTTTTTGTGTTTTTGAACTTTTCCATATTTATTTTTTAACAATCAAAACCTATGAAAGAAAATAACTGGGAAAAAATAAAGCAACGAAATCAAAACAAAACAAAATGAATAATGTCCCAACTGATAGAAAGAATCAAATCATGAATAATATAGATTAAAATCTCTAAGTTGTAAGAGTATCTCCCCTAACCTTAATCAGACTACTAATTCTAAGACAATTTAAGGGTATTTGCTTATCTTTCCTAATTAATCCTTCAAGTATTAAAGATCAAGCTTCATAATTCACAGTTTTCTTGGTTTACTGATCAAAAACTTGATATGGCAACCTAGGTCTTTGAATCCTAAGGGTCTCCTCCTTTGTCTTCCTCCTAAGGTTCCTCTCTTGAAAGTGTGGTTATTAGGACACGCATGTCTAGTATGTGTATATTTATGACAAATCTCGCATGCACTAAGTTTGATCTTTATGGGCTTCCCTTCTCTAGGCTTCTTTAAGGTAGGCATAACTTTGGGTATTTTGTGTAAGATCTCTAACCTTAACCCAGTTTAATTTTGATTTAATTATGTGGTTTTATTTTAATTTGCAGGTTTGACTTTATTTTAGGGTTAAAGGTTGATAATGATGGTATTAATATGGCTTTCTCTCATTTTTATAAGCCTCTATACTAAACTTGATTAATCCCATTTTTAGGGAATTTTGGAAATTTTATGGGATTTTTTTCATAAATTTAGGGCGTGGACACCACCGTGGGCCCCAGGTCCACATTTGAACGATGAGGGTCCACAAGACCTTAAACTTCACTTATTACATGTTAATGAGTTTCAAGATGTTTAAATTCATTTTTAGCCTTAAAATTAGCAAAAATGAACTATTTAGGGCACTAAATTTTAGCCGAATATTTAGTATTTACACCCAAATGACTTACTATAAAAAGAAAGTCACAACCTCATTTCCTAATTGGGAAAGGGCTAAGATTGGAGGCTAAAAAGTGCCCTAATCCCTGATTCTCTCTCAATCTCTTTTTCCCCCAAAATTGATTCTTGATTTATCATATTAAAACTATTGTTTTAAATCTCTATTCCAAACCCTAAAAAAGGGATTTTCATTTTTAATCAAAGGAACCCTAGATCTACATGTATTCAAAGTGGTTTAAGCTTAATATTCAAATTTAATTAAGTATTAACCAAACCCTAACTTTGGGTAGGGACTCTTGAAGAATAGAGCTCAATTTGGACCCAAAAGTTTGTTGAAGGTAAGGGGTTTTCTTTTTAAGTGGATTGATACTTCGGATTTCAAGTTTAGAATGCTTCAAGTCGATTATTTCTCATGTTTGTGCTTTAATGGTAGATCAAATAATGCATGCTCTTTTTGTTGATTTTTGTGATTTAGATTAGGAATAACTAGATCTCTCATGTCTTAGGCTTGTATTTTAATTTTATCAAATTTAGAAGTGATTTTAGGATTTTCTTATCGATTTTGGGTATTTTTGGTTTGGTATTTGTAAGGTTGAAGATGAACCAGTTTTTGACTGTTAAGGGCATTCGAACGGCCTACCATTCGAATAGCCTGTCTAGCCCTATCTGGCCAATTGTACAGCAAAAAAACAATTTTTGCCTTCTTGTATACTTTGTCCATTTCTTGTTCTTCTTCCATAAATTTCATTTCTTATGTTTATGATGAGTTATTTTTAACTATAAATGCTACTGTGAGTGCATGAATGCTATATTGAAAGCTATGATGTAGTTCAAGCATGATTTTGGTTATATATTGTTGGATTTTAGCATGATATTCTCCTTGTCCTAAATTCATGTTCGATGATTCTCTATGTTTTATTGATGATTCCAGTAAGTTTAACCATGAGGATGTGCATGTATGCTTGCACATGTTGTGCTAATTATCGGTGAACCATGTTTCTATGTTCTATCTTAAGTATAGTGATGATTATCCTTGCCTATGTCTAGCATGATGTTATAGTTATCTTGGACTTGCATTTTTCACCATATTTTATTCATGATTTTAGTAATGAGGAACTATGATAAAAACCATGAATGCATGTGTATAGTATAGATGATAGTTTGCTCATGTTGCACATGCCTTTGCTTAGACTTGAACACTACCATTATGTATACACTTGTGAAAGTATTTGTGGTGATTATTTGACACAAATGGACTAGGAATGATGCCCGTGTGGACTAATTTGAGCATATCTCTTGTATTTGGCCTCATGTAGCATTGCTCATATATGTATCATGTTTCATGCATCATGAAAAATGATTTATAAAAAAGATTTATCATGATTTGTCATAGTTGATTAATTGAATTTCATTGCTTGTTGGATTAATCGATCAAAGGCTTATCGAATCGGTTGGGTCTGAATGGACATAATTTCGTTTTGAATTCAATCATGTTGAGAAGAGCTAAATGTTATATGTGTTATTGATTGAGATATATGGACCCTGAGAATCTGAGCGGTATGTCCGAGTGCACCGGCTTACCACATATAGTGCTCGAGACCGTCTTGATTAGCAGAATTGCTTGGGACCATCTTGATGAGTAGTCGTGCTCAGGATTGTCTTAATGAGCAGTAGTGCTTGGGATAATCTTGATGAGCAATTAATGCTCGGGGCTTTGGCCTTGATGAACATGTTTATTTCTCTCTATGCATGAGACATTCACTACTTATTGTTGTTGCATGTGTATATGACATTATGCTTAATTACACAGTTGTTGTATAGGGATGTGGAAGCTTATGTTACACAAGTAGATATAGATTAATTTGCATATTATGTAGGATAGTGTGTTAGGGACACTTTTCATACAAGGTGAATATTTTCATTGAGAATAGATATGTATGATATGTTTATGTTGGAAAGTCACCCATGCAGGATGTGATTATGTTACACATAAAGTGTATGATAAATGTGATGTTATGTTGAACCCATGATGCGTAGGAGGCATATAACATTTATGATGAGATGCGATGGGTTATAGCATGATATGTAGGTGACTTGAATTGTGTGATTTTATGATATGTATGGTATGCAGGTGATATGAGAATGTAATCATGACTATGCTTATGGATGGTAAATTATGACATGAATGCACAAGTTATGTGAATATCCCATGATGAATGGGTATGATGGTTGATGTTGGGATGAACATTATGTGATTTACTTGAGATGTCTTTTAGATTTACTTTCTGTAATTTAAAAACCCTTGTTGAGCTTGTGGCTCACGCCTCTTTCTCGTATTTTGTTTTGGGGTTGCATGTCGAGTCATACAGGTAGTCAAGATGGACTCTATGAGGAGCATATGGGTGATGATGTTGCTTAGGAGGGGGCATTTAAAGATCTTGAGCTCTATGATTTTTTACATAGCTTGTTGTATTGAGACTTATGTCTACTTGATTATGCTTCATACTCTACTTACTGAGATCTGTTTAGGCTTTTGTTAGCCTATGTAGGCTTAAACTCTATTACTAGAGCCATGTGAGGGCTATGTTGGACGAAATGTTTAGGTTTTGCGTGGAATAATACTTAATTTGTAGTCCTTTACTTTCTTATTTGTTGATGTGTGCAGCTCCATGTGAACTACCCAATTAGGGGTTAAGTCTACCGCAATCAAACATTACTTCATCATGTTGTGCTTCGTCTTCCCCTTGGACAGGGTCCGGCTCAAGGTTGGCGGGTAGTGGGGTGTGACATTTTGGCTATCTCTTTGGCTCTCACAAAGACTGTTGGTTTGACACTTAGTGTGTGCATGTGTGATTCAAACCCTAGGCTCTATTTGAACAATATTGATCATAATGTCAAAAGATTTTCTACCATTTTAGCATCTCTTTAAAGGACTTAAGTTCTCCTTGAAGCAGAAGAGACTTGTCGTTCTCCCTTTCTAACTTGGCCTTAAGCTCACTCAACTTTCTTTCTAACCTTGTGTTCAACTCAGTCAAAGTGAGACTCATGAGAAAGACTTTGAATCTTCTCACATCTCTCTCGAGTCTCCTATTCTTTTTATGCAATTTCATGACCTGTTGAATCAACGTTTCTTGCTCATCTTGTGATTCTTCATCAAAAGAAGATTCAGAGTCTAATTCCACTGAATTTGACTTATTTGAAGCTCCACTAGAAATATCCTTTTCTATGCTAAAATAAAATGTTCTTTAGCTACACAATTGATCCTTTTGTTCATATGAGCTATTTATACGCATGGTTCTTATACATTTTATGTATAATTTTATCTTATTTGTTAGCATAGGATTAGGCTAATTTAGGGTTAATTAGGGTTTATTTATGTTAAGATAGATATTAGTAGTTTGATTTAGTTATTAATTAATTAAGCATAATTAGTAGTTTATACATGTATTTAAATCATGCCAGGATTTTATTTATATACTACATATCTAAAAGTGACTTTTTGATGTTTTATAGGTTTAGTGCGCTTCTCATTGGACGATGTGCAGAACAGTTCACAAGACCATTGACACCTTGTAAATAACATAAGTACAATCAATTGAAGATAGCAAAATCTACTTTGAGGAGATGAGACACTAAATGTGGCTTTTCATATAGATCGGACTCAAAGCTAACACTCTGCATAGCCATTGCTTTTTATATTCCTATTTCATGTTTGGACAAGGTTTATATTGGGCCCACCGGCTAACTTCAAGAGAATTTTCTGACAGAAGCAATTAGACTAATAAAGGAAAGAATGGATCATGAGGATCTATGTTTGGTGCTCAATGAAGAACTGAGATTGGTTACATACATGGCATAAAAAGATGAAAATGTATTGCTTCCCGAAGAAAGAACAGCTAGGAATATTGGTGGAAAGTCGAAAAGTTAAAGATCTAATTGCAGTAATAAAACGTTTTTTCTCTCTCCAATTTTCTAAAATCCATGCTTTGTTTGTTTTGCACTTTGTTTTATATTTCTTCTGGGCAGCATGTATTTCCTTTATTCAAGCCATTAATTCCTCCCCAAATTAGATGCTTTTTGTGTATTAATTCCTTCTTTTTGTAAGCTTTATTTGTCATCACTTATTTCTTTCTTTATCTCTTTTTCCTTGCTTTGAATTCTTTTTTTTTTATGCTATGTTTTCCCTGAATGTTTTTTTATTGTTGCAAACTTGCCTTCCATTCTCTGATGGCTATGAACTTCAACTCTATTTCAAGATATTCCTTCCTTGAGTCTCCTCTCCTTATTGCATTGGCTACTTCTGTGTAAGATCTCATAAAACCTTCCATGCAACCTGTTGATAACCAAAGGAGAAACCTTTTAATCCTAGCCCATAAAAAACCTTAAAAAAAATAGTTTGAAAGCTAAAGAATCGAAGCCCAAAGCTAGAAAATGAAGAATTAGCAAGAAAAAAACTTTTGAAGGTTGTCGTTACTATAGCAACACTGTTCATGGTGGGAGGTTGAAGATGATGAATAGTAACCCGCATTTAATGATACTATAGCAAACATTGAATTTTGATATTTTTCCTTCTCTTTCACCTCTTGTAAGTCTCTTTTCAATTCTTCCAATGAAAATTTTATTTCCTAGCTTAGATGAAGCTTCATTAAATTGTATAACTTCATGATTATTAGACTTGATCAAATTTTTTTACTAGTGAATTAAATGTTATTTGTTTCTACATATTCAACTGATGAGATTGATTTGGATATCGGTTTAGTCATCCTTATCTCATGATTTAAGTTAGTTCTCATTAATTCATTACTTGATTTTGTCTTGTTTAATATTAAAATTAGGTATTAGTTATGATTTGCATATCTGAATACAATTAATGACTTGATTTTAATCTATTAAAATGAGGAAGAATAATATTTTTTTTATTGTAGATGAGAGCTTAATGATGATATTTTTCGTAATAACAAATATTGATCTTTAGATGATTATGGGATTAATGTGAAAAAATGATTAGTGATCATATTTGTGAATTTTTATGATTTAATGAATGTGGATTCCTATGCCCGAGTGTTTTGTTTATTTGATATTTTAGTTAATTTGTATTATTCTCTTAATCTTAGTCGAAGTTTTAGATTTTGTCGCTTTGATAGTTTAATTTTCTCTTTTACTATTAATTACCTTGTTTTGTTTTTAGAGTACGTGATTGCTTGATAATTTGTTAACTAAATTATGATTAAACTTTATTAGAATAAAATTTAGTTTTTCAATATTAAGTTTATGTGGGATAGACCTCGTTTAGCCTCTTTTCTACCTTTGACTCGGGCACTTGCGAGTCAACAATTAAAATTTAACAACTATCATCAAAGAAAGTCGTGTAGAGTAATTTCCCTTTTTTTTCTTAACTTCTAGTTTTCTCAGGTTTCACATCAAACGAAGCTTCATAATCTTTATTTGGGCATTTAACTGTAAAATGACCTAATTTGTCACACTTCAAGCAGCTAACATTCTTCTTCTCAAATTTATAAGCTCTCTCACAACTCCTTACTGTTTACCTATGTTTCCCTAAGCTATGGCCTTTTCTAACATATTTCTCAAAGTTAGTTTGTTTAAGGAATCTCCTAAATTCTTTAGTCAAAAGTGCAAGTCTTTCCTCCTCACTAGAATGTTAAGAAGTTTCCTCATCTAAAGTGTTCATAGCTTTGTTTCTTCTATGAGTTTTTCTAAAAGGTTTCAATGCAATATGTTTCCTATGCTTTGCTCAAACACCTTCCTCTTTTGTTCATACAATTCTTCTTACATTTCAAAAGTTCTTAGGTTCTCAATTAGTTCTTCAATGTTTAAGGTGTATATCTTTTTAGCTTCATTAATAGTTATCAGCTTAATTTTGAACTTGCTATTCAAAGATCCAAGAATCTTTCGAACCATGAAGTAAGTTGCAGTGGGTTCACCTAAGTGATCACATGTATTCACAATATCAAAAACTTAGAATAATATTCAAAAATTGATTAATCTTCACTTATCATTATGTTTTAAAACTATAAGGTGACCATTGGAGTCTAGAGACTTTAGCGACTCCTGTGCCTGCATTATATTTCACCTATCTATCTCATGCCATATGTTGACTCTTTCCGATGGCATTACAAAGTGCACTAAGTGTTTTACTATTATAGTTATTCATTTTCTACTCTAACTCATCCCAATCAAATTCAGCTTTGAGTATATTATTCTCATCTTTGTCTTTGGTCATGGGCATATTTCATCTTTTAACCACAACCTTCCATGAGTTACCATCTAGGGATTAGATAAAAACTTTTAACAGATTTTTCTAGTAAGAGAAGTTTTAACCATCAAACAAAAGAGTAAAAGTCATGGGATTACCCAAAAAGTTATGCTTATTCATATTTAAATTTGCCATTACAAACAAAGCTTGCAAATCACCAAAGTAAGAGAGAGACTAAATCATCAAAGGAAATTTATTTTATCAACAAGCAACTAAGTAAAATAGATTAAAATCCTCAGCTACCACTTGTGAGTTTAATACTATAAAAATCGATGAGGGACACTACAATGTCTTTAGTCCAAATTAATATCTTATTATGTAAATAATTACCAAGCAATTGCGCAAGAATTTTTTACATGGAAACTCAATGGGAAGAACCACACAACCACTCTACACCAATTGAACCAATGCACTATGAAGACTTTAGATCTTAAGGGCACAAGTTACCATCCTCCCCACCTAGAAGTCCATCTCTAGTTGAATTGGCCACCAATGTCCCTGATGCTTACTCTCGAACTTTGTCTTTATCTCCATCTCCACTAGCACAATCTCCTCTTCAAATCTTCTGTTGATCCTTGTTTAAAGTTTTATTAAAATTCCATCTTAATAAAGCTCCTCAATCTCCTATGTGTGTGATGTGGTTGTCTTCAAAAACTCTCTCAATCAAATCATAAACCCTTATGAATAAATCACTCACCTTAACAAGATTTTTCTCTCAAATTTTTCACTTGGTGATTGGTAGGAATTCAGCTAACAAGCTCTCTAATTTTTCCTCAAAAAAATCCTTCCTTCCCTCTCCAATTTGTCATGGTAAGATCCTTATATAGCACTTTAAGTCAGTTTGGTTGTTGAGTTATACTAGGTAACAAATTATTCTCATATTAACTTAAATTAGGCAATTGCATCATGAATCGATTGATCATGCCCAATTATGTTCACTAACACTAATGTGCTTTATCGATCTTTCACTGTCCTAGACCTCATGAATCTATGATGAATCTGATTCACTAGACACTCGATTGTTCAATCTTCTAGAAAAAATCCCAAGTCATATTCAAGCCCGATTGATCGCTAATTCAAGGATAATTGATCACTTTTGAACAATATTGTAATTTTTGCCTTTTCTGGTCCATTCCCATCCTACCACTTACTAAAGGCATTTTATAATGAAAACCATTAGTGTTTGTGTATGTGTGTGCATCATTTTTTTATATTTTTGCCTTAAACATGTGATCACTTGAACAAAGTCTTCAATCCTTGAAACTTTAGAACTCATCAACTATTATTTTTCAAGTCTATCAATTCCAAATCTAACTTGACACATCACTAATCTAGTCAGACTCTTAAGACATAAATACATATATGGAATGGACACAGTTTTGATCAATAAAATATAGTCATTTACAATACATATACTTCATTTGTTCTAACAAGAGGAAGGACCAAAAGGTAAACCTAAAAAATTGGGAGGAGTATATAATGTTGAAGTGAATCAGCAATATTGTAGAAGTGATTCAATAATATTGTAGAAACAATTAAGCAATATTGTTGAATCAAATGAAGAAGTGATTCAACAATATTGGGGAATCAATTCAACACTAATGTTTTGTAACAACCCTAATTTCTGGCACGATCTTGATAATCAATTTTAAATTATGTATCATTTATTATCTAATAATTTCTTAATTGGTTAGAGCTCACAAACACAAGCATAACAAGTCGAAGAACGTATGAAACAGAGGTCAGGAGTAAAAGTTACGACCTTGGGAAGCATATTTTATGGGCAGGATCCACTTCTCAAGTGTGATCAAAACTTCTCATAAGTGATCTATTTTTGTAGGGCTCATCAATATGAGCTCAATAGTACTAAGAACGTGCAAATCTGAGTCCGAGATAGAAAGATACGATCATTTGAAGTTAGAAGTTAAAAAAATATAAAAATTACAGCGCGCGATGCCGTTGCGCTACGCGCGTGATCATGCGTATGAAGAACGTGCATTTGTTAATGCATGCGTGATGAACATGCATTCATTACATGCACTACTAAAATCGGCAATGCCACCAGGAACGATGGCGCGGCACCGACTGCGGTGGCTATATAAAACTTTCGAGGTGATTTTTTTTCACCACTATCATTTCTTCACCCTCTTCTTGTTTTCACTGCTTCCAAGCCATTTTAAGCCCATTTTAACCTGTTCAAAAACTATTTCCTACTAAATTAAGGGTGTTATACACACTGGAAGGGTATTTTCTTGAATTGACCTCTCTAAAGCCGAGAAAACCCTATCTCTCTCCTCATTCTCTCCTTATCTTATTTTTACTGTTTCTATACTATTTTAAACCTGTTTGAGTCCTTTCAAAAGCCATTCCCTACTAAATCAAAGGCATTCTACACACTGGGAGGGCTATTTTCTTGAGTTGACCGCTTAGAAGCTTAGAACTTGAGAAGGGACTCTCTTTACCATAATCTATGTTGTTAGAGGTAGGTGGTTTTAATTTCTAAATGTATGCCGTTATTTTGACTTGTAAAAATTTTGTTAAAGGTTTTTTTCAATATTTTAAAAAGAAACTCTGCCTTTGAAGACTATTTCTTTTGAAAAGATTTTCCATGTTTTGGATAATCGTACCCTCTAGATAGCTACTTATTAAAAATTATCATGATGATGATTATGGATACCACTACACTTGGCTCTGGTGCGCACAAGAACTGGGATATCATGGAAAAATCTCTTTTCTTTTGTCTCCCATTGCCCCATGAGCACGGGTGTAAGTCATCTAGAATCGCGACATTCTGTGATTGTATTTTTGAAGTTTATTATTTTATGAATGCTTTTTAAAAGTATGACACGATTAATTATTCATGAGGCATACTTTTAGAACTTAATTCAACCTACTGATTATGAATTTACTCATCCACCCTATGATTCTGCAGGTGTAACCACTGAACTTGAAGAAGTCGATGAAGAGATTTCATACTTTATAGTATTTGTTTACTTTTTTATTTGTGTAATATTTGTAATGATAAATGTATAAAGGCATGTTATCCCAAAATTTGGATTTTTTGTATAATACAAAGAATTTTAGAATTACTCTTTCGGTACTCCGTGATCCTTGGCACTTACAAATACATTTTGATATGTTTTGAAAAAAATTATTTTCTTTTATTTCAAAATTCGATGGGGTGTTACATGCTTAATTACATTTAGCAATATTGTCGAATTGATTGAGCAATACTATGGTATTGTTGGTGATGAGGACGAAGAGGCCACAATGTTGGGAGGGAATGGCAGAGTGGAGAACATACCTCTCCCAAGAGGGGCCATCCCAAGGGGACAAAGGACATGCAGAGGGAGTGTCAAGTCATGTCGAAGGTGAAGGAAGGGGACGAGGTGGTGCATAAGGGAAGAGGGTGAGGAGGGAGCATGAGAGGAAGGACCAAAAGGAAAAGCTTGGGAAGTGGGAATGAGTGTATATTGCAGAAGTGATTCAGAAATATTGCATAATCAACACTTCCAAAATATTGTTGAATCACATTCTGCAATATTGCTAAATCGATTTAGCAATAGTACCATATTGCCAATGACGAGAAGGGAGAGCTCACAACATCGAGAGGGAATGGCAGAGTGGAGGATTCGCTCACACAGGTGGGGTAGTACCTAGGGGTGGAGGAAGGGGTGGAAAGGTAGTTTCAAACTGGATCAAAGGTGGAAGAAGTGGACGAGGTGGGGTAGAAGAGGAAGAGGAAGGACCAATAGGCAAGCCTAGAAAATGGGGAGGAATCCATAATGCTGAAGTGATTTAGCAATATCGTAGAAATGATTTAATAATATTGTAAAATTAATTCATCAATATTGCTAAATTAAATGGGGAAGTGAT
Organism: Saururus chinensis; assembly: GCA_035235625.1. NCBI lineage: Eukaryota > Viridiplantae > Streptophyta > Magnoliopsida > Piperales > Saururaceae > Saururus > Saururus chinensis. The sequence goes on along the minus strand of CP141143.1, from coordinate 24,680,165 downwards.
ATGGCAGTATTCTTGAATCAATTCAGCATTATTACTTAATCAAATTTAGAAATATTGTCAAATCAATTTTGTAATATTATTTCATTTTTGGTGATGAGGGTAGAGAGGCCAATGCATTGGGAGGGAGTTGTGGAGTGGGGGATGCACCTCTCCCAGGAGGGGCTGCCCTAGGGTGCGAAGGGCATAAAGGGGTAGCATCAAGTCGTGTCAAAGGAGGAGGAAGGCACGAGGTGGGGTGAAAGAGGAAGAGGGTGAGGAGGCAAAATGAGAAGGACCCTAAGACAAGCTTGGGAAGTGGGGATGAGTGTATAATGCATACAATATTGCATAATCAACACTATTGTAGTATTATTGAATCAATTCAACAGTATTGCCAAGTAAATTTAGAAATATTATCATATTGTCCATGATGAGGACGAAGAGGCCACCCTATTAGGAGGGAGTGGCAGAGAATAGGACCAACCTCTCCAAGGCAGAGCCAGAGGAGGTGTAGCAAGAACATTGGGTTAGGTTAGAGGCGGAGGAATGGAATGAGGTGGGAGAGGAATGGTTAGAAATGGCAACGAAATGGGCTGGCCTGCTCCTCCAAAGTGCAAGCTTGGCACAACCCACAACCCTATTGTGCTAGGCTACCCACGGTTGACCAAAAATAAAAAATATTTTTAAAATAAAATTTGAGTGAAGTGTGCATGTCCAATTTTTTTTATCAGTCGATCCACATGCATTCCCCCAACTTCCACACCCAAAGGGTCTGTTTGGATTGGTGGAAACCAGGAGAAAGGGAAAGAGAAAGAGAAAGTGAATCCAAGTGAAGGAGAAACTAGGAGATTCCTAAATATTTTCCACTGTTTGGTTACACAAATGATGTTAGAGAAAATTGACAGTGACGGTGGTGGTAGCGGCGGTGGTGGTGGTAGTGGCGGTGGTGGTAGCGGTGACAGTGGTAGTGGTTGTGGCGGCGGCAGTTATAGTGGTGGTGGCGGCGGTGGCAGTGGCGATGGTGGTGGTGGTGGTGGCGGCGGTGGTGTCAATAGTGGTGGTGGTAGCGGCGATGGTGGTGGCGGCGGCGGTGGGGGCAGCGGGAGTGGGGGTGGCGGCGGCAACGGTAGTGGTGATGGCAGCAGTGGTGGTGGTGGCAGCGGCGGTGGCAGCAATGGTGGTGGTGGTGGTGGTGGCGGCAATGGTGGTGGTGGCGGTGGTAGAGGTGGTGGCAGAGATGGTAGTGGTGGTGGCAGCGACGGTGATGGTGGTGGTGGCATCGGTGGTGGTGATGGCAGCGGCGATGGTGGTGGTGGCAGTGGCATCGGTGGTGGTGGCGGCAGTGGCAATAGTAGCGGTGACAATGGCGGCGACGATGGCAGTGGTGGTGGTAATAGTAGTAAGACATAGGTGTTTAGTACAATGATTTTCTCCCAAAATTCATGGGTTGATGGGTGGAAAATTTTTGGACCAAATTTTCATCCATTTTCTCTCACTTTTCACTCTAGTTTCTCTTTCCCCGTTGCACCAAACAGTGGAAACTGAGAGATTTTAAAAAGATTCCTTTCCTTTCCCCCAATTTCTACCAATCCAAACAGACCCAAAAGGAGTCATTGGGGAGCCCGAGGCTCTGCCCAAAGGGCTTGGTTCGAACCCTCTGAGGGTCGTGGGACTCATTTCCGGGCCTGGTCATGAACAGACCATACTCAAGCCCAGTCCATTGCCACTTCTAGGAAGGACTATAAGGAAAACCTAGGAAGTGAAAAGGAGTGTATAATATAGAAGTGATTCAACAATATTGCAAAAGTGATATAGTAATATTATAAAATCAATTCAGCAATATCATCGAAACTATTGTTGAATCATTTCAGTAATATTGTTGAATCGACCTAGCAATATTACCATATCATGAGCAGAGGACTTGCCTCTTCTAGGTGGGGCCGATCTTGGGGACAACAAAGGAGGAGGTGTAGAGGGAGTGACAGACCTAGTCGAAGGCAAAGGAAGTCTTAGAACATATATGACATATGTAGTGTACTGACTATGTATGTTTATTCAACGTATGTTTATTTAATTCTTGTAAAGTTTGTGTTGATTTGTGATGAGTTAAGTCAAATTAGGTATTAAAAGACCTAAACATTTCAAGTATACATGCTTTAATATTTTAAGGTAAAAGACCTAAGCATGTGCTTGAAGATTTCAAGAAAAGCATGTATAATATTATTCACACATTGTCACACTTAGGAATATCATGATCTAATCATATGAGAATGTTAAAAAAATGGGGAAAATTGGACAAAAATCGTAAATTGTTCATAAGTGATTGATCGGTCTAGAACAAGCAATCGATTGACTTTCAATAAAGGTGAAATTTTTCTTCAGAAAATGGAATGATTGATCATCGAGCAAAAAAATTTATTCAAAAATGTTTCATCAAACTCCAAAATAGTGAATGGTCAATCTCCTTTTGAGACAATTGGTCTATGCTATTTCAGTTTTCCAACAGTTAATGGAATGATTGATCACCATGTGGAATGATTGATCGGCCAAAGGTATTTTTGCCTAGAATTAGTCATTTCATGAATAATTTATTTACAATTAGAACACAAAGACCTAAACTAACTTAATGCCATATATAAAGCCTAATGCATGATGAAATTGAAGAGTGAATAAAATTCTTTGAGAGAATTGAAGGTGTAGAGAGTGGTTATTTGTGAGGAAAAATTGAGAGCTTCTCTACATAATTCCTTCTCCCACTTATGTGATTTCTTAGGAATATCAAAAGAGACGAGATAGATTGGTTCATAAGTTGTTTATGAATTAAATGGTAAGTTTGTGTTACTACACTTCATGTAAGGAGTCATTACACAAGGATTGAAAAAGGAGCTAAGCAAGGACTTTGATTAAAGCTATAACTGAACATTGTGCTATGAAAGAAATAGATCAAAACTACATTCAAAAGTTCTAAGAAGGACGTTAAGAGCCAAGGGATACATAGATATGGACTTCTAGTATTATGGTAATGTTAAGTCATTGTAACTCTTAACTTCGTGGTGTATTAGTTAATTGGTAAAGGGAATAGTCATGTGGCTTTTCCCCATTAGGTTTACATGTTAAATTGTATGCATGCTTGTCTACTTGATTACTAATTTTCATAATAAAATTGAATTATTGTACAAAAAGCTACATCTTGTAGTCCATGAGTGATTTCTTGGACTAGAGGAATTGTGGTGGTCCTCATGGTTAAAGAATCTTAAACTCACATGAAGGGGATGAGGTGGGGTGGAAGAAGAAGAAGAGGGTAAGGGAGGAGCAGGAGAAGAATGACCGGAAGGCAAATTTGGGAAATAGGGATGAGTGTATGATAAATAAGTGATTTAGCAATATTGCATAATCAACACTTATGCAATATTAATTCGGCACTATTTTTAAAGTACTTCTCAACAATATTGTCATATTGGCGATGATGAGGACCGAAAGGCCACCAAGTTGGGATGGAGTGGCGTAGTTGAGGACCCGCTCCTCCCAAGAAGGGCCTGTGGGGATGACAACAAAGGGAGCGTCAGGCCAAGTCAAATGTGGAGAAAGAAGACAAAGTAGGCGGAAGAGGGAGAGGAAGGACCAGAAGGCAAGCTTGAGAAACGAGGAGTGTATAATACAAAAATGATTCAATAATATTGCAGAAATGATTGTGAAAACAATTTCGCAATATTGTTGAATCTATTGAACAATATTGTCATGTTGTCAATGACAAGGATGGAGTAGTGTTTTAGAACTAGGTTCAACTGAGCCCAGTCAAAATTCTAGGCCTAGTTGTTCTGGTTGCATAGCGACGTTGACCCGGGCAAGTCAATCGGTGAGCCGGACAATCAAGCTGATTTGGGTTTTAGAAGAAAAAAAAAAGGGAAGGGTGAAGAGCATAAGGCAGAAGGGGAAAGAGAGGGGTGGTTGTTGATCGTGATGTGGCCTAGGCCAGGGCCAAGGAGAAGAGGTGGACCCAAGAGGACCCCATCCATTTCCTCTTGTAGACTGCCTTGTTTGTTCGTGGCAAGACCTATGTTGGAATTCAACAACAGAGAAAAAGGGAAGGGGTAAGCAGGGAGGGGAGGGGCTGGGCTCCCGGGGAGGAGAAGGAGGGTGGTTGTTGGGGTCTAGGCTGGGGCTGGGCCACCAGGGAAGAGACGGAGGGGAAGGGAGAAGGAAAAAGGTGTCATTGGCTTCATTGTATGGCCGCATGGGAGAAGAGGTATGGGAAGGGGGAAGGGTGGACTATAGAGTGTGGATGGAGAGGCCATCATATAAAGAGGGAGTGGTTGAGAGAGGGACCCACCTCTCCCTAGTGAGGCTGCCTAGGGGTAATGGCAACAAAGGTGCAAAGGGAGCGGAAGGTAAAGGAAGGGAAGGACCATAAGGCAAGCCTAGAAAGTGAGGAGGAATGCCACCAAAAGAGGTAGTGGAGCCTAGAATTCGTCTTAAACTTGCCAAGGGTGGAGGGGATGTGTTATGAATGGGCAGTTGTGCTATTAATGGAGATCAACCAAGAAGCCCCTCATCTAGTCAAAGCTTAACCATGTAGAACCATGTAGTAGCCCTACTTTTGTTGCTTCTTTTAACAGAGAAAGGAAGAACTTTAGGACTCCTACATGCAGAGACTTTTCCATTCTCTATTGTTCATAAAGACTACTTCAATAGAGAAAGAGTGTAAGTTATTGAATCCATGAAAACTCATATGGGAATGACATCAGCTAGGAATGGGTGAGGAAGGGGAATGGAAAGAGGAAAAATGTACAACAAAGGGGTATTTCTGGTTCACACAAAAAATTTATAATCTTTGGAAAATTTAAGGTGATGTAAAAATAGTGTATATCTAAGAAGATAATGTGTAAATTGGCCAAACTTAACAATAATATGAGTTCAAACTCAAGCAAGCAAATATAATAAAAGACACATTTTTAGCTTAGTTCGGCCAATTGCCAATTCCACCAAAAGTAAGTTCAACAACTATAATTAAGAGTAAAGTTACAATAAATGGACTCACAAGCAAATCCCTTGAATTGTTCCCAACGTCCTCTCCTGAATCCTTAACGAAGATTATAAGTAATACACTTTTTGTTTAATACACTTTTTGTTTTTCTCTATCCTCTTACAAAAGCCAAAAAAGCCAATTCACTTCTCAACACAAATGTTGAATGAACCAAGTATTATCCAAACTTAGCTACTTGTCAAGCCTTTATAAGCTTTGTATGTCAGTTCACAAAAAAAGTGTTAGATGGACTAATTTTGTCCTCTTCCCAAGTACGAGTCAGTGACTTTTTCCACAATTTGTCATAATAGAAAAAAGAAAAGTGCATTGATGTTAGCATTTTTATCAAACATGTCTAAGTGATCTCTATTTACTTGAATTCTACAAATTACATAGATGAAGAACTTATACTTGCCTCCACTTAGATACGCATGCTTCCACCTTGGCAAAATATTTAGACCACCAAATCAATTGACTACGTGCAATTGAGTCAATCTTTACCTTTAATTAACATCTTTCAAGTAAAGTACTCCCGAAAGTGACAATGTGCACCTAAAGGATCCCAAATCTAATGCAAATCAAACAACCTTGAGAAGATGTGAGTATTAAGCCCATCATCCCCAAAGCAAGATGTCAAACTAGTTCATAATCATTCATGAGAACCAAAATGGTTCCAGTACAAATACTACCAAACTCCACAATTGCAAGTACATTACATCTAACTAAAGCATCACAAGATGAATCCAATGTTAGAATTACTAATGGAATAGATATAGTAGCAACTTTGACCTTATTATTGACCTAAAATCTAACTATTCTACAAAAAATACAAGTTGATATGAAATGTCTTTTTCAAACCAACTAATTTCTCAATATCACATTTAGAGTTCATTTGCACATCTCAATCTAATACGCATTAAACTCCAAAGTATCTAATAAGATTAAATTCTTCTTCACGTTAGAGACATCCCAAACATCATGTCAAATGTCAATTGGGCCATAATACAACTTCGACTGAATAGTACATTTCCAAGTGTCATATAAGTAGTGTCAATGCCCGCTAAGACCATCTCATTGTCAAACTTTTGAAAGCTAGAAAGCCCCACTTTTGAAAACTAGAAATCCAATATGTTAGAAGGCATGTGAAGGGTACAACTAGAATTTAAAATCCGCTCCTCAAATTAATGTGTCAATGATAAGCCAACAAAATAAAATATCCATTATTATCAACATCAGAGTATACAACACTAACATGCTAGCCCTTCTTACCTTTAGGATCATTATGACAATAACCACACTCATCATTTAAGGCTCTTTTCTTATAAGTCTTCCCCATCATAAACAAGGTTATACCATTGGATATATCCTTATTCTCCTCTTTATCTTCCAAGTTATACTCATTTTTAATCAAAATTTTAGATATTTTCTCATACTTAAATTTCTTTTTTAAGTCATCCAATCAGTCTCTTCCTCATTACGGTTACACAGGCTTTGTAGCAAAAAAACTTAGGTCTTACAAAGACATAGTGTTACTAGTTGATATTCCTTCTACTCAAAAAGAGAGAAGGATGAAAGACAAACTGCTAGTTGTCGGCGCATTCATGCGATCACGGGAGCTAACACTAGGCGCCTCATTCTTAATCAAAACATTAGACATTTTTTCATTTTTATTGTAAACAACATATTTAGCCACTGAGCAAAACTGCCATGCAAAGAGAATTATATTCATTCTTAATCAAAATATTAGATATTTCCTCATACCTAATTTTTTTATTGTAAATAACATATTTGGCTATTGATCATAATTGCCATGAAAAGAGTTCAATAACAAAGCAGTTTTATCTTTGTTAGATATCCTACATCTAAATTCAATAAAATAAATAGTTAAAAACTGATGGATCACGATTCGATGGCTCTTGGGGGGAAATCCACCTAATATGCAACTGGGCACATGTTAACGAGGCTCATTTAATAAATCAGATACAAATTTATTAAACTAAAAAAGATAATCAAACATTGTATTTTTATACTAGAAGCAATAGACTTTATGCTTTAAGTACAGTCCACTTTCCAAACTTTTGTTATGTATTTATACTCTAATTTTCTTCTAAAGAGTGGTTGAAATTGTCTCTTTTATGACAAAATATTTTATACCCTTAAGAAGACACATCTTGATTGTCAGATGCTTGTCCATGTATCTTTATCCCAATCTGCCTCAAATAAATTTTTGGGCTTATCCCAAAAATAATATTTAAATCTTTTAAATTAACGCACTCATAACCCCACATTGTGACATGCCAAAATTATTCTTGCTATTAAATCATATGTGAAAAAAAAAAAGCCTTCCTCTTGTAATCCTACAAAAAGCACCGCTTGTTAAAACAAAGGCACAAATTGTGGGTTTGAAATAAGTTAAACTAATAATTTGTTATCCTTATCTTAGGTAAGTGACAATGTAAAGACTAAATCAAAGAAACACAATATAGCACACAACTTTAATATATTTTGACTCAATTATTAACTCCACTATCACTATATTCAAGAATAAAATTAAAAAAACTTAACCACAAGCAAAAAGAGAGAGAATAAGCTCCATATGATAGTTGTTGACATTTAAGATCAACGGGGCACACACTAGTGTACATTAGCATTAGTATCACTGATATTGACATGTACACCATTGATCTCCTAGGCCAAAGGGATGCATAAAAAACTCTTCCCAATCAAAGCCCCTAAACTAATTCCAATCTATAAAGAGTAAAAAACAAGAAAAATAAAATTTTTGTTTTCTTTCTCTCATAAAAGAAAAAAGGGAAATTATTTAAATAATAATTAAAAAATTTTATTTATCAATTTGGACCACTTTGAGAAATATTTCCCAAAGTAATGCTTCTTTTTACCATGTTTGGCTGATGCCTGCGTGACTTTTTTTAAATTTTTTTAAAATTTCATCCTTCTAAAAGACGAAATTAGTCGTACTTTATAATGACAAAATCAATACTATGTACCAATACTCATTCTTTTCCCTCTATTTACTCTCTATCTCCTTTTTTTTCTCTCTCCTCTTTTTCTCTCTCCTCTCATCTTTCTCTCTTTGCACACACTCTCTCTTTACTCTCTCCTCTTTTTCTCTATTCACTCTCTCTCTTTCTCTCTCTATTCACTCTCTCTCTCTTCACTCTCTCTCTCCTCACTCTCTCCGCCTCTTTACTCTCTCTCCTCTCATCTTTCTCTCTCTTCACACAGACTCTCTTTACTCTCTCTTCTTTTTCTCTATTCACTCTCTCTCCTCTCACTCTCTCTCTTTATTCACTTTCTCTCCTCTTTCTCTCTCTTCTCTCATCTTTCTCTCTCTTCACACACACACACTATTTCTTTACTCTCTCCTCTCACTCTCTCCTCTTTCTCTCTCTCTTCACTCTCTCTCCTCTTTCTCTCTCTTCTCTCTCTATTCATTCTCCACTTTCTCTCCTCTTTCTTCTCTCTTTTTTCTCTCTCCTCTTTGAAAGAGTGAATAGAGAGAGAGGAGAGATAGAGAAGAGAGAGAAAGAAGAGAGAGAAAAAGAGTAGAGAGAGAAGAAAGAGAAAGAGGAGAGAGAGAGTAAATAGAGGGTAGAGAATGAGTATTGTATAATAATATTAATTTCGTCCTTCCTTTAGATGAACGAAATTATAAAATAAATTTAAAAAAAATCACACAAGCGCCAACCAAGCAAGCTAGCACCTGCGTGGCAAACAATAATACCACTTTAAAAAATATTTTTCAAAGTAGTCCAAATTAGTAAATAAATTATTTAATTATTATTTAAATAATTTTCTCAAAAAAAAATTAATTAACGTTTCTACACAAGGGCAAAATAATAATGCCCAACTCGAGCTACAGTACAACTAGATTTATCCTCTCCCCAAATAAAAGTCACATGAGTGACATTCTCCATGCTTCAAGTCGTCATAAAAATGCGAAAGCACATTAACATCAGCATTTTTATCTAGCACGACTCAAGATTACCTCAAAAATTAAATTATACTCCCTCTAGCCTAAATTAATTCATTTGATAAAAAAATTATTATATATTAATAGTTATATTTTGTTCGATTTAAGTGATTCTATACTAAAAAGTAGTATTATAAGCTTATGTTTTCCTTCTTTTAAACGTGGGTTTCACCGTTCAATAAAAACTACTATTGTTCTGAACTATTAATATATGCCAGAGGTTGTATCTTTCAGGAAACTAAGATCATCATTAGAAAATTATTGGGGATTACATTTGCAGGGGGCAGAAATAAAAATACATTTGGACATTACAAACTCAGTTTTTGATCTCTAGTAAATAATTATGGAACAAAGTTCCAAGTGCAAATTTTCCAGTACTCGCATGGTCACATTGTCAGTTGAAACATGGTAACTGTCATTTTCTTCGTTACCTGTCGCCTTTGAGGAGTAAAGATGCATTTTGATCCAATTTTGTTTCAGACACTCTTCTGATATCGAGACCTGGAGACCCCATTCTCGTCCTTAGAGAGCGGTCTTTGTTCCTGGGGATCAGGACCAGTAAATGGACGGCCTCTAGGAACGACCTGCTGCTCATTTGCATTGTCGCTGATCCCAAGTTTTAGAATAAATGTGGCTGTGCAACCTTTGCCCAAGCCTTCACTTTCAATCCATATGTGGCCGTCCATGAGGCTCACAAACCTGAAGCATCCAAATCAAAGAAACAGGTTCTTTCTTATTTAGAGTTCAATCCATCATGGACAGAGCTTTGGATGAAGTTAGCAAGAAGTCCTTATACCTTTTACAGATAGCAAGTCCGAGTCCAGTCCCGCCTTGACCTCTACTGATTCCACTTCGTGATTGTGCAAACTTCGTGAAAAGATGCGGAATATCCTGAGAGCTAATTCCACAACCAGAATCCTTAACCTGCAGCAACTAAAGGACTGAGTACCACTAGCATATGTTGCAAGTAAAAGAAACTTCAGTCCTACGGAAACAATCAAAATTGTTTTGCTCTCAGCTCACAGCACCTGGCAGACTTATTGGTAGAACGGTCACTAAGGCAAAACGAGAAGACATGACCAATTCTTCGAGAAAAGATGGACGTCAACACAATCATGAGATAAAATAGCTACATTTGAAAAACTAATGGTTCTGATTGAATGGTGAAACCCACTAAGAGAAGGAAAAATAAGTTTCTAATTCTCTTTTTTTAAGTACCCAACTACTTAAATTGTACAATATAGAGCATTTCATATAGAATAAACTTTTTTTGCTAAATGGAGCTATTAATCTAGAAAGAGGGAGTATTACATATAACAAACCTGAACACGCAAATAGAAGTGCCCTTCAGATGGGGCTGGAAAGAATTCTGGTGTCCTCAAGTCTCTCATCATATCTGGCTTTGCAATACAAACTGTGACAGCAACACAGCCCTCTTTAGTGAACTTCACGGCATTGCCAGCAACATTTAAGAATATTTGCATCAACCGTTTCTCATCACCAACAACATATAATGGCAAATCAGGTGCCAGCATAAGTTGTATCAGGAGCTTCTTTACATCAGCAATGGGCTTTATCAAGTTAATAACCTGAACATACAAGTTAGACAGTGACGTTAGATTAGCAGAAAAATACATACCTCTTATATCGAACTACAAAACCTATCACTAATGGGCACCTCTCTGAAAACCGTATGTAGATTGAAAGTTCCTATATCCAGTTCGAGACTGCCATCTTCAAGCTTGGAAAGATCCAATACATCATTAATGAGTGTGGCAAGAAGATTGCTACTTTTTAGAACTGATTCTACCATTACGCGTTGTTCTGGAGTTAGGTCTGTTTCAAGGAGTAGAGAGGAGAGGGCAATAATTGCATGCATTGGAGTCCGCATTTCATGGTTCATCACAGATAGAAAATCATTACGAGCACAGATGGCCATCTCTGCCTCCCGTCGAGCCAAATCTAGTGCAACATTCTGCTCCATAAGTAGATCACGAGCCCTCATAGATTCTTCTAAGATTGAGGCATGTGACAAGGCAACAGCTACCTAAAAGTAGAGCAAACTTCATACGTGAGAAGGAAAGAGAAAGCTGGATAGTGATAAAAAATGTTCAAACCATTTTTTACAACATAAAGGTATGGTTACTATGTCCGTTGTTGGAAAAAGAAATCATGAACCAAAACTGTTGAAAGCCAGAAATACAAGCATCGAACAACATGACTTCAGGAAAAAGGGAAGCAAAAGAATAGACTGGAAGAAGAGGAACTGATCGTACAAACCTGATCTGCAACCACTTCAACAAGTTCCAATTCATGGACATGCCACTTTCTTGCGCTATCTGAAGGAAGCATCAAAACCATTACAGCATAACCTCTGGCAGAAAGCTCTGGCCAGTCATTAACTTGGAAGTTGGAAAGATGCAGAAGAGGAACTCTCACAGCAACCACCTCAGGTGGCACATATCTTCCTGTAGGGGGGCGAATCCTAGCTAATAGACATGTGTGTGGAATTCTTAAAGCACGGTTGCTGCTGAAGACCTGATTATCATACCGTGCCAGGTGTAAGCGCCATTCATCAATGTAGTTTACTGTCCGATCGTAAAGGATTGGTAAATATGAAGGAATACCTGATTGACCACAGGAAGTTGGATAGACACAGTTGACCCAACAGGTATCTGGTGTCGCAAAGTATGAGAAAGTTGAAGACTCGAACCAGTACGAGTTGGCATCCACAAGGCACATTCCTCCAAACTTAGAATCCTATCAAGCTCAACAAGTGTTGTCCTCAAAATGGTATGTCTATCAAGTGTACTTCGAATCTCATGTGTCAGCATCCTAACATGTCTCCCGGTTTCCTCTTGTGTACGTATGAGACCCATCTCCCTGTCCAATTCTTCAGCCTTGTTCTTTAAGAATAATTCTCGTGTTTTCACACTTAACAAATCAGGTATAATATGGACAAGCATTAATGCAGTTGCACATGACACAACTGCAGTTGAGATTTTTGCAACAGTCATTACAATGGCAACAGTTTTTGTGTGCATTGTGAAGGTCCACAGGTTTATTAGGTGAGTGGCCCCACAAAGGACAATAAATGCTCCAAACTGCATGAGCACCCATCTGTATGGGAAGAATGCAGATTTCTTTACAAAATAAACAAGTTCCAGAGGGATAGAGAAATAAGCGAGTGCTATGAAAAAGTCCGACAAATATTGATATTTCACCAAAAGCTCATCTGCAGGCCACTGTGGCTCAATACAGTCACAACCCTCCATCATGTAGTGACCACAAAATAATCAATAACCTGATGTGGTATTCCTGTAGAAGACAGATAAAAAAGAAAGTAAATAAAATGATGCAATCTCCTGCTAGTGGATCATACCGATTAAAAGTAGCATTCCTCACTAAACAAAGCCCTTCCCTCTACAGAAAACATAGATCATGCCCTCAAAAATCATTATTTTCCAAAAATCAATGAATGGAACGCCCTTCAAAAACATATCTATTCCTAGCTAAAAGTGAATCAGCAGCTAGAAACAATCACAAAAAGTGCAGCCTATATCCAGGTAAACCAAGTGACCAAAAAGTGTGAAATTAAATGTCCTATAGGAAGATCGCATGAACCGTAAATTTAAGCTTGTCATATCATGTTTTCTATTTTTAAATTGGTTTATGGAGAAGATGCTTCCTTTACCACAATAGTAATCTATCTAATTTAGATTAGCACATGAATAATATGACAGGCAAATTCATCACACTAGCTATTTGAGGACAAAATTGATGTTAACTTCCAAAATATACAAGAGGGAAATTATGTTCCACAAAATAGATATTTACATGATAGCAATGTACAACGAATTTAGAATCTAGTATTCACTGACTATAACATGGGGTTAGTCATTCTTGATTCAAAATGCTGGACTTCAAATTTGGAATTCCAAAAGATACACCTCTCTTGAATTTCAGCGGCCAGATTTTAAAATATTTAGAATTCCAAATTCTATATTGCTAGAATCCCTTCATCTGAGCTGGGAGATTTCAAAATAACTAACCATTGATATGAACTTTCACTTAAATACACAAATGTAATTAAATTGTAATTCATACATTATTAACTTCAAAATTTTCATTATCAAATAAAACTATAAATTATAAAATTAAATACCACACTATATTAAAAAGTAGGAAGGTAGGACGATAGAATTTTCTGTTTCTGACTATTCTACCCTCAATTTTTTATCCTTATTACAATATTACCCTATTTCTTGTATTGCCCATTCCTCATCGCCTCTATCTCGTGTTCTTCGGAGACCACAACATGAACCTGATCCTTCCCTGCTTTCCCCTGCACCCACTGAAGGTTCTGTTCTAAGGAATCATTGTCCTTCAGACTCAAATCCGAGCTCAGGTTGGTGGTGCAGATGATGGTGAGGTTGTCCAGCCCAATCCTCTCTGGTCTGCCTGACATCCAAACAAAATCCTTGGCCAAAATTGGGCCTTTAATGGGAGCCACAACCAAGTTTTGCCCATTCCAGAAGGCAATGATATTGGAAATAGCCATCCTCATTGTATGAACCAGGGACGCCGAAAGTGGTGGAAGTCGTATCCGCTATGCAAGCTCCTCCAGAACTGGTCATGGAATGGCTCATTCACTCAGCGCTAGAGATGGAGCACGGAAGGTGGTGGTGGCCGCCGCCGCAGGAGGAGGCTCCTCCGAGTGATGTACCTTGGAGAGGATTTTGGAGGGCTCTGGCAAGACGTAACAGAAAGAGTGGCCCAGACCCTCATCAAGTGGCTCGGAGAGCACGACCGTGATGTCGTGGCACTAGAACCATGGCCAATGGTCGTGTTGATGATGGCAGTCAGCGGAGAAGCAAATGGAGTTCTTGCCGAGGCTATTGCCCATCAAAAAGAAGAAAGGGACAAGAGAGCCTGGAGACTGGAGTTGACTTTTGGGCATACTGGGGTTTCAATTAAATTTATGCGGGCTGCCCTTGTCTTTTAAAAAAAAAAAATGGTCTGGGTTATTGACCATTAGTTTTTATATGTAAATTATTTTAAAGTGTTCTAATATAATTTTTATATTTTTAATTTAATTAACTTAAGAGTTCATTTTTTTATGAAATTTAATTTTAAGATAAAAAAGAAAGCATTCAGTGGCAGCTGCCACTCCATGCTTAGCTGCTGTTATGGCTAGATTTGGGCATGATTAACCATAAATAGAAAAGTTACAGCTAAGTCGGTCATGACCATTGGAGGGGTGACAACGAGTCAAAGGGAAATAGAAAACAATAAAACAACAACAAAAAGTGACAATCAGCGACAAGAGAGGTAGGAGGGTAGCAAAATGTAAAAGAGTAATAAAAAAGATGAGTTGTTTTTTTAAAGTTTAAAAGAGAAATAAAGGTATTTTGGCTGGTCCTGGCCCTTTTCTTCTTAACTGCTCCTTTACAATCATGGCTCTTGAAATCCAAGGACTGTAGAAGATAACTAACTTCCCAAATCACAACATATTACAACATCTTCATTGTGCATACGTTCTTCCATTTCACCTATTTAGCCAGCTTAATGCAATACTACTATGATTCTCCTTAAATCACATATAAAGGTTACCTGGGAAGACTTTTCGACCTCAACACATGTGGCCAAGGCCTAAGTACAAGCCAGCCAACCCAATTTGTATTACAAGCCATCTAACCCAGTTTGTAGTGGTACTTGTACTGAAAAGTACAAGAGTCATCAAATTAAAACATACACAAAAAGCCTCCAATCGATTTCTTCTCAACTAGTATTTATCTGGTATAAGGATTTTCTACTCAACTAGGTGTGCATTGGTGCACTAGATTCATCAAGGTAAAACATACACAAAAACCTTCCAATTGATTTCTTCTCAAGTAGGATTTGTGTGGTATAAGGATATTCTACTCAACTAGGTCGATTGTTAAGGAAAATTGTAAATGTGTAATTTGAAAAAAAGAATATTTAGTATACTAAACTTTAAACATTTTACATTACCATATCTTTAAGGTTAGACTACGTTGTGATCCTTGTTTAAATTATAAACATAAAATCCAAAGTTGACCAAATTATACTTGCAAGTTGTGACTTTATTGCTTATGACAAATGCATTTTTTTTAAAAACATACGAAGTAATGACTTGCATCTGGCTGCACGTGCATGCTTACTAGTTAATAAAAATGCTAGAAGCACTGATCATGAACCCACATGTCACAACATTATTGATGAAAGCTACAATTACAAATCAAGCAAAAAGGGAGAAGGTCCATAATAAGTTAAAGAATCCTTTAAAAATGATGAAAGCCACATGAAAAGTACATTTACTTCTTGTTCCACCAATAATTACAAAGTGAATTTTATCAACTACCTATTGCATGAACCAAATACACCACTTGCCCTTAAAAAAGGAAAGGACGAAACAAAAAGAGAACTTCAAAAATACAAGTTAAAACACCAAAACAGAGATACATAGAATATTATCTGCACATAGCCACCTTATCTGCTCTAACCAGAGGTACATAAAGCCATAGAAATATGCATGACTAGCCTTTAAGAAAGCTGCAAAAAATAACTAAATCCGCCACCATATCCCACATATAGCTTATGTTTAAGAATTTCATATTGCATCTCCTATCTCATAAGTACTTGGGCAGAAACTGAGTCTGAACACATCATGTGTAGTGGGGTGATTATAAATAAAGGAAATGGCAACCTCCATTGTTCAAGAATTATATATATATAACTACAATTATCAGTAATGGGACCTCAAAATATCTTCCATTTATCCAGTTTATTAAGAAGGCCAGGTTAACTAATGTCAACCAGTAGAACCTTGGTTGACCCAGTTCCTAACTATTCGTTAGAAATATTCTACATCTTAGATTCCTATAACATAACATGCATAGTTTAATTCAATTCACCTCCAGACAGCCAAAATTGTTAGTGCAATAACAAAAATGTCTTGAACAAGGAAAGATAACTACACAAACATAAGTAGCAGAGGCAAAAACACATCCAAACCAAAACAACTCAAAAGGCAAACTAATCAGGACATGCCTTTTCAAAGGGAAAAAACCTTTTAGGCTCCATGACCAAAGCTGCAAGGCCGTTATATCTAGACCATTAACAAGATGTGATAAGGCCTAGGAGTAACCTAGCTCCTAATCCAAACTTGAGGACGGTTTGTAAAAAAGGGTCAAGTGTTCATTTATATCAAAACTCACAAAATACAATCCAAGCATCTAAGTGGTAGATATAAAAGTGGAAGCCTGTTATCACACATATATGCCATATGTCAGAGTCATCTGATGAAAAGGGTTTGGTGTAACAATATTGCTAAGTAACCTGGTTAGTATAGTGATTAATACATGCTAAACATCCTGGAGAGTAACACAAGTTTTGCTATCTTCTAAAGTTTCAATTATCATGTTGTTGTCCAAAGTACCGAATATGACAAAAAAATGATCTTGAGTTTGATGCATGTATATGGTTAATTAGTACCATATCCTACTTAAACATGTTCACTAACAATAATTGGCAGTTTCTAGCATATTATAGCTTACAGTATCACTCCATGTAAACTCAAATGACTGGTAGTTTCCAGCTAGGCTGATAGTTTTCTAATTGGCTCTAATGAACCATCATTTAAAATATCCAATATAAGCATCCGAAAGGAAGTATGTGTCCCAACTTTTGTTTGAAAGAAAATAAACTCTAAACAAGGCAATAATAGACCTAAAACAACTTAGAGTTAGCTGTGATATTGTAGTTAATTATTTTTGTGGGAACTAAAAGATTAAACTTATTATGTAGAAAGAAAGCACAAATAAATGCTTCAACTTAGGCATTAAAACAAGGCAACAGAGACCATTACTACTTCCCAGTAACTGCTCCTCTTCCTTCATAACTAAACAAAAAAAAATTCCCACCTTTCCACTATGAATACTCAACACATAAAAATTTATAAGTGTCAAACGAAAATTAAACTTAAACATTTGAGCTTTGCACCACAAAAATAAATAAGCAGTGGAAGGAAATCAAAAGAAGGTAGAGATGTTGGGGGGTTCTCTATATTAAGGGGGGAAAGGAATGGGAAAGAGAAGCCATTACGGTGAGGGGGAAATTTGTTTTGCTGGTGTACGGAGGTCTGGCTCAAGGTGGAGAACGAGGTGGCGAGGGGCAGAGACTTGCTATGTATTAAGTGGGCAGGGAATGCGAAAGAGAAGCCATTCCAGTGAGGAGGAAATTCGTTTTGTTGATGTGTGGAGGTCTGGCCCAAGGGGGCGGCAGGGGGCAGGGACTTGCTCTATATTAAGGGGGTAGGGAATGGGAAAGAGAAGCCATTCCGGTGAGGGGGGAAGTTCAATTTGCTGATGTGAGGAGGTCTGGACCAAGGTGGAGAAGGGGGGTGGCGGGGACTACGAGGTGGAGGCTAAGGTGCATCGGGAGGCTGAGGTTTGGGCAGAGATAGAGGCGCTTGCCGAGGACGTTAGCCCAAGCCCTTCTCTTGGAGAGATGGAGGACGGTGAGAAAAGATAGGAGGATGAGGTTAGCTAGAAGATGGGTTGGCCCAAGCTCTTCTCAGGGAGAGATGGAGGGCTCCTTCAAGAGCTCCAGTTGCAAAGATCACTACCCGAAGTCCAAAACGAAATATGCATCAAAGTAGCAAGTGAACTATGCCTTATAACAACAGGGACCCAATTGAAGCACCGCATCAATCTGAACAATCCCATAAATTCCTGGTTAGAGGCACTCCCACAGGCCACAACTGCTAAAGACGGCCCCAAATCTACCCAATTTATAAAGAGATCCGTTAGGATGAGCCTGTGCTAGCTCGGGATTGTGGACCGTCAAATTTTGATCAGACGGTGCATGGAAGGCAGGTTTGAATCACCACCTGCCCCCTTGCACTTACTGCTCGATATGCCTGGGCTCACGCTGGCACTACTTGAGATGCCTGAGCTCACACTGGTACTGCTTGAGATGACGGCTCATACTAAATTTTAATCATTTGTAAATGGGAAATTAGCTACGTCTGTCCTTTTTCCTCAAAATGTTATATTGAAAACAGCCCTAGAGAAAGATTATCTGCAAAAACTACCTTCTTATTGTCCACCATCTAGCATTTTTCCATTGCTCACACAAGTTAGTTAACAGGAAAGAAAACTCGCTCCAGCAGCGTCAGCAGCTACTGCTGCTGCTGGCTTTAAATAGTAGCTTAATGGCAATGAGAACAGAAAGGGCAGGAAAATATGGAATGAGGATTGAGAAATTGCAAATGAAACAGGAATACGTGGCTTCAAAGCTTCTCCAGCATGGTGGCAGTAAGGAACATCATTTTATCTCTACGCCTTGTTAAACTGGTGGGTTGGAGCACCCCGCTGGAGGAACTATGAACAGTAGAGAGAACTGTCATCATAGCAGGGGTGTCTTCATTCATTTTCCCCAAGGAAACTAGCTTGTCGTTGGTATTATTTCTCATATGAGAACTGTCATCATGTGCAGCATATCCGGCATTCTTCATTGTCAGTACTAACATTTCTAGAATGTCGCATATCTCTAACATTTGTACATGTGACTTATCACCAAAAACAAATGTATCAACTTCTCCAGACATCTCTATCCAGCTACAACCTAGCATCTTGTGGATGCATTTCTTCCTCATCAGTTTTGTAGCTTTGGCCACATCATCCCCGAGTCCCACTGTGGAATTAGACATGAGCTTATATTTCACAGAATGATTGGGCTCCACGTTAAGGAGGATCACAGCTACCCATGTTACTAATTCTACATTTTAATAGACTTTACATGCACCCATATACATTACCAGTGCAGTAGGACTAGGTTTGAAGGGAATCTGAGTTAGAACATTATAAGCCTCTTGCAGAGGCCTGCTCTACCAAGAAGATCAATCATACACGCATAATGCTCTGTATCAGGCAGGATCTGGTGTTCCTGTCTCATTAAATCAAAATAGTGGAAGCCCTCCACCACTAAATTTGCATGGCTGAATGCACTAGGGATTGAAAGAAAAGCATCTCCATCTAGTTTCACACCCTCATATGCCATTTTCTCAAATAAGTCTATGGCTTCCTTAGCTAGACCATGAAAGGCTCAGGAACCAATCAGTAATGTCCATGTGAAAAGATCAAGGCTAGAAATTGATTTGAAAAACTTCAAAGCATCAGCAATAGAAACACACTTGGAATAAGCATTGATAAGAGAATTGCCCGTTGACAAGAAGGCATTAAGTCCATATTTAATCACATGGACATGAAATTGGATTTACTCTCAGTACCAGCAGCCATATTTGCACAATATCACTTGTTTTACCTTCACTAAAACTAAGCAATGCAAAAACAGACATGCATACATGATACATTCAAAAGTCAATCCATGTCTATATGTATCCATTTCAACCAAGACAAGCATTAAATTAGACATTAGTTTGATTATCAAAATCTCTGTTTAAAAGATGTTAGCATTCACAAACAAAACTGAAATCATATATTAGAATATTATAAATACCATTCGAAAGTCAATCCATGTTTATATGTATCCATTTCAACCAAGACAAGCATTAAATTAGACATTAGTTTGATTATCAAAATCTCTGTTTAAAAGATGTTAACATTCACAAACAAAACTGAAATCATATATTAGAATATTATAAATACCATAATGACGGGATAAACAACAATTCCTTTAGAAAAGCAAGAAATTTTCACTTCAATCTGACCAAACATGACATTCCAAATTATGATCCCCAAAATTGGCCAAAGAAAAGATAAAGATAAACTTTACTCCACAAAATGCAGAGCAACAGATGCATGTTCACAATATTACATGATCAAATTACCACATGATGAGGAACTGTTCTGGACCTAGTCACTAGACAAGACAGAATCAGACCAGAAGTCCATGCCATATATCTTCGGAAAATTTTTCTGAGAAAATTGGCATGCATTAACTCACAGACAGTGCATTCCTCCTTGTCTACTAGTCAATTTTAAGAATTATTTTCAATGTTCACAATGCTCAATTAGCATGTAACGCAGACAAGAGCCAGGAACATCTATTTACGTTAACCGGGAAAAGACAGTAATAAAGAAGTCACAATTTATCCTATCAAAACAGAGTCAGATGCAAGTCATTGTATGGCAATATGAGTTAAAAGAAATACTAAGCTTGATTGAGTAAAAATATAATTAGATATAAGTACAAATACTTTCTCACAATTATATCAACTAACATCTCTAAAACCTATGCTCATGTTTAAAACCTCCTATTTTATCAGGTGGACTACATACCAAAAGAATGTCAACTATGTTTACAAGGGCATATCCAAAATTCATGTGTACGTCAGTAACTGTTCTTGCTTGACAGCTGATAAGAAAACAGTGTTCTAATGGCGGAAATCAATAACTTATCACAACCAGTAAGAGAAAAGACTATATGTGACTTTCAAGCAATAGCAAAGTGGGATTAGCACTGATCAGTGGGAGATAGACACAATTCTCCAATGCAAAAGGAAAAAACAAATAAATTGTAAGAGATTTGAAACAGAAGCAAAGTGGGATTAGCCCTGATCAGTAGGAGAATATCTGCCCAAACACCAGACAGGTCAGGTGGCCAGCAATCATTCTTTCACAATCAAAGAATTATTCTTTCCCAACATAAATAATAAATAAAAATGTGTAGGACCTGCACAACTGGCTATGAAGGGGGGAAAAAAGGAGCAGAAATCGGACATGAGTGGAGCAACCAAGCAGGAAAACAAAGAACAACGTAAGACTAGAATTGAAAGGGGAAAACAGAGAGGTGGAGGAGGGGCGAGTCCAGAGAGGAAGACGACCGTGAGTGGAAAACAGAGAACAAAAGTGAGGAGGGTTCAAAGGGAGAGAGAAGAGATGAGAGGGATCAGAGGCACCTGAAAGTCTGGAACTGGAGAAAAGGAATATAATGGAGCCCGTGCTCACTTCTCCGGGAAAGAACAAGCTTCCCTCAAAGATCTCCCCCTCAGGTTGGCTTTCACTCGCCCAAAACAGTTTGCCATGAAAGGGGAAGGAGAAGAGAAGCCAGCTCGATTGGATTTCACAAGACCAGCTCAAGAAGTGATACGATGAAATCCAAAACTTACGTTATAGACACTGTTCTCAATTCCGACCATTATAAAACTTGTGATTTTTTTTTACCAACCCAGGATAGCAAATTTTGCATTTCAAAGGCCAATTAACTAACGCTACATTTTAAATATGTCAAACTAAATCTTGATACACTAACGCTATATTGTGAATTTTAGTGTTATCAACAATGGTTAACACAAAACTCTAAAATTCGAAGATTTTATTTTAAAATCGAGATTGACTAACCCCCTGTTCGTGAATTGGGTAGATTTCAACCTACTTAGCATCGTACCGTCTCCAAAGTCCACTAAATGACAAAGATAACAATAAGCGGTTTTGAATACTACAATCCCCCTACTGAGTTGTCTCACATGGTAAGCAGAAGTAAATGAGAATTCGATCAACAGACATCTCGGGAACTAAAACCTACAAACTCAGTAAAGAAACAGCAAAGACAAATGGCATTTGATTTTGACCCCTGGTCTTATTCAGAAGAGCTAAAAATAGAACAAGTAGCATTTTCCCGCAGTAAGAGAAGCTGGAGTCACTGTAGAAACAAAGCTAACTCCGTAATGACCAAAACTCAAACAAAAGATAAAAGCCCACCAAATCGCCGCCACGTCTGTAACAGTTAAATCCCTCCCCTGAACATGCAAACCGTCAAGAAAATCAAAAGCAGCTACAACCCAATTGCGGGAACGAACTTTACCACAAACCCAGCTCATATGGCAATCGAAACAAGCAGTTACAGCACACAAATTGAAGGAAAAGAAGAAATGTTTGGGTGCATAAAAGAGAGCAAAGTTCAGCGAGAATTACCAATTGGGAGTAGGCCGGGAAGCAGGAAGAGCAAGGGGGAGAACTGGGTCCGACCGGAAACTGGGAAGAAAAGCGGCCGCCATGGACTTCTGGGCGAGCTCCGGCCAGTCTCCCTCTTCTCGTTCACACTTCCTCCTCGACGGACGAAAGAGATGGTTTTTATGGTCACAGAAGAAAATGCGACGAAGTGAGGAGGGTGACGGGCGTCTTCACGGACCAAAAAGCGACAGGACCGGAGCCGGTTCCAGAGCTGGCTGTTGAGGCACACCACTGTCACGTGCGCTTTGAGACATCGGTGACTTCTCGTACGTGTGACTAAATTTACGTGTCCGCCTTCTGTCTTTTTCGTAATTTATTGTATTCCCTACGTCGTACATTAATATTTCTATACATTAATAGTTCTATTTAATAAAAATATTTATTTATATTAAGAACTTTATTTTATTTAATATAAATAGTTTGAATACTTAAAAAAAGAAAGGATAGGCTTGATCATATGAATAATTATATTTAAATAATTAATAATTTTTATTAAATAGTAAAACCTATATTTAAGAAATAAAAATTTAAGTTTATGATATTTTTTTAAACACCTAATCATTTAAATTAGATAAAATGGAGCTATTAATATGTATCAAACTTTTTTGTCAAATAAGGCTATTAATGAAGGACAAATGGAGTATAATTTTATTTTATTATTCAATATTTTCTTTGACTAGTTTCTTTTATTCAATTTAAGCTGCTAAATATTTAAAAAATATATTTCATACATTCCCATAAAAGTGGATCTCATCATTAAAGAAATTTTATTTTTTTAAAATAAATTTATTGATATAAATAAAATTATATATTTTTTAGTTATATTATATTTTTATATAAAAAATAATATTTATTAAGAATTTTTTAGCATGTGTACCAAGCATATTGTGCACTCTTGGGTGTTATTCAAAAGGTGGGTGGGTGATCCAAACATGCCCACTCCTTAAGTTATATGTGGGTAATTAGAAATTTATATATGGGTAATTGGATTATGATATGATTGTAATTTGTACATGATGTGCTTAGTGCACATCTTACCAAATGCATAGAACAAATACATATTATCAGGTCCCTTTTATTTATCTTTTTACATATAATTATATTTTAAATATTTTTTTATTCACATAGTTTTATATTTAAATTTCTCATTAATTTTTTTTCTTGAGTCTACTTTGTAGAGGTTTTCTCATTGTAACAAAAAATTTCTAATATAGAGATTGACAAGTCTAAGACTTTCTTTTTATGCACTACTATGACAATATTTGATATTCAAGAAAGTTAAATTATTTTACATCCAAATTTTTCAAAGATCTATGGTGCATTTTGATACAAGAAAATTATTCAAATTAAATATATTATTACATTTTCTTATTAACATGAGCTATAGTTTATATACAACTATGTGAGCTTGGGCATTGCAAACTATTGGATCTTGATTCAATGGCACACGTTAAGGGAGAGGGCAAGTTGGTAATTCAAACCCGCTTACCCTTAAGTAACATGTGCCATTAAATTAAAATATGCCAGCGTATTATGCATCTCAATTGCATGAGTCGGGGCTTATAAACATGACTTTTGTATTAAACATAATTCTCTTTATATTTATATATGGCTGAGACGTGCCCATACGCATCACAAAAAACCCCAAAGGATGTGAATCTCATAGTTTGATACGTGTCGGCCGTATATGCACCAGACGCATATCAACAAGATCCTATGTAATACAAAAACAATGTTTGAAAACTCCATACATAGATCATGCTACACAATTATTTGAGTAGAATTGATACAAACAATGTTTATACATAGATTCTATTGTATAAACATAAATATTACTATTAATACAGGGAGGGAGTAATAATAAAAAAATTGTATTAAAAATTATGTTTCCCTTAAAATAAGCTTTTCTCTAGAGTAATGCTCATTGAAGCATGATAGCCCCTATTTGCATTGTTCAAATAAATCTCTCATCAACTAAAATTTTTTATTTAATATTTCATAATCAATATAACCATTATATATTCATAAATCTATTTAAATATCAATAAGAATTTATTATCACAAAAAACATATGTTTTTTTAAGAAACATATAATATTAATATGAAAAAGTTAATATACGACAATGAATCATAAGCACCTTATAAACCTTATAATTAAAATTGTGCACCCTGTACATCTTGTACGTGTAAGTATCGTGTGCACCAAGCACATAGCACCCGGGCTCATGGATTATTTCAGCTCAATTCATTTAAAAATATTAAAATCTAAAATCTACTTAAACCTTGGGTAACGTAAACTGTAGGATTAAAGTCTAATAGCTAGTTTAATTTTTATTTTTAATAATATATTTACAAAGCCAGCTGAAGCTAAAGGCTGGAATATTACTCGGCTCGGCTTCAAGCATGTAGCCGCTGTTACTCCAGCCAACCTTGGAAACTCAAATGAAGGGTCCAGTCCACGACCGGAGACAATTCGACACGCATTAAATGCGGGCCCACATCCTGAAAAAAGGGATTCCTGGGCGATGGGACGAAATTGGGGCAAGTACATGAACCCGGACGTGCGTCCACATCATCCTACGTAGAGTGGCGCGTACAAGGCCTGAAAGGGCAATCGTCTCAGATTTGATTTGTATGCTCCGCTTTTTTCACGTGCGGTGGCGGGGCCCACTTGCCCGAAAAGTAAATGTGTTTTTTCGATTTTAAGCAGTGAGGCTTGCGGACCAGGTACATCGTATCGTCCGTCGCCTGCCCCTAAAAAGTAGGAGACGTGTTTCCGCGCGAGTGGATATGACGAGTTTCGATGAGTTCCAGGTCGGGTCCGGCCCGAGCTATTAAAATCCGTTTCGGGGCGGGGCGGGGCTGGCCAAACCGCCTCTTATGAGGGCTTGCTTCGAGTTTTTGTTTACTTGAAGTTGGGAAAGTAAAATAAGATTTGCCATGAGCGAAATCATGATGCACATTCTGGCATTGCACTACATAATTTTTTACGTTATTGTTTCAACAAGCCTCAGCATTTTATTATTTTTTGAATATTACTTCCTTTGTCCCATGTTAATAGTTTAATTTAATTTTTTTTAAACAATCTATCTTAAAATTGAATGAAACTATTAAAATAAGATAAAGAGTGACCATTCTTTCTTTAGTGTTTTTTTCCCTAATAAATAATCATTTTGGTTTTGTAGTATAAAAAAATGATAATTTTAAGAAAAATTAGTAATTATTGAATCTTACATGACTTTATTGGTAGATTTTAATTAGAGACCCCTTTTTAAGAGTTCAGGCTCACACACAACAGTGTGAGCCCCAGTTTGTTTGTAGGGTTGTCGAATTTATATCCAACAGCCCATACTACTGAGGGGGTATTTACTCCCTAAGTAATATGGGTCATCATATTTAGATCTGGCGGCTCTAAGCTACATCATCGAACGTGAGTTCAAACTCTTAAAAAGTTTTTCTTTTAAATTAATGTAAAATATTTCCAAATATTAGTTAACTAGTTTCTAATTATGTTAGCAAAAACAAGAAAGGTTTAACTATTGCATTGAATAGTTTCATATCCCATTTTTTCACATGGAGTCATGTTAGTGAGCCTCGGGTGCATGCTAACAAGCATGTACCTACTACCATTGAGCTGCGCCATCATGGTATTTTCCTTTTTCACGTACTCCCTCCATCCTATGCCAATATATACATTTGGTTTTTTAAAATGAACTAATTTTAATAGATTTTGAAAAACTAATTATAACTATTAATTTGGGATAGAGGGAGTATTATTATAAGTTTAAAAAAAATACAAAAGAAATTCAATATATAACTAGTTCAAGCAAATAGAGAAATAGATGAAGATGCTAGCAACATGGGTAAGTGATTGAGCTAGAGAGCTGCTTAATGGGTACCATGTGTCACAACCCGAATTTTCAAAACTCTTTTCAATAAAAGACACGCAATAAATTACGAGAATTTTTTTTTAAAGCAAATCAAATCAATCGACTAAATATTCAGGTCATAATAACTGAGGTTCACAATTAAAAATATCAAAAGATATGATATTATTACACGTGTCAAAATTTGATAACTAGCATGCTAACCCTCTAAGTACAAGTCTGTCATAAATAACCAAATAAAGTTAGCTCTCATGCTAATAATTACAATTACTTACAAAATTGTAGAAATAAGAAACGAGATCCCACGAGTGCAATGTCGTCCTCAACCGCTCATTGACATTATAATCTCGCTAATCCTCATATAAAGAACCTGCAGCCAAACAAGACCAAATAACACCAAACATCTCCTCCCCTTGGAGGAGTGTTTCAAAAGAACAAAAATATTAAATAATATTTTTCGAATCAGACCAATATCATTTGATGTTAGTTGCCTACGTATTCATCAGATAACAACTCCATTGTTATTATGACAAGATCGGATCCAAACGTAGTTTTGCGTAAAAACTACAATATCTTAAGAAGCATAACATCACACATGCAATGCTTAAGTATCTTTAACCAACCTACATTTTACACAAGTTTTTTAATCGTTTCACTTATTTTAATTAAATAAGTAATGTGAAATAATATTATTAATTATCTCTCGAACTATTATTCGATAATTAATATCCCCGTCTAATCCCAAAGATAGACAGTCTCATCAAATGTCAACCTAAGTGACAGATAATACAACAACCATGGACCTTCCTCCAAAGGGAACTATCTATAGTGCAGCCTTAGAATCCACTAGGAAGTACCATAATCCAACCTAGCCCATAAGGACCTGACCGGAGTAGAAGGGCATGACCCACAACTGCACCTGCATAGAAGTGGCATGAGAAACCAACAAAGCAGGATGTCAGCTAATCCAAATGCATATACACTAAATGATTCTCAATAAATTGGTGGTGAGCCTAGCTCACGCAAAGCTCCCTCTAAATGGGAGGTGCAACTACACGGTCAAATCAATAGCCCCTCAATAGAGCGAAGACTCGGAAAAACCATTCTGAACCCTATCTTGTTCGTCAACAAGTAAGGATTCCGAATGACTATCCCAAACCCTATCAGTCCCATCTAGACTAGGGTTAAAACTTAAAACTATCATCAATTCATTAACCAAGGCAAATCGTTAGGTCAAAAGTCTTATTTACTCTATTAACTAGTCCCAGACCCCTCTAAGGGTATTTTAGTCTTTATCTTGATTAGGTATTCTCACCCAATCAAAAGCAATCTAACCCCATTAAGTAATCTTTCATTAATCTTAAGCTAGTGATAAATTACTAAAACTACATCAATAGCAAACATTAAAACAATGAACAACATAAAACAATATAGACCAACACAAGTCCAAGTATATAGTAATATAAAAAACCAAACTCAATAATGATATTAGAAATGTTCGTACTCTCGTGCCCTAACCCTCCTTGGGTTAACTAATTAAACTTTTATTACAATGGGTCATAATACATGCATTGAGGTAATTATCTAACATTGGACATGGTCCTCTTTATTCTCGGGTAAGTCTTTGACCTCTCAAGAGGTTTCATTCATGCGAATGCGAGCTGACTCACTTAAGGGGTATTTTTGTTATTTTGTTTAGGTCTTCCCTGAACCCTAACGAGTACAAAACTAATCTCAGGTGTACTCCTTGACATTATGGACTTGAGGTAATTTTCTTGTTGTTTAACAAGGTGGTAAACCCCTTAAACCAACCTCGGGTCGTTTAACAGTTTTATCTTAACCCTAGGGGTAAAATAATTAATTATCTATTTACTAGGATTTTTCCCTAACTTGTGAATTGGTTTATACTTAGGGTATATATACACCTATCACTAGTATTTTCTTAAATATTAAAACCACTCGTAAGCCTTTGAACTGGAGCCCCTAAATTGGGTCATTAAAAATTATTCTACGATTCAACTCATAAAGGTAAATTGGCCATTTTAAAGTCTCTGGGATTTTTCTTCAGTTTGAAATTGGCTAGGGCACTCGACATACTCTCAAGGTCATTTCTATTTTTTTTCCAAAATTTTTTTACCATTTAAACTCACTAAACCAAACTTGGTTCAAAGAGTGTTTTTTTTTGTTGGATCAGCCCAAACCCAGGTCTCACCTGTCAACCCGCTTCGCGGGTCATCCCTCCCACTGCTTGCCAGAGGCTAGGAGGCCTCTGGCAGCATCGAGGTGGTGGGGAGAGAGGGGGGGGGGGGGGGGGTTGGGTTGAGCCCAGGGCTTTCGGACCACTGGTTCAAGGCGGAACGGCATCAACCTCGCCGCCGTTTGGTGATCGGCTGGGAGCCAAAGGCCCCGTTTTCTTCTTTTTTTGTTATGTGCGAATTATCCAAATGGTTGTTGGCCGCTCTTCATGGCCCAGCAAAGGACTGGCTCAACCGGTCCGTTGTTGTATGGCAAGTCTAGGTGCCCAAGTCCCATCGTAGGCCGTCGACGGCTGAAGAAATGGGGCCCACGTCTCTATTCTATTTTTTTTCTAGGGGGTGAAGCTGCTTCTACCTCATCCCAGATGTGTGCCACTGAACAATGGAGAGGAAGAAGGAGAAGGGGAAGGGAAAGAAGTGGCTTGCGGCCAGTCCTTCCCTTGCCCCCCTTCGGCACATTGGCATAATATGACGGTGGGTTTCGTATAGACTAGCGGCCAGCCAGCCTACCGACCAATCCATTTGCCGGTGACTCCACTCTACTTAATAAATTATTTTTAAAAGGAGATTTTTTTACCCTAAATCCACAATCAAGTATAGATCACCCTAAATTAACCTTAAACACCTAAAAAAAATTAGTGTCAAGCGATCATAATTCATCAAGACACCAATCTTTGAGCTTGCTCCTCTCCGCCAGCCACCTTTGTCGGAAAACTTCCATGGCGGCTCCTCTCTCCTCGCCTCAACGCTGAAAAGCTCCCTCAATTATGCCCTAAGAAGCCCTTTTCTAATCATGGAGATTAGGAAACCTAATCCCCTTAGAAGTTGGGTTAAGGCTAACTAATTAGGCTATATTTTAATAATTCTCATCACTCAAAATAACTGGGCCCTCAAAATAACTTAAATGGACCCTTAAAATAACTTAAATGGACCAAATACATGTCTAAATTGGGTAAATGGGTCATGTATGATATGTTAAACTTCGAACATGTGACAACCCAGATTTTCGGTAAGATTTTAATTGATTTTTTAGCAAAAATTTTAGTAGAATATTATTTTAGATAAAGTTTTTAAAGGTTTGTGGTAGAGCTATAAAAGACGGGTATAACGGTTTTTGAATCACTTGAATCGGACATCGGGGCCGTAAGTAATGGTCTCGAGAAGTGTGCCTCATGGGCGGGACCCATGGTAAAACTATGGCAAAATGTACCCATGAAAGTCTTGTTTTGAATGTCTCATCAATACGAGTCCATCGGTACCATGATCGACTTGTGATTGAAAAGATATCGTCGTATGAAGTTTTGGAATTTGAATAAAATAAAAAAATATATTTTTATGGGGACTGACACAGAAATTGCGTCAGCCTTGTGTCAACAATGCAGACGGTGCATTGCGCAGGATGCTCGCTCGATGCATGGATCTGCATGGTAGGCACAGTGTCACGGGGTAGCGAAGCAGACTATCCGTGCTCAGGCACCTCGTGACAGCACATCGCGCATCACGACCCACATTTTGTGCATCCGTGAGGTGACCACGCACGCAACGCATCATTTCCACACATCAGTTTCGTCTCACCCACCAGTTCGATTGTCTATAAATTCCAAACTCGTATCACCTACCCCAGTGAAAAATTTTCAATCTACCAAGCCCTAACCCTCTTTTCTTCTGTTCTAAGCCGTTTTAACTCCGAATTAAGTTGTTCAAGAGCTGTTTCTAGCTAAATCGAGCATGTCGGACGGGTTGGTGGGTGCTTAAATATATTTAAACATAAAAATAATAGTAAATTACATGTTTTTAATGAATCACCATGACCCATCAAGATGCTTCAAAAGTTTAAATAAATCCACAATCATGGTATTACAAGCAAGAAAACTACTTAAGGTAAAAACCTCTTACCTCTATTCAGCTTATGAATCCCTTGAATGAACTCTTACCTCAAGAAATCCTACCCAGAAAATAGGGCTTTTGGTTATTCCTAATCAAAACCTAGCTAATATATTCAAATCAACATGGGAATGATATATTCAAGATTTTCTTAGGTTAAAAATTAAAATTACATAGATTATGGTTCTAAATCGGAATTGAAAAGATAAATCTTAATGAAAAGAAGCTAAGAATCCAAATAGGAGAAGTGAAGGATGAGAGGATTAAACCCAAAATTGAAAGGATTAAGGTCTGATTAGGAGAAAATCTTACATTAAGATGAGTTTCTCCTTTGAAAAATGGGGGTAGAGCCCTAGCTTCTTTCTTAATCTTAGCCTTTCCTCATTTGGGAAATAGGCTTGGGTTTTTCTTTTATAGTAAGTAGCTTGTGGACAAAAAATTTAATTATTGGGCTAAAAGATAGGTCAATGGACCCTAAGTAACTCAAAAACGAATTTAATCACACCCAAGCCCCCTTAGACAAATCAATACAAGGTTGGATGCCGAAACTGATATAGACATGGATCCCATAGAAAATCTCACTTCTTTGATAAAGGAAAATAGAAAAATATCTTCAAATAGGTAGAAATTTGGTAGATCAAGTTTGACACTAATATTCTAAACTAAAACAAAATTAAACCTTAAAAAATTTATAACTAAACTAACCCATTACCCCAAGAAAAATCAATTACAACCGAAATAAATAATTTTATATTAATTAAAAATGTAATAAATTAGAAGATCTTATAGAGGTAATATGAAGGTTGTAGTTGTAGCTCTGAGTCTACCTCTAGATTTATGACATCTATCATTAGGTTTGCTTTCAGTACAAGACAGTGTCGTTTATTCTTTCATTAGCTTGGACATACATAACAGACGGGTATGTGACTATGGATCCCGTGAATATTTTAACATGAGAGATATTTAGATTTTTAATAACTTTATATTTCACAACAAGTACTTGTGAAAGTGATGGTCTTCATGCCCCCAATTTATATTTCCAATATTTTCCTTCTTGGACTTATATGGGTAATTAATTTGCTTCTTATATGGAGATGGAAGGATTTTTTCAGATATTTCCCCAAAGGTGGAAATTAATGCTTTCATAAAGAAAATATACTATAAAATTGGGGGTGTGACACGGAGATTAGGATCTCAATCAACAATTGAATGTGGAACCACACACCTGTCCTCTACACCTCTCCTTAGCCTCTGCCCTCATCCTCTATTACTTTTCTTCCCCATCGAGAATCAACTGAGGGGAGTGAGGCCTTTCCATATCATTGTAGTTAAATCACCTGCTACTCTCTTTACTCTTAACCTTTTATCAAATAAAGGAATAGTACATTAGATTGTTTGTTGGCATGAAATCATGTAGGTCTAAATCTAATATATACAAAAATGTCCAAGCTAATTTTCATTTCTTGTTTGATCCTCACAATATATTTGCAATAAATATAAACAATAGTTGTAATGCTTTTAGTTATTACCCTAGAAATATCTAATTTAATGAGTCAATTTGTGAAAAGTTCTTATTTTGGTCTTTGTGAGCCACTTTGGCTGATTTAGTGATGTTTTAAAATGTTCACACATGAAACTAGTATGATAGAGGCTGATGTTATTATAAGAAAGTGAACTACTTGTAACTAATTTGCCACATATAAGAATATGTTGGTTGAACAAGTGAATATTGTATTTCAGAACTTTTAAGTTTTAAGTAACATGTATTTAATTTATGCAATTAATTTTTAATATTTAAGTTGCATACAAGATAAAGAATTGAGTTAAACATGTCTATTTAGTCAGCATTCACCATGCATATTGTAAGGACTCTCATTTTTGAACTGGTTTATTTTGATATTATTTATTGGTTATCGTGTGGTTTAAGCATTTTTTGATTTAAATTCGGTGGTTTTCAAAAATAAATGGAGTTTCTAAAGGTTTTAAGCAAAATAACTCTACATTTATGAGGTTCAAGTAGTTTTTAGTCAATTTTGAATTTTTGAGATTTTTTGATTTTTTACTAATTTTTTAAAAATTAGGGTTTGGCGGGACCCCCTGTGGGCCCCACTGATAAAATTAAGGTTTTTGGACTATAATGCCCCTAGACATCAATGGAAGACACTATAAAAAAATTTAGAATTTTTTTTAGACCTAATTTTGGGTTAAATTGCCAAATTTTCTAATTTTAGTTAAAAACTCTATTTCTACCCTATATTTCTATTAGGTATAGCCCAACCCCTCCTATAAAAGGAAAGGGTTGTGCTATTTTCCATTTGGGAATAGGCTTAGCCAGGAGATTTAGAGCCTAATCCCCGATTAGGCCCAAAAAGGAAATGATTAGAGGTAAGTTTAGCTTAATCTTAGCTTAATCTCTAGGTTTTTTTAAACTCTTCTTAATCTTGACTTCCCCCATTCTTTCAATCCGTTTTGAAAGTATAAAACTACTATTTTACCTCTCTTTTTCAAGCCTTAATCTTCAAAATCTCGTTTTTAGGCTTCTCTAATGTTTACTTTTGATTTTTCAAAGCTAAATTGAGATTAGTTGTATGTTAACTTAAAATCCTATTTTTGGAAGGTGTTGGAGGAGATTGAAGGTTCATTCCAACCCAAATCAAAAAGGAAAAGTAATGGGTTCTTCAATCTCGACTTTGGATAGTAAAAAATTCGGTTTTTATGATGTTATTTGAAGTGCATTTGCTTGATTTAGGCTCTAATTGTGGGTTTAATAAATGCTAATTTTTTACTTCGATTTCTTAGGGTTTTGTCTTAGAAAGGTTTAAATTATTGTTCTTGAAGGTTTGATGAGGTTTTGAGAGTGCATGAGACCATGGGTGAAGATTTTAAGGTGTTTTCTTTGTGTCTCGGTTTTGATTTTCGAAATGAAGAAAAAAGTCAAAATTGCTTTGTTGGCGATCGAACGGCCTATGAGACCGTTTAATTAGAAATACTATATTTTGACAGATTTTCAGTTTAGCTAATTAAACGGCCTTGCAGGGCGATCAAACGGCTACAAGGCAGTTTTGCTATTTTTGAAACTTATGCCCATTTTACTTCATCTAATGATTATAATGGTTATGGGAAGTATGTTATGTTGAAATTAGGCTACTGGAGGTGCGAAATTGATAATGAAGTTTATGGATTATGTTTAGGTGTTTTCATGTGGTATTATACTATATGTTGATAATTATGCATGTTGATATTGAAGTAACTTAAACCCTTGAATGTTGTAATTCTTGTGACTAGAATATGTTCCAGCAGGGATGTTACATTGCAAATGGTGAGATGTGCTCTCTTACAATAAGGATGGTTTATGGGTAATTGATGTAATTATATTGTGGCTTAATGTGTGGAAAAATCATGTTTGTGGGAGTCAACATTCGATTTCAAATGGATGGATTTAAACTTTATGATGGTTTCTGTTTTAATTTTAGTTTGGAATTCATTGTTTTGAACGTATTTAAGCATGCGTATATTGCCTTATGAGTTTATGTCAAGCATTGAGCATGTGCTTAGAATATGCATGAATACACACACATATCAGGAATCTACTATGAGATTGTAGTTAATTATACCTTGATTATGATGCATGAGGGGACTAATTAGGAGCATGTTCCATGTGTTGGAACCCACGTAGGTCTTACTCACGGATGTATTATGCTATCATTTATCATGGATCGGTATTTATGGATAAAGTTTTACCTATGTTTAACCGGAATTAATCATTTGTATGCAATGGTTGAGATTGTGTGCCAAATTAATCGCTCGGTAAATTAATCGGAACTTGGTTGGTCCGAAAGGACATGTTTTTTATTTAAGTTCCTGTGTGAAACATGTATACTCCTCGGGTTGAGTCTAGTTAAATTGAGTTATGTAGGGACAAGTTGTGTACTTGTCTTGTGGATGAGATTATTGAGATTGTCATATGGACCCTAAGAATCCAAAGTGGTACACTTTGTGCATAGGCTACCACATGTTCTAGGGTTCCCTGTGTGGGAATTTGGGCTCTCCCCACCGTTGGAGATGTCCCTGGGCGAACACCCTACTCTAGGTTCTCAGTGTGAGAATCAAACATCCTTGGCAAGGATCGTCTAGGGTGAGCAACTTTAGGGGTTGACAACCCCGACCCTCTTAGATTTTTGTGTATAAAATGGACCGCGTCTCGCCTTTGTAGCATTGACTGTGTCTTTCCTGTGTGGCAATACTTGTGTTTACTCCTTCATGGAGGCATTCACCAATTGTATTGATGCATGTTGATTATGAATGCTATGCATGATTGTGTATCATGTGTTTAACATGTTTGTCGTGCAGGGTGAATGAGGTTGATGTGATATGAATGCATGATCAGAAAGTGTGTGAATGAGACACTATTATGCAGGTTTATGTGATATGAATGCATGATCAGAAAGTGTGTGAATGTTATACTATTATGCAAGTTTATGTGATATGAATGCATAATCAAAAATGGTGTGAATGAGACACTATTATGCAAGTTTATGTGATATGAATGCATGATTAGAAAGTGTGTGAATGCTACACTATTATGCAGGTTTATGTAATATGAATGCCTGATCAGAAATGGTGTGATTGAGACACTATTATGCAAGTTTATGTGATATAAATGTCTGATCAGAAATGGTGTAATTGAGACACTATTATGCAGGTTTATGTGATATGAATGCCTGATTAGAAATAGTGTGATTGAGACACTATTATGCAGGTTTATGTGAAATGAATGCATGATCAGAAAGTGTGTGATTGAGACACTATTATGCAGGTTTATGTGATATAAATACATGATCAGAAAAGGGTGTGAAAGACACTTACTATGTGATTTATGGGATTATCATGCTTGATTTGAGTAGATATGAACCAATACCTATGTGGGATGCATGTTAGATTATAATTTTGAATATTTATGACTTGACTTAATAGGTAGGTCTTATGCAAGTTAGTTCTTATGTTTATGGTTAAGTAGGGGTTTTAGCTAGTAAATGGCTAGAAAGTGGTATAATATGTAAATTTTGGATCTAAATTGCTACATTGTCATGCTGTCGTGTTTTCTGATTATTAAAGTTATAGTCAAACCATTATTGAGTTTTTATACTCACCCCACTTTTGTTTTAGGGCTGCATGGCGTGACATGTAGTTGAACAGAATCCTCTTTATGAGGAAAGATCAGGGAGAGCTTGAGAGTAGGAGTGGGGGCCACTAGATTTTTTATCTCTCTCATTATTTTGTTTTGATGTTAGAACCCTTGTGGAGTGGTTCTTATTTTCAGACTTGTGATATATTATATCTTTAGTTTTGTTTGAGACCTTGTTTCGGAGGCTATGGATTATTAGTATGTGAGTTTGAGATTTATGGTTTAATTTAGAGTTTAAGCAACTCTTTTAGTTCTACTTATTTACTCTTGCTCAAAGTAGTGCGTTACTCCATTAATTAGACCGCCCATGGTAAGGGCATAAGCCTTCCACTATTTCTTTAACCGTTTTCAATACCGTTGCTCCGGTGTGTTGGACCATCCCTTGGACCGGGTTCGGCTCGGGTTGGGTAGTGCCGGGGCGTGACACATATATAGTGGACTGCTTCCCTAGATTAAGAAAGTTTGAGGAGTATATTTATTTTACCAAATGGGTTATTAATTTTTAGGATTAGATGTGTTTATTATGTTGAATTGTGAATCCTCATAAAAGGGATAATGTAAGAGTTCAATACATGTCTAATCAACCTAGTGGGTCACCAAAGAACTCCTAAAACTAATACTATGAACAAAGTAAGAATTAAGAGTTTTGGCCTCTATGCTCAAGAATTTTTTTGCGTAATGGAAACAATAGAAACCTTATCTCTAAATGCATTTATGATCAATCTATTAAGCAATCAAACTACAAGTATGCTAGAAACATTCAAAGATTTAATGTAGAAAACCTAAACTAGGGTGAAAAAACCACAGGCAACTTAATAAGACCCAAATCAATGCAGTAGTAAGACCTCTTACAAGACTAAAACAAACCATGAACCTCTTTTGAAATACTAACACAAACTCCTTTTGCTTAGACCTTCTGCTCTTTTGTTGGTGGCCTTCAAGTCTTATCTTCTACATCTTGAAGTTTTTCTCCTCCTTATTTTGTCTTTGTCTCTTTCTATATAGGGTTGCACACAAACAAAAATAGGTGTTGATGAAGGGTTGTCCGAATCTGTTCGCTATATGCATATTTTTCATCCTTGTCCGCGCCAGTCCATGTTATATTTTGTCCAACTCTATCCGCCATGGACATGGGAGAACACAGATGGATACAGACATACACTAAAAAACCCATTTCTTAGTATCCAATGGCTATGTAGTATGTTAGGCCAAGCTCTAACTTGCTACATAACTACTAGATTCTAATTTTTTTACCTTTTACTATTGTCTAAAAGTTATGTACTGTAATAGGACAAGTCCTAACTTATTACATAACCATTGATCCTTCTTTTATTGTACTTTGGTCCCTATTACTATTAAAAAGGGCCAGACACAGACAACTTTTTGTCCATGTCCGTATTCACCATTAGGGCAGACAAAATTAGTTGGTATGTGTCCTTGTCTATGTCCACCGCAGACATAAAAAAATGTTCACCCTATATAAATACGGACAACTGGACAATGGACGTTCATGACCTACTTCTATATCCTCAATCAAAACTCCTTTTTTACTATTAATTTGCCTTGAAACTCTTCAATCACTCCTTGATGAAGATTCAGTTGCTCCTCCTCAAACTCATGTGTGTGTAATGTGCTCTTATTGTGTCTCTC
Organism: Saururus chinensis; assembly: GCA_035235625.1. Taxonomy (NCBI): domain Eukaryota; kingdom Viridiplantae; phylum Streptophyta; class Magnoliopsida; order Piperales; family Saururaceae; genus Saururus; species Saururus chinensis. The sequence goes on along the minus strand of CP141143.1, from coordinate 24,643,307 downwards.
TTATGTTTTTCTCACCATGAAGAGAATTCACTCAAAAATAATAGTGGATTGAGGACAATAATGATAAAAGACTATTTTTTCTCAACTTAATTAATGATTTTTCTGTCTTCAATTTTGTCCATACTGAGCCCTTTTATAGTACTTTAAGTCATTTAGGGTAAAAGGATATAAAGTAGGAAAAGACTTCAATCCAAAATTCTTAAACTAGGCAACTTAAGTTGTAAGCGTTCGATCGTTTTAGCTGTACGAACATATGAGGCATATGAAATGTAATTAGCTCATTTTGATGATTAAAATAATGGCTACTTCAAGTATGTTTTAGTATTAGGAGTCAAACTAGATGTTGTGGTCGAGTCAGATTTGGAATTGATTGACTTGAAAAATATGAGTAGACATGTCCTTAAAGTTCAAGGTTGAAGACTAAGCTAAGTGTCAAAGGCAAAAAATTTATTTTCACACACTCAGGTACAAAAATTACTTAGTTTTGATTAGAAATAATTAACTAAAGTGTTTGTGATAGTTAAAGGCAAAATTAGGGTAAAATTAAAAATTTAGTGTTCATTGATTGATTGATGGATTTTGTACTGAAGTGATCGATCAATCAACCCTTGAATAAGTCTGTAATTTTTGGCCAAGAGATTTCTGATCAATCATTGTTTGAACCGATCTATCATTGTCTGTTTAACTTACCTAGTTTAAGCATTCAAAGAAAGAGATCATTCCTAGTTGGAGTCTATGACCTAAAATGACATAATGACCTATATAAGGGTTAAGTAGACAAGAAATTGACGAGAGAAAAACCTAGAATTTGAGAGAGAAAATAAGAGAAGTTCTTTTTCTTTTGTTTTTTATCAAAATCATCATTGTACTTGAGTGATTAGTTTTAATGGTGATTGATTGAGAAGAGACACACAATTAAGAGAGTTTTACACATACAAACCTGAAGAGATTGTCAGCAAATTCTTTAATGGGAGATTGAAGATACTTTAGGCTTAAATCAAATCAAGAGGAGCTTGATTGAGAAGACTAGAATAGGACAAAGACAAAGCAAAGTGGGAGAAAGCTTTAAGACATAGAAGAGAAGACTTGAAGGCTAGCAACAAAAGAAGAAGGAGATCTAAATAAGGGAGAATTGTGTTAGAGCCTTTATGAGAGGTTGGTGGTTTGTTTGTGTCATGTAAGGTCTTACTTGCTAGTACATTGATTTTAAGCAAAAAGTGGTTGTCATATTTTTTTACCCTAGTTGGGATTTTTTATGTAAAAATCTTGTGTGTTCTTCTATACTTACGGTTTGAATCATTGATAGATTGATCATGAATGCGCATAGAAATTAGGCTTTTGTTGTTCCACTTCATTAACAAATTCTTAAGCATAGAGGCTACAACTCTTAATTCTTACTTGTTAAAGTACTAGTTTTATGAGCAATCTAGTGATCTGCTAAGTTAATTAGATGAATATTAAACTTTCAATTAGGAGTTGAGGATTTTTTATTGATTAATTTCTATTGTGCCTTGCTATTTATCAATTTTTGCATGCTAGTGTGTTTAGATTATCATGATTGTAAACAAGGAAACAAAACAATATCTGATCATATTACTGAGTTTCAGAGATTACAAGCTAGAAATGATTTGGATGAAATAGAAACCCAATTGATATCCCAATTTAATGCTAGAATGAGGTATAATATCCAATAAAGGTTGTCTACACATCCAGTTTGTAATCTAACAAATGTAATCCAGTTAGCTTTAAAGGCCGTGAACCATCTTAACAAGGCAGTGAATAGAGGAACTGCTGCAATGAAATCTAAAATTTCTAACAAGTAATAGGATGAATAAAGTACTTAATGAGTTCAAATCGAAAAATTGATTCAAGGAGACTCTGGAAAGTAAGTTTAAAAATCAACTTCATTAGCTTCAATTTCTAAAGGAAATCCTTATGCTAGACCAACTCCAATCATATGTTATAAGTGCCAACAACAAAACCATAAGTCAAATGAATGTTTTCTGCGTAAATCATCCACTTTGGATCTTCTAGCTATTGTTATAGTGGGAAAAGATCATAATGAGGGAAGTGAGGAAGAAGAGCAAGAATAGTCAGTGGCTGTTGAAGAAATTGAAGGTGTTGAAAGGGTGAGTTGGGAGAAACAGTCGTATGCTATGCAAAGATTGATGTATTCTTCTAAGTTTGAATTAAGTTTTCAAAGGCACAACATCTATCAAACACAAGGAACAATTAAGAAAAGGGTGTACAATGTTATTATAGATGGAGGGAATTTAGAGAATATTATTGCCAAGAGAATGGTTAAAAAACTTCAATTGCCCACCAGCAACTCTTAAAGACATATTCTATTGGGTAGATTAAAGATGTGGGCAATGTAAAAGTCATGGAGTAATGTATGGTACCATTCTCATTAGGAAAATCGTATAGAGCTATCTTATTGTGTGATGTAATTGATATGAATGCCTATCAAATTTTACTCCGCATACCTTGGCAATTTGAGTGCATTCAATTCATGATGGAACCTAGAACACCTATCATTTCTTGCATAATGAAATTCAAATTATATTTCACCTACAAATTGCGGAGCCAATAAAAAGGAAGACCGGAAATAAGGAGTAAATAAGTGAAAAAAATAATCAAGGAAATTAGAACAAAAGATTTGCTAGTTGCCAAAATAAGTTGTAAGTAAGAGAAAGTTTAATGACGAATCAAAGAACAACTTTGTTAGTGGTACAAAATATATAGGAGTATCTTAAAGAAGCTTCAGCAAAAAATGTCTTAGTGGCCAAATGTAAGATCCATAAGCTGAAACCGGTTTACTTTATTCTATTTAATTGCTTTTATATGGTTTAATGTTAATTTGAATTTGTTTTGGGCTATTTTCAAAATTTAAGTAGTTAACAAAGGTTCTAATCAAAATATTTTTCACATTTCAAGTTCTTAAGTAAATTTAAGTCATTTTGAATTTTTCTGGAATTTTTACAATTTTTTCCGAAAAATTAGGGCTTGGCGGGACCCACCATGGGCCCCATGACCAAAATTAAAAAAATTTAGTTCCTAAAATTAAACTAAGACATTGATAATTTATTTCAGAATTTTTTATATTTTAATTTGGGTTGTAATAGCAAATTTATCCATTTCTAGTTGTAGATTCTATTTGTACCCCATTATTTATTTTTGTCTAACCCAACCCTTACAATATAAGGAAAGGCACATCCACTTTCCCAATTAGGAAATGGTTGAGACCTGGAGCATTAGAGCATAATCCTCATTTTTCTAAAGAAGAAAGGAGATTAAGGTAAGATTTTGCTTAATACTTCATTAATCGATTAGGGTTTTGCCTAAATCTTTCAAATCTCTTCCTTTGCTTTGAATCAATTTCGATTTTCACTCAAAAACTATTGATTTGGGTTTCTATTTCATGACCTAATGTTTAGAATTTTCTTTTTTAAGCTTATTGAACCCTAGATCTACTTGTTCTTTAAGGTTTTAGGTGTTTTAAAAATTGGATTTGAGAAGTATTAATGAAAAATCATGTTTTGGGTAGGTTTTGAAGGAGTTAAGGGAACCATTTTGAATCAAGAACTTGCTAGGAGGTAAGGGTCTTGTGTCTTAAACTTGTTGTGATTTCGGATTTAAGATTTGAGGTGTTTTGCAATGGTTTGCATGAATAGGTACTTTAATGGTGATTTGATAAAAGCTTAATCTTTGGTGTTATTTTCTTAGGGCTTTGCATAATAATGATTAGATTTAATGTTTTGGAAGCTTTGATTGGATTATGATGGAGTTTGGGGCTTGGATTTGATGTATTAAGTTGGATTGATGGATGTTCAGGTGGGTTTTCAACATGGAGAAGACGACCCAGATTCTGCTGTTATGCCAATTGAATGGCAAAACGGAATTACATACTAATATTAAAGTCAATCATTCGAATGGCCATGCATGTCAATCAAACGACTATACTGCAGATTTTGACTATCTTGATTCATATGCTTCTTTTCATGGTTTTATTCTTAAATACCATTTCAAATTATTATGTGGAATAATTTGAGCCAGAATGAATCACTGGAAGTGCATGTTATTGATGTTAGAAATTATGAAGAGTATTTAAGTCTTGGGTGAAATTGTATGTTGTTGGCTACATATGTTAGGATTGCTTATCTTAAGCCTACGAGTGAATGATTCTCTATGGTTTAAGCATGATTTCAACAAGATTATAGCATGCTAATGAATTGGTATGTCATTATATGATGTGGTTAAATTATAGGTGAATGATAGTGTTATGCATAGACATCAAGTGTGGTGTGAATATGCTTACATATGTTTAGCATGTGGTTACGTTTGACTTGATTGAGGGTTTTCGATGGTTTTCAAACATGATTTCCACTGGAATCCATGATTAGAGGTTAATGTGCACGTGTAGTATGATGGTGAGTTAATTACAAGGCATGTTTATATGCTTAGAATGAAATGTTTCTATCATGTACACACACATGTGGGGGAATGATTATGATGATGTATAATATCATGATTATATATTATGCATGAGGAGTTGATGAGAGCACTTATCATAAATTACGATTCATGTATGTCTTGCCCACGTATGTACCACGTTGCATGCATCATGAAATAGATTTCTGATTGAGACTTTATCTAGATTAGCTGGGTTTGATTGATTGGATGCAATGTTGTAAATTTGCGTGCTAGATTAATCGGTCGTTGGCTTAATCGAAACTTAGTTGATCTGAAAGGACATGATTTCGATTTGAGTTCCTATGTGGAACGTGTATACTCCCCAGGTTGAGTAGAGTCAAATTGAGTTATATGAGGATGACTTGTATACTTGTCTTGCGGTTGAGATTTATTAAGATAGTCACATCTGGTCATTAAGTACCCAGAGTGGTATGCCTTCGTGCACCGGCTACTACGTGTTATAGGTTCCCTATGAAGGAATTTGGACTCTCCCCACCGCAGAGATGTCCTTGGCGAACACAATGCGCTAGGTTCCCTATGTGGGAATTCAGACGTTCTTGACTAGAATTGTCTTTGGCGAGCAGAGCTACTCTAGGTTCCCCTTTGGGAATTTGGACTTCCCGTGTGGATTGTCCTTGGCGAGCAGAGGGGCTGACTACCCCTACATCTTAAATTTTCTTATGGAATTCGGACTGTGTCCAGAGTGGGCAATGCCCTAGGTTTTCAGTTAGAAAATCGGACCACATCCAACCTTTGTGGCAATGATTGTGTTTACTCCTTGATGGAGACATTCACCATCTGTAGATAATGTATGTGTATGAGATAATATTATGCCTAGATTACACATGTTGTGTAGGGATATTTGAGATTTTATGACACATGTAGATATGATCTATTATGCATAATTTAGAACAGTGTGATTGAAACACTTATCGTGTAGGGTGAATGATTTATGAATGAATTGTATGGATCTGCATTATCTAGTTAGTTGTGATTGAGAGACTATTATGTAGGGTTATACGATGAATGTGCATGATCTGAAAGGTGTGTTAGAGACACTTCTCATGCATGCTATTATGCTTGATTTTGAATAGATGATGATCATTTCTTATGCAGGATGGATGCTAAGTTATGATATGAGTATTTATGCTTTGACTTTGATAGGTGTGTCATTTGCATGCTAGCTCGTATATTTAGGGATAAATAAGGGCTTAACAAGGGAATGATCAGAAAAATAGTATATCATGCTAATTTTAAATCTGAATTGCTATAATGCCATGTTGTGATGGTTTTTTTATTATTGTCACCGTATTCAAACCTTACTGATTTTTACTCACCCCTCTAACTTGTGCTTTTGTTTTAGGGCTGCATGGCGTGATGTGCAGATGCGTAGGACCCTATGTATGTGGAACGGTCAAGGAGAGCATGGGGTTAGACGTGGAGGCCTCTAGACTTTATTATATTTTTTTGATTTACTTTATTTTGAGTTTAGAACAACATGTATGGTGGTTTTTGTTTCAGACTCATGTATGTCTTATGAGTTTAGGTCTGTTTGAGACTTGTGGTTCGAGTCACGTGTGTTGGCTCAGGTTTCTAAATATGTGGGTATAAGACTTGTAGACTAGTTTTGAGTTAAAGTCCTCTGTTATCCTTATTTACTTTTGCTCAAAGGTTATGTGGTGTGTAACTTCGCTAGTTAGAACGCCCATAGGTGGGGCATAAGTCTCCTGCTATCTATTAATAGTTTTCAATTCCGTCGCCCTGCACGCTTGACTGGCCCTTAGATCGGGTTCGGCTCTAGTCATGCGGTGCCGGGGTATGACACCAAAGGAACTGACTCATGACGAAGCAACTTCAACAACTTTTGGAAGATTATAAGCTACTTATGTCAGATGAATTGCCCCTCACTTTACCTCTCATGAGAAATATTCAACATCATATAGGCTTACTACATGGAGCTAGTTTCCCATACTTACCTTATTATTGAATGAGTACAGCTTAACTTGATGAGTTACAAAAGCAAGTTGAAGACTTGATGAGGCGATGATTAATAATGGAAATTCTATGTCCTTGTGTTGTGCCTTCATTGCTAGTGTCGAAGAATGATGGAAGTTGGAAAATGTGTGTGGACAACATGGCCATAAACAAAATTATAGTAAAGTACCGATTTCCTATTCCTAAACTCAATGGCATGTTGGATATGCTAGCTAGTTCACAAGTCTTTACTAAAATAGATTTGAGAAACTAATATCATCGAATCAGAGTAAGACATGGGGATGAGTGGAAGGCAACGTTTAAGACCAAATAAGGGTTGTATGAATAGTTGGTCATGTTATTCGGTTTATCGAATGCTCCTAACACCTTTATGACATTAATGACACAAGTCGTGAAACCTTTCTGGGCAGATGAATAGTAGTATATTTTGATGACATATTAATATACAATTCTAATGAAGATAGCCATTTACAACATCTAACTGAAATATTTGAAATTTAGGATTAGAATTCTATATTCATAAATTTGAAGAAATGTGAATTCTATACCTCACAATTAGTCTTTTTGTGTTATATAGTCAGTTCAATAGGTATTCAGGTGGATGACATCAAAATTCAAGTTATTCGAGACTGGCCAGCTCTTACAATAGCAAGAGTAGTTTATAGCTTCCATGGATTGGCTACCTTTTATCGTAGGTTTATTCGAAACTTCAGCTCTATTGCCAACCCTTTGACTTAATGTTTAAAGAGAGATAAGTTTTTATGGACAGAAGAAGTTGGTGAGAGCTTTTGTGTTGAAAGAAAAACTTACTTCTGCACCAATATTGGGTCTACCTGATTTTAATAAAGGCTTCAAGGTTGAATGTGATGCCTTGAGAATCGATATAGGAGTTGTTCTCTCTCAGGAAGGCAGACCTATAACCTATTTTAGGGCTATATTGAATGAATCAAAAAGTGGTCTGCAAACAAATTTGAATTGTATGCCTTGGTTTAGCCCTTAAAGCACCAAAGACACTACTTGGTGTTCAAAGAGTTCATCCTGCATACAAATCATGATTCTTTAAAGCATTTACATTGCCAGGCTAAGCTTGGTTACATACCAGATGGATTATAGAGCTTCAAGAGTATATATTTGTAATTAAACATAAATAAGGGAAACTAAATAAAGCTGTAGATGCCCTTAGTCACATAATTGTTTTACTTGTTAATATGAAGAGTGAAGTTTTTGGTTTTAAATGCCTTCGAGATCAGTATGAAAATGACAAGGATTTTCAACAACAATGGTCAACATGTTAATAGTCTTCCCAACCTCAAACATAATACTACAATATGGATGAGTTTCTATATAAAGAAAACCAACTATATATTCCACAATGTTCCCTTTGAAATCAACTACTTTATGAGGTACACAACAATGGACTAGTAGGACATTTTGGAAGAGACAAAACAGAACTTATGGTGAAATCTAGATATTATTGGCCACATATTAAAAGATATGTTGGTAGATTCATCAAGCAGTGTTATACTTAATACCGAGCTAAAGGTGGAATGCACAATACTCGTCTTTATCTTCCTCTTCCTGTTCCACACAGGCCTTAGGAAGACATCTCAAAAGATTTTATCCTTGGTTTACCACACACTAAACGAGGGGTGGATTCCATCTTTGTAGTCGTGGATAGATTCTCCAAACAAGCTTATTTTCTTCTAATGTTAAAAAACTAATGATGCTACTCATGTTGCCCTCCTATTCTTCAAAGATATTGTCAGCATCCATGGAATTCCCAGAACTACTATCATATCTAACAAGGACTCAAGGTTTCTCAACCATTTTTGGAGAATTCTTTGGAAGTGATTGGGAACTACATTACAGTTGTTTAGCAACACTTGTCATTCACAAACTAATGGGCAAACATAATTGGTGAATTGGTCTTTGGGTGCTCTACTCAGATGTCTCTCTAGTTCAAACCCAAAATAGTGGGACTTTGCTTTGCCCTAGGAAAATTTTGCTTTAAATTCTTTTGTTAATAGGTCCGCCAGCAAAGCACCTTTTGAGGTGATCTATGGTTATATTCTACACCACACTCTTGATCTAGTTTCTTTGCCCATGCAAATAGGAGAGCATGCTATTGCTGTCAGCATTGCTTCCAAGATTGCAGCTATACATCAAGAGGTGTGTGCCAAGTTAGAAAGTATAAAGAATTTGTTGATCACAAGAAGACAGAAAAAACTTTTTGAAGTTGGTGATTTGGTTACGGTGCATTTGTCCCAGCTGGTCAGTATAATAAACTCTCCACAAAAGCTTGGTTCCTATCCTATCCTTCACAGAATCAATAACAATGCTTATATTGTGGGCTAGATGAGTATTCTATCTCCAAAACATTTAATGTTGCTGATTTGACTGCTTATTATGGACCACTAGATTCATTCTCTTTAGGTTTTGTTCATTCTAATGCTCAAGGACGAGGTTCTATAGGAGGAAGGACCTAATGCTAGTTGTCCGTGTCCAGCTTGGCATTTTGTCAAATGCAAATTACAGAAAAGTTCATGAGGGCAAAATTGGAATTATAGAAATTTGTTTCTTAAACTTGGGTTAATAAGACCCAAGTCATTAAGTTGTCTAGAAGATTGGAAAGCTTTAGTATAAATAGTCAATAGCAATTCATTTTAAGGAGGCCTAATAACTTTTGTCTTGTATTGGAACTTGTATTATGTTTGAGCCTGAAGCTCCTTGTATCTTGTGGAATTGAGAAATACCCTAGCTGCTGAATCAGTCTCGGTTTGTAAGAATTTATGGACAAATTCTACTTGTGGAATCAGGCATGTAATCATTTCTTTCCTTCAAATCAATTCTTATGGAAAAGTTCATATTTTTGTGTTGCATTTATCACCTCTACTCTAAAAAATTTTCGCCTCTATTTGCCACACATATAGCAAAATCTACTATCTTTGTAAAGACAAAAGATAGTAAAGACCTTAAGGTAGTGCCCAACTAACCTAGGTCAAGAGGGAAGTAGCTGAAATTAAATTTTAGGATTGTGGGAGTTACCGAGTAGATTCACCTAAGTACGCATAACAAGTGTCATAGAATTAGCCAATATAATAGAAATTATTCCCTTACATACAATTGTATTTTAAAAAATAAATTTAGAAAATATTAGGGTGTGACAAAATTAATCGCTAAAATTTGATGAGGTTAAATTAATGGGCTTGATATATTAGAATGAACTGAAATTTGTTTAACCCCTATAATCAAAGTGGATATTTAAATCCAAATTGCCCTGCACCTAACTTACACCTCTAGGATCTCAAATTAAAAAATACATTTTTAACCTTTGATTCGAAAGTGAAGTTAAATGCCTTGATGAAGGGGTCAAAATGCCCCAAAAAATATGAACCCTTTATTTTTTATGATGTTTTTAAATTCTTGTTGGTCACACCATATACAAATATTGAGAAGTTCCACATTTTAGAAACCAACTTAAGAAACTCTTTTCTCAGTCCTCATGTTGTCTAGAGCCTTACCTTTTCTTAAGGGTAATCATATAAATTAAAATGTTCATATGGAAGCTTGAACTTTTAAAGGTCCTATAAAAATGTTGTAGTGTCAACTAACGGGGCATTGGTGTGATGACCAAGACACGCTTCTTGAAGTGGAGGTCCTAAGTTAGAACTTCCATTTTGTTGGCCACCCACATGGAATCACATACCGATTTAGTCGATGTTTATGATGGGTGGGCCCTGTGTACTAGAGGGGATTGGAGCCAGGATATGGTGCTCTAAGAAGGTGGTTGCCCTGCCCAGTCTAGTTGGCTCCTACAGACTTTGACGCTCTTTGTTATAAAAAAATGTTGTAGCTAAAGTGAATTATTACATTGATATTGCCTCAAGTCAAGGATATCTTTGGTATCAAGAAATTTTAGGGAACATTTACTTGATGAGACACATGATCTACAATAATAAAGCAAATCCAATTATTGTTTTTTTTGTTTTCATGAAAAAAGTGTTTTTTGTACCTCAATTTGATGAATTATTTTATATGCAAATAAATACTTTTACTTTCTTGAGCATTATTTTTTTATAACCATTGTGTGATGTTATTGATCAATTGATGACTTACTTATAAATTAATTAAGGATAATGTTGTTGCATCTTCAAATAATTTTCAATACTAGGCTAGTAGAGTACAAAAATAATAGTTAATTAAGTATGAAACTAATTCTACAAGAAAAAAAAAGCTCAAAAAATAGAAGCATTTTCTATGCTCCCCACTAGTAATGCACCTAGTGTAAGGAATACATGAGAGCCCTTCATCTATGAGATTTGTAGTCCACATGACTGACGCTAATATGCACTAGCATGTGCTCCGTCGATTTAAAATATCAACTGCTACTTATGTTAGGCACATTGTCAGTAAGGAGCATAAAAAATGCTTCCTAAAAGATGACTAATATATCTTCAAAAGCTATTGGCTTCATCATATTGGTAACATTAATATATATATATATATATATATATATATATATATATATATATATATATATATATATATATATATATATATATATATATATATATATATATGTATGTATGTATGTATGTATGTATGTATGTATGTATGTATGTATAAAATAAAATGGTCTATTGGTACATGTTATGCGGCTTATTTATTTGATAAATATTTATTGCTGAAAAATATCTTTAAGTGCAATCCTTATACAAATATAGTACAACATTTCAAAAATTATAATATGCTCTATTATTGAATAATATAAAAATGAAAAAAACTTAATAAACTTGTGCTGGATTGACTAGGCCCAAACACAACTTGATCTTTGAGCTTGAGCTACCTTCGCCCGGTTTCAAAACAGAAAATAGGCAGCAATGGTATTATCACTTTCTTGAGCTCTAATTTTTAGAAAAAATTCGTGATGTTATCTATTAATTAATGTCTTAAGAGTAAAAGAAACTAAAGGTAATGTTCTTCCATCTGCATTTAATGTTGAATGCTACATTAAATAAACAGAGTAGGAATTAATTGTTCATTAACGGAGGAACATATTCTAATGCTAAATTTTATTTTTGAAAAGATGCCTAATGCATCTTTAGAAGCTATTGTAGTAGCTCATTTGGAATAAAAAATTTAAGATTTCTATCTTATTCCTATTTTATTTTTTATATTAAAATTGTACTCTATCTTTTAATTAGACTGAGAAAAGTAAATCTCTTATTAAAGATTGAAGTAAGTTTTTAGTGTAGAAATATCAGCTTCTAGTTGCTATAGTATTTCCTCTTATCATATTAATAACTCCATTTTGAAAAAAAAACTTTTCTTATATTAATAATTTCATTTGACTCAATTTAAGAGATTGAGTATGAATCTGATCATTCCATGAAAATTATTATTATTTTAGATAAAATTATTGATATTAATTTGAGATGAAAGAAGTATAATTAAATTAAATTCATAATATAATATATAAGGATCATACTTATATGTGCCACATGTGCACCACACTTTTAAGCTATGAAATTTTTACCATACATAACAAGTGGATGGAATCCGTATTGTATAATATACAAATATCGTCATATCTCAATCTAACAATATACAATACTCAAATACATGCCAACAAGCGCTAATATACAACCAAATACATGTTAACTATTTCTATGGTATAATTTAGTTAATTATTTTTTAAGTAATTTTTGCTATTTTTATTAAAAATAAGCTTAGCGTATAAATAAATGGCGTACATACTAACACACATTGATATTTATTTAACACTTAACAAAGATTAAGTGTGCGTTAACGATGGCTTCCATACCTTCCTTAGGATCACATGGAGCATAAAAAATGGAAAAATGCTTTTATTCAAGCCACATTACATTTTGGCGCCAAAATGCTTCCTTTTCTCTCCTTTCTTTGCACACTGGAGACTATGACTATGAGTAGCGACCAAACCCAATGGAATTGTGTCGTCAGCCACCGGAAGCGGTCGCAGCCGGCACCTCGACCAGCGCCTCAACATGTTCCACCAGCCGCCCACCAAGGCCGGGGCAGCGGGGCTCCTCCCCCCTTGCCAGCGCTGGCGCCACCCGAATTCCCTCTCGCGGGCGGGTTTCGAGCGAAGAGGAGGGCTGACTGGAGTGAAGCAGCTGCTGGAGTTGCCAGAAGGAGAGGGGAGCGAGACGTCTCGGGTAGGAGAACTGGAGGAGGAGATATCATGAAGACGACGATGTTTCCTAACTCCGAGTGGGGAAGCGGCAGATAAAATCGGGCGACGAAGACGAAATGTTTCTGATTTCAGGGTCGGGCACATCCGTAGCGGGCAGAGGCCACAATCACATTATAAATTAACGGGTAATTTGCCGAAGGAAATGAAAAAGCCGAAATTTTGCAACGAGAATGCCCGTCTGGGTGGGGGCCAACTGGAGTCCGGTCAGTCATCCGAACCCCGACTTCAGTTCTTATATCTGGGCCTTCGCTCTCTCTCTTTCCGCACTCTCCCTTTCTCGATTGCCGCAGAAGCAAGAAAGAAAGAACACCCATTTCTCTGCCTTTTCGTCCGAAGCAAAGAGATACCCATTTGAGACTGCATCTCTTTCCCCTGCCATCTTCACCTCCTCGCCAAGTTCTCGCTCTTAGTCCCTCGTATTCTTCTTATCTTTCTTGTTGTTCTTTTCTTTGATGTGTTTTAGTGCGAAATTGCTTTTTCGGATTGCTTCATCGTATTCTTTCTTTTGTACGTTTGTTCGAATCTCGCGGGGAAGTTGAAAGTGCTATTCTCTCCCGTTTCTGCAACACACCGCTCCTTCGGTCCCGGTCTCTGTGGAGGGGGAAGGAGCCATCAGCACTTTCCCGGTGATTACCCAGACACTTTTCTTGTTATGTTCTTCGATGAATTGCTTTGTTGTATGCACTTGACGCTCTCCTTCTTGCTTCTTGTAAAATTTAACCATGGAGATTGTACCCTTCTCGCATGAAAAATGTTCTTTCCTTTTCCACTTGTATTTTTTCGATTCTTTCTTGTCAAGTTTGTTACTTTTTTGGCGTGAAAAATCGTTATTTCAGAATTGGTGGTCCATTTTGATGCGTATCCGGAGTTCAATTCAAATTTCGTATTATAGATGCGTCGAAGTAGGCTGAAATAATACGGCTTAATGGTAGATGGTTTTTACGTAATGATGCGTGCTTTTCTATAATTTTAGACGTTACTGGATTTTGTTTTTGATATGCTACTGGAAAAGATTAATGAAGTGCTGCTGTTGATACAGTTTCTATTTTTCTAGTTTGACGCTCTAAGAATTTTGCTACTTGTGCATTGTTATTTGCAATTTCGACTTTTATAGCATTTGTAAGTAAACTCCTTCAGACTTTATTTTTATGCATGTCCTGTTTCTCTTTCATATCTGTCGTTTCTTCTATGTTTTATACTTCCTTTCCTTGTTAGCTTCTTTATTATTTTTCTAATAAACATCTTTTTTTAATTTTTACTCCCTCAGAAAATGGCCCCACGACAGTTCCACTGGCTGTACCTTGTAGCATTTTTCTCTTATGCATCACTGCTTTTGCCTGGATCAGCTGCTACTGATCAACTTGATGGTAAAGGATTCATATGCCAAAGAATTGATTTGTACAATATAATCACATTCGTCTCTGGTTATGATGCATTTTAAATAATATTTTTCTTGTTCCCTGGCAGTTATTGCTCTGAATGATTTGTATAATTCCCTGAACTCTCCAACTGAGTTAAAGGGCTGGAGTACAAATGGTGAAGATCCCTGTGGGGAAGGCTGGATGGGAGTGTCATGTTCAGTCACTTCTGTTATATCAATGTAAGGCATCAAGTTCTTCCTTTTGCCTATATCTCTATCCACTTCTATGTCGTTCTTAATTATCGATCCTGTACGTCTACTTTTCTTATAGAAAAATTCAAAACCTTGGTCTTACTGGAACATTGGGCACACAACTATCCAGCCTTAGCTCTTTAAAAGAACTGTATGTAATTTCTTCCTTTAATGAAAGAAGCTAATTTCTGCCCTGAACTTCTTTGCTATTTGAAACTTAATATTGTTTTTGTTTAAATTATATACAAAGGGATCTAAGCAACAACAGCATAGGTGGTGCAATTCCTTCTAATCTTCCACAGAATATTACCATTCTGTAAGATGAAATAGCTTAATTTCGTTTTCTTCTTTTTTTGTTCCACTTAATGCATACCCAGTAGTTTTTACATCCGGTCATGCTTATATTGCTTGATTATGCTTGCAGTAACTTGGCATTCAACCAACTCAATCAAAACATTCCTTTTTCCATGGAATCCCTTAAATATCTGAATTACATGTGAGTAACTTGCAATTGTGAATTTTGAAGGATCAGAAAATGATTACAAGAGAATTTGATTGAATTTACTATTTCTATGACTTCAGGAATCTCAGCCACAACTCCTTGTCGGGTCCCATTGGAAATATTTTCACTGACCTCACAGAGCTGATATCCCTGTAAAATTTTCCATTCCTTACTTGTTTCCTGTAGTTTGAGTTAACCGTTCATCTTTGATTCTTAACTTTACCCAAACAAAAAGACCAATTCATAAGCACACTATATGCTTGATTTGAGTCATTGTTAGTATAACTTTTTGGTGAGACAATTTTTGCATGTATTTACTGGAGGCCTTCCCAGTAATTAGAGTTTGGTCTGTCGATCTCAGGGATATCTCATACAACAGCTTCACTGGAGACCTTCCCAGCTCATTTAGTAGTTTGACAAATCTTCGTGAGCTGTATGTACATAATTATGTCTCTTGAAAATAGTGTTGCATTCTAAATTGCCCTGGTATGTCTAACGTTTTTGTCTTTACTTATGCAGCTTCTTACAAAACAATCAATTTGCTGGATCAGTTGCATTTCTTGCAAATCTTCCTTTAACTGATCTGTATGTACTCATAAAATTACCATCAGTCTGCACTCTTTTTTAAATGTTCAGATTCTTAATTTAACTCGTGTTTCTCAGGAACATCCAGAACAACTATTTCAGTGGAGCCCTTCCTTCAGAGTTTGACAATATAACAAACCTCAGGTGAGTGGATATCCACTTCTGTTTGATTACATTGTTGTCATTGCTGCTTCATGCAAACTTCTGAACGTTTTGTAAATGCTGTTTCCTTGTCAGTATTGAAGGGAACATGTTTGAGCTTGGATCTCTTCGTCCTCATAATACAACCTCAACGCATAATGAAAGTAGCCACCGTGACGCTGAGACCAAGTCAAGTGCTGTCACAATTTATCCTTCTTCTGATTTAGGTTCTAGCAATCGGAGAACTATGGGTCCCGGTATGATAGCCTTTGCAGTAGCTGCAGCTACTTTGATCGCCATTTGCATGGCAGTGATTGCCTCACTCCAGTTAACCCGGAAGCTATGGTATAAAAAGAACGAGACGGACAATTACGATTCTTCCATTCAAAAGCTTCCTGTTACTACATCCCCAGGTTCTGATTTTACTCTTTCAACTTGAATCATGGTTTTTGTGTGTCATTGTCCCTTACAACATTATTTTCCCTTTTTTACAGCACGGAACAGTGTGGAACAATCTTCCACTAGTTCTCTCTCTTTGTCCCTTATGAAGCCCATTCCATCCATTCGTAAGAACATGGCTGGCAAGTTGGCTATAGGAAGTAATTTTTCAGTGAGAGCTACCACAGCCTTGATGAAGTCAATTCGTTACTCTATTTCAGACTTGCAAGTTTACACGGGTAACTTCTGTGAAGAGAATTTTTTAGGAGAAGGCACTGTTGGTTCTGTCTATAAAGGACATTTTCCTGATGGTCAGGTGAGATGTAAATGATAAACATTTGCCAATTTATGAAACGTTGTATTCATCCCTAGGCTTTGTAACTGTAGCATTATCTTATCAACAGACTGCGGCTGTGAAGAAAATAAATATGATGGAGCTATGTCTCCATGAGGAGGACCAATTTTTGGAAGTAATCTATACTGTATCACATTTGAGGCACCCAAACATTGCCAGCCTGCTAGGCTACTGTATGGAACATGGGCACTACTGTATGATATACGAGTATGCAGGACACTATACTCTTGAAGATTCACTTTATAATCCTAATGGCATTGGTCAGCCTCCTCTCTCTTTGACTGATCGCTTGAAAATTGGCCTCAGCATAGCGCGGGCATTAGAGTAAGTAGTTAGTTGCTATAACTTTTATATTTTTTTTCTGTTAGTGCTGAGCATTTACATGTTTAATATATACGACAACCTTCAGGTACTTGCACTGGACATGCACCCCTCCTATTCCCTATGGAAGCATAAAGGCTGGTAACATCATACTTGATGAAGAATTTATGCCACGTCTATGTGACTGTGGAGTTTCTGCTATTATGCCATTGACAAAGGTTAAAGCGCAGGTGATTGAGCAGTATCAGATAGACCGTGAAACTCTGACGTAGTCTGTTAGTCTGTTCATATACCTGACTGTTTATATTTTATTTTCATTGAGTGCCTTCCACAGTCTTCTGAATTGCCAGTTGGGTGTACTGGTTACACTGCTCCTGAGCATGGGAAACCAGGGATCGACAAGACCAGCAGTGATGTCTATGAATTTGGTGTCCTATTTCTGGAACTTCTGACAGCAAAGAAACCATTTGACAGGTGCAATTTGATTTTTTCTGCTCTGAGCAATCCTTGTATTAAAATGTTATGAATTTTTTATGATTCTTTAATTTTGCTTTCTTGCATATGAACAGGTCAAGAATAAAAGAAGAGAAGTCTCTTGTAAAATGGCTTTTACCATATCTCAGGTTTACAAAGTCACTGGATGACTTTGTGGATCCAAACATCAAAGAGAGCTACACCTCTCACAATCTGCCTCAGCTGGCTGAGATTATTATAAACTGCATACAGGCAAGTTGTGCCTTCCCTTTTGGGTGTGCCCAACTGCTTTGAAAATCTTGCTCTCATTTATACTAATGAGCTCTTTCTGGTGAAACAGCCGGAACCAACATTCAGGCCATCAATATCTGATGTAGCTGATTCCCTTAATCGTCTGTTACAAAGAGTGAGCAAGAACAGCCAAGGTAAAACAGATGCGGACGCTCCATTGGTGGGGTCACCAGACATGTCATTTCTCACTACTGTGACCCGATTTGAATCTTCACCTGCTGTGATCAGAGCCTGCTCAGAATTAGACAGGGAGAGCAAAGTTTGATTAAGGAAAAATATGCTGAGAAAGTTTCTGATATTTGTTACGTTACATTTCTGCTATTCTGTCGTTTTTGGTTAAGAAAAAGGGCTCTTACCCCTGCTTTGTTACCACTGGTGGTGTACCACATTTTTTACCTTCATAATCCATTTCTTCGTTTCTAGTAAAAAAAGCCGACCTTGTGCCACTGTTCTGGCCATGTATACCTATAATTGGGTGTTGCATTTGCCAGTGCGTTGAGATGTACCAGCGAATGATCTGCCAAATGTTGGCCATTTCCTTGAACGTCTATTCGCTTCAAAATGAGCAATACCCTCTTGTCATCACTTTTTTAAGAGAATTTTGTTCCCTGAAAATCGAGCAGGGTTATTAGTCTAGTTGTGTGATACCAAAGGCACAGAAGACTTGCATAAATTTGAAAGTTCTCGTATTTGTTAGTTATTAGCTTTATTTGGCAAAAAAAATTATTTTATATTAATAGTTTTATTTTGTTCAATTTAAATGATTAGTATTTAAAAAAATCATAATTTTATTTTCTTTTCTTTTAGATGTGAGTTTTACCATGTAATAAAAACTATTATTTTTCCAAAAAAAAATGCTTGAATGACGTGATATATCATACCTTAAAATTCCACTTTATTATTTTTATACCATTGATGAGTGGGGTTCATACCTTTACGTTAGAAGGAGTAAAAAGCATACTAATATATGCCTAATGAATCTACCCAACAAATCTTCTTAACTAGGGTAATAGGGTTTAGTCGAAGAGATTATGTGAGCTCACACAAAGCTTAATTGGGTCTACATTTTGTGCAACTAAAGTTTAGTTAAGAGGGTTTGTCGGGTAGATCCATTGGATGGGCTGAGTTGTTTTCGTTGATTCAATGCATGGTGTGTACTCTTTGACCTTAATAGTGTCCGGGTGAAGACCTGTTGCATATCTAAAGCCGTCGAACACCACTATTATGAAGAATCACCAAGTCCTAGATTATATTCCTTTCAAGCTTCATTTGGCAAAAAAAAAATTGTTCTATATCAATAGCCCAATTTTTTTTAATATAAGTAATTAAGTACCTAAAAAAGTATATCATAAATTTATTTTCTCTTATCTTAGAAGTGGGTTTCACCATTTAATAAAAATTAATATTTTTTTAAATATAACTATTAACATGGGACCGAGGGAGTAAAAGGCAATATAGGCGGTTAATAAGTCAACAAATTCTTCATCCTGTGCCATAAGATGGAATTTGAAAACTAGTGTTTAAGTGAAGGAATGCTGAGAAGCAATTGTAAAATTAGTGGTTATGATAATCGCGTTGCTAACTGATACGGTTTTAGTTGATCGGATGAATAGCGTTGTTTTGGAACACAGGTTGAGCTAAAAATACAATCCAGACTGTACTCATATATGATGCTAAAACTGGAACTATATATTTCTATCAATTTTCTTATAAAAAGTCGAAAAATAACAACTGTGTGGTTCTAACAAGACCTGCGGCAATCATTAAGCAACATTTAAAATGAGGAATGCAATTGGAGAAGAGACACAAGCCAAAAAGACGGTTTGCTTACGAGGGAGAGATTGATACTCTTATCGACAACTGAGACTGAAGCATGAAGTTCAGGCCAACATAAAGGTCAAATGTGAGTTTTATGACTAGCTTTGGATCATTGTGACATTGAGGTCTCTTGTGGGGTGGTAAGTGATTAGGTACATGCATGCTTGTTCAAGTTGTAATGCGGGCTAGTTAAGGCTGGCCAACGGCTGTCGGGATCTAAGGAGGTAAGGAGGAGACGAGGTTGGGAGAGCAGAAGAAGAAGGAGCACATGGAAGAGAGGCAGGTATCACATGGAGGGGGCCAGGGGGGACAAGGGAGGGGGCCAGCACTTGCTCCTTCACCCCCTTTAAAGCAGGCTATCTGATCACTTATCACCTTATCTCCCTCCTCAGTTCCAAATACGTCATGGACTGTCCTCTACTAATATCAGTATCTGGGAACAGAAAACTGATTTTGGAACGTTCCTTGTCTTGCTGGAGGTTGCTGCCCCATGTTCTTCTTGATCACTTTCAGTGGGTTGACTTGCATACATGAATCCATATGGGCTGGGAGTTCCCATGGCTGTCAAATACACATTTAAAGGGCTCATCATAGCTTTCAAAATAATTGCTTCTCCACATTTTTATGATTCCACATAGACCCAACTAAGAGATGTGCTGATTCATACATGGTGACTTTACAAAATTGAGAGGCATTCCTACTAAGTGTGTTAAATTCAACAGTCATTAGCGTGAATATTGAGACTTTTAGAGGGGTTAAGCGAGATCTGCAAGCAATTATCATTGAAACTACTTTCAATTCATCTGTAAATTTGTATGCTTAGTGAGCTTCATTTTGGTCTAAGATACTACTAAAGGGGAATTAAGATATGCCAATCCAACATGTGTTGCGTTGGTTGTATCTCTTGCCGTCGAATGAGGTCCCTGTGTCAAATACTAATGTAAGAGATAACACATAGCCATATCCTTTCTTATTAGGCCTCTCTTTCCCTCTTTTACCATCTTTTGTAGATATGCAGCCACATTCAAAAAATGAACTGTGATATTGGCGACATTATTGGTAACACTGTGATAGTAATATACAAAAAAAAAATGGTGACATTATTATTTTCAAGCAGTTTTCTCCATACTAATCAACTAACATTGAGTTGATGTATAATGGATAACTTCATTTTTGCTTTTTAGTGGTTGTTATTTTGACATTTTAAACATATGATATGATTAGACATCTAACAACTCTAGATCAAGACATGAGAGCAGGAGAAAACTTCATAATGAATTTATTCTCCCTGATTGGCTTTGTTGGCCTTCTTAGCTGACATCCATGGGGATGCCAACTACCATAAGTTGGGGGGAAGTTTGCCATTGGATGCACTAGAATGTTTGCGAGAGTGACTTCAAATAGGTCAATTGGTATCTCTACATCAGAAGCAGACCTTCAATATGGGTTCATTGCATTAATTGCATCCTTAGTAGGTGGATCCGATTGAAATGGAACTTGAACAGCCAAAATATACCTATGATTCTGATTAATATCAACAACTTCCCTCTTTATTAAACTCAGTAAACTATTACATATCAGTATAAAGGCATATATTCAAGTCAAACTAAGTGAAACAATATTACAAAAACCATGCAGCCATGCCACTTTAGTCACTAGCTCCCACAACCTCTCATACAAGCAAAAGCCCACTCATTGCAGTATCCCATACAATGACTTCTCTTGAGATGTATGTGGCAACATTAGCTGTCCTTGAACTCATCATTTGAAGGCTGGGATGCAACGTATCAACCTCTCAAAAGAAGGGTCGACAAGTAGATGATTATGAGAAAGCAGACCAGCTTTAATTCGGTAATCACATCATTCTCCTACCACAAAGAGACAAAACAGTTCCCAATAATGTGGCCAGGTCCAGAGACGCTTGTTAGGCCTCCTGGGGCACCCAAAGCCCAGCTTTTCTGCGGCTGTCCTCCACAAAAAGAAAAAGAAGTGGTCCTCTTGGCCACTTTTTTCTATACAAAAGCATAAGAATCAAAATATTCAGATTCTGACGTAGTTAAGATTGGAATCAAGTGTGGTGGATTAGATTATTGGGACTGACTTTGATGTCAAACATTGCTCAATTGTGGTAGGAGGAATGTCAAATGGATGAGTGGCGAGGCTTACTTTGATTTTTGACACGTGATATGATTTGGAAAGGAGTGTTACATCTCTTTGGGTACTTAGAATAATACATCCTCCGTGTCATATTTAGTTTTTAAAATGGGTGTTTATGACCCTCCACTGAATAGGAAAAAAGTGAACTTCATGTGTTTATTAGGGTTTTACTTTTCTCTTTCAGTTTAATCAAAACTCAGGTATAAGATTTTATTAGACAGATTCAGCTTTGAAAAATCATCTCTCTTTCAAAATGAACTATATATATTTTTAAAAATTAATAAATTAATTTATATTAAAAAACTAAATAGGACGCTTAATATGAGATGACAGAAGTATTAATATTAAAATACTAATTTTTTATGGCACTTTATATCCAACAAAACCTTAGACTAAATTTTGATTAGAAAGAGAAAAATGCATCTCCTGTTGTCATATGAGGCCCACTTTTTGCATGTTCTGGTATTAGGATTTTTTGAACATAAAGTTGTGTCGAATTATTAACATCATTAATGTTACTAAGCATTGTGCTTATGCTTGTCTAACAATTACAAGGATAGGCCCAATGCGCATCCTCATGTCTTAATTTAGATGCCCTATATACTGAGACATCTTATATATACTCCTTCTATCCCATATTAATAACCTAATTTAATTTTTAAAAATAAATTAATTAAATTTATTTAAAAGAAAAATAAAACTAGTAAAGCAGGACAGAGGGAGTATAATATTTTCATTAGCTTTTAATGAAAGTTTTGCATACATGCCAGAGTGAAGGCATTAGGCCTGCATTTAAACAAATGCAACTATGGATGGGGCCCTCAGATCATGTCACACGTGAAGCTAACGCTCACAGGCTAAATTCACGCCCAAGAAAAAGAATAAGGTGGCGTGACCCAAGGCAATACTACGCCCTCTCCTTGTGATCGACGGTTCCTCCTGATTGAAGATTTTCAAGAGAACACAAGGGATACTCTAGTATACATGCACTAACAATTACTTAGTGTTAATATGCTCTAGCGTGTACGCCCTCTCCTTGTGATCGACGGTTCCTCCTGATAGAAGATTTCCTAGAAAACACAAGGGATAATTTTTTCTTTCCTAGACTATACTCTAGTATATGTGCACTAACAATTACTTAGTGTTAATATGCTCTAGCGTGTACGCCCTCTCCTTGTGATCAACGGTTCCTCTGATAGAAGATTTCCTAGAGAACACAAGGGATAATTTTTTCTTTCCTACACTACTTACTCCAAGGCTATTTTTATCACTGAGGCTAGCACATAATTTATAATTTCACGGTGTCAGGTGATTTAATTATCATAATTGCACCTCATTCAATCTTTGGCCAAGTTGCCATTCACTTGCCCCATAAGCTAGCACATAATTAATTCCTGATGTGGACACTAATAGGGGAGGGGCTACTATGTCTCCGTATAGGTGCATTTATATATCTTCTTTTACCAAAACCTTCAGATTGTGGGTCTTGCTCAGTGTGTCACCTTTCACGAGCAAGCGCCAGCTGCAAATTGCTACTGGGACGCGAAGACTTGCGTGAAGAAAGGATATCTGGATGTGGGGGAGGGCTGCATTCATTTAACTAAGCTACCATTTCTCAAACCATTGAAGAGGAGCAGCTTGCGTGGTTGAAACTTTCTTGGAGAAAAAGACATTCCCGCTGTAGTTTGGACTTTGGCTTTTGCTCAATTAAACTCTGTTATCTTCCTCTCCCACCAAAACACAGTTCTCCCTGAAGAAGAAAGAAGTTATGTCATTGAAGACTTGGTGAGTGGGAGGAGACGAGTTTCAGAATAGCGTGGTGCAATAGTTACTTCATTTGTATAAACAAAACCAGCTAATGAAGCATAAAAGAAGTGTAAAACTCTCATTATATTTTCTCCGTCTCACATTAATAGTTCTCTTTGGTTTTTCAAAAAGAAGTAAAATTAGTTTATTTTAGAAAAACCAGTGGAGCTATTAATTTGGGATAGCCCAACAAATTTATCTAGCAAACTCTTCTAATTAGGTTTTAATTAGTTGGATGGTATATGTGGCCAGAGTAAACTTTGTGTGAGGTCCACATATTCCATCTAACCAAAACCTAGTTGAAAATATTCATTGGATAAATTCGTTAGGTGTGTATCACTATCCTAGATGGATGGCAATTTGAAGTGTATATCATTGGTTGCGTGACCATGGAGATAGATGTTACAAGGTAAAAAACAATAAAGCAAGTGACAGTACCACGTGAAAACGGATTGTTTCTTTTGTGTTTTTTACAGCTGATTCAAAGATAGGTGCACGGTTTACATCAAATGTCTGGTGAAAGTAAATTTTGCTAATTAAGTTGCTTTGAGTGGGATTAAAATGGTCTGTTTTGTCGACGAGGAACACATTTTGTCTTAATTGAACTTATAGGGTTTGATAGGCTTTTCACCTAATAAAACAACCTTACATAAAATAGGACAAAGGAATATAGTACTGTGGCATGTGCTATGAGGGGGGTCAGACTACATTTTGATACAATGCATTGTGAATTGTGTGTGCCAACAACCCAACTACTAAATAAATCCACAATAAAAAAAATTGTAGAAGGTTGTTAATAATATATTTGTTAGTGTTGGCCTTGATCTCAATTTTGCAATTTATCATTAGAAATTTATATTTCAGGTATGAATTTGAACATCTGTGATAAAATGAGTAAATTAATAAAGTGAAGAGGATTAATTTAAAAAAAAACTATTACGATAGACTCAGTTTTTTATAGTTCCTATCCAGATTCCAAACATTTGATGAATTTCCTTCTTAGGCAAAAAAAGAAAACAGAGTAAATATGACCTCAAAGAACATTACTTGAAGAAATAACTTTGGTTAGTAATTATGCTCCTTCTCCAATAAAGTGTCCAATTTAACTTACAACAACAGACAAAATAAAAGTGGTTTGGCTTGATTAATTATGCATCAAAACAACTCCATAAGTTGTAGTACCAAGAACAACTTTAGCTAAAATATTAGAAATAAATGTATTTAAAATGAATTAGTGAATCGGATCGAAGTCTCAATTTTGATTAGGGTTTGATCTACATGGCCAACTAATACACGCCCTTCCACTAAATTTTTAGAAATCTTCCCCACCTAATCACACAATAATATACTTGTTTGAATTGATCAAAACTCTTACAGAATGCCCCCAAATAATTTAATCTACCAAGAAAGGTTATAATATCTTTTTGACTAGTTAGAATTTAGAAGTGAGCTAGAAGTGGTACTATTTATAATTAAGGCATAAATCTATAAAATACAATTGATGATAAACACACTGCATGTTTATAAACAAGAACATGCACAATGTTTACGATAATATAAAAATCTGAAACATAATCATGCATTTTTTTGAAGGTGGAACTACACAACCACATTGGGAAGCCAGCACATCACATCAGGCTTATTAGCAAAACCAAAATAAGGGGCTGGGGCCCGGTGAGTTTGTTGGTTAAATTTAGTTTTTAAAAGACTGCCGCTGCTAATCGCATCTCGGGCATCCCCCCGCCAAACACGGTGGGAAATTCCAAATGGTAGATGGGACCCAGGGGGCATGTGACATAATTTGAACATTGGCCAATGGTAGGGTGAAACGTGGAAATGTGGGACCCAGTGACAGCGTGGCAACATTGTAAATTGTCGGGGTCACCAGAGAAGACGAGTGGCGGCAGGTCACATGTGGGAAGCTTTTGCACGCTTTTTAAGAGACAGCTGGCACCACCTCCTATGTAGCGACACGCTGTTCTTTTGTGTTTTCATCGATTAAACCGGACTGTAATAATTTGACTTATGCTATAGATTGACTAAAATACCCCTTTTAAACTTTTTTTTCCACATTTTTTTATTTCAAGTAAAATACTCCATCTATTCTTACGTTATAATTTTATTTAATTTTTAAAATAAATTAAAATAAAATTATTTTAAAAAATAAAATTAAGCTATTAATATGGGTCATACAGTACCTCGTTATCCTATCGCTAGGGTAGTGTTGGACAAGGCTCTTTGAATAAAACACCCTATTTATTTTGTTCTCAACGCTATAATTAAGGGTCTCTTTATACCCACAAGATGTGGGTGCAGGTGCATGTGCGCACGTACCAAGCATCTGCTTACAATTTTTTTTTTGTATTACCCTAAAATAGTAGGGGCATGTGTATAAATTGACGACCTCTAAGAACAAGTGCATTATTTGATCTCGTTTTTTTATACACCAGTCTATATTCGACAAATGCACATGTTTGCCATATATTAAATGAAAAAATTTAATACGGGGTATATATGCATTAGTATTGGTACTATAGAATCTTGATATGACAATACTCATGTACTATAGGGTTAGCGGCTAAATTTAAAACACAAGTCACACAATTAAAATTGTACACCCTTAAAGAATTTGACAAATACCCCATGTGATAATAAGCTAGACTTATATTAATTTTTAAATAAATATAAATATTAAATAAAACTAGTTACTATGAGACTTAGACTTAATGCTTTGGAAGTGTTTTTCAATGTGAGTTAAACGTAAGAAATGCTTAGGAAATGTTCGATTTTACGATCGACGGTGCAACATTAATGCACATTAGCATAAGTAATTTGCACCGTGTGCATCATCAATTTTGAGATCGGATACTTCCCAAATATTTCTTATGCTCGGCTCACATCATTAAATAAAGAACATAAAAAATACATATTAGTGTAAACTAAAGTACCATAACCTGTCATATTATCTAATTTAATTTTAGTAATACTAAAAAGCCAAGTAAATTTAAATTACCTATGTACCCTATTTATTAATTCGCACCTATGTAGTCAAGACTCCATAGCTCACAACGCATGAGCTCATGCTGCCGTATTAAGACTCAGTAGCTGACAACGCCTATGCTCATGCTGCCGTATGTGAAACTGAGGCTACGTTAACTTTTTCTATATTAAATGACTATTTAAACTTCATTTAATTGAACTATCCTTATTTGATCGGTCCCCTCAAGTCTAAGCATCCCTGACAAGTCAGTCAAGAAAATTAAATTTGAATTGAACACAGGACACCCCCGGTTCAGAAATTCAGGATCATTTTATTGGAGGCTACTTTTGTCATTTTATATTTACTATTATCCATTTAATTCCGGCTCGGAAGAACACGACAAGACCGGGATCGCGCGTGTCGCAGAAGAATGGCTGCGGTCCTTCCCTCTTGAGAGTGGCTGTTGGTATGCGCGAGTCGCGCGGGTAGCGAAGCTGTTCGAAGGAAGACCGGCGCGGGGCCCACCATCCTCGGAAACTCTGGTCGAGTCGTCCTTTTGTCCACCTTCCCGCCGTCTGCCACCCCCCCGCCCTCTCTCCTCCGTATTAAAAGCCCTCCTCGGACCTCCCTCCCACGCAGCTACCAGCGTACGAAGCGGCTTCTCCCAGAAGCGCTTATTGGCTTCTCGGCCGAGCCTCCCGGCACAGCCATGGCCAAGCCCAAGAGCAACAAGCTGGCCTACATCTCCGTTCCGCTCACCTCCCCTGCTTCTTCCCTCCACACTCTCCTCCTCCTCTCGCCTCCGGCGGCCAAGAAGGGCCCGCCCTCTCCTCCTCACCTCCTCTCCCCGGCCTCCCGGCCCGCCCGGGTGCTTCGCCGCCTCCTTCTGCTCTTCCTCTTCCTTCTCTCCCTCCTCGGGATGCTCATGCTTACGCTCGGCCTTCCCTCCCTCCTCCCCTCCCCCTGCCCACTCCCCGACCCACCTGCGCCTTCCCTCGCGGCTTCCTCTTCTGAGGAGGCGGGTTTGGGTTTGATGAGTGGGGGTGGAGTGGAGGCCGGGCAAGAGGAGGAGTTCTGGAGGCAGCCGGATGGAATGGGGTACCAGCCGTGCTTGGTGTTCAGCGGGGAGTACAGGAGGTCGAGCGTGGCAGTGGCCACGGAGCGGAGTAAGTACCTGATGGTGGTGGTCTCCGGGGGGCTCAGCCAGCAGAGGAACCAGATTGTGGACGCTGTCGTCATTGCCCGGATTCTGGGCGCCGCCCTCGTCGTCCCCATCTTGCAAGTCAATGTCATTTGGGGCGACCACAGGTATGAAAGACAATGCTGAATTTTTTTTTAAAAAAGTTGCTATTTTCGGCTTTTCTGCATCAAGAAATGAGAGTTCATGACAGTGTGGCTTGCCATACAATGTGAAAAGGGACACCATTTTATCCCCTGTTTTGGTGGTAAGGATAGATTTTTCAGGGGATGGAATGGTCTGTCATGCTATTTTTATATGATGGGCTTTTAAGATTTTTGATGCTTTGTATGTTTCCTTTTTTTTCCTTTCAGAAAAATTTATTTACTAGTTTGTAGCCATGGATTTGGTTTCAGCTGATATGGTGGCAGAAAATTAGTTCTATTTTGGAATTTGTCCATCTGGGAGAGTTCTGATTTCCATTTGAATGGCTGGGTTCTTAACAAAATTGTTTTCTTGAAGAATGTAATGGATGGACAAGCGTAGTGACTTTCTTCAGTCTTTTTTATGCGTGTCAGTGATCATGATAATTTTTCTGCGAAAGGAGTTCTCTTTTCTGTTCTTCCTTTATGAAAATTTGGCTTTTTTTGATGATTGATCAGGGTGCATTTCAAACAGCTTTGTCTTGTAGCTTCCACTTATTTCAGCTTTTATGGTAAAGATTGGAGAAGTGCCTGTTGGATAAACTTGATCATTTAAAGTTCATGCTTTATGTAGCTAAATTGGAGTACCGGTTTTCTCTGAGGATTCAACTGACCATTATCAGTTCGTATTCCTGTAACTTTTACCACAGAGCGAAATACTACAGATGGTCCTCATATGTTCTTCTCGTTGATGTAGACATACTTGTCTTTTGATATGTCTGTTTATGTTTTGATTGTCTGTCACAAGCTCTCTTGTGGGTCATTGTAATTTTTCTGATAGGCAGTGTGTTTTGCTGGTTAACGTGGTACATACGTGTCATACACATTGTTTCATGTCCAGTACTGCATATTTTGTCTTCTTGTCCGGGTGATGTTGGACCATAACAGATAGTGATGCCAAGAAGTCGAAGTTTATTGGTATAACTAATGGTTTCCAGTTCCTGTGCTTGTTGATTGCAGTGAATTCTCTGATATTTTTGACTTGGATCATTTCAAGAAGACACTTGCAAAAGATGTACACATCGTTTCTTCTCTACCATCAACACATCTTATGTCAAGGCCTGTGGAGGAGAAGCGGACTCCTCTGCATGTAGATGCCCAATGGATACGCAGGAGATACCTGAAGAGAGTAAGCTCAATTGCCTCTTGCTTTTTCCTCTGTGCGTGTCACTTATGTTGCTGCTATGAGTGCATAATGCTGGACATATCTGGGACTTCAACATGTTTTTGCTCCTCTTCATATTGCAGCTTAACAAGGAAGGTGTTTTGCTTTTGCGTGGACTTGATTCCAGGCTCACAAAAGATCTTCCTTCTGATCTTCAGAAGCTTAGATGCAAGGTAAATATGTGGGCATGTTTTTACTTACCTTAATTAATCAGTTACAGTTACACCGCTTTTATTATTCTGTATTTCTTTGGTCCTTCTATTGGCATTCTTATAAACTCAGTTCTCTTCAATATTTTAGGTGGCCTTCCATGCCTTGAGATTCTCATCTCCTATCTTGGAGCTTGGTAACAAGCTTGCGCACAGGATGCAGAGCAAGGGCCCCTATATTGCTCTTCATTTGCGGATGGAGAAGGATGTTTGGGTTCGGACTGGTTGCCTACCTGGATTAAGCCATGGGTATGATGAGGTCATAAACAACGAGAGGAAAATGCATCCAGAGCTTCTCACTGGAAGATCGAATATGACCTACAATGAGCGTAAATTAGCTGGTCTCTGCCCCTTGAATGCCATAGAAGTTGCAAGGTACGTAACTGATATTCCCTCCCTCCCATATTAATAGTTTTATTTAATTTTTCAAAATGAACCAAAATTTGTTAGTTTTGAAAAATCAAATGTAGCTATTAATGTGGGATAGATGGAGTATATATAAAGACATAGTGTTATGTGTCGGGTTGTATATTGATAAATATGCGCGTATGATGTCAGCTGTCTGATCGTGATCTGACTTCTTGCATCAGCTAAGGAGGTGGGTGGGCAATTCAAACCTGCCTGTCCATAAGTATTATGGGCCGTGCAATTTATGCACATGCAACGGTGCATACTAATGGGACTCATATATATATATATATATATATATATATATATATATATATATGAGTGCCATTTATATGAGCCCGGGCTCATATATGCCTACGTGAGCCCGGGCTCTATGAGCCTCACGTAGGTGTATATGAGCCCGGGCTCATATAAACTTTTTTCTATATATATATATATATATATATATATATATTTATAACTGTTACAACCAATGCCTATCAAACTTTCTCGCATTGGCCCCACTAATCTCCTGAATATTGTTTAGGTTGCTCAAAGCCCTTGGAGCTCCAAGCAATGCGAAGATTTATTGGGCAGGGGGTATCCCTTTTGGAGGTCCTGGAGCCTTACTTCCCTTGACAAAAGAATTTCCCCATTTTTATAACAAGGAGAACCTTTCCTTGCCTGGAGAACTGGATCCATTTGCCGGCAAGGCTTCCCTTCTTGCTGCCATTGACTACATTGTTTCTGAGAAGAGCGACGTTTTCATGCCATCTCATGGTGGTAACATGGGCCATGCAATTCAGGTATTGCATCAAAGTGCCTTTTTTTAGCAAAAATACCATAGCTATAAATACTTATAATTGATTGTACTGTTTTAGCATATGTGCTACTTCCTACATATAACTGAAATACTGTAACTATGAACAATATATTCAATTTTTTAACGCAAGAGCTCGTTCTTGACAGTTTAATTCACTCAGCTAAGGCTAATTTGAGATAAGTCTTGTCTTAATATACTCCCACCAACCCAAATTAATAGCTCCATTTCATTTTGGAAAACCAAACGGAGCTATGACGGAGGGAGTATTAATTTCCTTAAAAGTAAAAAAAAAGTCTCTCTCCATGGTAAAGGAATTGGTGAAGCAACCTTCTTTTCTCAGCTTAAACTTTGGACAGCCTTTTATAGTCTCAAAAAATTCTGAAATGAACTCAATATTGATTATTACAATTTTTACTGGTGCAGGGCCACAGAGCATATGCTGGACACAAGAAACACATAACACCCAACAAAAGAGAGATGCTTCCTTACTTCCTTGACACATCACTTCCAGAGTTTGAATTCAACAGGATAGTGAGAGAGCTGCACTTAGGTTCTTTAGGACAGCCAGAAATCAGGACGAATAAGCCTGGGAGAGATATCATAGCTTACCCTGTTCCCGAATGCATGTGCAATTACTCGTCTGCAGAGACAAGGTAGAGAGGCTGATCAGCAATTAAATTCCTGTCATGGGTACATTCTGCTGCTGTTGGACTTCAAATCTAAAAATTTTGGAGACACCATCCTTTCAAGGTTTGCCCTTTTGAGCATCTTCCTTCTCCTTTTAGCTGGCTGCACCAAGAAATTTTGAGAGGGTTAAT
Source organism: Saururus chinensis (assembly GCA_035235625.1). Classification (NCBI taxonomy): domain Eukaryota; kingdom Viridiplantae; phylum Streptophyta; class Magnoliopsida; order Piperales; family Saururaceae; genus Saururus; species Saururus chinensis. The sequence continues at coordinate 24,612,342 of CP141143.1, read as the reverse complement.
TTATGTAAATAATTAGAAATTACTTAGCATACCAGTCTATGTGCATATCAAATTGTGAGAGGATGGGGTAGATTCAGTTGATTCTTTTGGTTACAATATTTATTCTTTTCTCAGATGGCAATTGTAGGGAACAATACACTATCCTTTTTTGTAATATTTATATGTATAGAGTACGAAGATATGACTAGGGTCTTCATTATTTATATATGCATGTAAAATCTTCCCATTTTTCTTCTATCTGCATCATAGATGAGCAAGTAAATTTATTTATCCTACGTGATAAATATACTTGAAACCACTTTTGGAATCAGTTTTTTGCAGAAAATTAATTATTTTCGAGATTCAATGCGCATGTCAGGAATGAGAAAAGGAAAATTTATTAGACAACAAAGTCACGTCCTGCACATGATAGCACGAGCCTGATTGGGGGCAGCATCGTGTGCAGCAGTCTTCATTATATCATTGTATTTTGCAATCATGCGTACGAGTGGAGGCGACCTTTTTACATAAGTTAATCTAACCAATGCGCCGTCCCCGATTTAGCATGCCCATTTTAGAATGTGTAAACCCGGAAAATATATTGGAAGTTGTCAACACCCTTTAAAAGCAAGGTTATCAAGATAGCGTTTTTGATGTTTCACGATGACAATCAGCTGCCATCAGCCCAGTTTAAAGAACGCATAAAAGCGTACTAGTCAACATGCGTTAATATATGTTTTGCGGATTTTAGTATTAGAGTTAACGTGCATTAATATATACTTTATTGGTTTTAAATATCAATGACTCACATGTTTTTTTTTATGTTGGGCTTTGATATTATCAGAGAAGAATATAAAAAAGTCTTTTTACGTTTAGTTAAAGAACAATAACCGTGTGCAAGATTAGCCTATATAAAGTTTAATTCTTTTTTATTTTTCTTTAAAAATAGAAAAAATCCATGACCAGGGAGTGGCCAGCGATGCCCACAAAGCTCCACTAGGTTTAATTTTTTAATTTTTGAAAATTTTGGTTGTAGCCAGCAATGGGTAGCCATGTCTATAAAGTGGGGAGCTAACCATAGCCACTCAGGCTTACTACCTAACCAGTTTGGTTGCGCACATGAACTAGTTGTCTATCCATATTACCAGAACACACTCAGAGTCACATTTAGCTAAGCAATGGACAAATCTTTGCTCCAACCAAAGGTGATAGTAGTAGAGGGGCAATGGTGGTGATGGCTAGGTTTTGTTTTTAGAATGGGGTTTGATTTTAAAAATTTGATAAAGAAAGATATGGGTAAATTGATCCTTTTTATCTGTCAGGTTTTTAAGACAAGTTTTCAGGGGTTTTGACTCTTTTTGGGCTAATTGGTGACACTCCCCCTTTTCCATAATCATTAGACGCCTCTCTCTTGCATTAATAGGTCTATTTAATTTTTAAAATAAAATAATTTTATTTATTTTTAAAAATTAAATATAACGATAAACGTGGGACAAACACATTCTTTTGTTTTCCACTTACACAGTTACACTTTCCATAACTATTAGCTATGATACCGAAATGATATGAAATGCTTTACATATTGAAGAAATTATGGGATATAATTGCAAGACGCTTAAAAGCCTTAGCCAAATTGGTCATATCTCATCATGGACAAAAATTCCCACCTCGGGGTTTATCTTTGGGCATGGCTGCAAAACCCTAAGAAGTTGCGCGTAAACTCAGCAGTGAATTTTCAGCACATCGCTGCTGAGCCCATTGGGCTCTACTTGGGCCTGCGGTTGCATGTGGATCACAAAAAACGAAAAGGCCCATTCCAAGGCAGCTGGAGATATCCAAGGGCTACTCCCATTGTACACGTGTTGAAACACTATTGGACGCCGTTATTTCCTTTACCTCCCATTAGCCCAGTATGCAGTTGCTTCTCCGTGGAGCTTTGCTTGCGCAGCTCGGGACGACAATGGCAGGAGTTGCAGGACTCGGTTGCTCCTCTGCCTTCACTTTTCGAAGGTAATTCCTTCAAATTCCTCACTCTTATGGCTTAATCTTACTGTAAACAGCTCCAAGTTTGCTCCTTCCTTTCTGCTCAAGTAGGAAATTTGGACTCTTCTCTTAACACAAATACCAGTTGGCCATATCCATAGAGCTTTTCATTTGGTGAATCATGTCATCTTGAGGTGATACAGATCAAACCCATTAATTGAAAGGTACCTTAAGAAATAAAAAAAATGGACGTCTTAACATGTTGGTTTGAATAATTTTGTCATTCAATTATGTGGGTGACATGGGAATTTTTCTTGCATGAAGCTTGTGAAATTGTTTTAGGATAAGAGATGCAAATTACGTTTCTGTTGAATTTTAGAATGTCTTCAGGGAGATTCCTGGCCAGGCGTGTGCAACCTTCGCCCTCAACGATGTCTCATAGGAGGAGCTTGAGTGTTAAAGCGGAGGTGAATTTTGTGAATGCTGAAGAGGCAAGGAAACTTGTAACGGAGGAGGGATTCACTGTCTTGGATGTTAGGGACAAATCCCAATTCAACAGAGCACACATCAAGTCATGCTACCATGTCCCTCTCTTCATTGAAAACAAGGACAATGACCTCGGTATGCTTAAGAATGTTGTTGGCTTTCCTTCTCTGTAAATGCTGTTCTCTGAAGTATGCTTTTGTTGTAAGAGGTTCATAGTTCTAATGGATTTCTTGGGTTGATGTATAGGTACAATTGTAAAACGGACTGTTCATAACAACTTCTCTGGACTCTTCTTTGGGCTGCCATTCACCAAACTAAACCCTGAATTTGTCAAATCTGTCAAAGAAAAGTTCTCGCCTGACAGTAAGCTGTTAGTTGTCTGTCAGGAAGGATTGAGGTAAGCAAATGATTTTTGACCGTGTTATATTCTTTTAATACATAAGTTGCTACCTGAATGGTATTATAGCTTTCTAAATTTCCTATCATATGGGCGTCAAGTAATGGTAAAACGCAGAGATAAATTAGCTTTACTGTACAAAATTACAAATACGTTTTACAACTTTTCCAATATTGAGCGGTCTATAGTTGAACTGAATTGTTCAGGAATGTTTGCAACTGCATATTGAGGAGGATAAACAAGTTTTTTATAGTTACACAGAGGTTGGCTGCCCACTCGAGATAATGCTTCGTTTATACATAATAATGAATAACTTCTTGCCTTTTTGAACTTGCCAAGTTTGAATAATGTGTATTTAGTGGTAGACTCTGTTAAAAAAATTGTGTTAGACGTATGAAAATTTCCTCACTCATGAAATAGGAATATCGATTTTACTCAATAACTATGGACTCAAGAAGAAAAGATTGATCTAATTTTATATTATTTACGAATTTCTCATTCACTTATTGTTCTATCTGCTAAGATCAACTGCTGCTGCTAATAAGCTAGATAAAGAAGGTTTCCAGAACATATCCTGTGTTACTTCAGGACTCCAATCAGTAAAACCAGGTAGCTTTCCGGACATTGAATATGGCGTATGTTGTGTCTCATTCGCTTGAAAATAAAGCTTATCAATCATACATAATTTGCAGGCACATTTGAATCTGAAGGTTCTACAGAGCTCCAAAATGCCGGCAAGGCAGGCCTTGTGACTATTCAAGGCAAGATTTCAGCAGTGCTGGGAACAGTTCTCATTTGTAAGTCTTCGTAATTTTGTCATGTTATACTGACTGAGTTATCTTCTCCAGCATATATGTTTAAGCAAAAACCTTGGTTACAGAAAATTAGTCCAGGGCATTATATTCACTAAAAACGTGTTCTTTTGTACTGGTAAGTTTAAGTACCTCTAATGTTGTACCTTGGACAGGTGCATATCTTTTCATCACTTTTTTCCCTGAACAAGCAGAGAAGTTACTCGAAATGAGCCCAGCAAGCTAGCAGCTAGAATTGCAGAGAACTCTACTCTACCTTTCTCTCTCTAAGTTGAGCTTTTAGTGGGAGAATGTTGAGTGGTTGCTGCATTGCTGATTTCTAATGGTTTGCGAGAACGAACTTTTGCTTGGGGAAAAAATTGCTGATTTACTGCCACCAGGTATCAGAAAAAGCACTGGTAAAATCGTCCATTATAGTGTCGCATAAGTTTTACGTCTCTTGTAAAGGTTGTCTGGCGTCTGCTGCTGATCACTTGTGCCAATGTGTGACGCTGTTCCTGTCAAGAATCTCTAAAAAAAAAAACTGGGAAATTTTTTGTCATTCTTTCATTCACATTATTGTGTTGAGCAGGTTAAGTAGTTCAAATTTAGATCAAGCTGGAATAGAAGAAGGGTAAGTACCGACGGTTATCAAGTTAGCTGTGTAAACTACAGAATGAGGCTATGTAACATCCAACTTTGAGGGCAAGTGATGAATTTCGTGCTTCGTACAAATTTGAAATGTCAAATTTTTGCTTCGCTCCGTTAAAAAGGATGGAAAAACCATTTTGAAACAACATGGATCAGGTGCGTGCTATTTGAGGATATCCTATAGGATCTGCTTTAGCCTACTCAGATAAGCAGATCTTTTATTCTCAACAAGAAGCGCCACATTTGGAAGAAGTGAACTTCCCTGGAGCACTAAGGTCTTACTGCACTCAGAGGCCCGACCTGAGCATGGCAAGTTTCATATACGATGGGCACTCTTACTCAGCAATTCAGTGGACGTGCTTGCCAGTTGAAGCCAAATACATTAGTCTTAGACTTCTTTTCAGTTGTTTCTGTTCGCTAATGAAGTTCAGACTTGTTTTCCTCGTACCCTAAGTACAATTTTATGAACCGAAAACTCATTAAAAAAAACTAATGAATAGAAAAGGAGGGTACTTCCTAAATTGGATACTTGTAAGAAATCGCCATATAATGCCAAAAAAATCCAAAGAGATTGCCATAGGAGCACAAAACAATAGAACCAGATGGATAGTAAGAGTTACTATCTGCACAACAGCTTGACCAACAAACATGGAGATAAATGGGACGAGAAAGCATAATATGCCCATTGAACAGCATGGACTAAAAGATTAGGCAGTCGTATGGGAGCTGAAAAGAGTAACAAAGTTTGATGTAGACATATAGATAATAAAAAGAGACCCACGGATAATGTTCATTCACCTCATTGGAGACCTACATATAATGAAAAATAGAGACGCGTCAGTATGAGCCCACGCAAATGAATGCCAGCATGAGCCCTGCCATCACGTGCCTGAGTGCAGGTTCAGGCTAACTTTTTCCTTGAAAAAATTATTTGATCAATTATTCATGTTCAGATCATTCTTCTGACTAGATTAGAAATATAAAGTTTGATTATTCTTATAATTTGACAACTTGAGTTATTGAGCAACAAAAGCAAAGACTCCCAAGTGTTATGACTTGAAGCATGACATTGCGCTGGAAATTGGAACTCATTACCATAAAAAGAAATAATAGTGCAATTGAAAGTTGAACAGTACAGAGTATGAAGAACAAGATATATTGCGATGACAATGGAGGCATTTCAACACAAAATTTGGTGGGTGAACTTAGTAGAATTTGATGATGTAAAGTGGTGAAATGATGAATCATTAATAGAACAAGAAGATATATGGCATGAATTCTTGAAAATCATGCAATTTTCTGACCTTGGTTTAGATGAGCATAAAACTGAATTGTGGTACTGTAGTAGCATTGACTACTAAGGTTCTATACCTGGTTGAACTTTAAAATTTAGAAGAACAAAAAACTTATAGCACCTTGAGATTGCTCAAAGCTTTATTCTAATTATTAGTCAATGGATCTAACATTTTCCCTAAAATTTCGTCACATGCTCGCTTGTTTCTAGCCATGGTGCTTGCTTATCCAATGTGAGGTATTATTCCTTTCCCACCCCCTGCCTAGGTTACCAATTACTTATCTGCAGCCGTTCAACGGCCAGTCCCTGCTTCTTTGTTCGCTATGGTGAACAGAGAGAGGCCTCAAGCACATCCCCTTCTCTCAAGCCTGACAATAGTCGGTATTGAAGAATCAGTACATTAAATTTTAACAAATTTGAAAGAGATCATAGTTTCATCAGCTTTTTTGGAATTGCCAATATAAGGTAATGGTATGACTCAATAAAAAAATCTTTCCTATTTCCATGATGCCATCAAATTGTAAGCACAATGTTACATCCAAAAACATGGAAAATTCCTTGCCATTTGAACAGAAAGGGAGAAGTTGGCATTAGAAAATAGTCCCATCGTCAAATAAAGAGGAGGGCTAAATGTGCATACTATTTGAATGGAAGACTTATGAAGAAGCAATCTGATGCAGCCCAATTTGAAGATCTGAAGATATGGAGACAAGCAGAGGGCGGGATCTATGCCACGCTGCTCTGAAAACCCGCTTCTGGTGAGCTTTCACCGACTGTGAGGGGCTGGGTGCCTTGTATCTAATGTCAAAGATGTGAATAACAGGATCAGCAGAGCCTGATGAAATGTATAAACCATCCGGTGACCATGCCTGGCTTATCAGTGCGGATTGTGATTCGCTGCTCTCCTGTTTCCACCCAAATGTGAGAATCTCCGACGGCTTAATTCGGATGTCAAACAGCCTCAGCTGCTTCTCAGGAGCCCCTGATTGCACCATAACCAAATTGAAGTCTGATGGATTTGGAAGGACATTCATACATTTGCTGTCAATCTGATGTTTGTACCTAGCCTTTCCTTCTTCAACATCGAATCCAATAATCTTCTTATCAACACCAGCAGATATTACAATTCTACTCTGCTGCATTCCTGCAACACCCATTACAGCCGAAGAATGCAAGTTTTTATGCAAACAGTTGGGCTTCCATAAGCTCTTTCCCTCATCAGTCTCTCTCCATAACACAACTCCATGATCACTCCCACCAGTTGCAAGACACAAATTACCTTCCCATGGCATGAACACAATACGATTGATTATACCCTTCGAATGAGGCTTATCCTCCAAGAACAAAACTTGGTTATGTCCCGACGAATCGAGATTGAGATTCAGAATTGAAACCTGCGAATCACCTCCATCGGCTGTATAAGCACAATACAAGCAGCCTCCATTAGGATGCCAGGCTATATCCTCTGGCCACCTCCGCTGCCGGGGAGAGACGCATTCGATAGAACCAGCCAACACAGCAGCTGACCCATTACCACCACCAGCCTGAAGGCGCCACAAGTTCACTACCCCATCCAACGCACTGGTCACAAACAGCTCATCATCAACCGGGCTCAGTGCCAGGCTCCTCAACTTCCTCTTATGTTGGCTGGCAATGTATGTTCCCGAACTGAAATGGAGCGCGGCCGGCGACCCGGCGCCGCCCACCAAGGGAACCAAGTCTCTATGTTTCGTTCTCTCAACCTTCCCCTGCGATTCAGACCTCACGATCCGACCACTCCTTTCGGATCCAACTCGCTCTTGTCTGGGTCGTGCTGCCAAAATGGAGACTTTGGGGGTGGACGCAGGGGGGATGACAAGTTTGGGCTTGGGGACGGGCTGGACGGAGGGTTTGGGCGGTGGCTTCTTCCGGCGGGAAAGGAGGTGGAGCAGCTGTGCCTGGGAATCGCGGAGGCGAGCCTGGGCCTCCTCCATCTGGGTCTGGTAATAAGCCAGCCTCTTCTTGAGGTGGTCGACCTCTCTGGCCCGATGCTCCATCAGCGCCATGACGGCCTCTTCCTGCACGTCTTCTCCGCCCGCTGCTTCTTCTTCCGTTTCCGCTTCGGCTTGGGCCTCGGCATCCGATTCGAGTTCGATCGTCTCCTCCAACTTGGGCTTCTTGAGGACGGGGCTCATCTTCTTGGTCGAGAACGGGGTCTAGGACAACTGAAACGGGATCTAATTAGGGTTTCGGATTAGGGGTGGAGGGAGGAGGAGATGGGCGGGAAATGGGTCCGGGCGGGAAGGTGATATTTTCGTATACTATTAAAGGGTGTAGACTGTTGTATCCTTCTAGGGTTTTGGAGGCATTGTATATTTAAGCCCCCGTTTATATGAGGCCAGGCTCACACTGGTCGGATCTTTTAATTTTTTTATAACCTATGATACCCTAGGTGCCCTGGGCTCATGTTAGAAGCACGTAAGCTATCATATATACAAAGAAGAGTATGTGTGTCATTTATTCCCTAATTTTATATTAATAGTTTTATTTATTTTTTTAAATAAGTTAATAATTTATTTTAAAAAATTAAATAAAATTATTAACATATTGTAGACACCGGTCCACAATGGCTTAGCAGTCTGAAAAGAAGAAGGGAGCGCCGCAAGATGGTTGGAAAATGGGAGAGAGAGCAGCGTGGCCACCGAAAAGGAGGGAGAGGCATGGGAGAAGACAAGAGATTATTCTTCCATAATCAAATTAGAGCATAGCCCATGAGCCCTTATACTTAAATAGACGAACTACTGAGCTTATTAACAAAAGCTTAAAAAGCTCACTAAATGTTATTAAATAAAAATAACATTAAACTCTCTAATAATTAAAACATGATTAATAAACCCTGACCAACCCTATGACCTATAGGGTTGCACCAATAAAATTGGAACTGGATTGAACCGGATTGAACCAAACCGAAATTAGTCGGTTCGGTTCGGTTCTAGCTTATGAAAACCCGGAACTGGAACCGAACCAAATTCTTTCTTTTTTTACTCTAATCTTGACCGTTCATTTGAATGAATGACCAAGATAAAAAATCTCCCATATAATACCCTAATCCCAACCTTCCCCCTCTCATCCTCTCCACTCCCACTGCCCATCCTCCCTTCCCACTTATGCCACTCCCTCTAGCTGTCCCCGATGCTGCCGCAAGCCACTCCATGATGCAGCCCCTGGCCACTCCCTGACATGGCCTCCCTTCTCCCCCGCCCCATCTGGCTTCCCCTCTCCCCCACTCTGTAGTACATCCTTCAATAAGGTCACCTCCTCAGGCCATTGCTCTGCCCTTTCTCCCTCTCTTCCTCATCGCTGCCCGTGCCTTGCCTCGCACCACCGGCCACAATCACCTCATCTGTCCCTCTTCTCACCTCCGCCTTACCGTCGTTGTCCCGCCCACCTCAACATCTTCCTGCCATCACCTCTCATTTTCACACACCTCTATGCCTCTGATCAACAGAGTGTCGAGTGATGGAGAAACAACAGAGCATTGATGGAGAAAACAAGATGTAATTTGTTCATGAAGTTAGGGCAGTGGTAGGGTAATATTTAGATGAATTGAGCAGCAAGCAATGCTCTCGTTATGTTATTCGTCTTTCCTTGAAGATGTAAATATTTTTTTTATGTTGTTTGTTCTCAAGCAGAAAATGGGTAGTCACAAATTTTATGTTTTGAAGATTATTCTGAAAGTGACACCACCTCCCCTCTCCCCCCCCATGCTCCTCGGCCTCCCGGACACCATCTCCCCTCTTCCCTCGCCGATTCCCTGACGCGAGTTTGGCCAAGGCGGCCGAAAACTCGGTTCTGAATCGGTTTTCGGTTTGGTTCTAGTTCAGTTCTGAAAAAATCGGTTCCTTACTTGGTTCCAATTCGGTTATGAGATTTCGGTTCAGTTCCTACAAGAACCGGCCAAAAACTGAACCGAGATATAGCCCTAATGGCCTAAGCCTCCCTTAGACAAACCATTTCTGGTACACAACATTCCACCACGCTTTGTTTGAGAATCACCTCGTCTTCGAGGTGGCCTAAAACTCCAAGCATCTAGCCCACCATAACTCCACTGTGAACAGCCAGTCCGGAACTATGGAGTAGACAAACAGAAGGATGCAAGGCAGCTGGCCAATACTCGAAACCAATGTGAAGAAACTAACCGAAACATGTAGGATGTCAAGTCGGTGGATGGCTTCAAAGAAGATAGGGAACCTTGTGAGGTGGGTAACATTGCAAACACGTAATCTGAGGCCAACAGAGCAATGGAATGGTTGGAAATGATGGACGCGGCAGAGCAATGGAATGGGCTCGACTTGTTAGGCACGAGACAAAGCAGATTGACCACGCCGGTCTCCAACAAGCGGGGTCACCATAGGGACAACAAGGTAGCTCGAACTAGCGGAGATCCCAGTGAGGTAGTTGTGCCGCAGCGGAGGCTACATCTGGGGAGCTCTGTTCGGCAGCTGGGGTTCTGGCGGTAGGCGGAGCACATGTGGGCTAGGGCGGAGATCCATGAGGCCCGGATTGCTTAAAGGCCATCTCCCATTTTTCAGATTTGTCTGAGCTGCGGAAGGTGGCGGGTGGTAGAGGAGATATCTGAATACAGAGCCCTATAGACAGAGCCATGTAGTTGCAAAAAATGGTCAATTTCCTTCTCAATGGTCCCAGGGTTGAAAGGAATTTGATGGTGGAGGATCTGGAGACTCTAGAGAGCGTGGCAGCCAAGGAGTTGGGTGGCCATGCAAGCAATATTGGGACCAATTGATTGAGAGAAGGCGACGATTCCATGAATCAACTTCTCTGATACCAATGTTGTGGACTGTTGTCCACAACGTCCTAGCAGCCCAGAAAGAGGAAGGGAGCAGTGCAAGATGGCCGGGAAAGGGGAGAGGGAGCGGCATGTTCGTCGGAAAGAAGGGAGAGGGTGGGGAGAAGACAAGAGATTTAGATAAGAGATTATTCATTCTATAATCAAATTAGGGCATAGTCCTTACACTTAAATATATGAATTAATAGACTTACTAACAAAAGCCTAAAAGCCCACTAAATATTATTAAATAAAAATAACATTAAACTCCATAATAATTAAGAAATGATTAATAAACTCTAAACAACCCTATGGCCTAAGCCTCCCTTAAATAGACCATTTTCGGTACACAACATAATATAATAATAAAAAAAGTACAATATTTATTGAGAAAAGATAATATGTTATTTTCTCTCACATTATGAACAATCAAATCAAAAGGTGTAACACCTTGTAGAATTTTGAAATAAAAGAAAATATTTTTTTTGAAAACATGTCGAAATGTATTTCTATGTGCCAAGGATCATCGAGTCCAAAAAAGTAATTCTAACATACTTTGTATTATACAAAAATTTTAAAATTTGGCATAACATGCCTTTATACATCTGTCATTACAAATATTACACCGATTAAAAAAAGTAAACCAATACTATAAAATGTCAAAGCTCATCATTGACTTCTTCGAGTTCAGTAGTAACACCTGCAGAATCTGAGGGTGGGTGAGTAAATTGATACTTAGTATGTTGCATTAAGTTCTAAAAATATGCTTCATGAACACATTAATCATGCCATACTTTTGAAAATCATTCATACAATAATCAATTTCAAAAATACAATCATAGAATGTTGCAATACCAAAAAACTTATACCTGCGCTCATGGGGCAACGGGAGACAGAAGGAAAGGGATTTTCCCATGATATTCCAGTTCATGTATGTGCCAGAGCTAAGTGTAGCAGTATCCAGAATCATCATTATCATAATTCCTAGTTTCTAAGAACAAAGAACTATCTAGAGGGTATGGTTACCCAAAAAATGAAAATCTTTTTAAAAAAAAATAAGTCCTCAAAGGTAGAGTTTAAAATATTTAAAAAAAGCTTTTAAAAAAACCTTTATAAGTCAAAATCACAGCGTACATCTAGAAATTTAAACCACCTACCTCTAATAGGCATAGATTATAGTAAAGAGAGTCCCTTCTCAAGTTCTTAGCTTTTGAGCAGTCAACGCAAGAAGATAGCCCTTCAAGCACATAGAACACACTCGATTTAGTAGGAAATGACTTTTGAACGGACTCAAATGGGTTTAAAATAGTTTAGAAACAGTAAAAATAAGATAAAGAGAGAATGAGGAGAGATAGGAGGTTTTTTTGGCCTTAGAGAGGCCAATTCAAGAAAATGACCCTTTCAGTGTGTAGAACATGCTTGATTTAGTAGGTGACAGTTTTTGAATGGGTTAAAATGGACTTTAAATGGCTCAAAGCAGTGAAAACAAGAAGATGATAAAGAAATGACTATGGTGAAAAAAATCACTGCTGATGACTATTTATACCTGTGAAGTCAGTGCAGCGCTGCCATTTCTGGAGGTGCCGTTGATTTCAGCGGCATGTGTGACAAACACACGTTCATCATGTACATATGTCACATGCGTTCAGCATGCGCCGCGCGGCAGCGTTGCATGTCATTTTTCCCCCAACGTTCAACTTCACACGATTGTATCTTTCTATCCTGGACTTAGATTCGCGCATTCTTGATACCATTGAGCTCGTATTGACAAGCCCTATGAAACTAGATTAGTTATGAGCAGTTTTGATTGCACTTTACAAGTGGATCTCACCTATAAGATATGCTTCCCAAGGTCATAATTTTCACTCCCGACCTTTGTTTTACACGATCTTCGACTTGTCATGCTCGTGTCTGCGAGCTCTAACCAACACTTAAGAAATTATTAAATAATCAACTCTATAAAATTTTAAATTCATTATCAAAACCGTGCCAGAAAATTAAGGTTGTCACAATCTACCCCCTTTGAGAAATTTCGTCCTTGAAATTTGAAATATTTACTCATTGAATAACTCAAGATACTTCTTCATCACTTCGCTTTCTAACTTCCATGTGGCTTCTACTGAGGAATGATGCTTCCATAATACTTTAACCAAAGTAATCCTTTTTGCTCTCAAAATTTGTTCCTTATGATAAAAAATTTTAACTGGTCTTTCCTCAAAAGATAAATATGGCTTTAGAGTAACTAAACTATAATCAAGAACATGTGAGGGGTCTCGTATGTACTTCCGAAGCATGGACACGTGGAATACATCATGGGCATTATCAAGTTGTGGAGGCAAGGCCAATCTATAAGTCACTGCTCCTATTTTATCCAAAATCTCAAATGGTCCTACAAAACGAGGAATTAATTTGCCCTTAATTCCAAATCTCATAACTCCTTGAGTTGGTAAAATTTTTAATAATACTTGATCTCCCATGCTAAAGTCAATATCCTTTTGTCTTTGATCAGCATAACTCTTTTGACGACTCTAGGATGCCATTAAACGATACTTGATAAGTTTCACCTTATCTGTACACTGTTGTAGAAATTCGAACTTTATCAATTTATGTTCTTCTATGTCATTCCAACATGTTGGCGATCTATAGGGTCATCTATATAATGCCTCATAGGGTATCATACCTATGCTACTGTGAAAGCTATTATTGTAAGCAAATTCAACCAAAGGTAAATGTTCATCCCAGTTACCCTTCCAATCCATTGCGCAAGCCTGCAACATATATTCCAAAGTTTGAATAGTTCTTTCTGATTGTCCATCAGTTTGCGGGTGAATAGCAGTGCTGAATTTAAGATTGATGACTAATTCTTCTTGAAGTCCTTGCTAGAATTTGGAAGTAAATCGGCTAGCTCGATTTGAAATGATCAATAATGGTATTCCATACGTATTATTTTGCCAAAGAACTTAGGGATTGTTTCTTTCTTAATGGAAGAAAATACGCATTCTTTGTGAGTTGATATATGATTACCCAAATGGATTCATGGTCTTGTGTAGTCCTAGGTAGTGCTGAAATAAAATCCATAGTAATATGCTCCCATTTCCACTCAGGAATTTCTTTTGTTTGAAGATATCCTGAAGGTTTTTGGTGTTTGACTTTAACCTATTGACAAGTTAAACATTTCGAAATATATTCCCTTGTATCTTTCTTCATCTCATTCCCCCTAAAACTCCTCTTTAAATCTTGATATATTTTTGTTCCTCTTGGGTGGATGGTATATTAAGACCGATTTGCTTCATGTAATACGTCTTCTTTTAGCTCAGGTATTTCTGGTATTACCAATCATCCTCGTAATTGAATACTTCCATTTGAGCCTTTGATAAAGTCAGGTCTTTCGAGTAAGGTTTGTACCTCTTCATTATCTTTCTGGCCCTCAAGAATACGTTCAACTAGCACCTATTTCACCTCTAGGTTGGCAATGAAAGATTTTCTATTTCCAGATTGTAATTTAGGTTGGAAACTTATTGTTTCCTCCAGCAGTTTTCATTCCTTGACAAGCATGAAGGCTATTCCTCCTAATTTACATCTCAAGGCATCAACTACTACATTGGCTTTTCCAGAGTGATACTTAATAGAAAAGTCGTAATCCTTAATATACTCAATCCACCGTCTTTGCCTCATATTATGATCGCTTTAGGAAATTATATACTTTAAATTTTGATGATCAGTAAAAACTTTAAACTTTTTCCCATATAGATAGTGTCTCCATATTTTCAGTGCAAAAACACCGCTGCTGATTCTAAATCATGAGTAGGGTAGTTGCCTTCATGTTTCTTTAATTGCCATGAAGTGTATGCAATCACTTTTCCGTTTTGCATAGACATACATCATAGGCCTCTTTTCGATGCATCACTATACACGACAAATCCTCCATTGCCAGTTGGTAATGCCAAAACTAAAGCAGTTGTTAGTTTTCTCTTTAATTCTAGAAAAGTCTTTTCACATGTCTCATCCCAAATAAATTTTACTCCTTTCCTTATCAATTTTGTCAAAGGTAAGACAATACTTGAAAATCCATAGATGAATCTTCGGTAATAACCAGCAAGGCCTAAAAAGCTTCGGATTTCTGTTACTCTCTTCGGCCTTTCCCATTTTATTACCGCTTCTATCTTGGTTAGATCCATAGATACTCCATCCTTTGAAATGACATGTCCTAAGAAAAGCACTTGTTCCATCCAAAATTCACACTTACTAAATTTGGCGTATAGCCTATGAGCCCTTAGAGTTTGCAAAACTATTTACAAATGTTCATAGTGTTCATCTAAACTGCTAGACTAGATTAGGATGTCGTCAAGAAACACGATCACAAATTTATCCAAATAAGGCCGAAAAACTCTATTTATAAGATCCATGAAAGCTGCTGGGGCATTTGTTAATTCAAATGACATCACTAAAAACTAATAGTGGCCATACTGGGTGCGAAAAGCTGTTTTAGAAATATCCCCATCTCGTATTCTTAATTGATGGTATCCCAACCGCATATCTATTTTAGAGAAAATTTTGGCCATCTGTAATTGATCAAACAAGTCATCTATACAAGGTAAATGATCCTTATTTTTTATAGTGATGGTATTGAGCAATCTATAGTCAATACATAATCTCAACGATCCATCATTCTTTCTCACAAACATGACCGGTGCTCCCCAAGGAGAGACATTGAGTCGGATAAATCCTTTATCTAGCAAGTCCTGTAATTGACTTTTTAACTCTGCCAGAGCCATGTGGTAGGGTGCCTTTGAAATAGGGTTTGTTCCCGGCATCAAGTCAATAGAAAAATCTATCTCTCTTTTTGGTGGTAGTCCAGATAGATCATCAAGAAAAACATCAAAGAAGTCTTGTACTACTATATTTTCCAACTTATTCGTTAACATCTCTTTAATTTCTACGCTCGCAAAATATGCTTGACATCCTTTAGTTAAAAGCCGATGAACCTTAATTGTCAAAATAATACATGATTTGGAATGATCATTTAATCCATGAAATGTGAAACTCTTTTCTCCTTGCTTAAAGATAACCTTCTTCTGTTTACAATCCACTAATGCCCCATTATCAGCTAACCAATTCATACCTTATATGACATCAAAGTATGTCATATTTGGGAGAATAAGGTCGGCCTTCCACTGTTGTTTCTCTAAGGAGATAGGTACCCCTTGAAGAAATTCACAAGCTATAAATGTTTTTCCAATTGGGGTGGACACTTCTAAAACATATCCTAATTTAAAATAGAATGGCCAATACTCAAGCAAAATTAGACAATATGAAAGAATGTGTTGACCCTATATCTATCCAATTTTTTACTATTTTATCGAAGACTAGAAGTGTACTTTGAATGATTGTCATCGATGCTTGAGCCTCTTCAGCTGTGGTCGCAAAGACTCGACCTTGAGCTTTAGGTTTCTGATATGGTTTCAATTCTTCTTGATTTTTCTTCTTGGGACAATCTTTAATCCGATGACCACGTCCACCATAAGAAAAACATTTTCCCTCGCAGAAATAGCATGATCCAGATAGATGGAATCTATTACACTAGGGACATTTTTCTATTTTTTTCTTTCCCTTCAACTGTGATTGTGGCAAAGATGGTGGGTTGATGGCCGACAATCCTATTTCTCAAACCATTATTTAAGCCCCTTACAAAATTTTGCGCCTTCTTAAATTCAGTTGTGCAAAAATTTGGGGCGAAGCGTTGTAGTTGTACAAACTTATTCTCGTACTGTGCCATCGTTAAGATTCCCTGCTGCAAGTCTAAAAATTCATTTTCTTTTCTTTCTTGGACGTGAGGAGGAAAATATTTATTGTATAACACTTCTTTAAACTCCTCCCACTTAATATGATCACCATATGAAAAGAAGTTTCTTTTTGCTATAAGCCACCAAAAAGGGGCTTCACTTATCATTGAAAAAGTGGCTTCACTCATCATTGAAAAAGTGGCTAATGACACGTTTTGATCCTCAGGAATTTTCATTGGTTTAAAAATCCTTTCGACCTCAAAAGTCAATTTTTCAGCGGCTTTAGGGTCATCTTCCCCTATAAATGTTGACGCAAGTTTCTTAAAACATTCCAACATATTATCTTTCTCACTGTGAACACTTTCTCTTGAATTAGTAGTATGATTTGAATGATTCGATTGGAATCCTTCTGCTTGAAGATATCGAGTCATTCTTTACATCAATAAATCAAGAAAATATGTCATAGGGTCCCCTGTTGCCAAAGTGACCAATGTAGCAATATCTGATGGAGTTGAGCTACTTGCTGGTCGAGCATCTTTATCATTAGTAGGCATCATCTAAACATAGATTCATAATATTAAGATCTTTTTATAAAAACAAGGTTAATACATAAACAACCTTGCAACTTATTTACATCACCAGAAACTAAGTTAACCATTTACATAACAAAACAACTTAAAGTACAGTTAAAAACTACTATACACGTTCAAAACTATTTACCCGAGGTATTTAAGAACTTTCTTCTCCAAGTAGTTGGGGCTTTCTTAGAGAGGAAAAGTCTTTGCTTTTGGACATTCAAAGAAAAAGTGAGTCAAACCCACAAAAGATGTACCGTTTAGGCATATTGTTGCTATGCCTTACATGTTCCTGCCCTTTGAGGCTACGTTGACCCTCTTCAGCTTCTTCTTTTGCCCACTCTATCTCATGCAAGAGTAACTTATTCAGGTTGAAGTCCCTTTTTCCCTTAGGCTCTATGTAAGGACTTTCTTTTCTAAACCGGTTTTTGTTTCACTTTAATTATCAGTTTTCGTGAGGTTAACACATTTTCTGATTTATTCCGTGGTTTCAGAGATATATGGTGTTTATGATGATTTTAATTAAAATCAACTTTAAGATTTGTGGTTTTAAGTGATTTTGAATCAAATGTGAATTTTTGGGATTTTTTAGAATTTTTACTATTTTTCTGAAAATTAGGGTTTTGGCGGGAACCCTGTGGGCCCCACTGTCAAAATTTTAGTTTTTGTGTCAAATGAACTTAGACATCAACTTAAGCTTATATAAAAAAATTTAGAATTTTCTCAGATTTAATTAGTGCTCAAATTTATAAAATCCCCATTTTTAGCCTATTTCTCTATTTATACCCCACAACTTACCCATACACACCCCAAAGCTTACTATAAAAGGCCAAACCTAAGCCATTCCCATTTTGGGAATAGGCTGAGGAGGAGAGGTCAGGCCTAATCCCTAATTAGGCCTAGATTAGAAGGTGTTTAAGGTAAGTCTATTCTAATTAAGCACTAAACCCTAGCTTTCCTCTTAATCCCTTCTAAATCTACCATTTCCCCTTTGTTTTAATTCATTTTTAAACATCAAAACTACAGATTTGCATTTTTACTACAAACCCTAGCTCTCAAAATTAGATTTTTATGTTCAACAAGCCCTAGATCTAAGTTTTTAATTAGGGTTTTCTTTGTTAAATCGGTTTTAATAGAGTTTAATTCAAACTCTATGTCTTTGTAAGGTTTTCAAGAAGGGTGACCATCAAATCCAAGCCTAATCAAGGGATAAGGTAATGAACTTTCGAAATTTCAGTCTTTCTATGGTAAAACTCTTGATTTTGTGGTTTATTTTGAATGAAGTTACTTGATTTAGTATTCTAATGACATGATTAGGAAATGGTAATCTTTAATCCCGATTTTATAGGGTTTTATCTTGTTATGATGGGGTTTAGCATTCTGGAAGTCATGGTGGACTTTTAATGGCATTTAGGTTGTTAGATGGTGATTTTGAGTTTTATCAATGGAGTTTCGGTTTGAAAATTCGAAAGGAAGAAGGTCGTTTCTGCCTTGTTGGTGTTCGAATGACCCTTCTGGGCGTTTGAACGGCAACACTGTCGGATCGACAGATTTCCAATTTAGCCGATCGAACGGCCCTCCTGGGCGTTCGAACGGCAATACTGTAAATTCAAAATTTTCCTGTTTAGCCGATCGAATAGCCTTCTGGGCATTCGAACGGCTACACAACAGATTTTTGTTCTATTTGCATGATGTTTATTTCGGTAATTCCACTTTAACTTGCCAATTTCATATGAATGTGGAGTATTTTGAGCTATAATATACTACTGGAAAGGAATACCATTGAGGTTATGAAGTTGAGATATATATTTAGAGATTTGTGGAATGACTTATGGTTTGTGGTATGATGTTGGAATTGTCATCTTGAAGTTATGAATGATTGCTTCCTCTATGGTTAAGTATATTTTCAGTAGAACTATAGCCTACTAATGGACTGATTTGTCATGATAGGATGTGGTTAATTGATGTGTGGATGTTAGTGAATGTCATGACTTGAGGATGAAGTGAATGATCTTATATGTGTTTAGCCATTGTGGTTGAGCTTTGATTTGAGTTATGATTTTAATGATTCTTCTCCTATGATTTTCGCTGGAATTCATGTTTAGATGTAAATTCACATGTGTAGTGTGGTAGTGAGTTAATTTCAAGCATGTTGATATGCATTGAGTGAAGTACTTCCACTAGGTACACACACACATGTGGGGTTTAATGATGATGTTGAAGCTTGATATTATGATTATGAATGATGCATTAGGGGCTGATGAGAGCACTTATCATGAATTAGGATTCATGTATGCCTTGCCCACGTATGTACCATGCTGCATGCATCATAAAAATAGATTTCCAATTGAGGCTTTATCGAGGTTAATCGAATTTGACCGATTAGATGCAATGTGGTGAAATTGTGTGCCGGATTGATCGGTCATGGCTTGATCGAAACTTGATGGGTCTGAAAGGACATATTTTGATTTGAGTTCCTGTGTGGAACGAGTGCACTCCCCAGGTTGAGTCTAGAGAAATGGAATTATGTGGGGACGAGTTGCGTACTTGTCTTGTAGATGTGAGATTGTTATTATGAGTGTCATCTAGACCCTGAGAATCCAGTGTGGTATGTCTGTGCACCTGCTACCACGTGTTCCAGGGTTCCCTGTGTAGGAACTCGGGCTCTCCCCTCCTCAGGAGATGTCCCTGGGTGAACACCCCTGCTTTAGATTTTCTGTGTGAGCATGGGACATCCTTGGCCAGGATCGTCCAGGGCGAGCAGTTTTAGGGATTGATAACCCCAAACTTTCTTTAATTCTTGTGTAGAATTTTGGATCGTGACACGCCTTCGTGGCCTTGTCTGTGTTCCTGTCTGTGTGACACTAAATTGTGATTACTCCTTGATGGAGGTTGATATGATGTGATGCATGATTGGATATGTATGTTAGAGATACATTTCATGCAGGTTGATATGATGTGATGCATAATTGGATATGTATGTTAGAGATACATTTCATGCAAGTTGATATGATGTGATGCATGATTGGATATGTATGTTAGAGATACATTTCATGCAGGTGGATTTGATGTTGAGGCATGATTTGATATGTATGTTATAGATACATTTCATGCAGGTTGATATGATGTTGAGGCATGATTTGATATGTATGTGAGGGATACATTTCATGCAGGTTGATATGATGTTGAGGCATGATTGGATATGTATGTTAGAGATACATTTTATGCAGGTTGATATGATGTGAATGACACTATGTGGATCATACACTATGATGCAGGTTTAGGTGATGTGCATGTGTGATCAGAAAATGATACATCTTGTCAATCTTTGATCTGAATGATTATATTGCTATGCTATCGTATTTCCGATGATGATAATTATATTAAAAACCATTGCTGAGTTTGTTAAACTCACCCCTCTTTCTTGTGTTTTTGCTTTGGGGCTGCGTGGTGTGACACGTAGACGGACAGGATCTCCTCTCTGAGGAAAGATCAAAGATGACTTAGATGTGATCGTGGAGACTCTTGTGTGACTTATTTTCCTTGGTTTATACTTTATGTTTAGAACCTTTGTGTAGGGTTCTCTGTTAGATTTTTATGCTACTTTATATAGTTGTGTTGCTTAAGACTTATTTTGAGCCGGTGTGGGCTATGGTTAA
The DNA here is from genome assembly GCA_035235625.1 of Saururus chinensis. Taxonomy (NCBI): domain Eukaryota; kingdom Viridiplantae; phylum Streptophyta; class Magnoliopsida; order Piperales; family Saururaceae; genus Saururus; species Saururus chinensis. The sequence goes on along the minus strand of CP141143.1, from coordinate 24,591,919 downwards.
CTAAGCATGTGGGTTTGAGACTAGTTGTTTACTTTGTGTTAAGCAACTCTCTTTCTCTTCTACTTATTTACTCTTGCTCAAAGGAATGTGCGTACTTCGTAATTCTGTTAAGTCGCCCATGGTTAGGGTTAAGTCTTCCGCTAAACCGTTTCTCAATTTTCCCCTCGTCACCCCCGCGCGTTTGACCGGCCCCTGGACCAGGTTCGGCTCGGGTCGGGCATCGCCGGGGCGTGACACTCTATACCATCCTCTTCAGAATTCTCTTCCTCTTCTTCCAAGGAGGGGTCTTCCTGAGACTCTTCCTCTTCTTCCATGGAAGGGTCTTCCTGAGACTCTTCCTCTTGAGCAGGTGAGTCCAAAATAACTATTATCTCTTCAACGTCATTATTTAAAGGTGAACTAGGGACGTATAAGACTTCAGAATCCTCTAAGTCCAAAATTTCAATTGGTATTTTACCCTCATATTCCTCATTTTTGCTACAACTTCCTTTCTTTGGACCGATATGAACATCTTATGCTTGAGCAGCAACATCTACTTTGATTTCACATAAAAAATAAATTTAAGTAATTTTGTAAAAGATAATATATGGAAAATATTGATATTTGTATTGACTGATTTAATTACTTTTTGGCAGACAATAGAACCTTGGCTCCAATACCAATTGTAACACCCCATCAAATTTTGAAATAAAAAAATAATTTTTTTGAAAACATATCGAAATGTATTTCTAAGTGCTAAGGATCACCAAGTACTAAAAGAGTAATTCTAACATACTTTGTATTATTCAAAAATTCCAGAATTTGGCATAACATGCATTTATACATTAGTCATTACAAATATTACACCGATTAAAAAAAGTAAACTAATACTATAAAATATGAAAGCTCTTCATCGACTTGTAGGAGTTTAATAGTCAGTGGGCTGCATTAAGTTCTAAAAATATGCTTCATGAACACATTAATCGTATCATACTTTTGAAAATAATTTATAAAATAATAAATTTTAAAAATATAATCACAGAATGTCGCGATACCAGACGACTTACACATGCACTAACAGGGCAACATGAGACAAGAGGAAATAGATTTTTCCATGATATCCCAGTTCTTGTGTGTGCGAGAATCAAAGAGGCGGTATCCATAATCATCATCATGATAATTCCTAGTTTCGAAGAACAAGGAACTATCTAGAGGGTACAATTACCCAAAACACGAAAAATCTTTTCAAAAGAAAATAAGTCTTTAAAGGCATAGTTTCTTTTGAAAATATTGAAAAAAAGCCTTTAACAAAGCCTTTATAAGTCAAAATCATAGCATACATCTAGAAATTAAAACCATCTACCTCTAGCATGCATAGATTATAGTAAAGAGAGTCCCTTCTCAAGTTCTTAGCTTTTGAGTAGTCAACTTAAGGAAATAGCCCTTCCAACGCGTAGAATGCCCTCAATTTAGTAGGAAGTGGCTTTTGAATGGACGCAAACAGGTTTAAAATAGTTTAGAAACAGTAAAAATAAGATAAAGAGAGGATGAGGAGAGAGAGGAGGTTTTATTGGCCTTAGAGAGGTCAATTTAAGAAAATGACCCTTCAAGCGTGTAGAACACGCTCGATTTAGTAGGAAACAGTTTTTGAACGGGTTAAAACGGACTTAAAATAGCTCAAAAGCAGTGAAAACAAGAAGAGGATGAAGAAATGGCTATGGTGAAAAAAATCACCGCGTATGACTATTTACACTCACCAAAGTCAGTGCCACGCCGCTGATTTTGGCGGCGTGTGTGATGAATGCGTATTTGGTGCGCATTCAGCATGCGCCATTTTTTTTTAACTTTCAACTTCAAACGATCGTATCTTTCTATCTCAGACTCAGATTTGCGCATTCCTGATACCGTTGAGCTCGTATTAATAAGCCCTATGAAACTAGATTACTTATGAGCAGTTTTGATCACACTTTACAAGTGGATCCCGCCTTTAAAATACATTTCCCGAGGTTATAACTTTCACTCCCGACCTCGGTTTTACACGATCTTCAACTTGTTATGCTTGTGTCTGCGAGCTCTAACCAACACTTAAGAAATTATTAAATAATAAATTGTACAAAATTTCAAATTTATTATTGAGATGGTGCTAGAAAATTAAGGTTGTTACAAAAGGGCAGGCGGGTTTGGCTTCCCCCAAAAATTATACTATCCCAAAGTGCTTGACACATGCACTTTGATATGGTTTCAAAGAATATAAAATAGGGCTTTATTTATTTATTTATTATTACTTCAATAAAAGTAAAAGTAATAGATCGGAGTAGTTACTATGGTTTTGTTTACTCTACAATGATGTAAATTTAATGATGAAAAATTTTCAATTGGAAGGATATATATTATATGGAAAAAGTTAACGTGCGCCCGGGCTCATTGAGTCGTCGGATTTATATCCGACAGCCCATCAAACTCACGGGTTTAAATGCCCCGTGAGTTTGATGGGCCGTCGGATGTAAATCCGACGGCCAAATGAGCCCGGGCGCACGTGAGCCCGGGCTCATATAAATGAGACTCATATTATATATAAGGCCCATTTTAAGATCATGGGCTCACGCGTGACGGTGTGAGCCCATGCTCTTAGGGCCATCGGATTTATATCTGACGGCCCATGTTACTTAGGGGGCATTTAATTCTATAGTAATGTAGGCCGTCTGATTTAGATCTAACGGCCCTAAGGGCCTAGGCTTATGCTGTAACATGGGCTGTCTAATTTAGATTGACTTCCCTGAAAGGCTAGGCTCACGTCGTTGCTCGTGAGCCTGGTCTCTTAAAATTTTTTACCTATATAATTTGGGTTTCAAAATAAATGAAAAAAGTGAAACATATGTAATATATTCAGGATAATTTATGCTAAAAATTGTAAATAATTTTGTTACCATCCCTAATATTATGGGGTTGAGTTTACTTAAAGTTAAATTAGAGTTAGACCCTACAAAGCTTGCAAGCTTAGGCTTTGGCATATTATCTCCATATCATTCAAAATCAAAATGCCACAATCTTTAAATGGTACTCCCTCTATCCCACATTCATAGCTCCACCATGGTATTCAGCTTTAACAAATCATAGAGTCAAATATACTTTTGTCAAAGATGAAAATTTATCATCAGCCTTAATGATTCTATAATTTTGGCCTCTCTAATATTCCCTATTAACAGTAGTATAACCAATTTAAGGGTTCATTTGGATGCACCTTTCCCTGGGTAGAGAGGGTGCTTTTAAGGTTGATGCACCATTTCTGCAAGTAAAAAAAATTAGGAAAGACAAGATTTTCCTTTACCCACCCAAGGAAAGTAGGTAGAAATGACATTTCTTGTCATTTCAAAAGGAGAAAACTATTGTTGACTCATATGCCCTTAGTGTTGACCATTTCTATCGGGCTCCTCCTTCCCTTATCACACTCTTATCTTTCACCTCGAAGATGACCGACGATGCTCCTTCTTGCCCCTTTTTTCTTCTACCAAGATGATTGCTGCACCTCCTTACCCTTTTCATCCACCGACAAGAAGACGAAGGTGTTGCTCGCCCTTTCCCATAAAACCCTAATTTTCACCACCAAGAATGCATTGCTCCTTCTCCTAACCCTTGTAAACAACCCTATAATAAGACATTTTACCGTAGATCCGATCACACAATAATGTGATCATATATATATATATATATATATATATTGCCCAAGCCCTTAACTAGAGCACTTCACCATAAGTATGGTATAAAAATTTAATTTGTCAACAATATACTGTCCATGCATAAACACACAAGGAGAAAAATAATAATTCTCACTTAGATTTATGGTGTGCTGAAATCTTTGAAATCATCTCGAAAATTCGAAAGTAGTCACTTCTACCCTCGTGCTAAGCTTTGTTAGATCTTGCAAGGTTTAGGGGTAATGAGTATTTTAAAATACTTAGTAGGGGAATTTATACTATCAGACATAAAGTAACATGTGATATTTTTAAAATACATAATATAAATAATACTTTTCATAAAAATAGGGTGTGTTTCTCACCCAAAATTAACCCTAGAGCTTCTTCCTAGGTATTGAAGATATTCTTAGGGTTTGCAAGCTCTAATAGCTTGCTATGAGTGTCCTAGACACCTATTCCATCCTATAGACTTTATTGTGGGTATAAAGTAGCAACCTCTTACTCCTCCATAGATCATTGGAAAAAAACATCGTGCTTGTGGAGAGAAGAGCCGCACGTGCTCATGGGACCTTGAGATCAAGAGAGTAGAGGGTCTTCCCATGATACTGTTTACCTTAGCGCGCATAGCCTTCTTAATGGTTCTATCCTTTCGTTAGGGGCTAACCAAAGTTCTTGCCCTTTGTTAGGGGCTAACCAGACTAAAGTATGTACCGTGCATCTAATTTCCCTTCAGATTATAACTGTGCCCTCATCTAATCCACAGAGCTCTATCGGGGCACCCAATAACAGCTTTGGATAAACAAATTAATCCTGAGTTCCGAGACTCATAAAGGACACTTTCTCTTTAAAAATATCTCATTCTAATGTTTATCCTTTCAAAAACCCTAGCCTCACCTTTACAATCCATGACAACGTCATTAATAATGACTACAAATATAGGGTTGGTCACTTGTTCTAACGAGATGGTTACCCTTTCTTCACCCCATTTTAGTAACTCGATCACCATGCTTATACATATTTTTGAAAATAATTTTGAAAGTCATCCTTTTGCAAGGAATGATTCTATAAAACTATTTTAAACTTACTTTAGTAATTCCTAATTAAAATAGTGACAAAACTATATTTTCTCTATCTCACATGCTACCACGTGTATAATTCACAATCAAAATCTATGGATAAACATTCGATAAAACAATATATGAGGCAATCATAAAAATCATAGTATACACTTAATATCTTAGTTCAAAGGATAGTTATTCAATAAATCACATATGTGTGAAAATCTTAAAACATAGTTTGAAACTAACTCTAACACTTACCATACTAGAGTCATACATATATTAAGTTCAAAAGACAACCAATGCAAACATTTATGCCATAAGATAAAAACCCCTACCTCACTCTTCGCGAAAGTTTGATGGCGATGAGTCAAACTCTCCATACTTAGACATCAATTTTTTGAGCTTTAAAACTCTCTAACTAGGAAAATAACCCAGCCACGATGTTCATCATGCTCGATATAGGTAAAAATACCTCTTAAATGACTCAATTCAAACATAAAACAACTCAGAATTTGGTAAAAGAAGTTTGAATACGGGGACAAGAGATCTCTCCCAAGGTTTCTCTACTTTAATGTAATAAAATCCAAAAAATAACCCCTCCATTGCGTAAAACATCATCAATTTAGTTAAGAATGCATTTTGAACGGACTTAAAATGACTCAAAAACAAAGAAACTGGTTATGGGGTTCATTTTTAACCCCCTCCCCCTTATATAAGCCACGGGGCAGCGTCGTGTACCTTACGCCTATGCGTAACATGCGTGCTGTGGCATGCTGGTCACCCCGAGATGTGCATGCACCCGTCATGCGCGTGGTGTTTTTCCCTTCTTTTTTTAATTTTATTTGAATATTCAAATGTCCATATATATCTACCTTGGACTCGGATTAGCACGTTATTGGTACCGTTGAGCTTATAATGACAAACCCTACCAAACTAGACTGTCCAAAGTAACTTATCTTGTATTTTTTAAGTGGGTCTTGAGCATATAATACACTTTTTGAGGCTGCAACTTTTGACCTTGATGTCCGATTTGAGCGATTTAAGGCTTGTTACATTCATTTTTCAAAGCTCTATCATGTCCTTAAGAAAACCCACTGTATAAGCACCTTTAAATAATTTAAAATTATTAAAAACTTAAAAACTAGATTTATTAGAGACATAAAATTATACCAAATCATGATCATTATAGATATGGCTTCTTGGCACATAACCGATTAGAGGATAATGTATCCTATTGTATATATTAACGAAATAACATTGGTAAATAACCATACGTTAAGGCATCTTAGCACAAAGTTGATCACACAATAGGGTTTCTTAAAGTGGAGTCCATCACACAATAGTGTGTCCTATCATATATTTTAACATGAACTTGATTATGCCACCATGAACTTTCACAAGTTCCTGTGATCTAACCTGGCTCGACTTTGACCTCCAGCTCATCCACTGATTCGCCTAGCAAGATCGTTCCTTTTTGGAAAATATTTTCCTAACTACATTTCATGACAAAAAACTATGATCATGCTGCATTGAAGCCCTAGTGTTATGTATAGAGGCATATTTACCTCTATGTACTACTCTAGGGATATTATGTAGCATGGTCACTATTTTTGACATAGGAATCCTGGTCAGGCTAAATCCTTCCTTTTTTTTTCAAACAAGCCTCTATATAGTATATACTGTGCTAAGGATCCTATGTGGCATGGTCACAAGTTTTGGTCAGAGCATCCCGGTCGGTAGATGCATCATTCCTTTTTTTCCAATCACTTTTGCACATCCTTTTTTCCAATCATTCTACACTAGGCCGTGACAAGAATATGAGTGTTCTCCCCGCCTCTGTGCTGCTGCCTCTTCCTCACTTCTCTATTTTTCACATTTTAATACCACCATATTTATATATGCTTCAAAAAGTACTTTGTGTGGCTAATAATGAAAGAACCTTCTCATAAAACTCAGGAGATTGGCTAACAATAATGGTTTTAGAGCCCAACTCTTCTGATAGTTGGAAGAAGAAGAAGAGGAGTCGGGAAGACGAAGAAAGGTGGGTTTGACAGAGTGCCTTGAAAGAAAGGACACAGATCTTTAGAAAAAAGGTAACTAAGGGCATTTCTAAAATTTAAAAAATAGCATAAAACAGAAAAGCGCCTTTGAGACTCACTTCAAATATATTAGAGCAGCCTAAGCAGTAGTATTCCTTCTACTGAGCCACCTTATTCAACTTCAATGAGGAGTCTGCCACCTCCTATTTTAACCACCCCGCCCCGCTTATAACATTATTAAAATATACATAAATGATGGATGACTACCGATTGTATTATGAGGGTGGAAGACCACAGTAAATATCCACAATATGCGTATTGAGGTGGACTACCAAAGTGTTACGCCCCGACTTTTGTATTAACTTAAAAGTTGGCGTTTCGTAAAACTTGTAAGCAAAGAGGGCCCGAATCGACTGTGTATAAATAAGAAACCCATAATAATATTAAAATGCATAAGTACAAACTAACAAAAGTTAGAGCTATACACGCCATAAAATTATGTCAGCATAAATATACAATACATACAAAAATCTAATTAAACAAAATTTGGCGTATTAGCCCTTTTTCTATTGGCTAATCGGCTATAGCCCCATACTAGTATCTACATTTGCAATATCTGGGGGTAGGTGAGTATAAAACTTTATACCCAGTAGGTAGCATTAAATTCTATTAACATGCAGAGGTAAGATAAATCGTACAACAAATTCATAACTTAGAATTTAAAAACAAAACAATTACATAGCTTAAAACAAATTTTTTTTATTCACAGAATGTCGCCGATACTAAAATGACATATACCCGTACTCATGGGGCAACAAGATTAAAAAAAGAGGGGTTTTTCCGTGATACCCCAATTCCTCAGTGCGCTAAAAGCCTCATTAGGTAGTATCTAGGAGTAATAAACTCCGATAATTCTTAGGGTTGTGTGCCGAAGAACTACCCTTCAAATTCTGAATTTTTAAATTAAATGGAATAATCAAATAATTGGTACTAAAATAATCTCGTAAGGGCGGACATTCGTCCATACCCTAACGATATTCTAAAACATTTATAAGTATGCTTTTAGTAAAAAAAATTGGAGCTTAGCCTTAATACAAAAATAATATTTAAAACCACCCACCCTCGTTAAGCCTATGTTTACGGTCGGCTTAAAAGCGGTGGGCGGCACCTCCACTTGTGCTGAGATAGTTTCTTCGTCCGATTCGGGTGAGGCAGGCAGAACCTCCCCCAACGTCAGGACAGTCTCCTAGTCTGGCTCGGGTGAAGCGAGTAGAACCTCCCCTAGCGCTGGGATAGTCTTTGTTCCCAGCCCGAGGGTGGCGGATAGGGTCTTGTCTTGCCTCGGGTCGTTTCTACCTTTTAGAGGGGTTATTTCAAAAAATGGACCATCTCATGATGTCAGACACCTTTAAATTAAGTTCGGTTTTTGAAAGGGTAAAAATGGGCGAAGGATGATGAAAAACTACGTGTTTAAAGTTTATAAACGGTGTAGCACAAAGAAAATGGGAAGAAAATGAGGTAGGGGCGAGTTGAGCACCCCCTCTTCCCCTCCTTAAATAGGAGAACTCCAACGTTGTGGCACACATCCAATAGTTGATAAAATAGGCTAGCCACAGGGCTAGCCTATGTTGATCAGGTTAGCCGCAAGGCTAGCCTACAGCTAACCGCCAGGCTAACCCGCATGGCTAGCTACAGAAGAGGCCGGTTGCGGCAGGCATAGCCTACTGCAATAGGCCATGACATGCTGCATGCGACAGGCATAACCTACTGCAGTAGGCATAACCTACTACAACATGCCATATCTAGAGCTAACGCAAGCGTCAGCTAGATACACCAGTGCACTAGCTTTAGTGCTAGTGTTGGCTGATGCCATTTATTTTAAACAAAAAAAAAATTCTATTGAGTATAACTTTTTTCTCTAAGCTCAGAATTGCGTGGTTTTAGTATCGTTGGACTCATATCGACAAACCCTTCAAAATAAGACTACACAAGCATATATTTTCTTGCAAAAATAATATAGGTATTGCCCAAGACACACACAACGAGGTTGTAATCTACGATCTCGGTATCCAAAATTTGTGTTCCTAGGCTCATTACAACCTACTCTAAGAACCCTACGATTGATCTAAAAGGATTGACAGAAATTAAGGCTAAAATAACATCCAATTGATAAGTAAAGTTAGTTGGGTCGGGGTGTAACACAAAGTGTGAGAGTGGCAAACCCGTCACCTTTAAAATTACATCACTGGACGTACACTGACATTTTACGACACTCAGAAAGAAATGGTTCTTCCTTAGGCAATATGTAACATTTGTTTTTATAGTTACAACTCACGCATCCCTCCTCACACACTAGATGCCACACAGTCAAACTTAGATGTCAGAAGGCAGGGATTTGACCCTGGGATTTCTCCCTCGAGATGAAGAGGTCCAACTAGCATACCCCAGTAAGTACAATTATCACTACAACTTCTCATGCATGCTGGATTGGCCAGTAGTAACTTTTTATGCATTTCAAAATTACCTCGATAAAATGTCGGATTGGTACAGAGGCGTTGTGAATTTCCAAATTGAAAATAGACCAAGTAAAAACTCTGTCAAAAACGAGTTGCTATGCTTAAATTCTATAACCGTAGTTCTACTGCCTATTAGCTTCCGAGCTTTTGCATGTCCAGGATAACTTCTAGATTCTAGTAACATCTTTTACTCCAGTCGTCGTTTCCTTTGTTTCATCTATAAGTTCACCTGACTTGCTAACTGGCTTTTATATTTACAAAAGGTGGGTTATAACATCATCATCATTTTATCTCATTAAAATGGATTCGCCAACACAGATCCTGCTTCGTCATTTGACCTGATCATCGACTGTTTCCGCATCCAAATCATACATCACATAATCTATTCTCATTATTTCCTTCCAAGTCATCTTAAAAGTAACCTCTTTTCCTCATAGTGGCTTCTTTGAACCGCCAACACAATCATGGGCCATGGAAGTAGTACAATTTGCGGGTCATTAATGTCAAACTGTCTGCTTGTTACAACAGATTTCTATGACAGGTCAAAGTGAACCACGCAGATTTATTCGCTTAATCACGGGCCAAGGAAGCAGTATAATTAAGGGGGGTCGTTAATGTCAAACTATCTGCTTGTTACAACAGTTTGATCAAAACAGGTAAATGTGAACCACGCAGATTTATTCGCTTAAACACACCCTACAAAATAATCTCAATAGGGCTACAAACTCTCTCCCAGAAAGTTCTCTTCTTTCTTATGAACCCGGTACATAAAAGAACCCCCCGCAGCCATAATGCAGTGCTGACAACAAACGGTTATAATAATACAAGGAAAATAAACTAGAAACAGTAAAAATTTGATGACTGAATTGCCAATGTAACGTACAACATCCCCTCTAAGTTAATCTAGAGACTTTGAGCGCACAAGCTACGACATTCCACACCAAAGTCTAGGAAAAAAGGGGTGAAACAGGCTGTGAAGACTGATAAAGGGCTTAATTTACAACTTAGCAAGGATAAGCTGGGGAGAAGACTGGACTATGTGCCACTTCATATGCTCTAATCACCTTGTAAACAGTAAAGCTGACGGATATTTCCAGATGCTGTCAGACAATGAATTCAGTTAACATTATGACGATGGATCAGAAAAGTAACAGATATATTGTCTTTCGAATATTGACCAATAATCACCACTAAATCCTTATGAAGACAACATGAAAATAGTTTGGGTTAGAGAATTTAACAAGTTATATCATGAATATACTAATTCGGTTCTTTTATTCCCACGCCTCAAACAATGTAATTAAAACTCGCAGTATAACTACCCTGTGAACAAAACTAAGTATTATACATACAACTTAAAATTTTGTGAGAATAAAACTGAAACAAATATTACCGTATAGCCAATCCTTGAAGTAGACATGAAGGGCAGTTGCTAACTCCCTTTTCCTGGTCTCCTCAAGTTGTGCATCCCTCATGTCTTGTTTGAGATCATTTAAAACCTGATGCTGTAAAGGGAAACAATTCATCCATTCCATTAAAAACAATACATACATAAAAATTAAAAAAAACACGGCATAAGAGGAAAAATTCAAATCTAGAATCATGATCCTGTTTTAGGTGGCACTTAACTATTTCAGATAAACTGGATACAAATCTCGCCAGCAATTCTATTAACTGCCATAAAGAGAATTAAACTTTTTGTCTAAGGTATTCATACATAACTACACACATGCAGAATATATAAACTGCAGGGGCTAATTTGCCAGCACTCACCACCTGTGAACCGGCCCCTTTCAAAGGAAGTTTAAAGTCTGGCCTGCCCCATTGTATGGGGCTTGAACAGGCTAATGTTTTTCCATATAAATATAAAATGTAAATGTATACGCTTTAATTTTTTAATTTGGATACTACAGTGGCTTTTAAATCGCCCAGACAACATGTTTAATTTAGCAAGATAGCCAAGATGAGTTGCCTAGAAGGCAAAATTAATATTACTTATTTTGTTTTTTTCTTTTTATTAAGCGAAATACAACCTAGTCACTGAAGGGAATTCATACCAACCTTAAAGTTCTTGAGACAAGTCAAAATCATTGTTTTTCAAAGTCTCAATACAAGTGTATAGATTTAAAACTACAGTGCTTGAGTATAACCGTAGCCCACCAGGCAGTGCATATAAGCTTACTGCCTCATACATACTTAACTACATCATCAAATCCAAATTACTAATAGGAGAGCAAAACTGCCTAGGAAATTGGGTACTTAAAATTAGCCTAGGCCACAAGCAACTGCCTTTGATTCCCACGGATGCCAACTGTTTTGATAATGAAGGAAACCCATTTTACTTTCAGGATAAGCGGCAAAAGAAAATTAGTTGTTAAAATGTTAACCAAGCAGCCTGAAGGGCAACCCTTGCATTAAGAAACATGCGGAACCAGATCAGTGTTCCTTTTTTTATTCATTATTGGGTTAAAACAGATACAAAATATAAATGGAACCAATAATCTAAAACCTTCATTTTGCTAAACTACACTTTGAACAACCAAACAGCCAAAGGCCAGGTTGGGACAGATCAGATATATAACAATGTGTAGAGAGATGGTGTTATGGCCCTTATCCTTTTCTGTCAGCAAGATTGGGATAAATATTCTATAGCTACTGGAACTTTCCAGGTTTAAGATAATTTTATTTTAAGTTATAAGCTTCCTTATTTAGTTGAAGCTTAATTCATTGAGCTTTCCTACTTTAGTTCATACACTATTTCATGTTAGTTTCCTGGCTTGATTAAGAGTTGAAATTGGGTAAGTGTAAAACTATAAAAGGGCTTACTGCCTCCCATTGCCACAGTAGTATATGAACAGTCTTTTGCAAGAGCAGAGCTGGGTTTCTCCTACACCTCTTCATCTGATTATTCTCCCCTTTCACTCTATTATTCTTCCTTTTCATCCAACTTTCTATACTCTATATACCTGTAATCCTAATGGGTTCCAACTTTCCTAGTTTATGATAATTCTATTTTAAGAAGTTTTAAGATTCCTAGTTTAGCTGAAGTCTAATTCAATTACCTTTCCTACTTTAATTTATGCACTATTTCATGTTAGTTTCCTAGTTCATTTAAGAATTGTAATTGGGTAAGCGTAAAACTATAGGACTGTTGCCATAGATACAGTAATCCGTGAACAGTAATATCATTCGGAACATAGCTTGGGATATTTTCCTTAATCTCTCCTCCTCTTCATCTAATCTTCTCCCCTTTCACTCTATTATTCTCCTCTTTCATCCAACTTTCTATACTCTTTTTACCTTGTAATCCTAAGAGGTTAGAACAGACAGTTAACATAAGTAGTTTTATGAATCACCAGTCTCCAGGAAGGTGGACATACATTTTTCCTCTGTGATGTCATGTAAGACTCAGGCAGCATAAAAGGATTATCCTTCGTCAGCCCAGGTGATTCAACTCCAAACCAATTGGGAATCTGCAAACATACATGCAAAGTAATAGTAAGAGGTCATGTTTGGTACATCAGAAAAAATTTAAGCAGTAAACTTTCAGAGAAATTAAAGGAAAGCATATGCGCAAAATGGACAAATAAACCTATGGTGGACAGAAATAAAATGTGAACTTACCTGAAAATTTGTGAATTGGTCAGGGTCAACACATGTAGCAGACTCGGCTTGTACATCAGAAACACCAGCTGGATGGGATAATGAATCATGAGGGTCAACCATTCCCAGTGTTATGGGTTGATCCCATCTGTTAGAACCAGCATCTACACCAACTTGAGCCATGTGCTCCTCTAATTGAGAATAAAACGTATTGTATGGTGCCACCTGATGACAATAATAAAATAATCAGGTCCCACTTTTAACCATAAACTCATAAAACTAATTCAAATAACAAACAAAAGACGTATATAAATATCTCAACAAAACTGACAGTCACAATCTCAAAATAAAAAATCACATACTAGAATTTCTAACCTGCAGTTTATGGTTGTCACCAAGAATAAGTGGTTGCTGGTTAACCCCCAAATAGAACACACACTCACGACAATTGGCAATGCAGATTCGCTTTGTAGCTGCAATTACATGTACCCTTTCACAGTGCTCCACTCTTGCCGACTGCGAAAACAAATATATACACAGATGTTCATGCAGGAAGAAAGAAAAATTCAATCAAAATATAAAGGTCGAGTAGCTCAGTGTATCACAGTGTTCAGATCATATTATCTAAAATCTGAAAATCTTCCTGGCACCTATGACGTACAATCACATATCATTTTTTTGTTCCAGTAATTGAGATGAAGAACAACGGGATCGGCTATAGGTAGCCACTCAATAATGGCTTAAATTCCACAATATATAAACAAAATGCCTACATAACTTGTATCAAATTTTTGAGAAAAAAACACCAGATTTCATGTGATAATGTATAAAATGTTGACATACCTTTCCAACAGCTCCAAGGACAATAGTTGTATCAGAACATCCATAAATAGTAGCATATCTTAAAGGTGCTAGAATATAAATGACTGAATCATGGCAGTTTATAACCTGAAATAAGGTTAAAAATTTCAGTAACAAGTATAGATCCAGCTGATGAAAGTTATACAATCAAAACTATGGAAAGGATAATGTTAAGCATCGATTTCGACTTCCCAATACTGCACTTAGTGCTATACTTAGCATGTAAAAGTTTTTTGACAATTTTGTTGCATATGCTATGCAGGATATAATGAGTAGGTTGGCATCTCATCTTTCGACTTATTAGCCTTTATGAGATGCAAAGTTTCATGCATTGAGCAGCCAACAGCATCCTTAAAACAGGCCAGTCTACACAACTGACTCAAATTTCACACACTGCAAAAAAAATTTTTTCCCTTCTTAATAAGATTTATTTGAACACAGAAGTATAAAGTAGTTGAAATTTGGCAACTTAGTGATTAGGCTTTTAATTATAGAAATTGGAAATCAACAATAATATCATCAGATAGGCTATCGACTCAACACAACGATATCATTTCTCATTTCTGCACACATATGCTCAAAATAAATGCTAAAGTAGATTCTGTTAAAAGATAACGCCATTAAGATTGAAATTTTAAACAATGCACAAACCTGACACTATAACCTCAATCAGTCCATTCTTTTATAAAAGTTGAGAGAGTTTGACGTCATTACCTTAACAGAATTTCTATTTATGTCACTTGCATGCTTTACCACAGAGGACTTGGAGATTCCCTCCACAAATGTGGCTTGACTCTTATTTTGGTTCTTTGACAGGACAAGGCATGCATCAGCCATGGTAACATCTGCATCAAAGGCAGCCGATGGACCATTTTCTTTGGCTGAAAATTTCTCTGCCGTATGCTCCAAGGAAGCAATAATATTCTGTAGGAGCCAGTCATGTACATGTGCAGCAGGAACAGGAACAGCGGGCATGTCTGGATCAGAATTTGCAAAGAAGGGTGCAGCTTGACTCAAAGGAACTCCTTCAGAACCCTTTTCACCAAACTGAATAAGAAGCCCCAGGTGTTCAAAACTTTCTAATGTCAAAACCTACACATAACATCAGACAAACACTTTCAAGTAGCCAATATATTTCCTCTAATGTATTACAGACATTAAAATGAAAAAAATCAGCAGTTAATATGTGGAAACCACGACCAAGAATATAAAAAAAACGAAGAAAATTAAATATGCTGCTTCTCAGTGATATACTTTAGGGAAAAACTAGCCAGAGCTGCAGCTCACAACAGTTCTGGCTCCCTGGTCTGCAACCATGATCTGATGGTCAGGGAGCTGCAGCTCTGGCTATACATCCTCTATAATTTAATATTGACACTAACTGCAGTTGCCTTCCTTCAGTAGCGGCCTCTAACCATATACTCCTTTTGTCCCAAATTAATAGCTCCATTTAGCAAAAAAATTTGTTCCATATTAATCACTCCATTTAGTACAATGTAAGTGACTGGGTACTTAAAAAAGAGTACTATAAGCTTGTTTTCCCTCCTCATAGATGTGGGTTTCACCATTAAATAAAAACCACTATTTTTTCAAATACAGCTGTTATATAGGATAGAGGGAGTATTATGGAACAATGTTAGTTATAGAATTTGGACATTGAAGCACAACCATATTGTTTATACATAAGGGAAAAAAAACTGATGCTATTTATACATCTTAGACGAACAAAAAAAATGATACCAAACAAGAACCTAATAAAATTATGACACGCATGACATTCATGGTTAGAAAAGTTGCGAACATAAAACTAACAGCTACTACAAACCAGAGACTCTTCTCCCTCGCCTTCTGTAGGTTCAGCCAAGAGGGCAAGTATGTTGCCCAGATGTTTTTGCAAATATGATAACTGATGAGCCTCTTCATCAGCCTGTGATGGCATAAAACGGCGGCTATTGCTTCGGGCAAGCTGCAAACACCAATTAAATAATTAAAAAACAGCAATTCAGTTCATCCTGAAAAGACCCACAACGAATGTAAGTTCCACTGTAATATCATTTGGTCCAATACCACATCACCAGATTGGGTTTTCAGAGCCCTATTTGGTCCTGGCAATTCTATCGAGTTAAAGCAAAAAGTGTAATTTGTCCCCATAGAACCGGACATTTATGAGTTCCACAGATTCACCCAATGCTATAAGCATGCAAAATTGATGAGAACATTAACATCCAAATTTTCCAATGAAAACAAAAATCATAATATACAACTACCATGCATTATGAGTAATGAGTTCAATTCAACACATGTTATCACTCATGTCTAACTTCCATGCAGAAAAAAATGATCTGTCATAGATAGCAGAACCGCCTTCGTGCTCCACACCCAGTTCCGGTTCCCTTTCAAACATTGAAAAATCACAAAAAGAAAAAAAAATCCCCCTTATAATTTTCACTACTACCAATCTGACTTCAAATTACACTCCAAATTTAGTTTTCCTGTCTCACCTGATGTCACAAGATCAACATAATAAAAAAATAACAAAATAGCGTCTTGATCTGAAAAATCATGAAATGATACCAGATTATTGACGGAAAAGTATCACATTTTCGAAACAATGAATCTACTCCAAATGACAATTCATCGGTTCCATTACCTAAAGACCAAACCCGCGTAAAACTCACAGCTTTTTGATCGAAAGAACATTTGAAGAACGCCACAAAAGATTGGAAGACCCAAATTACCTGCAAGGGGGAGAGAGCAGAGAGATAGCCATCAAACGCCGAAGTCGTCGGCCATACGTCCGCCACAGAGGCCGAGTCCTTGTGGGGTTTCGGAAGCAGCCGCTTGTAGGACTGGACGTAGAGGAAGAGGATCAGATCGTCGACGTGAGCCTCCTCGCCGGCACCAGCAGCGGAGTCGGAGGGGAGGACGGCGGCTAGGGTGTCTAGAACGAGCCGTGACTGCTCAATGGGGATCCCGAGGGCCTCAGAAATCAGCTCGGCCCCAACGACGGGCGGCGTCGGGGAGGCCCGTACGAGCCTCTCCTTGAGTGGGCCGAGGGTGGCGGCCCCGTCAGAGAAGATGAGTTTCGAGATCGGGAGGAGGCCGTACTCGAAGGTCTCGCGCCTCGAGCGGAGGAGGACGGGGGATGGGGGCGGCGGCGATGCCGCCGGCGGCGGCGTCGACGGCTCGGCGTCCGTGACCATCGGAGGAAGAAGGTTGAGAGGAGAAGATGGAGTGATCTAAAAAGGTTCCCAACTTACGAGGGTCTTAAACTGTCACGTGGTTTGTTGGCCGCCGAGTATTGGGCCCCCATCTTCTGATTTGGGCCCTAAATGACTGGGCCGAAATCAGAAGCTCATGGTTTCACTGGTTTATAGAGTTGGTGTAGCATAACCCATTGCAGGATCCAAGCTCATCCTCTATTAACACATTCGCATGATTTTTGGGTGGCCAGTATATGCGGGCCACGTTTTTCTGTTTGGGCCCCAAAGAATGGGCCTTTGGACAGTATGGCCCATGATTTTGGTAGTTTATGAATTATTGATACGTTTATGATTAGGTGCTGCATTATTGGAAGTCTCCAATGTGTAGTTAGCTGGAAAGAATTTTTTATGTTTTATATTGATATTAACGTGCGGTAGTGTGTGCACCGTTGATCTGATAAATGAAGGACTTTTATCCACAATTTATACTAGACTCATTATCAGTGAAGAATATAAAAAACACTTCAAACTATCTGCCCAAGGAATTAAATGTGCTGCATATGTTCCACAGAATACTAGTATACCATTACATGTTCAATAAGCGTGACAGTTATGGACCAAATGACATGGTACAAAAGTCAGTGACCGAGTCTAGCATGATTTGAGACTTGCCCGAACGTGTGATATGAGTCTAACTTTCTCATCTATGAAGGGTCAACCACGTAAACAAATGACCATGTGAGTGCAGAAAAGAAAATAAGAACATTGAGATGAGTGGAAAGGAAAGAATGAGCGAGTAGCTTTAATTGGTGATAAATAGAATGTCTTCTACGTGGTTAGGGAGGAAAAGTTTTTCATGTTTCCGCTAACGATGAGCGCAGTGAACCCTTGATATTTAAGATTTACAGCGCACATATTAGAGTATGTTAGCGTTGCTAATAATGCTAATGTATATTAACGTATGTACCGTCGATCTTATAAATTAAAGGTTCTTATGCATTTTTTTACACTGGTTTATTGTCGAGTAGAACAATAAATAGAATGTGCATAAAATGAAACTTCAATTTTGTTGATACTAGTAAAAATGTTATTCCCCTTAGTTTATTTTAATAATCTTAATGAATTTTATAAAAGGTAAGAAACACCTTTTTATAGTAGAAAAGATAACTTTTTTTTAAAAAAATTCTGGCTTAGATTTTCATGCTTTTATTATATGAACAATGTTATAAACTTTATAATTAGTAGGATAATAGAGAATAGGATAAATTTTTTCTAAATAAGATAATTTATATAAGATTGTGGGAGTATTTGTCTTGTGCCGAGGTGGCGATGCTCTTGCGTGCGCACTATGATGCATACGTGTCTCACGTGTAGGCATGGACCTGCACATGGGAGCGCATGGTGGTGCACGTGCGGCAACCATCATTCCTCATATGTGGCACCAGTCATAGTGAAGTTTAAATCTTGAGACTGGTCACAATATGCGGAAGAGACAAGTGTGCAAAATCACGTTTATGCTGATAAAAACTTCAATGCACCGGCTATTACGTACTTGGAGCATTGGAGAAAATGTTAGCTTCATATGTTTGGAATTTGGATGAAGCCACACAGCACAAGGAATGAGGCCAGGAGTGGTGGCAGATGCCGATGGAGGACCTGGGAGGGAAGTGCATCGCTGGAGGAGGGAGGCCAGGAGCAGCCAAGCAAGGGTGGACACCAGACAGAACTCGATCGGGACTCAAGACAGAGGATATTGGAGTGTCAATTCGACCCAAGGACGAAGACTAAAAGTCACACACTCTTGAACTGGGCATGGCAGCCTCTAGTATTCTACAGGGTGGAGACATGGATCATAAAATTTGGGTAGAAAAAGTAT
This sequence comes from Saururus chinensis, assembly GCA_035235625.1. Taxonomy (NCBI): domain Eukaryota; kingdom Viridiplantae; phylum Streptophyta; class Magnoliopsida; order Piperales; family Saururaceae; genus Saururus; species Saururus chinensis. Next base: position 24,573,086 of record CP141143.1, on the reverse strand, counting down.
GCCCGAGAGAAATAGAAGTATTAAGCCCATACATGCAATTAGTGAAGCAACAAATACTTGAAGAAATTGCTGGGATGCGGTCCATTGAGTCTCTGCACCTATTTATTTTTTTATTTGATTCTTACTTTCTAAACTCTTGTTTTATAAAAATAAAATTTGACTTAGGATTGCCCATTTTTCATTCTAGGGTTTATTCTTAATTTGAAAGTTACCACTTAGTAGGTTTCCATACCAAGGCTCAATCCAATCAAGTCCGGCATTAAATTTGGAACGGGTACACTTAGATGATATGAACCACTTGAAAAATAAACGTATTCGTTCTATAGCAGATCTATTATAGAGAAAGACTACCGGGTGGCCACCTTATTGCACCAATAAGAAAAAAAAATAGTACTTCATGACATAAAAGTAAAATTTCTCAAAGGTGGTTGGGGGGCCATGGGCCCCTCAAGTCCCCCCCTAGCTCTGTCCCTAGATGCGGCCTACAAGAAGCCAGTCGAGACTGGGGAGGAAGGAGGCTGGAATCATAGGCAGAGGCTAGGTGCTGGGAGGCAAGAGCAAAGACGGTCCAATTGAGACTTGGGAGGGAGGAGGCTAGAGCATTGATGCAGGGTACGGCCAAAGTACAAAGGCTTGAAGCAGAAGAGGAAATCGGTCAGCGTTCAAGACTCAAGAGGAGAAGCGAAGATCATTTGCCTTTGGCTGGGAGGAGGCATGCACATGACGACCTCAATTGGACTTGGGAGGGAGGAGGCAATGAACTAGGATTCTGTTTAAATTAGAATTTTTGGTAAGAAAGGAAGCAAAACAATTGCTAAAGAAGCCAGTCCCAGACTCCCAATGGAGATGGAGATGGGTTACTTAGTTTCCAAAGTGACTAAACCTAAAATCAAAAGCCAACCTAAGTAACCCGAACTAAAAATTATAATGTGTTATCTATAATGGGGTTGGTCCAAGTTGTTTTTTCAATTTTGTGGTTCATTGGGTTCATATTTATAGCTCTATTTGGTTTTTTAAAATAACCTAAATAAAGCCATTAATTGGGGATGGAGGTAATATGTAAAAATTAAAGGGGCAACTGATTCAGTGGCATGAAGAACCATTATTGAACAGAGTTGAGTTTGGCATTTCGTCAAACAGAAGAGCCATCAATTAATTGAAAGGGGTATGATTGGTATTCACTAACTGGTGTGTTGGACGTTTGTTGGTAAAACGGGTAATAAGCTTGAGTTAGTGAAGGGTATAATAGTCTTTTGTGTTTAAATAAATCGGCCGTTAAATTCGATACTCGTCTTCTACCTCCGGTATATCTTCAGTAACAGAGCCCTGATTGAAGCTGACGGCGTTTCATTCAAATCTTCTTTCTGTTAGGTTTAACTGAGTATGAATAGCCTTTTGTAATAGAAGTCAGTGGTAGTTGTTGATTGAAGTTTCTGTCTGTAATTGGGTTTTCCAATTGAGGGTATTTTCCCTGGGCTCTGTTTCTGAGCTGAACTGACAGTTCTTCGAGAAGGAGAACTTCAGTTGAATTCCTTACTGTAATTGTTTCCTTTCAAATTAGTGAAATTCAAAAGAGTTTGTTTCGATTTCCTGTTTCCATTTGTGCGCTGCATCAAATTGGTATCAAAGCACAGTTCGGTTGCTTGTGATGGCGACCAACGATCGTGGAGAGTCTTCTTCCAGCTCGTCATCAAAGGCGAATTTGGTGATTCTCCAGCAACAAATGCAGCAGTCAATGCAACAGATGACGAACCAGCTAGAAATGATAAATCGAAACGTAAATATGTTTCTAAATTCTTCTGTGAACTCAAATAAGTTTACTGTGAGAAATGGGATTTCAGATCCAAGAAAAACGGGACGTCCTCAATCTCGATTTCAGAGAGCTCCAACACTGCAGCAAGGACTTGATGCATATTCCCGTGGTGAGAATGAATTTCGAAACTCAAATTTAGTTACAAATCAAGGTGTGACTACTTTCCTACCTCGATTCAAATTTAAGGTCGAAATAACAATGTTTAATGGACAAATGTGTGATGAACAATTCTTAGACTGGTTGGATGAAGTAGAATATTTTTTCTACTATATGAGGGTTTCGGATGATGATATAAAGTGTAAAATTGTGGCTGGGAAACTGAAAAGCAGGGTATCTAGTTGGTGGTTTCGAATTCAGCAAACCAGAATGATCAATGGTAAACATCTCATTCAACATTGGCCACGTATGAAGAAATTACTAAAAATTAAGTTTCTGCCTGTTGACTATGAACAGTAAAATTCTAGTCATTATCAAAGTTATCAACATAATTTTAATATTGTTTCTGAGTATGATGAAGGATTTCATGGATTAACTACTCAAGATGTATTGCAAGAGACTGAAGCTACAAAAATACAGATGGTTACAGAAAAACATGTTCAAGCTGAGATAAAGAATTCTTCATTAAAGTTCAATAACTCAGAAGCTATGTTAGAATTAGAAGGTTTACAGAATTCTCTACATCTTGTGGATTCAAATTCAGAAATTGAAATCAAGGAGGACATGGCATAGCAAAAAAATGAAACTCAAGAACATGGAATGGACCAAGAAGTGTCTTCAGCCTCAGATCTGTTGATAAGTCAATCAGTAGGAGATGTCTTAACAGTTAGCATTTTGAAGATTGTCAATGACTATAATTCAGCTGATAATTACAAATTGGGAAGTGAAAATTCAACTGAAAAGCCATTCAAAAGAGAGAAATCAGTGGAAGAAAATTTCACCAATTTTGTTAATGTTGCCAGTGGCAAAACTATAAAGGGTGATCGAGATGATTTACTTTTGCTGTATAAGCATGGACAGGATGCTAGGCAATTAAAATGTTATCATGATATGTCTATGATTCATCAAGGTATTTTTATCTCAGTCTTAAACTTTCAAATTGCTGAATTTTGGATTATACCTTGGAAAATTATGTTATACATATCACCAAAACCACCCTGGATTGAAGTGTTCACAGAAAGAATTATAACTACCATTTGTTTGAAGAAAATAAGCAAAAAAAAATTAGATGTTTGTTGGAGGAAAGAAAGGATTTCAGCCTGGTACAAGTCTATACAAGTAATGCAAATGAAAAGTGGCACACAGTTTAGTTTCAGTTGGTCCAAACTGAAAACTCTTTTGAAGAGAAAATATATCTCAAAAAATTATATGGTTCAACAAATTCTAAATTTTGGACAATGCATTCAAGGTGCTCGATAGTTTGCCAAAGAGATCCAAAATTTATTAACTCATCTGGGAATGGAGGAAATAGAAATATATTTGGTAGCTCAAAGTGTTGATGGATTCTATTTTAAATTTTCAGAGTTAATGGCTTATCAATAAGCTTATGGTAATAACTCACTTCTTGAGTTGAATGTGCAAGCTGAGTTGACATTGAGTGTGGGAAGTTAAAGAAACATGGAATAGTTAACTTCTTTTCAAAAGCTGTGGAGTACGAAGATGAAACCATGGTCACTGAGAATTTACCATCAAAGTTTCTAGAAGAATATGTGGTAAAACAGTTCCATATGCTACAATTCTGTGAGGGAAATAAATCAGTACAGAAATAGAAAGAAGGAAGTTTACATCCAGGTTTATATCATTACTGCTCCAGATCCTATGTTGAGCTCTATTCGAAGTCATGGTCATTGGATTGGAACGACACTGGATTGGGGTTATTATTTGTGGTTCTTGAGTCCAAGTTTGTTAAAACTATGGCGCAACATATCCATGCAGCAGAGATTGTTACAAGCATTTTAAACTTTGATAAATCTGGTGTAGTACCTATCAGCTTTAAGTGTGAAATTATGTTTCTTGCTGGAAACAAATATTCCCTGAGTCAGAACAATGAGTTTGTAATCAATAAACTCTTAAGGCATGTTGATCAACAAGTTGGACTAATATAAGTGGAGAAATACCTGGTTCTTTATATGTTAGAAGAGTTGACTGAACGGAAAATAGATTCAGTGGAATTGAGGAAATTTCAGTCAGGTGAGTTAAAGGGAATGCAAGAGACCAAAATTCTTGATCTGGGAACAATATTCTCTGAACTTGAAGGTCACACAAGTAGTTATCCAGTGCAAACTGTGTTAACCAATCCCAAAATAGTCAAAAGAGATATGGAAGGCATTTTGAAAACTACTGGACAAGGCTTGAAATTTAAACTAGTTTATGTCCAAGTTGGTGGATGGAAGCAATTCAGAATATTACAAAGAACTCTGCATTCATGGATCAGCAAGTATGTTATAATTCATATGAAACTATCTGCAAACATTATGCAGGATGAGCTGGAATTTCAGTATGACAGTACCATGCACAAGTTGGGAAAGAAATTTGAGATTGCTGAACTATTTGTTACTGGAGCAAAATTCTTTTTGATTGCAGTGAACAATAACATTCTCAGCTTGGATATTATTTGGTTCTCACATATGCTTTACTGGGATTTAATTAAAGTTGTTCTCATGATTTTTACAATTAGAGTCCAGAAAGAAAGCCAGTCCACTGATGCTTTGCAAATAAGACTTTTTCTCTGGGTTGTTGTCTCAGAAGTATTTCCAGTTGAAACACCTGCTTGGCTCTATAAAGAATTACACTTGATATTTCATCTAAGTATTGTACTGTGGTTTGAAGAACTACCACCATATTAGTTTAGCCATTTATTTCCAATCCTAGACTTATTGTGCTTCCTTGAATTATCGCTCGTAGTCGAGTTTTATTTGGGAAGGGAATATTATGCAAGAGCTGGTAGTTGCTATTCAGTTTTGGTTGTTATTCAGTTTTGATAATAAACTGTTAAAAAAAAATACAGTAGTTTTTGTCCTTTGATGAAGATACAACAGTTTCTGTTCTTTAAAGAAGCAAATTACTTTGGAATGGTTAGTTCTGCATGTTTGGAAATTAAAACTTCAGTCAGCAGCAGACAGAAGATCATTTGAAAATTATGTTCTATATCCATGATTTTTGGTGATCAATTCATAGAAAGATAGTCAGTTGCATTTTTGTAAGTAATATTGAATGAGAGATTTATTTGTTCTACAGTAACAGGAACATTTGAAATACTTTTGTCCAACTGTTCTTAATATACGGTTGGAAGATTGTCTTCAGTTGAGTGCAGCTATACAGATTTAGTTTTTCAGCAACAATCAGTTTATAACAGTTTTAGAATTTCTAAATTCACACGTTGGCTATAGTATTTGTTGCATGAAGCTGAATAGTTTCGACAGTACAGTGTTTTGTTGATTCTTAATTCCTCGCTTGAGGTCGAGCTTCATTTGAGTTGGAGGGTCTGATGCAGTGGCATGAAGAACCTGACATGAAGAACCATTATTGAACAGAGTTGAGTTTGGCATTTTGTCAAACAGAAGAGCCATTAATTAATTGAAAGGGGTATGATTGGTATTCACTAACTGGTGTGTTGCACATTTGTTGGTAAAACGGGTAATAAGCTTGAGTTAGTGAAGGGTATAATGGTCTTTTGTATTTAAATAAATCGGCCATTAAATTTGATACCCGTCTTCTACCTCCGGTATATCTTCAGTAACAAAGCCCTGATTGAAGCTGATAACGTTTCATTCAAATCTTCTTTCGGTTAGGTTTAACTGAGTATAAATAGCCTTCTATAATAGAAGTCGGTGGTAGTTGTTGATTGAAGTTTTTGTCTGTAATTGAGTTTTCCAATTGAGGGTATTTTCCTTGGGCTTGTTTCTGAGCTGAACTGACAGTTCTTCGAGAAGGAGAACTTCAGTTGAATTCCTTACTGTAATTGTTTCCTTTCAAATTAGTGAAATTCAAAAGAGTTTGTTTCGATTTCCTGTTTCTATTTGTGCGCCGCATCAGGAACCATTATAGCCTGCACTATTGTAACTGTATTCAGTAGCACTAGTAATAAATTATTACTAGCCAAATAATAAATTTGTATTGTACTATATATATATATATATATATATATATATATATATATATATATATATATATATATATATATATATATATATATATATATATATATATATATATATATATCAGGTTTTTACAGCTTAATAATGATTATGTATGCACCCTATACTTAGCTTATTTTGTGTTGGGAATGAAGGAGATGATATAATAAGGAAAATAAATACTACTTATAAGCTTAAATGGAATAAATTTAGGCTTAATTGGAATAAATATGTGAAACTGGAGTTCATGGCAGAGAAGAACGATGACATGCTGAGGTACATTTAGTTAATCCACGTGCTCATAAATAATTATTGGGCACCGTTGACACAAGCTAAGGCAAGGGCAGATATCCATTCTCCATGTCGATTAAACCGAAGAAGACTGGTTCCTCACTAAGGCTTTACACATCCAGTAAAAAGTCGTGCTATCTTCACCAGCAGATTTCACCACTCCTTACATCAATTTTGATGACAAATCATCATTGCTACCTATCTAATAAAGAGGGGATGGAAACGAAATTGTAATCACCCACATCGAATGTGGTCAAGGAAGAGGTGAAATCATGTGGTTTAGACAATATTTTCAGCTGCTAAGATCAGTAATTCAATGGAAATCCTGATTGGAGTTTTTTAAATATATTTCTTTCATCCTAAAATTTAATTAGTCCAAGCACCTGTTTCCTTTGAAGAAAGATGTCAACCCCCACCTGAATGAGCCTGGTGGCATCCATCCACCTACCCAAAATAACGAATGGACTTGAATGTTAAATAATTGATGTTTTCCAATAGCTTAACTGATTAATAAATAATAATTATTTATTTTAAAATTTAACACTCCGCATACATGCAAGCATCAACCGAAACTTAGCACATAGACATAATAAGAGGATGATAAATTTGCCCCAAAACACAAATGATAAAAATGACATGCCTCATGACATTTGAAACTATGACCTGGTAAAAATAAGCCCCAAAATAGAATTGGAAGTAAACTACTCCCTACAGATTGAAGAGGCTTTTGGCTCCCATATCATTATAAATAATCGATGTTTCCCAATAGCTTAAAATATTAATAAATAGATTATTATTTATTTTATTCATCAACACTTAATGTTATATGAACCTTCATCACATTCTCATCAAATAAGACTCCCTTATGATCATCAACATTCTTCAATTAATTGCCATGATGTCTCATTGGAATCCAAGTCCTTGTTACTTAAGCAATCCAATCACACCAAAAAATTCTTACTAAGGATGTTTATCTTGAAGTGAATTCTGTTGCAAATGTTCTCACTAATTTCTCTAATTTTCTCCTTGATAAGTTTTATGTCACTAGCTTGACCAATCTCCTCCCTTATTGAAATCTTTTCTCTTTTTGGATGCAATTGGTTGATCTTTTAATAGATTAATAAAGATTTAGTCCACTTTTGAGGAGTTTGATTACCCAAAAAATCTTTTACTACTAGCTTTTAAATATCTTAATTTGCATGAAAGAGTTGGATTTAGATGCAAAGAAAGCCAATAGTTTTTCACACGATAAAGATTTTCATATACTTCAATAATAATGACAATAATAATACTAAAAATAATAGCACATTTCCATTTATTAAAGGTCTTGATTTAGTATTAAAACATCACTTGTATATGTATTAATTTTTCAAAACTTGTCTTTCATGCAAGTTCTTGCATTTTTTAACTAGTTCAAGTAAATATTATTCCTTAGAAATCTCCATTAGCAGAAGCATGGAGATAAGAAGACTCAAAAGTAAATACGATATATGTAGGCCTCCTTGTAAGGTTAATGATTTGTAAATTTTATGACAATAAGTCATAAAATTTTAGATACTTGTCTAAAAAAATTACCATAAGTAGAATGACTGGATGGTTCATAAATTTATAGTTAGCTTTGAAGGTTCACGTTGAGAGTGGGTGAAGGTGGGAAACACAATCAAATAAAGGAGGGGTAAAAGAGGGATTTAGAAAAAATAATTATAATATAGAGGGGGGGGGGGGGGTGCTAATGAGCAGGTTTTCATAATGTAGGGGGTGTATGTTGTTTTTTAATCATAATGAAGGGGGGTCAAAGTTACCTTTTTGAAATAAATTACCCATCCCTATTAAATTTGAAACTCAATTGTTACAGCCCCTCCCCTAAAACGGTGGCAAGGTTGAGTTTTAGGGCAAGTTTTTGTTTAAATCTAATATACTCAATTTGAAGGTTGAGTTGGGTGGCAAGGTTGGGCGCCGGTGCCCGACTAAGCATACCTGACATCTTCCACCAAAGCGGTGGCTCCATCTCCCTCTCCAAGCTCACCGTATCCATAAAGGCTCCAACCTCCAAGGCCTTCACCGTGGCCTGACTCATGCGCCTGCTCGTCCACAACGGCATATTCAGGGTGAAGAGATGGAAGTAATGGTTTTGTTTATGACTATCAAGTTAGGGATTAATTGTAAATGTCAAAAGTAGAAGGAGGTATTTATAAATAAGTAAAACTGGGGGGGAGTGTAGTTATCACATCAATATCACTAAACTAATAACCATATAAGCCGTATTTAGAAACCTTTGAGCCTATGAAAATAGATAATCCTAAATTCATGGAAGACTAGACCTGGAAATTTTGGTTATGTCATACAATATGGCTATACTTTAGACAAGAATCTGTATTTTAAAGAGACTAAAATATGGGCGTGTTTTCATATTGAAGCCATTTGAATGACAAAAGCCGAATATGGCTCACTAACCTCTGCACAACGCAATTGTTAATTGATGCTCTTGCCCTTTTAGACTGAGATAGCCTGGTGGCCTGCCCCCTTAAGTTTAGAATTGCTCATGTCTGCTAAATTCCATTATACAATAGTCATTTACAGGCTTATTAGGTGTTATCAATGGGGAAATGTTCTTTATATAAGAAATTAATGGTCAGACTGTAGCAAATCAAAATCAAAACTAAAGATACATGTTAAACAGTGTCTTATGGTTTTATCAATTTGTATTAATTAATACCAATTGGATAGTGAAAAAACAACACAGCATAGCCACTGTGATATATAGCTCTTGTCATCCGTTGCGTATTGCTTCTCTTATAGTCAACCTTTAAATCCAATAATTTATTTTAGACTTTGTTTGTATGTACTAGAGCTGTTGGCATATAAGCATGGTACAGGTTTTGCTTCCCAATAATGAGTTCTATCATATCTGATATAGACGATTAGATAGATCCTATCTATTTATTTATGTAGTATGAAAAATACATACTAAATTTTACAGCTGCACTTGCATTTGAATTACATTGTTAGCTTGATCCACCTGTACTTGGTTTAATTACATTGCTTGAAAATGGTAATGACTTTTTTATTAAGCCCAAATTGCTGGGCATGCACAAGCCGCTTGTTGGTGGACTTCTCGTTTTCCGCCCACAACACTAACAATGGACTTGATGGACACAATAATATAAGCAATTAAGCTTTCACTCACGTCAATCTGACTAGAACTTGAAAGTAATTCAAATACAAGAAAAGCTAAAGTCCTAAACCATAACAGAAATCCCAAATTCATGCAAGACAAAAAGTGGAAATAGAAATATCAATTGGAACATATTTTCAACACTACAGCAAACATTTGTTTAATGAATGTAGCAAGCATTCTTGGATATCAACGAAATACCGGAATCGGAAGATCCGATTCCCAGAGGTTGAAAAGCATCTCGCACCCACGGAATAACATAAAAGGTATGGTTTGGCCGGTCGTGGGCTTCTTCCATGCATATTCTATTCAGGCCACAAGCCTTCGCTTTGTTTGCAACATTGCCAGTACAATGACGAGAGACGGACTTTTCAAACTGATTGGCTGGGGGAGGAGAGGGGGAATAAAAGAATAAGGGGCGTATACAGTAACACCAAGTTCCTAAAATGCTCGGCATTCCCAAGGACTATTAAGCCCAGGGGAGACAGTGGAGTTTTGTCCGGTTATCATTGGAGGGAGACAGCATCTGCCTCAATTAAAATGCCACCTTCAGATGAGATCACAACATGGAGAAACGGCAAGACTGGTGAACTGGGTCCTTCTTGAACATTTCCATGCATTGCTTTCCAGTGCCATTTGGCAACGACCTACGAATCGAAATGGAGTGCTGAATATGGGAGACGAGCCTCTCGAGCTTGCTAGTTGCAGAACCCAAACTAGAAGAGAAGGAAAAGCTCAGCTTCTGCTTCTTAGTGGTACAGGCATATTTTGCAGGTCCGTATTTACTTATTATTATACATGGTGCATTTGTTAAGCTTGAGGTCAGCTTCTGCTGCAAGTTTTTTTTATCATTGGATTGAATTTTTGTTTCTGGGTCTTCATGGTTTTTTGAAACATTGGTTTGAACGTAAACCAGTTTATCACTGATTTCCTCCAGTGGCGTTTCTGTTGTCTGAAATCTGATTTTGGGCTCCTGATGAGCAAACAAGAACAACTTGGAAAGACCATTTAACCTCTGTACATCCGACTTGAGAAAAAGACAACCGGGTGTCTGGGCTTAAGCCAAACAATGATGATTCTATTTCTGGCTGTTAGCTTGGCTTCTTCCCTCTCCAGCTTTTTTATAAATTTCTTTTTTTTTGGCACTGTTAAAAAACTTGACTCCCCTGTTTATAAACATAATTGCTTGTTCTTCTGGTGAACAGCCATCTCCCTATCACCAGTCCTTTTAAGGATTAGTGAATATGTTTTTTCATGTTTTCCAGCTTTGAGACTCTTTTTTCTTTTCAAGTGGAATTATGCATTAGAATATAATAAGTGTTAAGCTAGAAATGGAAGATACTATTTTAGCACATCTGTACTTGTTCTGCATTTCCAAGCTTCATTTTTGTCAAGTTGGTGGATTCATTGGACATGGGTTTCAAGACAATTAAGATGGTATACTCGCTAATTCTGTTTATAGATATTGATTTTGCAGCTGAGGTTTGATTTAAGGTAAAATGGATACAAGAAAGTCAGTGGAAGATCAATTCTCCAAATTACATCCATGCTTTCCAATTAACACCAGAATAGGAATAGTGGGTGCCGGCCCAAGTGGCTTGTCTTCTGCCTACGCACTTGCTAAGCTTGGCTACAGCAATGTGACCGTGCTGGAGAAGTACCATACTGTGGGAGGAATGTGTGAATCAGTAGAAATTGAAGGTATTGCTTGGAGTGACATCCTATGTTTTATTTCTGGTTTAAACCACTGGGATTTGTGAAAATATCTGATTTGTCCAACATTGTGCATAATTTACAGGAAATATTTACGATCTTGGTGGCCAAGTTCTAGCAGCAAACTCAGCTCCCGTTCTCTTTCACTTGGCAAAGGAAACAGGGTCTCAACTTGAAGAAATGGACTCTCATAAGTTTGCACTCATTGAGAGTTCAGGAAAATATCAAGACATGAAAGTGGCAGATGATTATGTCTCTGTTATCAATCTAACCTTAAAGCTTCAGGTTAATTTCTGTACAAATTACCACCTTCGAATTTTGTACTTGACTATTAACTGACTTCTTCAATTGTAATATATTATTACAGGATAAGGCAAATGAGTCTGGTAGAATTGGGGTCCATGCTGTTAGTGAATTTGGATCAGACCCAACACCTGATTTTCTTCAGCTTCATGGATTTGAATCAGTCCCAAAATCGGTGGCATATGGGTACACTGCTTCTGGTTATGGCTTCGTCCAAGACATGCCATATGCTTACATTCATGAATTTACTAGAACATCCATGGCTGGAAAAATAAGGCGTTTCGAAGGAGGTTACATGAGTGTTTGGCAGAAGCTGAGCCAATCCTTACCTGTGGATGTGAACTGCAACACAGAAGTAATGAAAATACAGAGAAATTCAATTGGCATAAATATAACTGTCAAAGACTCCAATGGTGAAAACAGCGTTCTGCAGTTTGACAAGCTTATAGTATCAGGTTCTCTCCCATTCATTCATGGAAGAACTTATAGGTCTTCTTCAGCTTCAGAAGGTGACATTAGTATAATAAATAATTTGATCTGTGTGGCTTTCTATGTCAGCAACAAATTCATTAGTAGTTTTACTCCTTTTGTTAGTTCAAGAAAATGAAGTCTTGGAGATGAATGAACTTGAGAAGGAGCTGTTCAACAAAGTGAAGACAATAGATTACTACACCACAGTTATGAAGATCAGTAACCTTGAACATATCCCAATGGGGTTTTACTACTTCGGAGAGTTCATGGACGATCCTGCTACTATTGGCCATCCGGTGGCTATGCAGAGGTTTTACGCGGACACAAATATTTTCCTCTTCTGGTCCTACGGAAATTCTGGAGACATAAAGGGTCCTTCAGTCACCAAATTTGCCACCGATGTGGTGAAGAACATGGGAGGAGTAGTTGAGGACGTCATCTTACAAAGAAGATTTAAGTATTTTCCTCACGTCGACAGTAAAGGTATGCTCAAAAGTAATTCCTATCCCCAACAAAAAGAAAAGAAAGAAAAAAACTTGTTCGCATTCGTTGAGAAATCTGAAAACTAGAAAGTAACCTCTCCATTTATCAATGTGCAACAGATATAAAATCTGGGTTTTATGAAAAGTTGGAGTCAGAACTTCAAGGTTTGCAGAATACTTTCTACGTGGGAGGGCTAATGGCATTTGAGCTTACAGAGAGGAATTCCTCCTATGCCATGGCTCTGATACGTAAGCACTTTGCCATCGACAATCCATTGCCAATATTCCCATATGTCAAGGTAATCAAAGATCAAGTAACAGGAGACTTCAACTTACACTAGTAAGTCAATTAATTTGTAATTTGTTTTCCTTTTGCAGAGATTATTACCTATGCTTCCCTCTTCTGGGGCTCGAAGCTGCAAACAAATAGATGATCTCCTAGGTACACAATTTCCGGATCTTTCAACTCTTGATGGCTATTTGAAGTTCTGGGCAACTCAACCCATCACAGAGAGCAAAATTCTCTACAAATGGCTCAATGAAGGGGGGGAAGTTGTGAGTCAGAGAACCTACAAGCAACTTCATGCCAATGCATCACAGATTGCCTATAAGCTTCTGACAAGCCAGAAACCAGTCATCAAGTCCGGAGATAGAGTTCTTCTGGTCCACATTCCTGGTCTGGACTTTGTAGATGCGTTCTTTGGTTGCCTAAGAGCCAAAGTGTTACCAGTACCAGTATTACCACCCGATCCATCACAGAGAGGTGGACAGGCGCTTCTGAAGATTGAAAACATCTGCAAATCCTGCAATGCGGTGGCAATTCTCTCCAGTGTGTCATATCATGCAGCAGTTCGAGCAGGGTCAGTGAAGAACTTGATATTCCCGATGAAGAGCAATGGAAAGACTTCAGCTTCCTGGCCCAAGCTTCCATGGCTGCATACAGACTCATGGATCAAGTGCCCAAAAAGTGGTTATCTTGAGCCAAATATAGGGGACATACTGGAAATTCTTGACTCTGAGCCCTGTCCAAACGATGTATGCTTCCTGCAGTTCACTTCTGGATCAACTGGGGATGCCAAGGGGGTGATGATCACTCATGGTGGGCTCATTCATAACGTGAAGTTGATGAAGAAGAGATACAAGAGCACCTCCAAAACTGTACTAGTTAGTTGGCTTCCTCAGTACCATGATATGGGGCTGATTGGAGGCCTCTTCACAGCTTTAGTGAGTGGTGGAACTGCTGTTCTCTTCTCCCCCATGACGTTCATCAAAAACCCACTTCTGTGGCTCCAGACCATGAGCAAATACCGAGCTACACACAGTGCAGGGCCCAATTTTGCCTTTGAGCTTGTTGTCAGACGACTGGAGTATGAAAAGGATAAGAACAGGAGTTATGACCTGTCTTCCATGGTCTTCCTGATGGTTGCTGCTGAGCCTGTGAGGCAGAAGACACTGAAAAGGTTTGTTGAGCTCACTCTTCCATTTGGCCTATTGCAGGAGGTCATGGCTCCAGGCTATGGCTTAGCTGAGAACTGTGTCTTTGTGAGTTGTGCATTTGGGGAGGGGAACCCCATTTTTGTTGATTGGCAAGGCCGAGTTTGCTGTGGATATGTGCATTCAGATGATCCAGATGTTGAGATTCAAATTGTTGATCCAGAAACAGGTGTAGAACAAGAAGAGCATGGAAAAGAAGGTGAAATATGGATCAGCAGTCCCAGTGCCGGAATTGGGTACTGGGGTAAGCAAGAACTGAGCCAGCAAACATTTGGCAACGTTCTTCCCAACCGCCCTTGCAAAAAATTTACCAGAACTGGAGATCTGGGAAGAGTTATAGATGGGAAGCTTTTCATTACCGGAAGAATCAAGGACCTCATCATTGTTGGAGGGAGAAATATATACTCAGCTGATGTAGAAAAGACTGTCGAAAACTCGTCTGAAGTCCTGCGCCCTGGTTGCTGTGCTGTGATTGGTGTTCCTGAAGAAGTTCTAACAGAAAAGGGTATTGTTGTCCCAGAAAGCTCTGATCAGATCGGACTGGTTGTGATTGCAGAGGTTAGAGAAGGTAAATCTGTGGACAAGGAAATTGTTGAACAAATTCAAAATAAAGTGGCAGAAGAGCATGGCGTTCCTGTGGCTTCTGTCAAGTTAATTAAGCCTAGGACTATCAGCAAAACTACTTCAGGTAAAATACGGCGGTTTGAGTGCCTGAAGCAATTTACTGATGGGAGTCTCAATTTGGTGACAGATGCAGGTTCCATGCAGAAGTCTCTTCTTAGATCTTTTAGCACAGGTACATGTAAGGAGGGCAAAACTCCTCGCAATCTCCTCAGCAGACCACTCCCTCTTCCTCAGAATGGTAGGAAAACTAAGGATGAGATCATAGACTTCCTGAAGAAGCTGGTCTCAGAGCAAACAGGTATTGCAGCTGCAAAGATTACAGCTACCGAGAGTCTGGTCGCATATGGGATTGATTCGATTGGGGTAGTTAGAGCAGCACAAAAGTTGTCTGATTTCCTTGGGGTTCCAGTTGGGGCTGTGGACATTTTCACAGCTACCTGTATTGAAGACTTGGCCAGTTTCTCGGCGAATCTTCTGATGAAATCTGAGCCTCTCCTTGCAACTAATCCAACTGATCATTCTGAACCTTTGACCAGTCCCATTGAGCCGGTGGAAATCTCAACCTTCTGGAAACTGGGTATTGGATTCCTGCAACTTTTAGGTATTGTTTACATATCAGCATTGCTCATTCTTCCTGCCTATCTCTCGACCTCTGCATTTTTGAGTTTGCTTTCCACTGCCAACACTCTGTTGGGCACCTTCTCATTCCTTAATTTCTGCATCCCCCCACTTTTGGCTCCCCTTGCATGGATCCTCTACATGTTCCTCACCTGCGTAAGCATATCTCTTTTTGGGAAATCCTTTCTCCAACCAAACTACACATTGACACCTGAGATCTCCATCTGGTCCACGGATTTTGTGAAGTGGTGGGTGCTTTACAAGGCCCAAGAGGTTGCAGGAAAAGAACTAGCCGTTCACTTAAGAGGAACAGCATTCCTGAACTACTGGTTTGGGATATTGGGTGCCCGGATTGGTTCCTCTGTTCTTCTTGACACAATTGACATCACAGACCCATCTCTGGTTTTGATAGGAGATGGAGCTGTCATTGCAGAGGGTGCTTTGATTCAAAGTCATGAGGTGAAGGACGGCATACTCAGCTTCTTCCCTGTGAAAATTGGCCGGGATTCATTTATTGGTCCTTATGCCGTTGTTCAGAAGGGAAGTGTTGTGGGAGAAGCAGCAGATGTGCCACCATTGCAAAAGACAGATAAAGGAAAGCCTATTTACCAATCCCACAAGGCTGGGAAAGCTCAAAAAGTATTTCCCTCCAACATCTCTTATAAAATTGTTTGGCGTTCATATCTTCATTTCCTATGCCACTGAAGCCTAGAGATTTGTATTTCAGGATTTATCTTGCTAATCTTACAGTGAATGTCTTTATTTGCAGGATGAAAAGGCTGAACGTATTGAAAATTCTTTCTACCAATTCATGGGCATATATGCTGTTGGCTTCCTCAGCTCTCTCTCTGCCTCTATCTTCTACTTACTGTGCATACACTATTCTAAAGCTCCTCCTTCCCTTCAAGTCCTGGCCTTCCTCTGCATTGCTGGATCATTTCACTGGGCCCCTGCTGCTCTTGCCGCCTACTCCACCATCTTCACCACCATCCCTTCCAATCCAGCAGCCTTCGCCGTCTTCTTTGCAGTCGCCTACATTGCCCATGGTCTAATTCTTGCCATCCTGACCTCCATTTCTACCCGATATCTCTCCAAAGCACCAAATTCTACAGAGACCCACTTCAAGGCCTGGCTCCGCCACCGCATCAGCACCGCCTGCCATCTCCGATTCGCCCATCTCCTCACCGGTACGGAAGCCTTCTGCATGTACCTGCGCCTCCTGGGGGCCAAAATTGGCCGCCACTGTTCAATCAGGGCCATCAATCCAGTGACCGACCCACAACTCATCTCCATCGGCAATGGAGTCCACCTCGGCGACTTTAGCTGCATACTCACCGGGTTCTACTCAGCCACCGGCTTCACCCGCCAGAAAATTGACATCCAAGACAACTCTGTGGTCGGAAGCCAGAGCCTCATCCTCCCCGGCTCTGTTCAAGAACGAGATGTGATCCTGGGGGCCTTGTCAGTCGCACCTACCGGTTCCATTCTGCAAATGGGTGGTGTCTACGTCGGTTCCCAGACCCCAGTCATGGTGAAGAACACTCTCCATGCAGTGGATGAAAGAATCGAAGAAATGGACCCAAAATACAAAAAGATCGTCGGCAACCTAGCCGCCAGCCTGGCCATCACAACCATGAAAGTCAAATCCAGGTACTTCCACGTTCAAATCACTGCTTGCCAATTGAACTACTTTCTGCAAAAGAAATTGATGCAATGATAATTACATGTTCCTGCTCAAAATTGAGTGAGAAATGCTTATATGCTTTTGGTGTATTGCAGGTACTTCCACCGGATTGGGGTGAGTGGCAAGGGCGAGCTCAAGCTCTTCGACCACCTGCCCGGGCTCCCTGACCACAAGATCTTCAGCGCCGGGAAAACGTTCCCAGTTGTCATCCGGCACAGCAACAGCCTCAGCGCCGACGACGATGCGAGGATCGATGCGCGCGGCGCAGCTGTCAGAATACTATCCCACGCCGGCAATGGTGATCATCCGCCGCTCCTCGACCTGACTCTCAAGACAGGCAAGGCCTTCTATGCTCAAACGATTAGTGATTTCGCGACGTGGCTGGCCTGCGGATTGCCGGCGAGGGAGGCACAGGTGGCGCGGACGCCGCACATCCGTGACGCCGTGTGGGGATCCCTCCGGAACGCTGACTCCTACGCCGAGCTGCATTACTATTCTAATATCACCCGCCTCCTCCGATGCTCTGGCGGCCTGGAGATGTACGCCAAATTCAAGCTTCGCCCGGCAGATGAGCACATCGAGGAAGACTCTGGTAAGGTGGAACCCATCGGAATCCTCCCGCCCGAGACCGGTGCCATACCCAGGAACGACAAAGACACCCGGCCGTTGCTCTTCCTTGCTGACGACTTCCAGCGCAGGGTGAGTTCTCCCGGCGGCGTCCAATACGTGTTCCAATTGCAACTCCGGCCTGTGCCCACAGATGACGCCGAGCGGGAGGAGGCACTGGATTGCACCCGACCATGGGATGAATCCCAATTCCCCTACATTGATGTGGGCACGATCACCATTGATCAGAATTTAAGTACTGAAGAGTCAGAGCAGCTGGAATTTAACCCCTACCTCCGGACTCACGAGCTGGACATAATCAAGGCAACCTCCTGCAGCGAAAGCGCGTCCATCGATCATGGCCGGTCTCTGGTGTACGAAATCTGCCAGCACTTACGCAACGGTGCCCCACTGCCTCCGTCCTGGCGCGCCTTCCTGGGCCAGTCCGACGTCAGGATCGACCTCTCCGGATGCCCAATGGCAGCTGCCATGACCAGGGACAATGCTCGTTCCCCTCCCAATGTCACGCTGGCCAGGAGTTGGTACCAGACCGTGTGGGCTACCCTCTTTCAGCCATTTCTACAAACACTTGTGCCATATTTCCTCTTGGGCCTGGCGGTGTATCCTCCCTTGAGTTGGATGCTGTCCATGAAAGAGAAGCAGCAGCTCCCACTCCACTGGATGCTGCCATGCTTCTGGGTTTCTTCAGGGCTCTTGGCAACACTGGTCTGCATAGCGGGGAAGTGGGTCTTGGTGGGGAAGAAGGGGGAAGGAGAGACTGTGCTGATATGGAGCAGGGAGGTGTTCATGGACACTGTATGGCAGGCAGTGAGGACAGTGGTGGGGGACTACTTCATGGAGATGACATGTGGGTCCCAGCTGTTTGGGGTGTGGATGAGGCTGATGGGGTCAGGGATGATGGGAGGGTATGTGGACAGCATGGGGGCCACACTGAACCCAGAGATGGTGGAGGTAGGAAGGGGTGGGTGTGTGGGGAGGGGGGCAGTGCTGTTTGGGCACATATATGAGGGGGAGGGAGGGAAGGTGAAGTTTGGGAAGGTCAGGGTTGGGGAGGGAGGGTTTGTGGGGAGCAGGGCTGTGTGTATGCCTGGGGTGAGGGTTGAGGCTGGGGGCAGTTTGAGTGCACTCTCACTTGCAATGAAGGAAGAGATTGTTAGGTCAAGGTGACTAGATATGGGGACACTATACAAGTTTGCTACCATTCCAATTGGATAGTAATGTCTTTGCCTTGTGTAAGGAGTAAATAAGAGTTTTTAGCTTAGTATAGATGGTCTGTCAGTCATTAGTTGGAAGAGTTTTTCATACTCCTTTTGAGCCTAACATAAAATATAAATATATATATATATATATATATATATATATATATATATATATTCCCATGGATGAAGAACTCTTATTTATTCCTTAAATTGAGCTTAATGTCAAAGCCAATTAAAAATGCATCCTATCTAAACATGCAAAGCCCAGGATACCATGTTGGTCAAGTGCTTATCTCATAATGTTTTTTTCTAGCCCACAAGTTCAAACCTTTAGAGAAAGAGTAATGTAATACGGATGTAAAGGTTCATACATGATTACTTCATCATTTAAATTCCAATGTGTACTAATATGTACACCGTAGGTCTCATGGATGAAGGGCTCTCATGTATTCCTTAAATTAAGCTTATTGTCAGAGTAAAAAATTAAAAATGCTTCTCATTTAAATATATAATGCCTCTGATACCATGTTCGACCGTTGGTTAAGTGCTTATCTCATAATGTTATTTTTTAAGCCCACAATTTCAAGCTTTTAGAGAAAGAGTAATGTAATAAGGATGTAAAGATGTAAAGGTTTATACACGATGACTTACTTCATCATTTAAATATTATTGACTAATCAAATTTAAAAAATGAGCCTTATTAATTAATAGTATTTAGATGGTAAAGTAGGTTGATTGTGTTTTATGAACCTTCACTAAAGGATTCATCTTAGGAAAAAAGTTACAATCCACATCAACCAAAAGTAATAGAACACCTACGCAAAAAAAAAAAGAGCAAATATGTTTGAGCCTGATTGGCCTTGACCCTATTTGTTAATTGGCAATAAAATTTGGTGTATCAAATTGTCTACCTGGCCCATTTATAGTGTATCATCTTTGATCTCGCTAGTAAGGCAGATGCCACGGTATCGGAGTTGATTGATGATGTTGGGTATGGGTGAAAAATGCCTACGATCTATCAATTTAGGGCTGGCAAATGGGCCTTGAGCCTGTTTGATTGGCCTGGCCCAAGCTCGTATAAACAGATACAAACGGGTTGTTATCAAGCTCTCATAAAATAAATTGGGTTCAGGCTCGACTGTGGGGGCTCGATAAGTCCTACTTTTTGATTTTCCTTCTCGCCTCCCAAACCTGAATCCACCTCCTTCGCCTGCTCGAGTTCCTCACCATCGTTGTTTGGTGCTTCGCTCCCGAATCCTTCGTTCCTCTCCAGTGGACAGCTTCTCTAAGCATAAACTATTAGCTCTTATTAGTTCTTATTTAGCTGCTGGAGTTTAGTTCTTATTATGATATGAGGAAGTTGCGATTCGATCTTAATATGAAGCAGGTTGTCTTGTGCATTATGGATAATGCTTTTGTTGCTGGGCATATTGATTGTTGGTATTGAAGAAGGCAATAGCTACATTTCTCAGTTTTAAATAGCTACTAGCCCAGATAAAAAGAATAAAAGCATTGAAATAAGATTTGATCATAAGGCTATTTCAAAATTATGCTTATGCCTAGGGAAGAATGAGCTATAATAAATCATAAGCAGATAAATTATATTATGTACAAAATATTTTCATTGTTATCAAGCCACTACCATCACATGGCTTAAAAGAATCCACACTCATATGGCAATGGCGAATAGGATAATAAGTAAATTATTTCAATCTATGTCAACTCTGTTTTGGTATAAACAGTCAACTAGATCAAAGGCAACTCTTTTTTGGGATGCCAACTTAGCTTTCAAATTCACTCTTCTAATTTAGAATTTAGCTTTCAAAGTTATTTTTTTCATTCTTAAGCATGAAATGCCATATCGATATAAATGACAATGACTATAGATATGGGTATGCGTCGATGATATGCTTGGTATGCATCGAAATGGACATAAACACTTTTATAAACATGAAAAGTATTATAATTAATAATATATTATTATAGTACTTATTTTAAAGTATAATAAAACCGTAGAATGCCGTATCAATTGATACGGGTCATAATTATATGAAGTAAATGCATAGTTGTGGAGCACCATATGTAAAAATAATAATTATGTAAATTATATGAACCTACCTCTATTGATTTCATATAACTTTAAAAATATTATTTTTAATATAACAAAGACTTAAACTTTCAAAAAAGCTGAGTTTAAATTGTGTTTTTTTTTAAAAAAAATTATTTTTAATACCATATCGATACGCATCAGTCATATCGATATAGTATGGCCGATACATATAAACTTTTGGTAAAAAATCAAAAAATTATTAATACGTATCGGTCAATACAGTCTTTCATGTCTTTTAAGTGCTTTTTAAGTATTATATAGCATCTAAATCACATTTGACCTCATAACAATCAAAATTACACCATTGATTGACTCGTACTAATTTGATGCATATGAGCCAATTAAAAAAATACGAAACAATAACTGCATTAGGCAAGGGAAATTGAAACCCCTTTAAAAAATGCATTAAGTAGGCCTAATCCATTGAGATGGTTTAATATCTAAATAGGATTTAAAATTTTATATTTATCTTTTATTTAAAAAATAATAAAATAGTAATTTTTAATAAATATTTGACCCCAATAATCAAAATTTACGGTATATTTAAGTTACATCTTATTATGAGGCTAAAAATAACTCTTTTTAAGTTGAATGTAATTATAGCCCGTTAAGAGCCCGTGACTAGTTCATAACTGTTTGCCTTTAAATGGGCTATGAGTAATCAGGCTTAACGGGCTTGGGCTCTAAACAAATGGGATCAGGCGGGCCTGAGCCCGGCCTGATTACTAACCCTATCTATCATGTGTTTCTGCCTCATGAAAGGGATATCATTTTAAAAATTTCAATGAGGATTGCCTACTTCCTCAGTACAAAGATGGATATTAGGGGGGGATATGGTCACCTTGATGTCCTTCCAAAGATTAGATTGTTTGCATGAAGATTATATAAAAATATCATTCCATCAAAGGTAAATTTGCGGAGAAGACTATGTGTATGGTGTGAGTTATGTGGGAAATACTCAGAATTTGCAACTCATGCTATTTGGGGCTGTGAAGTTGTTAATGGTCTATGAGATGAAACATTTATGGAGCTTAAATAATAATGGACCAGCGGTGGGAGCCATTGGAGGTTTTTTCTAATCTGTCTTGCAAGGCCGGGGGAGATAGAGACAACTTATACACGAGCATGGATTGTAAGGGGGGCACATACATGTTGGAGAATGTCATTGCGAGTGTTGGTCCCGCTTTTTGTAGAAAAGTAAAGGTGAATTATGATGGACCGATTTTTAAAGAGTTAGGAAGGTCTGACATTAGAATTTGCATAAGAAATGAGGATAGTAACGTGCTAGCTTACATAAGCAGAATGGAAAGGGAGGTGCTGGAGGCTGAGGATGTGGAGATATATGCACTAATGTTTGTCATTCGGTTTGGTGTGGAGCTGGGCATGAGGGATTTATTTGTAGAGGACGATTATTTGCTAGTCATTCAAAAATTTCAGAACTAGATTAGAAAATTTTCTTGTCAATGCCTTTCCCTACAAGAAACTCTTACATGGGGGAAGACCTTAAATTCTATTAGTTTTGCTCACATCACGGGGGAAAGAAATGGAGTGGCACACTGTCTTGCCTAAAAGGCAAGGCTCTTAGAGAGTCCAAATGTGTGGATTGGGGAGACTCCTGTTTTGGAGTTGCCCTCGGTTGATGCCTCTGCGTGAGGTGTTGGGATATTTTCCTTGTGATAGAATGCCTTCTAAAAAAAAATTTAAAAAAATGTGTACATTTGTACAAACATATTCTCTTCTACGAGGCTTAAAATTTATTTTTATTCATTTTAGACTATTTAGAAATTCTTATTATCTTATATTTATATCTGTCACGACAAGAAAACCCATTCCATTTGACACCACCCAGAATTATACCATTTTACCTATTACATATGATGAGTAAGTTTATTATGAGCCCCACTGCATTGACAACGAGATACAATACACTTCAGGAGGCTGGTTGCCCTGTCTTTTCTAAAGAGATCTTAATTTGGAAGGATGGGGACACCCCTCTTTAAAAAAGAAAATATTATCTGCTATGGAACTTCTAGTCTTTCGTATAGGACCAAGTGTCTCCCTATAGAGCTAAGAAATTCAACCTGTCTTGTATACCTCGACCCGATTAGCCTGCACTGGATTAAGAATATAGTCATGGTTAGGGTTTTAGAATTTTACATATTCTAAAAATATGGTTGGGTGGTGATTTACTTGCATAACCCGTACAACTCGACTTTGACCCTAAGTGAGATTAAAAATATTTTTTTTTAAATTTTAGTTTATCTTAAAATTTTATTTTATTAGATAGTCAATTAATAACTAACGTGCAATTCTTATACTTTTGGTAGTGTATCTTATAATGTTGCAATGCTCTCTCTTCAATTCTCAAATAATTAAAAAAAGGTAGGGTTATCCGCATACCCGAACTGACCCGACCTAAGTAAAATTAGGGTTTATATTTTCAACCTGTTAAATAAATAGGGTTGGGTCACAACCTGGCCTAATTTAAGTGTGGGTTAAAGTCGAGCCGACCTGATTTGACCCGATTTGACTCAATTCCCAACAGTGGCTCCCTAAGGCTTACAAATACATTGGCTTCTAATATCCATTTTCCTAACTCCCTCCTTGTGCATAATTAACCTTACAATACCATAAGTTGTTAACTCCCTCCTTGTGCCCCCTTTTATGACACATTGAACATTTCTTAAAATCAGTTGCCATTTGAACGTTGCCAAATACTCCCTCTTTCCCACATTAATAGCTCTATTGGTTTTTCAAAATAAATTTATTTTATTTTTTTTAAAATTAATAGAGCTATTAATGTGGGATGGAGGGAGGTATCATTTACTTTTGGACTCACCTAAAAGAAAGCAAGCATAATGTAAAAGACACGTCTAGTTTGATCAGGCTCCACGACTAGTGCTTAGGACCATGATGCTACATGAAGCTCCTAACATAGTATATAGAGACAATCACAACCTTTATATATCATGTTAGATTATTTTCCTTCAACATGGTACATATAAGTGAATGCAGCCCCAAATGATCACGGGAAAATTGAGAATATTATGAATTGCAGGTTTTACTCCCATCAGCGCCAAAACAATAGGATCTAGAGATGTACATAACCCTGCATTGGGTTCTATTTCAACATTATTTTGTCATTCCTAATTAAGAAATAAAGAAATAAAAGCAAAAATGTGCATTTGATCCTCATGAGATTGTAGCAACGAAGGTAATAATTGTAACGATCCAATTTTTTAGAGGAATTTTTTTATACATAATCAAATGATCTTACCAGACTAACCATTATACAGGTTATACTAAAATATTCTTAGTGCCTAGAATTTCTCAAGAAAACCTGGTTGTTCATTTGCCATGACCTTTGGTTAGGTTTATTATCATGTCAACGAATTAAATCATGAAGATGACTAAATACTTGCATCTTACAAGAAAATATCAGTAACCTAAGATTTGGATAAGATCAATATCGTCTGACATCAACTGCCTACGTACCACTTAAAGGTAGAAGAGGACTGGATCCATACGTAGTTTTAAGTGCACTAACATGATATTACGTGAAATGCATCTCACAACTTTTCATTTACATAACATGCATACATTATGAAAAAGACTAATTATGCTTAGTACGATAATTATCAATCACATATGCTCTATATCATTTAATAACTTTCTAAAATAATAACTCAAATAGAATATGTATATAAACTAAAACAAACATAGAACATGTAGAGTCAAAATCATATGATCACATTCTAATCCAATGTATGATAAATTGATACATCACCATCATATGAATAACATAACATAATATAACGTTTCAATCATAGTACTCACAAATAGCTCATTTTCCCTTAACCTCTCAAAGAATTAGCTGTGTGATATGTGATTTGTGTTGATGCAAGAGAGTTGTGGTTGTTCATTAGCATGCACTCGGTATGACCAGTAAAAACCTAAAGAGAATTTTCAAAGGCTGGGTTCACCTTCATCCCAAACATGGCACTTGGGTAATCTTTTATCTTAAACCTAAAGTTAAAGACACTCATACTAAGCTTTAACTATCCCTTGTCAACCTCTCAAGGTTGGTTATTAATACCTAGATCTACCTTTTATGCAAGACACTCCTTTCACATGCCCGTAAAAGAGATAAAAAGAAATAATATGTTGAACCACCCATGGTACAAGTGTAACATATACCTAATTTATCATTAAATACATGGATTCACCAAAACAGACATGTTTATCATGAATCATGAAATCTTAAACTTGGGGACTCTACATAACATAAAACATCCTCTATGTAAGCATATTCCTATGCATACAACATATAACATGACTATCAACTATATAACTTTTAACATGATCTATGAACTTATATTATTGAATTTCTAATGCTAAACATCTCCATTCAACATGTGTATAATAGCCCAATCATATACATAACTTGATCACAACAATTATCAAAGACTAACATTAGTTCTCAAAGATCTAGTGCCCTCGAGCCCTAACGCCTCATTTATGAATTCTCATAAGCATCTTAATTTGCTTACTTTTTTCTTCTATGCTCATTAGAAAGTTTACTCTTTAGTTCAATACGGTTTAACCTTAATGTCTCATTAGGAGTATTTTAGTTAATTCATATTCAAACAGCCTCTAGTGCTCTTCCATTGGATTCAAAGTTTTCTAAGTATGTTCATAGGTAGCCAATAGCCTTAGTTACTGATTTAAGCTTTTAAACATTAAGCATAAATACAATTAGATATGTCCAAACCTAAGGGTACCTTCATAATTTTTATAATTTATTGGAAACTTTGTTTGGCCTAAAGTCTTACATATAAATTCTTCAAATAGTCATAACTGATAACACTATAGTAAAATTGATAAATTTTTATTTTTAATATTATTCACTGAACTATGTCTTGTTTAGTAAGCTTGTTATGATTAACTCATAAGGCTAAAACCATAATTATACACCTTTTTGTGGATTTTATTTAGCTCTAATATTTGTGGGGACGTTCATTAGGACTCTAGGGAAATTCCATAAATTTATAGAATTTTCTAACATTTTTACGGTGGTGAACAGGGTCTAGATGTTGTCTTTTGGTTTTACTTTCTTAAAATTAGATTGGGTTCACGAATTAAATCTTGAACTAATTGTCTTCAACCTCCATTTAGTTCAAAGAATTAGGACTCTGTTATAGACCATAGAAGGAGAAATGCCAACATGGGTTATTAATGGACATCGGCCATATTCCTATGGCAAGTGGAGAAGGCACTTCTTCTCTTAGGTGTTCTTACCTTTTAAAAGGAACTCTACCCAAGTCCACCACAATTTAACCAGGGAACTCAGATTTGCAATTCTTCTCCTCTGGTCAAGCTTTTTAATTTGAAGAAAGACTTCTTGTTGTTTCCATGATTAGCAACATACAATTTAACTTTTCATGCACTATAACTAAATAATCAAACAGCTATACCAATCAGCCATCAGCCCTCTTATGTGATGATTTCAAGACTAAGAAATCTAAACCAAGGATTCACGAAGAACAAAGCATAACCACGTATAAGCATGGATATTAGATACAATTAAGTTATATCGCTATAAAGAAATCCACTATAATTAGACAGAACTATATAGTGTACATACTCAAGCACTTTACGTAATCTAACAATTCAAGGATAGAAGCATTGAAGGTTACCAAAAGACGTACCAAGAGAAAAGTATGGCATAAAAGATTGATTAATGGGGTAAAGCATAGTTACAATTGAAAATTGGTCTAAGACTCCGTACCAATTAAACAAAATAAAGATTTCACATCCCTTCTCTCTTCTCCTTCCTGTCTCTCCTTGTGTAATTTCTCTGTGTTCTCCTCTCCTCCTATGTTTCACTTAGGTCTCGTCTCTTTTACAAAAATAAAATAAAATTCTCCATGTGTCTTTTTACATTCTCCTCTCCTCCTATGTTTCAACTGGGTCTCATATCTTTTATAAGTAGGGATGCCACTGGGTTAGGTTCGGGTTGGATTTTGCAAAACCCAAAACCGATACCATTTTAAAAATGGTAAACCCAAATTTGACCCGAATAGCAATTCGGGTTGAATTTGGAAACTCAAACCCGATCCATTAGGGCCGGGTTGGATTTTATCAAAATACAAAGAAAATATAAAATTTTTATCTTTATAATCTTACTCGGGTTAGTTTTTGCCAATCCTAAGCCTGATACTATTAATAAATTGTAAACCCAAATCCAACCCAAATAACTATTTTGGTTAAATTTGAAAACCCAAACCCGAGTTATTAAGGTTGGGTTGGGTTTTACTATATACCCGACCCGAGTGACATCCCTATTTATAAGGATTGATTATTCCCTCCTAAGTTAGGACTTAGGGAATTCTAGCCTCCTTAAAGTCCTTTTCCACTTAAACTTTTGATTACTTCTTAATTTAATTCAATGTCTCAAGTTAAGGCTAAATAACCAAGTTAATATACTTTTTTATAATTAACAATTAAACTATGCTTATTAGTGGGTCCACATAATGTATGTAGGCCTACAAATTAAAATCTGGAATAAAATTATAATAAATATTTTAAAAATTACATCTCCCTCATTTGAAGCTTTATTTTTTTCATTTGACCTTTGTTTTTTGTGTTCTTGGTAATGTTACAACCGGCTTAAAGTTTACTTTCTATTTAGATGAATATCACACTCAAATTTGCGAAAGAGATTAGATAAACAAGTTATTTGGGTCAAAACTACTTATCATTACAATAATTCACTTATAGATTGTGAATTTGTGATAAGAGCAAAGTCACAAAGCAAGAACTGGGCAATACCAATAGTAAGGGTGCTAACAAGCCGAGTCGAACCGAGTTTTCAGGTTTTTTGACTCGAGCTCGATTTCTGAAAGCTTGGCTTGAGCTAGATCGAACAGCTCGATGCTTGGCTCAAGCTTGGTTCGGCTAAAAACTCGAAACTCAACTCGAGCTCAAGCTCGAAAACATATCATAGCAACTCGAACTTGTGTTCGAATTGAGCTCGAATCCCATTTACAACCAAAATTATTTTTTTCTATAAAACTCTATATTAATTTAGAGAATCACACCAACATTACAAAAATAAAAAAAATTATAATAAACATAATTTTATTCTATTAAAGTTGTAAATATTATTTCAAAATTCATGGTTAAAATAAGAGTCAATAAATACCCAACAAAAAACTTTCATTTGTCACCAAAAATTTAACTAATGTTATTCAAATATCCCATATAATAAATATAATTATATAAATAATATTAAAAATAATAATTACCAAAATAAAATAAAGAAAAAAATATTTATTAATATGGTGTTTCTTTTCGCGAGCGCCTCTATGACTTTTTTTAAATTTATTTTTTAATTTCATTGTTAAAGAGGAAAAATTCAATATAATATACTGATTTGTAATTTAAAGGATGAAATCAATATAATTTCATGCAGATGAAATCAATGCAATGTATTGATTTTGTCATTTAGAAGGATAAAATCAATAATGAAATAATTTTGTCTCCTCTTCTCTCTACTATCTCTTCATTCTCTCTCTCTTCTTTCTCTTCACTCTCTCCTCTCTCTATTCACACATTCTCTCTCCTCTCTCTGTTCGCTCTCTCTTCTCTCTCTATTCATTCTCTCTTTCTTTCGGCTATCTCTGTCTTCTCTTTCTCTCTCTTCACACACTCTCTCATCTCTATATTTCTATTCAATCTCTCTCCTCTCTCTTTTGGTTATCACTCTTATTCTCTCTCTTCACACTCTCTCTACACTTTCTCTTTTCTATGTCCTCTCTTCTTTCTCTTTCACTCTCCCTATCTCTCTCTCATGTGCGTGATGTGAGCCCTAGCTCTTAGAAGTGGGGAAAAAGTAGAAAATTTTAATTTAAATTTTTTTATTTATATATTATATATTAAAATATTAAATTTAAAATAAAATATGATGTATTTGTGAATGACGAAAATAATATTTTTTTAAATTTTTCATGATTTTATCCTTTAGAAGAGAGGAGAGAGAAAAGAGAAAAGAGAAAGATGAGAGTGAGAAGAGAGATAACCGAAAGAGAGAGGAGAGAGAGAATAGAGAGAGGAGAGAGAGAGTGAATAGAGAGTGGAGCGAGAGAGGAGAGAGAAAAGAGAGCAAAATCAATTCATTATTGATTTCATTATTTGGAAGGACAAAGTTAGTACATTGTATTAATTTAAGTGTACTCATTTCATCATTCTAAAGGATGAAATTATAAACAAATATAAAAAAATACGCAGGTGTCAACTCCTTGTCAGTGAAAAGGAACATTATATTAGTAAATATTTTTTTGTCTCCATTATTTTGATAGTTATATAAGATTTCTCATATAATAAGCTACAAAAAACTAAACTAGTAACCAAAGTTATAACAACTCTTATTCACATATTTCATATCTAATTATTCTAGTGACTACAAAAAAATTCTTAATAAAAGAATTATTTGGACTTCAGCAATAACATATTTCATGGTGTGTGGAATACCTGTAAAAAGAAAAATCAATATAATTGGAATTCAATAGTAAAATCTAGACTTGGTTCACTCGATATATTTATAGGAAAAATCTAGATATAGTTCACTAAATCTCTAATTCTAAACTAATATAATTAGTTGAATTAAGAATGTTTATTTGCAAGTAGAATAACATATTTATATTTGTTAGGATTAGAATGAAAAAAGGTAGTATTTAAAATTTAAATAATATTATATTGATGAATAGGGGTAGAATAGAAATAAAATAATTTATCATACCTACATTCTTAATTTTATTAGTAGTAGGATTTATTTTTGTTTAAAATGTAATAGTATAATATAGGTATTATATATCATATTATATAATATATCATATACTATATATTAATGTATATATAGGATATATATTTTATAAATTAATATAAAATATTATGGGTACATGAAAGGTAAAAGTTAAAAAATTTATATAATATGGGTATAGCAATTAAAAAGTGATATATACAAATCGAGTCGAGTTCGAGCCAAGCTTAGAGTCGATTTTGAGTTGAACCGATCAGGTTTCGATTCGAGCTGGCCCATGTTCGAGATCGACTCGTTTGATTTCAAGTTTGAACCGAGCTTGAGTTGATGTCACTTCGAATCGAGCTAAATTTGAGCCGAAATGAGCTGAGCCAGTTTAGCTCGACGAGCTGGTTGAGCTCGTTAGCCGCCTTAACTATAAGAGGTTGTAATGTAATTATGCAACTTCTAAATACTATTCTAACTCACGTAAGTAACTTAAAAGACCATCCATCACATAGAAAAATATAACCAATAAGAGGAATTAAGACAAGAAACATATGAAGAATAGATGATGATAGCAATTAACAAAAGACCAGATGACTATTGTTTCTTTCTCCTTAAGAATGTACAAAAGATTCATTATACACCATCAGTTTGAACAAATATAAGAAACCAAACTAGGCAACTATAAACGCTGAATTCCTAGGTTTCCAGATCCGTCCCTGAATGCCCAGAACTAGAGCTTATCCCCAATCTTCACCTGCAGGTCCCTGTCTTTCTCGAATTCGTTCCAGCCATTGTTGATGATGTACATGCGGACGCTGGACCAGTACTGGAACCTCAGGTCCCACTTCCCTCCCTTCCAGTCCACCACCTTCACCCCCATCCCGGCCCCGTACTTGGGCTCCACGGCCATCCCCTCTGCCGCTCGCAGTCGGGGCTTCAGTAGGCAGTAGCTGTCTCGCGGAATGAACAGCCGACCCAGATGGCCTTTGACGTCGCTCCTTGTCATCGTCTTCTCCCCCAGGTACTCCAGCTCCCTCGCCTCCAACTCTTCCAAGGTCTCCAAGATCTCAGCGCAGGGAGGAGGCGTAGCCGCGGTCCTAGCCCAGAGGAGAGCCGTCTTCCTCTCCACGCGCTCCATGTGCTCCGAACAGGTCGTCCTCTGTTGCTGCTTCTCTCCTCCTCTTCGTCCCTCTTCCTCCGTCCGAATTGAGGGAACTCATCTTCAAGGACACTTGTCACTCTGTTCCTCGATCTTTTCCGCCAGAATGCGAAAGGGATATGGAACTTTTATAATGTAAGGGCGAGGGGAATAAGGCAAAAACGAGGAAACTCGTTGGCGGTAGAGCAACAAGACTCATATTAGGACTGCAAAACAAAAGAGCGGGGTGTACCGATTTTCAATATGCAATGAGCCGTTGCCAACACCGCCATTCTAACACATTTGACACTAATTAATTTGGGTTCATTCAAGGTAATTAAGCGGCAGTCGCCTATTTGTGTTTCCTATAGAAATTTTAGGGTGGAATGATGAATGTTGGAATAAAAAATAATTTTACCTTTAAATATTTTTAAAATAAAATTTATTTAGCAGAAATTAAAAGGAAAAATTTGCCGCAGGTCCTAACTACTGCTTCTAATAACCAATTAGTCTCAACCAACTTTTTTTACTCTTGCATATCCTATATTTTACTTTTTGTTTAGTGATAAGTCCTTTTTTTTTTTATTTCTATGTCATTATATTTTGAAGAAAACCAAAAATGCCCCCTTCGTAACGTCTTCCCTTCTCCACCTTCGCCATATCCATCTCGGTTTGGAGTATAGGTTTTCTCTATTGTTTCCTGCTAGAGATTTTTCTATAACTTGTTTCACCATGTCTATTGCCACCAGATTCTATTGCCACCTGGTTTGCTTTAGATATTTTATTATAATTTGCTCCATCATCCTTATCTCCTTCGGCTTTTTAGGGATTTATTTTGTTGAGTTGAATTTTCTCTTTCGGCAAAAGTAAGTACTCTTTTATCTTGTTTTTAGTGGGTGACAATTAGTTGTTGAATGTGGAACACAAAATATATTCATCGTTCTTGAAGAGCATTCATACCGCGTCCTGTCAATTTCCTGGACAATGCTCATAGGTCTCTCATATTCTACATCAACAATTTTCTTGATTATTTTAGTATGAGCTATTATTGATGATTCACGATTGTTTGTTAAATGATTATTTTTCTTTTTTAATTTTATTTTAATGTAGTATAAATGCTATTAATTTTAAGGAAATTTGAGATTTTTTTTTGTTTTATTGACAGAGGAGTGTTAGATTATGAAACTTTTCTGTTTACTTAGGAGCTGTTGAGTTTTATGGAGCAACAAATTGTGGTTTGTGTTTAGCAGGAGCAGGTATGTACTCATTAATTGTTTTTGTTCTTAATGGATATTAATTTTTGTAACGTTCTTTTTATATATATATTTTTATGAGTATTATTATATTTTACTATATTCTAATTTATTTCATGTTAGTCATTTTATAATAAGTATATTTTAATTTTAATTTTTTTTTATTTATTGGATATGTAAAATATATTATGTTCTTCTTTTTATAATTAATTATTTTTTATTTTTTATGTTTGTAGGAGAATTGACTCTTTTATATTGTTACTGTGCAAACATGATGTTAATACTAATGCTTTTCAGGTTAATAGAAGCATTTCTTATGATACATTTATTTCTATGATTTGCCAAGCATGAAGTGATTTAAATTATGAGTCTATTATATTGAAATATTTTTTGGCTGGTCATTCATAATGCAATCTTCTTCATAATTATGACTTACAAAATTTATTTTTTCTTGCTTATGAGCCGCATGTGAAGATTGTTGATGTTCTTGTCATTAATTCATCAAGGGGCAATAATGTTTTTGTTGATCAAGGAACTAGTAGTAGTACTAGTAATCAATTGATAAGTAGTAGCATTGAAGTTAATAATGATATTATTTTTTATGAAGAAGTTGATTCATCTTTGCATGAAAGTAATATTCTTTTGACAAAAAATTGGTCTACTGCAATTGATTCTATTAGGCAAAAATTTGATGATGTAAAAGACTTTAGGCAAAATGTAAGGACTCTCATTTTTGAACCGGTTTATTTTAATATAATTTATCGATTATCGTGTGGTTTAAGTATTTTTTGATTTAAATTATGTGGTTTTCAAAAATAAATAAGATTTCTAAAGGTTTTAAGAAAAACTAACTCTACATTTATGAGTTTTAAGTAGTTTTTAGTTAATTTTAAATTTTTTGAATTTTTCTTAATTTTTAGTAATTTTTAAAAAATTAGGGTTTGGCGGGACCGCCTATGGGCCCTATCGACAAAAGTGAGATTTTTGGACCAAAATGACCCATACATCAATTTAAGCTTATACAAAAATTTTTAAAATTTTCTTAGATTTAATTAGTGCTCAAATTATTAAATACCCATTTTTAGCCAAAAATTCTATTTACACCCCATTAGTTTATTAGGTATACCCCAATCCCTACTATAAATAGAAAGGGTTGAGCCATTTCCCATTTGCGAATAGGCTGGGAGAGGGCGATTAAGGCCTAATTCCCCAATTAAGCCCTAATTAGAAAGAGATTAAGGTATGTTCTTCTTTAATCAAGCCTAAACCCTAGGTTTTCTCTTAATCTATTCTTAATCTTGACTTCAATCATGGTTTTAATCCATTTTGAAAGCATAAAACTATTGATTTACCTCTCTTCTCTAAGCCTTAATCTTCAAAATCTCGTTTTTAAGCTTCTAAAACCCTAGATCTAATGTTTACTTTTAATTTTTCAAAGCTAAATCGAGATTAGTAGTATGTTAACTTAAAATTGTGTTTTTGGAAGGTGTTGGAAGAGATTGAAGGTTCATTCCAGTGCAAATCAACAAGGAAAGGTAATGATTTTTTTAATCTCAACTTTGGGTAGCAAAAATCTCTGTTTTTATTTTGTTATTTGAAGTGGGTTTTTCTTGATTTGGGCTCTAATGGTGGGTTTAGTAAATGATAATATTTCATTTTGATTTCTTAGGGCTTTATTTTAGAATGGTTTAGATTAGTGTTCTGGAAGGTTTGATGAATTTTTATAATGTTTGGTACCATGAATGAAGATTTGAAAGTGTTTTCATAGTGTTTCGGTTTTGATTTTCGAAATGAAGAAGAAGGTCAAAACTGCTTTGTTGGCGATTAAACGGTCTACTAGGGCGATCAATTGGCAACACCACATTTTTGGCATATTTTCAGTTTAGCCGATTGAACGGCCTTGCAGGGCGATTGAAGGGTACACGACAGTTTTTGCTATTTTTAAAACTTATGTTCATTTCAATATTTTACTCCATTTGATGATTCTAATGGTTATGAGAGACGTATTATGATGAAATTAAGCTACTGGAGGTGTAGAATTGATGATGAAAGTTTATGGAATGTGTTTAAGTGTGGTTATGTTGTATCATATTATGTTGATAATTATGCATGTTGATATTGAAATACCTTGAACTTTTGAATGTTGGAACTCTTATGATTAAAATATGTTTTCAGCTGGGATATTATGTGGAAAATGGTGAGATTTGTTCTCTTATAATGAGGATAGTTTATGGGTAATAGATGTGATCATATTGTGGCTTAATGAATGAAATAATCATGTTTGTGAGAGGGAATGTCCGATTTCACATGGATGGATTTAAGCTTTACAGTGAATTTTGTTTTGATTTTAATTAGGAATCATTATTTTGAATATGTTCAAGCATGTGTAAATTATCTTATGAGTTTATGTCAAGCATTGGACATGTGCTTAGATATGCATGAATATACACACATATGGGGAATCTACTATGAAATTGTAGTAATTATGCCTTGATTATGATGCATGAGGGGACTGATTGGGAGCACATTCCATGTGTTGGAACCCACGTAGGTCTTGCTCATGGATGTATCATGTTATCATGCATCATGAATTGATATTCATGCACGAAGTTTTATCGATGTTTAACTGGAATTAATCGATTGTATGCAATGGTTGAGATTGCGTGCCGGATTAATCGCTCGGTGAATTAATCGGAACTTGGCTGGTCTGAAATGACATGTTTTCGATTTAAGTTCTTGTGCGGAACAGTGTACTCCCTGGGTTGAGTCTAGTGAAATGAAATTATGTGGGGACGAGTTATGTACTTGTCTTGCGGATTTGAGATTATTATGGGTGTCATCTGGACCCTGAGAATCCAGAGTGGTATGTCATGTGCACCCACTACCACGTGTTCTAGGGTTCCCTATGTGGGAATTCGGGCTCTCCCTTCCGTAGGAGATGTCCTTATGCGAACACCTCTGCTCTAGATTCTTTGTGTGAGAATGGGACATCCTTGGTCAGGATCATCCAGGGCGAGCAGCTTTATGTGCTGACAACCCTGACCCTCTTACATTTCCTGTGTGGAAATTTGACTGTGTGTCACCTTCGTGGCCTTGACTGTGTCTGTCTATGTGGCAATATTTGTGTTTACTCCTTGATGGAGGCATTCACCATGTGTATTGATACATGTTTATTATGAATGCTATGCATGATTGTGTATCATGTGATTGACACGTTTGTTATGCAGGGTAAATGAGTTTGATGTGATATGAATGTATGATCAGAAAATGTGTGAATGAGACACTATTATGCAGGATTTTGTGTTATGAATGCATGATCAAAAAATGTGTGAATGAGACACTATTATGCAAGATTATGTGTTATGAATGCATGATCAGAAGATGTGTGGATGAAACACTATTATGCAGGATTATGTGTTATGAATGCATTGATCAGAAATGTGTGAATGAGACACTATTATGCAAGATTAAGTGTTATGAATGCATGATTATAAAGATGTGTGAATGAGACACTATTATGCAGGATTTTGAGTTATGAATGCATGATCAGAAAATATGGGAATGAGATACTATTATGCAGGTTTATGTGATGGGAATGCATGATCAGAAAATAGTGTATCTGGTCAAATGTGGATCTTATTTAATAGACTGTTATGCCATTGTGTTTTCTGATTATTGTCGTTGTATTAAAACTATTATTGAGTTTTTATACTCACCCCACTTTTTTGTTTTGTTTGGGGCTACGTGGCGTGACACGCAGATAGACAGGATCCTCTGTATGAGGAAAGATCGGAGAGAGCTTGGGAGTAGTCGTGGAGGCTTCTAGTTTTTGCATGTCTCTTGTTTATTTTGTTTTAATGTTAGAACCTTGTGGTGTGGTTCTTATTTTCAAACTTGTGATATATTACATCTTTAAATTTATTTGAGACCTTGTGTTAAGCCAAGTGTGTGGCTATGGATTGTTAGTATGTGGGTTTGAGATTTGTGTTTTGGTTAGAGTTTAAGTAACTCTTTTGGTTCTACCTATTTATTCTTGCTCAAAGTAGTGCGTAAACTCCGTAAATTA
This sequence comes from Saururus chinensis, assembly GCA_035235625.1. Classification (NCBI taxonomy): domain Eukaryota; kingdom Viridiplantae; phylum Streptophyta; class Magnoliopsida; order Piperales; family Saururaceae; genus Saururus; species Saururus chinensis. Next base: position 24,537,083 of record CP141143.1, on the reverse strand, counting down.
GATCGCCCATAGTTAGGGCATAAGTCTTCTGCTATTTCTTTAACCATTTTTAAACCGTCGCCCCCGTGCGCTGGACCGGGTTCGGCTTGGGTCGGGTAGTTCCGGGGCGTGACACAAAAGTTTTGTCATTATGCGATTGAGATTGATTTTGAATTTAAGTATATTAAGAATAATTTTTTAAGGGTAATTGTTGAATACAAACACAAAGAATCAAGAGGATGTCAATGGCGTGTTCATGTAAGAAAGGATGGTTGGAGTAATATTTTTTATATTCATAGACTTCATACTCAGCATACATGTGGATGTATTGTGCGAAGAAAGAAAAATCCAATGACAACAACTACCATTGTTTCGAAGGAATTGTTGAGTCAAGTTAGCAACAATCCACGTACTCGTCGAGTTGATGTTGTTTGTCAATTTAATACAAGTTATGGTTTTGATATTTTCTATCGAGTTGCATGTAAGAATGTTCAAAAGACTCAAAAGGATATTTTTGGTGATCATTCATTGTCTTTTGATGATTTGCGTTTGTTCATTAGTATTGCTATAAGTACTAATCCTGGTAGCCATTTGACTTTGGAGATTGATGATGAAGTTGGGCGATTTAAGAGTGTTTGTTTCATTTTATGCATGCATCCATGGATTCATCTTTTGTTGTCCCGTGTTATTTTTGGATGGAACCCATTTGCATGAGCATTATAAGGGTCATTTGTTGGCTGCCACAGGAAAACATGTTAACCAAGGTAATTATTTTATTTTAATTTCTTGATGTAATTTATCATTTTATTTAATTTCTAAAGGTAAACTATATAACAAAGTAAAATTATAGTATGTGATGTGTATAGTAATGTTTTACTTTTGATTAAAAGTATTCATTTTGTCAATTATTTTGATGTCGATTCCTTTATTTTTTTTTTGGTATTTTCCCTCTTGTATATGCTGTTGTCAATTCTGAGGATGAAGATAATTAGGTATGGTTTCTTATTCAATTGAAGGTGATACTTAATCCTTTATGTGAGTTGACTATTATCTCATATTGTAATAAGGGGTTGCTTCAAGCTGTATCACAAATATTCCCATCTTTTCTACATGCTTATTGTTTACACCATTTGAGAATGAATTTGAGAGATAAGTTGAGAGGCAGAACTAATGACTTTCTTGACAATATGGATTTCAAGTTTATACAATAGGTTATGTTGCAAGACCTTCAAAATTTGACAAGATGTTTGAAGAACTGAAAAAAGATGGCAGACAACAAGTTGTTCATTTTTTTTTAAATCTTTCAAATGAAAATTGGGCGAATGTATATTTCAAAGGCAAGCGTTATGGTGATATGTGTTCTAATGTTGTAGAATCTTTTAACTCATGAATACGTGATGAAAGACAGTTACTTATTATGAAGATGATTGATTGGATACGGATTAAGATTATGGAGATGATGAATGAGCGTAGGAATGAAGGAAGGAGTTGGAGTGGTGTTCTTTGCCCAGTTATGGTGTCACGCCCCGGCGATGCCCGACCCGACCCGACCCGAACCCGGTCCAAGGGCCGGTCAAGCGTGCGGGGCGACGAAGGGAAATTAAGAAACGATTTAGCAGAAGACTTAACCCTAACCACAGGCGATTTAGCAAAATTACGGAGTACACACAATCCTTTGAGCAAGAGTAAATAAGAAGAAAAGAAAGAGAGTTGCTTATCACAAAATAAACAGCTAATATCAAACCCACATGCTTAGTTAACTATAGCCTACACTGGCTCAAAATAAGTCTTAAGCAAACATAACTGTAAAATGTGACATAAATCCAAAACAAAGAACCCTACACAAAGGTTCTAAACATAAAGCATAAACTAAAGGAAAATAAGTCATACAACGATCTCCACGATTACATCCAAGTCATCTCCGACCTTTCTCAAAAAGGAGATCCTGTCCGTCTATGTGTCACACCACGCAGCCCCAAAAACAAAACACAAGAAAGAGGGGTGAGTTTAACAAACTCAGCAATGATTTTTAATATCACTATCAACATCGAAAATACGACAGCATAGCAATATAATCATTCAGATCAAAGATTGGCAAGGTGCATCATTTTCTAATCACACATACACATCACCTAAACCTGCATAATAGTACATAATCCACATAGTGTTATTCTCATTATAACAACATGCATGAATGTATCTCTAACATACATATTCCATCATGCATCACATCATAATGACCTGCATGAATGTATCTCTATCATACATATTCCATCATGCATCACATCATGACAACGTACATGAATGTATCTCTAACATACATATTCCATCATGCATCACATCATAATGACCTGCATGAATGTATCTCTATCATACATATTCCATCATGCATCACATCATGACAACGTACATGAATGTATCTCTAACATACATATTCCATCATGCATTAAATCATAACAACCTGCATGAAATGCATCACTAACATACACATTCAATCATGCATCACATCATTCTCATTCACCATGCATGTATAAGTGCCACATACACACACTAGTCCATCATGCAAGTCCATACACATAGAGAATAAACTTGCTCTTCAAGGCCGGAGCCCTCGAGCAAACACTTATCAAATAAACTTGCTCTTCAAGGCCGGAGCCCTCGAGCAAACACTTATCAAATAAACATGCTCTTCAAGGTCAAAGCCTTCGAGCAACTCTTATCAAATAGACATGCTCTTCAAGGTCAAAGCCTTCGAGCAACTCTTATCAAATAGACATGCTCTTCAAGGTCAAAACTTCGAGCAACTCCTGCTCCTCAAGGCCAACGCCTTCGAGCAACTCTTGCCCATCAAGTCTAAACTCCCGGGCAACCCTGCTTGTCAAGACTAAAGTCCCAAGCAACAACACCTAGTAAGCTGGTGCACTCGGACAAACCAGCTGGATTCTCAGGGTCCAGTGAATCATAAATAATCTCAATCTGCAAGACAAATACACAACTCATCCCTACTTAACTCCATTTAACTAGACTCAACCCGCGGAGTGCATTCGTTCCACACAGGAACTCAAATCAAAACATGTCCTTTCGGACCAATCAATTTACGATTAATCCACGATTGATCAATCCGGCACACAATTTCACCACATTGCATCCAATCGGTCAAATTCGATTAACCTCGATGAAGCCTAAATTGGAAATCCATTTTCATGATGCATGCAGCATGGTACATACGTGGGCAAGGCATACATGAACCATAATCCATGATAAGTGCTCTCATCAGCCCCTAATGCATCATTCATAATCACAATATCAAACTTCAACATCATCATTTAACCCCCACATGTGTGTGTAACTAGTAGAAGCACTCCACACAATGCATGTCAACATGCTTGAAATTAAACTCACTACCACACACACATGTGAATTACCATCTAAACATGAATTCCAGTGGAAATCATAGGAGAAGAATCATTGAAAACATAACTCAAATCAAAACTCAACCACAAAGGCTAAATACATATAAGATCATTTATTTCGTCCTTGAGTCATGGCATTCACCAACATCCACACATCGACTAACCACATTCTATCATGACAAATCAGTCCAATAATAGGTTGTAGTCCTATTAAAAATATGCTTAACCATAGGGAATCAACCATTCATAATTTCAAGATGACAATTCCAACATCATGCCACAAACCATAAGTCATTCCACAAACCTCTAAGCATATATCTCAACTCCATAACCTCAATAGCATGCCTTTCAAGTAGCATAATATAGCTTAAAACACTCCACATTCATATGAAATTGGCAAGCTAAAGTGGAATCATTGAAATAAACATCATGCATTAGAACATAATTCTGCTGTGTAGCCGTTCGAACGCCCTTCAAGCCGTTCAATCGGCTAAACGGGAAAAATTCAAATTCACAGTTTGGCCGTTCGAACGCCCAGGAGGCTGTTCAATCGGTTGAACTGAAAATCTGTTGATCCGACAGTGTTGCCGTTCGAACGCCAACAAGGCAGAACTGACCATCTTCTTCCTTTCGCAATTTCAAATTGAAACACCATTGATAACACTTCAAATCAACATCTAACACCCTAAATATCATCAAAAGCCCTCCATGACTTCCAAATTGCTAAACCATATCATAATAAACTAAAACCCTATGAAATCGGGATTAAAGATTACCATTTTCTAATCATGCCATTAGCACACTAAAACAAGTAACTCCATTCAAAATAAGCGAAAAATCAAGAGTTTTACCATGGATAAACTGAAATTTCGAAAGTCCATTACCTTATCACTTGATTAAGCTTGGATTTGATGGTCACCCTTCTTGAAAACCTTACAAAAACATGGAGTTTAAATTAAACTCTATTAAAAATTGATTTACCAAAGAAATCCCTAATTAAAACTTAGATCTAGGGCTTGTTGAACATAAAAATCGGATTTTGAAAGCTAGGGTTTGTAGTAAAATACAAATTAGTAGTTTTTGATGTCTAAAAATGAATCGAAACAAAGGGGAAATGATAGATTTAGAAGAGATTAAGAAGAAAGCTAGGGTTTAGTGCTTAATTAGAGTAGGCTTACCTTAAACACCTTCTAATTCGAGCCTAATTGGGGATTAGGCTTGACCTTTCCTCCTCAGCCTATTCCCAAAATAAAAATGGCTCAGGTTTGGCATTTTATAGTAAGGGTTGGGGTGTGTATGGGGTGTAAATAGGAAAAGTAGGCTAAAAATGAGTATTTTACAAATTTGAGCACTAATTAAGTCTAAGAAAATTATGGAAATTTTTGAATAACCTTAGGTTGATGTCTAGGTCCATTTGGCACAAAAACCAAAATTTTGACGGCGGGGCCCATAGGGGTCTTGCCAAAACCCTAATTTTTGAAAAAATAGTGAAAATTCAGAAAAATTCCAAAAATTCACACTTTATTAAAAATCACTTAAAACCACTAATGGTAAAGTTGATTTTGATTAAAACCATCATAAACACCATTTATCTTTGAAACCACCGAATAAATTAGAAAACGTGTTAACCTCACGTTAACTGGTAATTAAGAGAAACAAAAACCGGTTTAAGATCAGGGATCTTACATACGGAACAAAAGTTGGATGAGAATATTAAGGATAGTAGTGTATGGGAAGTGGCTACTTCTCATGATAATCTATATGAAGTTATGTCAAATCCTGGTTGTTCATTTGCCATGACCTTTCGTTAGGTTGATTATCATGTTGACAAATTGAATCATGAAGATGACTAAATACTTACATCTTACAAGAAAATATTAATAACCTAAGATTTGGATCATATCAATGTCATTTGATGTCAACTACCTACGTGCCACTTAAAGGTAGAAGATGACCGGATCCACATGTAGTTTTGAATGCCCTAACATGATATTCCGTGAAATGCATCTCACAAAATGTTCATTTACATAACATGCATACACTATGAAAAAGACGAATTATACTTAGCACGATAATTATTAATCACATATGCTTTATATCATTTTATAACTTTATAAAATAATAACTCAAACAAAATATTTGTATAAACTAAAATGAACATACATGTAGAGTCAAAATCATATGATCACATTCTAATCCAATGCATGATAAATTGATACGTCACCATCATATGAATAACATGACATAATATAATATTTCAATCATAGTACTCACAAATAGCTCATTCCCCCTTAACCTCCCAAAGAATTAGCTATGTGATATGTGATTTCTGTTGATGCAAGAGAGTTTTGGGTGGTCATCCGCATGCACTTGGTATGACCAGTAAAAACTTGGAGAGAATTTTCAAAGGCTGGGTTCACCCTCATCCCAATTATGGCACTTGGGTAATCTTTTATCTTAAACCTAAAATTAAAGACACTCATACTAAGCCTTAACTATCATTTGTCAACCTCTCAAGGTTGGTTATTAATACCTAGATCTACCTTTTTATGCAAGACACTCCTTTCACGTGCCCGTAAAAGAGATAAAAAAGAAATAACATGTTGAACCACCCATGGTACAAGTGTAACATATACCCAATTTATCATTAAATACTTAGATTCACCAAAACAGACATGTATATCATGAATCATGAAATTTTAAACCTGGACTCTACATAACATAAAACATTCTCTATGAAAGCATACTCCTATGCATACAACATATAACCTGACTATCAACTATATAACTTTTAGTATGATATATGAACTTATATTATTGAATTTCTAATGCTAAATATCTCCATTCAACATGTGTATAATAGCCCAATCATATACATAACTTGATCATAACAATTATCAAATACTAACATTAGTTCTCGAAGATCTAATGCCCTCAAGCCCTAACACCTCATTTATGAATTCTCATAATCATCTTAATTTGCTTACTTTTTTCTTCTATGCTCATTAGAAAGTTTACTCTTTAGTTCAATACGATTTAACCTTAATGTCTCATTAAGAGTATTTCAGTTAATTCATATTCACATAGCCTCTAGTGCTCTTCCATTAGATTCAAAGTTTTCTAAGTATGTTCATAGTTAGCCAATAGCCTTAGTTACTCATTTAAGCTTTTAAACATTAAGCATAAATACAATTAGATAAGTCCAAACCTATGGGTACTTTCATAATTTTTATAATTTATTGGAAACTTTGTTTGGCCTAAAGTTTTACGTATAAATTCTTCAAATAGTCATAACTGATAACACTATAGTAAACTTGATAAATTTTTATTTTTAATATTATTCACTGAACTATGTCTTGTTTAGTAAGCTTGTTATGATTAACTCATAAGGATAGAACCATAATTATACACCTTTTTGTGGATTTTATTTAGTTCTACATATTTGTGGGGGCGTTCATTAGGACTCTAGGGAAATTCCATAAATTTATAGAATTTTCTAACATTTTTACGGTGGTGAACCGGGTCTAGATGTTGTCTTTTGGGTTTACCTTCTTAAAATTAGACTGAGTTCAAGAATTAAATCTTGAACTGATTGTCTTCAACCTCCATCTAGTTCAAAGAATCAAAACTCTGTTATAGACCTTAGAAGGAGAAATGCCAACATGGGTTACCAATGGCCATCAACTATATTCCTATGGCAAGTGGAGGAGGCACTTCTTCTCTTAGGTGTTCTTACTCTTCAAAAGGAACTCTACTGAAGTCCACAACAATTTAACCAGAGAACTCAGATTTGCAAGTCTTCTCCTCTGGTCATGGTTTTTAATTTGAAGAAAGATATCTTGTAGTTTCTAATGATTAGCAACATACAATTTAACTTTTCATACACTATAACCAAACCTTAATCAAACAGCTAGACCAATCAGCCATCAACACTCTTATGTGATGTTCAAGACTAAGAAATCTAAACCAAGGATTGACAAAGAACAAAGCATAACCACGTATAAGCATGGATATTAGATACAATTAAGTTATATCGCTATAAAGAAATCCACTACAATTAGACAAAACTATATAGTGTACATACTCAAGCACGTTACGCAATCTAACAATTCAAGGATAGAAGCATTGAAGGTTACCAAAAGACATACCAAGAGAAAAGTACGGCATAAAAAATTGATTAATGGGGTAAAGCATAGTTACAATTGAAAATTGATCTAAGACTCCGTACTAGTTAAACAAAATAAAGATTTCCCATCCCTTTTCTCTTCTCCCTCCTCTGTCTCTCCTTGTGTAATATTGTGTAATTTCTCTCTATTCTCCTCTCCTCCTATGTTTCAGCTAGGTCTCATCTCTTTTATAAAAAAATAATAATTCTCCATGTGTTTTTTTATGTTCTCCTCTCCTCCTATGCTTCAGTTGGGTCTCGTCTCTTTTATAAGTAGGGATGCTACTGGGTTAGGTTCGGGTTGGATTTTGCCAAACCCAAAACCTATACCATTTAAAAAAATATATAAATTTTTTATCTTTATAACCTTACTCAGGTCGGTTTTTACCAAACCTAAACCTAATACTATTAAGAAATTGTAAACTCAAATTCAACCCGAATAGCCATTAGGGTTAAATCTGAAAACTCTAACCTGACTCATTAGGGTTGGGTTTTATCATATACCTGACCCGAGTGTCATCCCCATTTATAAGAAGTAATTATTCCCTCCTAAGTTAGGACTTAGGGAATTCTAGCCTCCTTAAAATCATTTTCCCATTAAACTTGTGATTACTTCCTAATTTAATTCAATGTCTCAAGTTAAGGCTATATAACCAAGTTAATATACTTTTTTATAATTAACAATTGAACAATGCTTATCAGTGGGCCCACATAATGTATGTAGGCCTACAAATTAAAATTCGGAATACAATTATAATAAATATTTTAAAAATCACATCTCCCTGGTTTGATGGTCGTTTTTTGGGTTCTTGGTACTGTTACATCCGGCTTAAAGTTTACTTTCTATTTAGACTGATATGACACTCAAACTTATAAAAGAAATTAGATAAATAAGTTATTTGGGTCAAAGCTACTTATCGCTACAATAATTCAGTTATAGATTGTGAATTTGTGATCGGAGCAAAGTCACAAAGCAAGAACTGGGCAATACCAACAGAGGTTGTAATGCAATTATGCAACTTCTAAGTACTATTCTAACTCACGTAAGTAACTTAAAGACCATCCATCACACAGAGAAATATAAACAATAAGAGAAATTAACACAAGAAACATATGAAGAATAGATGATTATTGCAATTAGCAAAAGACCAGCTGATTGTTGTTTCTTTCTCGTTAAGAAAGTGCAAAAGATTCATTACACCATCAGTTTGAACAAATATAAGAAACCAAACTAGGCAACTATAAACGCTGAATGGCGAACCCTAGGTTTCCAGATCCGTCCCTGAATGCCCAGAACCGGAGCTTATCCCCAATCTTCACCTGCAGGTCCCTGTCTTTCACGAACTCGTTCCAGCCATTGTTGATGATGTACATGCGGACGCTGGACCAGTACTGGAACCTCAGGTCCCACTTCTCTCCCTTCCAGTCCACCACCTTCACCCCCATCCCAGCCCCGTACTTGGGCTCCACGGCCATCCTCTCCGCCGCCCGCAGTCGGGGCTTCAGCAGGCAGGAGCTGTCTCGCGGAATGAACAGCCGACCCAGATGGCCTTTGACGTCGCTCCCTGTCATCGTCTTCTCCCCCAGGCACTGAGGCTCCCTCGCCTCCAACCCTTCTAAGGTCTCCAAGATCTCAGCGCAGGGAGGAGGTGCAGCCGCGGTCCTGGCCCGGAGGAGGGCCATCTTCCTCTCCACGCGCTCCATGTGCTCGAGCAGGTCGTCCTCTGTTGCTGCTTCTCTCCTCCTCTTCATCCCTCTTCTTCCGTCCGAATTGAGCGAACTCATCTTCAAGGACAAATCGAGAACGCTTCTTTAATCACTCTTCGATCTTTTCCACGAGGGATATGTAGCTTTTATAGTGTAAGGGCGAGAGGAATAATGTAATAACGAGGAAACTCGTTGGCGGTAGAGTAAGAAGACTCATATTAGGACTCCAAAACAAAAGAAGGGTGTACCGATTTTCAATAGGAAATGAGCCGTTGCCAACACCGCCATTCTAACACATTAGACACTAATTAATTTGGGTTCATTCAAGGTAATTAAACGGCAGTCGCTTATTTGTGTTTCTTGGAATGATGAATGTTGTAATAAAACACAAATTTACCTTTAAATATTTTTAAAATAAATTTTATTTAGCAGAAATTAAAATCATCAAAGCTAACGGGTTTTCTATAAACACTTCCAAATTTAAGACTATCCTAACAATGAACAAATTAGCCATGTATACCGAAATGATTAAATTTGGGCCCCGGACTGTGTGGGCCCCTTTACAGCTACACATCTCTATGATTATGTGGGAATCAACCCGAGGTAAATTAGCCTTGTTTATCATTTATGAGAATTTTCTACATTCCATGGAAATTCGATGGTCGACCCAACAAACATTATTTACAAATAAAGTCCTCTTTATATGAGCTTGGGCTCACATGATCATGTACATTATGCATTATAAATTTTGATACGATGATACAGGGTATATAAAATAGTTTTATGCCAAGGCTCACGCAATTGCCTATAAGCTCAAGCTCATATAAAATTTTTCCTTATAAATATGAGCTTTAGTTAATTTCTAAACAAAGTTTGTCTTGGAATAGAAATAAGCAAACCACGTGCACGGTAAGGTGGCCAAATATAATCTTTGGCTGCTGATAAATGAGAGACCTAAATGTGTGTGCTGAAATTTTGTGCCAAATGAAAGGTAACAAAAACCACGGAAATTTTTTATGCTCCTCCCATAGATGTCCAGTAATATGAGCCATTGGTCATGAGGACATATTAGTGTCGGTGATGCACTAGCGCACATGTATTAATGTGCATTAGCGTGTGCAATGCCGATCCTCGTGATCAACAGCTCTTGCCTAATGGAGGATATCAGAACAAATACTAGGTAGGAGGACAAAAAATGCTTTCATGATTTAAATTATAATTTAATTTAAATATTTTATTTGTTATAAATTAATAGCTCCATTTAGCAAAAAAAATTGTTCCATATTATAGCTCCATTTTTTTTAAATTTATAAGGTTGGGTACTTGAAAAAGTGTATCATAAGCTTATTTTTCCTTATCTTAGATGAGGGTTTCACGATTCAATAAAAATTATTATTTGTATGAATGTAACTATCAATATGGGTCGGATGGAATATATCTAGATAAGTTGAGTCGTTAATATGCATCAGTTGTGTCACGCCCCAGCACCACTCAACCCGATCCAAACCTGGTCCAAGAGCCGGCCAAGCGCGTGGGAGAATTTAACTAATGAACATATTGCGGTAGTCTTAGCCCCTCAAACGGGCAATTCGCATAACGGAGTACCGTACCTATTGTCATTTGAGCAAGAGAAATAATGATTAGAAAGAGGATAATAAAATTGTCATAGTCCTCATACCAACCCACATAATAGTCTCCAAAGCCTACACATGGCTCAAAATCAGAAAAGTTTAAACAAGTCTAAGAATAACAGATAAATGTGGGCATGATACATAATCCACCATATAATGTTCTCTAATGTCAACCACGAGAAAATAAGAAAATAAAATATTATTTGGATGCAACCAAAGCTAATCTTATGCATGCCCATGTTGTCCCTCATATAGGAAATCTTGCTCATCTGCACGTCGCATCATGTAGCCCCAAAATAAATCACAGAAAAAGGGGTGAGTATGAAACTCAATAATAGTTTGAAAATGATAAAGTAAATCAGAAAATCATCACAGCGCAACAACATAGAAATTCAGATCCATAAATGACATGGTATACCTCTTTTCTAATCATCCCCCTTACTAGACCCTTAGTTATCTATAAGTAAATGATTTAGCATGCATATAACACATATGTTAAAATCAGGCCATAAATAATCATAATATGACCTAACATCTATCCTGCTTAACTAGTGATTATCACACCATCACATTCACAATCATGCATATCAAACCATTCTTCTTCATAGCATTCAACTTGTATAACACATGTACACAAAATGTACTCATATAATACATATTTATATTATTCATCCATAGATAATTCATCCTGCATGATAAGAGTCTCAATCACACAATACTAAATCATGTATATATTCACATGTGTTACATAATTTCAAATTATCCCGGCACATTGTACATACGTAAGCAATCTCCACGTGAATTCCAACCCATGAAATGTGCTCCCATCAGCCCACACATCATATTTGAGTCATAAACAACCATGATTTCATAATTAATTCTCCTGTATGTGTGTGTTTAAAATACAACATACATTCCTAAGCATATGACCATGCTTTGACAATATACACATGTTTTTTCTAATATCTAATCATGGATCCAAACTAGAATTATGAGTGAAAAGCATCATTCAAATCATGGATTCAAGTTAACAAATCTAACATGTTTAACCAACATCATGTAATTCCGCATAATACCCAATTATTCTTCATACATTCTAACATTACTAGCATACCCTTCCAGTAGCTTATTCAACTCAAATCAACCCACATGAACATGAGAAATAACATTTGGGAATAGAAATATCAAAATAAATAAAGAAATTAAAATGACCAAAATCTGCTATACGACCGATCGATATGCCTATAAGCCCGATCGATCGCCATAACAACAAGTTTGGTTCGTCTCTCTATTTTGAAAACCAAACCGAGACACCATCGAACTTAAAACCTCCAATCAAAGCTCTAAAATTCATAAAAATCTAATTAAAACTACCAAAATGCTAAATCTACTCATTTTATTAAAGCCCTAAGAAAGTAATACAAAAGATTAAGTTTTTACTAATCTACTATTAGAGCACTATATATGGAATCCATTGAAGAAAATATATCAAAAGCAAAGATTTAAAACACAACAAGATTGAAGCTTAAACCCATCACCTTTCACCACTCTTTGGGTTGGAATAGTTCCTTAATCTACTCCAAAACCTACCCAAAAACATAATTTTTCATTAATACTTCTTAAATCTAATTTTAGAACACTAAAAACCTTCAAGAATAAGTAGATCTAGGGTTCTATAAACCCAAAAATGAAATTTTAAATATTAGGTTTTGAAATGGAAACCAAAATCAGTAGTTTTTGAGTGAAAACCGAGATTGATTCAAAGCAAAGGAAGAGATTTGAAAGATTTAGGTAAAACCCTAATGAATTATGAAAAAAATTAAGAAAATCAAACCTTAGTCGCTTTTCACTTTAAGCAAAAGGGGGATTAGGCCTCTTGATCCCAGGCTCAGCCCTTTTGTAAATGGGAAAGAGGCAACATATTTTCTTATATAGTAAGGAAGGGGTTAGACCTAATTAAATATTAGGGTACAAATAGAATTTATAACTAAAAATAGGTAATTTGGGTATTTAAACCCTAATTAAGGTTAAAAAAATCTGAAATAAATTTTTTTAATGTGTCTTAGTTTAATGTTAGGGGTGGTTTGGGTTAAAAATCTCAATTTTGATTGTGGGGCCCATAGTGGCTCCCGCCAAACCTAATTTTTGAAAAAATAGTAAAAATTCTAAAAAAAATCCAAAAATTCACAAATGACATAAATTAACTTAAAACCCATAAATATGAAGATAATTTTGTTTAAATCCTTTGGTAACTACTTTAAGTTTTTGAAAATCATAAAAATCGATCAGAAATGACTTAAACCACATAATGGAAATTAAATAATAAATAAAAACAAAAATAAACTAGTTTAAGGTAAGAGTTCTTACATCCTCCCCCTCTTATGAATTTTGGCCCTCCAAAATTAACTAAAGGTCGTCGACAAAATGATGACGGTACTTCTTTCTGATTTTGTCCTCTCTTTCCCACGTGGCTTCCTTGACCCCATGGTTCCTCCACAACACATTCACGATTGGAATATCCTTTTGTCAAAGTACCTTTTCCTTTCAATCTAGGACATGAATAGGTATCTCATCGTAGGAAAGATTTTATTGGAGTTCCAATGGCTTAAAATCCAACACATGAGTAGGATCCGACTCATACTTTCAGAGAAGTGAGACATGGAATACATCGTGGATATCGACCAATCGAGGTAGAAGAGCTACTCGATATGTCGTGACACCTGCACGTTTCAGGATTTCAAATGGCCCAATAAATCGGGGTGCCAGCTTCCCCTATTGTCCAAATCGGACCACATCGCGGGTCAAAAAAATCTTAAGGAACACATGGTCGCCAATGCTGAACTCCAATTCCCGCCATCTCCTATCGGCGTAGCTTTTCTGATGGCTCTGAGTTGTTTGTAATCTCTCTTGAATGAGGCTTATCTTCTCCGATGATTTCTTTATGAGATCAAGGTCGGTGAGAAGATGCTCTCCAACCTCATTCCAACACAAGGGAGATCAATATGGACGCCCGTAGAGTGCCTCGAATAGAACATATTAATGATCGCTTGGTAGCTATTATTAGGCAAAATCCACCAACGGAAAATGCAGCTCCTAAGTGCCCTTCCACTCGAGGTTACACACACGAAGCATGTCCTTCAGCGTCTAGATAGTCCTTTCAGATTTCCCATTCGTCTGAGTATGACAGGCTGAGCTGAAATGTAGAGATGTGCCGAAGGCACTCTGAAAGCTTTGCCAAAATATGGAAGTGAAACGAGGGTCACGGTCGGAGATGATGGATACCGGGATTCCGTGTAACTGTATGACTTCCTTCATATATAGGGCAACTAAAGTCTTCAAAGGTGTAGTCATTCTGATTGGAAGGAAATGAGCAGACTTCTTGAGTTTGTCGACGATAACCACATTGAGTCATTACTGCTTGGCGATCTAGGTAGTCCGAAAACAAAATCCATGGCTACGTTTTCTCACTTCCACTCTGGAATCGAAAGTGATTGTAATAAACTGCCCTGATGATGATCCTCTGCCTTGACTTGTTGGCACACAAGACATTTGGACACTTAGGCTGCAATATCATTCTTGGTACCTTTCCACCAAAATGTTCTCTTCACGTCATGGTACATTTTAGTTCCTCCAGGGTGGATGGAGAACTTAGAATGATGCGCTTCTGTAAGGATACACTCCTTTAACTCTACGGAGTTCGACACACACCACCATCCCTTATATGTCAAACTCCCATCGGGCTTCTACTCGAAGTCCAACACTGCCTTCTCCTTCATCCTAGCCTTAAAGGCCTGAGTTTCTTCATCTCTCTTTTGAGCTTCAACCACAACATCAACTAAGCTGGAGCTTATAGAAAGGTTGACAAACCAACTACATGTGTCCTCCATAGCTAACTCTGGCTTGAGCTAAATGACATCTTCATACCAGAGTCATTCCTGAGCATGCATACAAGCTATAAAATTAGTTGATTTTCTACTCAAGGCATCCGCTACCACATTAGCTTTACTGGGATGGTAAGAGATAGTGAAATCATAGTCCTTCAGGAACTCTAGTCATCTCCTCTACCTCAAGTTCAAGTCCCTTTGAGTAAATAGATACTTCAAGCTCTTGTGATTAGTAAATACCTCAAACTTCTCACCATAGAGATAGTGTCGCTAAATTTTTAATGCAAAAACCACTGCCGCTAACTCCAAGTCATGAGTGGGATAATTCCACTCATGCACTCTAAGTTGTCGAGATGCATAAGCCACCACTCTTCCCTATTGCATGAGTACACAACTCAAGCCATGAAGTGAAGCATCACTACAGACCACATATCCCCCACTCCAAGATGGTAAGGTTAAAACTGAAGCTTGAAGTCAATCTTTTCTTCAACTCTGCCACATCATCAGGACGGATCCGAAGTTGGTGATAACCCAATCTCAAATCGATCTTAGAGAAGACCTGTGTTTGTTGTAATTAATCAAACAAATCATCAATCCTAGGTAAATGGTACTTATTTTTTATGATTACCTGATTTAGCATTTGGTAGTCGATATACAACTGAAGAGAACCATCCTTCTTTCGAACAAATAAGATGAGCGCACCCCAAGGAGATACACTCGGCCTGATATAACCCTTATCTATAAGATCTTGCAGCTAAACCTTAATCTCTTTAAGTTCCGCTGGAGCCATACGATAGGGAGCTTTAAAAATAGGAGTAGTGCCTGGAATGAGATCGATATAGAACTCTATCTTCCTCTCTGGTGGCAAACCCGATAAGTCACTAGGGAAGACATCAGAAATCTCTACTACAACACAAATGGAATCCAAAGAAGGCAACTCTATGTTCATCCCCAAGACACTGGCAAGGTAAGCTTCTCATCCCTTATCGATCCACTTCGTGGCTTTGGAAGAAAACACCAAGAACTTGCCACGAGGATGCTTAACCCCTTGAAAGATAAAAGGCTTAGCTCCTAGCAAATTAAACATTACCTTTCTCCCTTGAAAATCCACATGCACATGATACTTAGACATCATACCAATGCCAAAGTCACATCAAAGTCCATCATCAATAATATGATGAAGTCAATATGCAACACATGCCCATTAATCACCATGGAAATCATCTCAATATACTCCTCCGCCCGATGTGAAGACGAAGGTGTAGACACTATCAAAGGAACATACAACAACTTATAACCAACACCCTTCTCATGAAAAAATTACGGGGAGATAAAAGAATGAGAGGAACAAGTATCAAATAGTACTCTTACATAGTAGGAGGCAATGAGGATCATACCTTCCACCACGCCTGAGGAGTTGGCCGCCTCCTATGCCGATATAGCAAAAACTCTCTCATCATTAGCCGGTTTCTTCCCTTTGACATCTGGCTACCTGGTAGATGGTCTCGCCGGTGGCCTTGCCAGAGATGCTCCCAACTACCTGGGACCAGCGTTAGGTAGCACCGGTGGATGTTTTGGCGCACCATCAGCCCTATGAGGACATTCGCTAACATAATACCCCTTTTGCTGACATCCAAAGCAAGTCACATTAGCATGGCGGTCATGAGGGTCCTACTGCACTTGCTAAGTGCTATGCCTCGCATTATGAGCATCGTGCCACTTATGGCTACACCGTGTATGGCTATCCTCATATCTCGGTCTTTTGGGTTGCTACCCTCTCTTCCGCATATAGTCATTTGAATTCTGCTCCACTATGACGACGTGCATATTAAATTCTATATATATTAACATAATAAAATGTGCTTTTATTGAAATTGCATAGGTAGCGTAAGTGCATATTTTGTCTTTTATTGGCTTACTTCAGTAATCAGAATAATATTAAGTGATGTGTAATTTTGAGTCAAAGGAGTTTTTGCTTGTTGCTAAAGATCAAATGTTAAAGATGAAACATTTTGACAAGTAATGCATACATATGCACGCTGCATACATACATATACTTAAGAATAATAGTGTTTATCAAATATGAGGGTGAGAAAGAAAACTAGTGAAAAATTAAAAAAAATATGAAAAATTTTCATTTGTCATCAATCGGGGTAATATAGGAACCAATAGATTAAGTTTCTAGAATAAGGTATTGTGGTAGTTATTGTAGCAAACATTTGAGTGGTTACTGTAGGGATTCATCGGTAGAACCCAAAATTTGCCTAAAATAGGTCATTCTGAGTAAAATTTATTTCTAATTAGAAGTTTAACACCTAAACCGACTGAGATGTCTATATAAGGGTGTTTTGGTTATGAGAAAAGAGAGATAATGCCTTAGAAAGAGTAGAAAAGACCTTAAGTAATTTTCTTTATTAATTTAAGAGATATAGAGCTTCCATGGCTATTGTGGTTTAAAAGAGATCTAAATTAGTCATTAGAATCCTACAATTATTCATGTTTATGCCTTTAACTTAATGAATGTTTGTAAAGAGATTTCACATATACACACCTGCACTTGAAGAGGAAGAGGATTCTTCACACCTACACATATAGGATAAAGTGGCGAAGGAGAAGAGCCATGAGATTGGAACTTTAGTCCAAGTTTCATTGAAATGTTGTGTATGCTAAAGGAGTTGTTTGGAAGATCAAGATCTTTGAAAATGGAGATGAGGCTAATCAATGTGAATATTTATTAAAGCTTCAATAGGGCTGTGCTATGGAAGAAAAAGACCAAAGACAAAGTTTGAAAGTAGTAAGATGGACTTGGTAGACAAGGGACATGTAGAGATGATCTTCTAGTGTCATAATAATTGTTGAGTCTTTGTAAGTTCTATATAATATTAGTATATAAGGTTAATCGGCCTAAAGAGGTTGTGTGATTTTTCCCTAGTTGGGTTTTCACATAAAAATATATGTTCAGTATTTTATAAAGTAGTAAGATGGACATTGGTAGACAAGGGATATGTAGAGATGATCATCTAGTGTCATGGTAATTATTGAGTCTTTGTAAGTTCTATATAAAATTAGTGTATAAGGTTAATCGGTCTAAAGAAATTTTGGAGTTTTTCTCTAGTTGGGTTTCGACAGAAAAATATATGTTTGAGTATTTTATCTTGCTTAATTAATTATGTAATAAATTAATTTCCTGGACAAGAGGCCACACCTTGTAGCTCTCTACATTTTGGTTTTAGGCTTGAGTCATTGTGGTGACTCTCTAGCATTGAAGGTTATTAAACTCACATGTAGGGTTATTGTGGTTGTTGGGACAAAAAGACATTGGTTTCTACAACCCACTCCTAGCCGTTGCTCTTTGCCCTTCTCCTTTACACCTTCAACTTTTGTTGTTGCACTTCAGTCACATTTGCAACTCCTACCATCAACCATTGTGAGCCTCTTACTCCACTCATCTTCCAGCCATGTGCCTATAGGTCACGCCTTCCTTTGCTCTTCCTATAACACACAAAATTTTCTCAAATCAAAATTCAGAAATTTGTACCATTGATAGATCCCCGATGCGTCGATGTCCTTGTTGGTGAAGGGCGTAGTCCACTGTTGGCAACTTACCAACATGTCGTTGAGGGCATCGGTGAAATCGTTAGAGTTTGTTATAATAAGAACGTGGTTGGTTGCGTGATTATGATATCAAAGAAGTTGTTATACTCCTTAAAAGGACAAAGTTCTAAGAATTGTGGATACTTTGAGATCGAGATAGAGAGTCCAAGGAGCAAGTGATCCTTGATCAAGTGCATGAGAGCTATATTACACAGTGAAATATCAATGTTCTAGTGGGAGGGAAAAGTGGGAAATCAAAGAAGTTCTCCAAGGGTTTCGAGGTAGAATAGGACAATCTCAATACTTTTCCATCCTTTTGAAGTAACAAAATATACTTACTTCTTATGAAATTTGATCATGAGAAGTAAATTATGAAGAAGAGGAGATTCTTTAAACTTTCATTAGTTATGTAAAGTTGTTTTCTAGAGAATTTTTAGTTAGTGGTGGCTTATATCTACTGAAATTCATGATTTATTGTGTCTTGATTAATTTGGGAATTATTGGACCATTGTGGTAGCTTATTCAATCTTATGTTAAATCATTGACATTACCACCGACATGTTGGGGAGATGTTGATGATTTTAGAAGACATACAATTCTCTCCACCAATGTGCCAAAGGCATGTTGTTGTGCCAAATGATGGTCATGAGGAGAAAGGTCTATGTCTTGACAACCACGTCAGTACCTAAGTTAGAAGCAAGACTTCCCACTAATAGTAACAACCGGCATGCCGATGATTCAATTGTTGACACTTCAGTTTATGTTTTTCAAGTAAGGTTTTTATCAATTTTTTAGTGCTGAGGAGGAGTATATTGGTATAGTTTACTTGATAATCAATGTAAATAAATATTGAAACACATGATAAAATGTGTGTGATTAAAGGGATAAGTAAACTCTATGTTTGGGCATATCAAAAGTGTAGATACCTTAAGCTGTTGTGTATGACACTCATGGACATGTAGGCCTCATGTCAGTATGGGATCTAAAAATGGATCGTCTTAGCCACATAGAGAAGAGTCATAATATGACAAATGATCATGAGTTTCTGGCTCCCCAAGGCTTGGGAGTTTATTGTTTGTACATCATCTCCCCAAGGCTTGGGATTTTGTTTGAATGGATTATAGCTTTAAGGAGATATAACTCTAGTGCAATGCAACCAAAGAGTTTTCGGTAATCATGGAAAGCTAAGAATTTTAGCCACTTTGGTCTACAAGCCCTTGTGGACCTTAGTTTTATGGAGTTGATGAAGAAAACTATAGTATTTAGTAAGAGTTTGAAGTTGCTTCATGGAGTGGTACATACTTCAAGGAGTCATAGAGATCTCCCTATTTTAGTGTAGGGAGATTCGCTCATTTGAATTTTTGAATTAATGTTTTAAATAAAAACAAGAGAGAAAAGAAACAAAAAAATTTGCCTTCAATCGCCACGAGTGGCGGGTCCGCATCTGACCGTGCTATACATGGTACTCCGCTCATCGGGCCAGCGCCTAGGCCATATGATGCGCAGAGCTAGCTCATTGGGCTTGCACGACACTCAGGGGGGTGGGGTGCACTATGCATGCCACGCACCGAGGGGCCCCAACTGCTTATAGTGTGCGCTCTACATGCCATGTGGAGCACCAAATTGCCTCAAGCACCTATAAAAGGTGTGAGGCTCATTTATTTTTCCAGATTTTACATTCCCACACTCCTCAAACCTCATTTTACAATTTCTAAGCCGTTAAGTCCAATTTAAGTCATTCAAGGGGCGTTTCCACCTAAATAAAACATGTTTTACACAATGAGAAGTTGCTTTAAGGATTTGATTAGTCTAGAAGGGCAAAATTAGTTGTCCAAGTAAGAAGTGTAATGTTTCTCACCTTTGAATTTGCGAAGAAGGTTAGGTAGGGGTTTTTATCATCTTTCAAGGCATAAATGCTTACATAAGCTATCGTATGAACTGAATATATGTAATTCTAGTTAAGTACTTGAGTAGTTTCCATGTATGTTTTAAGATTGCCTCATATATTTATTTTATTAAATATTTTAAGAATAGGGTTATGATTTACTTGTATAACCCGTACAACTCGACCTCGACCCTACTATCTAACAATAACATGACCCAAAGTGAAAAAGATCAGAAAGAATTTTTTTGAGAATTTTATTTTATCTTAAAATTTTATTTTATTAGATAGCCAATCAGTAACTTCTATGGATTTTAATAGCCAAATGGTTAACGAAAAAAATTAATTAAAAAAAAAAAGGGTAAGTTTACCCACATACCCGAGCTAACCGAACTAGGTAGCATTAGGGCTTGCATTTTCAACCTGTTTGATAAATAGGGTTGAGTCATGACTTGACCAAATTTAAGTGTGGGTCAAAACCAACCCGACCTAACTTGATTCACAACACTAGCTCCCTAAGAGTTTTACAAATACATTGGTCTCCAATATCCATTTTCCTAACACCCTCCTTGATCATAATTAACCTTGTAATATCATAAGTTGTTAACAAGGAAAAGGAATTTAATGATATAAAACTCCATACCATTTAAACAAAATAAAGATTTCCCATCTCTTCTCTCTTTTATAAGAGTAATGATTCTCAGTGTTTCTCCCTGTTCTCCTCTCCTCCTATGTTCCAATTAAACTTACGACCACTTTTTAATTTAATTGAATGTCTCAAATTAAGGCTAAATAACTAAGTAAATATATTTATTATAATAAACAATTAAACTATGTTTAAAAGTAGGTCCCACATATGCATATAGGCCCATAAATTAAAATTCAGAATAAAATTATAACAAATATTTGAAAAAACACATCTCCTTATTCGACCTTTGTTTTTCCGTTCTTGTACCGTTACAATGGGCTTAAAGTTTACTTTCAATTTAGATAGACATAACACTCAAACTAATTAGTATGTGAATGAAAAAATAAGATAAATAAGTTACTAGGATCAAAAATATTGATCGTTACAGTAATTCACTTGTAGATTGTGAATACATGATCGGAGCAAAGTCACGAAGCAAGAACTGGATTATATCAACAGAGGTTGTAATGCGACATCTAAGTACTATTCTAACTCACGTAACTTAAAGACCAGCCATCACACAGAAACAAATAACCCCAACGGAAATTAACCCAATAAGAGAAAATAAGACAAGAAACATGTGAAGAATAGATGATTATAGCAATTAACAAAATACCAGATGACTATTGTTTCTTTCTCGTTAAGAATGTACAAAAGATTCATTATACACCATCAGTTTGAACAAATATAAGAAACCAAACTAGGCAACTATAAACGCTGAATGGCGAACCCTAGGTTTCCAGATCCGTCCCTGAACGCCCAGAACCGGAGCTTGTCACCAATCTTCACCTGCAGGTCCTGGTCTTTCACAAAACCGTTCCAGCCATTGTTGATGATGTACATGCGGTCTCTAGACCAGTACTGGAACCTGAGGTCCCACTTCCCTCCCTTCCAGTCCACCACCTTCACCCCCATCCCGGCCCCGTACTTGGGCTCCACCGCCATCCTCTCCGCCGCCCGAAGTCGGGGCTTCAGTAGGCAGGAGCTGTCTCGCGGAATGAACAGCCGACCCAGATGGCCTTTGACGTCGCTCCCTGTCATCGTCTTCTCCCCCAGGTACTCCAGCTCCCTCGCCTCCAACTCTTCCAAGGTCTCCAAGATCTCTGCGCAGGGAGGAGGCGCAGCCGCGGCACTGGCCACGAGGAGGGCCATCTTCCTCTCCACGCGCTCCATGTGCTCCAGCAGGTCGTCCTGTGTTGCTACTTCTCTCCTCCTCTTCATCCCTCTTCCTCCGTCCGAATTGAGGGAACTCATCTTCAAGGACAAATCGAGAACGCTACTTTAATCACTAGTCACTCTGTTCTTCGATCTAAAAACGAGTCATATTAGGACTGCAATAAAAAAGAACACGTATTATAAGTTTGTCTAATTTCTAAACAAAGTTTGTCTAGGAATAGGAATAAGAAAACGACGTACATGGGAAGGTGACCAAATATAAGCTTTGGCTGCTGATAAATGAGAGAGCTAAATATGTGTGCAGAAATTTTGTGCCAAATGAATGGTAACAAAAACAATGGGAAATTTTTATGGTCCTCCGAGAGATGTCCAGGAATAGGAGCCATTGATAATGATGACATGCTAGTGTTAGTGATGCACTTGCAGCTCTTGACTAATGGACGATATCAGATACTAGGTAGGAGGACAAAAAAATGCTTCCATGATTCACCCACCTGCCTAAACCCACTAGATGACAATCCTATGGCTGTTAATGTGCCGGGCGCATATTAACTTTTTGTAAAGTATATATATATATATATATATATATATATATATATATATATATATATATATATATATATATATATATATATATATATATATATATATATATATATATATATATATATAGTGTAACTAAGTACTCAGAGTATCATGTGGAACTGGGTTTGGTTTTGTACCTCACCAAGATTTCTGATTAACAAAATTATTACTTTTTGTCGTGTGACCAGGAAAAGGTTCTTACTCTATCATAAAATCATTTTTTCAACATAATCCGGATGACTTCAGCTACTATTCTAGTTGCGAGTAAAGTTCCAGTGTCATTGTTCATATTAATTCTAAGGGTAGTAAAAATGCATGAACTTAAATTTATTAATTAAAATTAACATAAAGTTTTGTACATAAAATATCAATTTGTAAAAGATAATAGTTCAAAGAGTTTTGTCAGCATTCATGCTAATGGGCACCCACCACCATGTGACAGATCTTGATCCAAAGGCCTTGTAAATTCATGGGGCAAATGAATTATTTATAACCCATTTCCCCCCCATATTATATGTCATCGAATCTTGATCCTACAGAACACATCATTATGTCTCAACACGTATTCCAAATATATGTTTAGGTGCATATTAATTTTTTTCTATATATACTAACATAAGTAAATTTGCTTTTATTAAAAATTGCTTAGGTAGTAGTGTAAGTGCATATTTTGTCATTTATTGGCTTACTAGAATAATAAAAATAATATTAATTGATGTGTAATTTCAAGTCAAAGGAGTCTTTGCATGTGGCTAAAGATCACATATTAAAAATGAAACATTTTGACAAGTAAATCACACACATGCACGTCATATACATACATATACTTAAGAATAATAGTGTTTATCAAATATGAGGGTGAGAAAGAAAACAAGTGAAAATTTGAATAAATATGAAAATTTTTCATTTGTGATCAATTGGGGTAATATAGCAACTGATCGATTAAGTTTCTATAATCGGGTATTGTAGTAGTTATTGTAACAAACATTCGAGTGGTTGTTGTAGGGATTGATCGGTAGAACTCGATTTTGCCAAAAAAAGGTCATTATGAGAAAAATTTATTTTTAATTAGAAGTTTAACACCAAAATTGACTCAGATTTCTATATAAGGGTGTTTTAGATATGAGAAAAGAGAGATGATGCCTTAGAAAGAGTATAAAAGACATTTATGTAATTTCTCTATTAGTTTAAGAGATAATAGAGCTTCCATGGCTATTGTGGTTTGAAAGAGATATCTAAATTAGTCATTAGAATATCACAATTATTCATCTCTATGCATTTAACTTTAGGAATGTTTGTGAAGAAATTTTACACATACACACTTACACTTGAAGGGGAAGAGGATTCTTCACATCTACACATATAGGATAAAGTGGTAAAGAAGAAGAGACATGAGATTGGAACTTTAGTCAAAGTTTCATTGAAGTGTTATATGCTAAAGGAGTTCTTAGGAAGATCAAGTTCTTTGAAAATGGAGATGAGGCTAATCAATATAGACATTTATTAAAGCTTCAATAGGGTTGTGCTAAGGAAGAAAAAGGCCAAAGACAAAGTTGAAAAATAGTAAGATGGACTTGGTAGACAAGGGACATGTAGAGATGATCTTCTAGTGTCATGGTAATTGTTGAGTCTTTGTAAGTTCTATATAATATTAGTGTATAAGGTTAATCGGCTTAGAGAGGTTGTATGGTTTTTCCCTAGTTGGGTTTCCACATAAAAATATATGTTAAGTATTTTATAAAATAGTAAGATGGACAATGGTAGACAAGTGATATGTAGAGAGATGATCTTCTAGTGTCATAGTAATTATTGAGTTTTTGTAAGTTCTATATCATATTAGTGTATTAGGTTAACCAGCCTAGAGAGGTTGTGCGGTTTTTCTCTAGTCGGGTTTATACATAAAAATATATGTTGAGTATTTTATCTTGCTTGATTAATTACATAATAAATTAATTTCTTGGCAAGAGGCCACATTTTGTAGCTCTCTACATTTTGGTTTTGGGCTTGAGGCACTGTGGTGGCCCTCTAGAGTTAAAGGATATTAAACTGACATGTAGGGTTATTGTGGTTGTTAGAACAAAAAGACCTTAGTTTCTATAACACACAACCCACTCATAGCCCTAGCTCATTGTGTAAGGACTCTCATCTTCAACTGGTTTATTTTTAATGTTATTTATCGTTTATCGTGTGGTTTAAGTATTTTTTTAGTAAATTCGGTAGTTTTCAAAAATAAATTGAGTTTTTAAAGTTTTTAATCAAAAATAACTTCACATTTATGAGTTTTAAATGATTTTGGGTCAAACCTGAATTTTTGGGATTTTTTTATTTTAACTAATTTTCTAAAAATTAGGGTTTGACGGGACCCCTTGTGGGCCCCACTGATAAAATTAGGTTTTTTAGACCAAAATACCCAGACATCAATGGAAGATACTTTAATAAAATTTAAAATTTTTTTAGATTTAATTTTGTGTTAAATTGCCGAATATTCTTAATTTTAGTTAAAAACCTTATTTCTACCCAACATTTCTATTAGGTGTAGCCCAACCTTTACTATAAAAGGGAAAATGGCTGTATAATTTCCAAATTGGGAATAGGCTTAGCTAGGAGATTGGAGCCTAATCCCCGATTAGACTCAAAAGGGATTAGAGGTGAGTTTAGCTTAGTTTTTAATGTGTTCTTAATCTTGCCTTTCCCCACCGCTTCAATCCGTTTTGAAAACATTAAATCACTATTTTGCTCTTCTTTTCTCAGCTCTAATCTTTAAAATCTCATTTTTATGATTCCAAAACTCTAGATTTAGGGTTTTCTTTTAATTTTTGAAGCGAAATCGAGATTTGTTGTGTATTAACTTAAAATCATATTTTTGGAAGGTGTTGTAGGAGATTGAAGGTTCAATCCGACACAAATTGACAAGGAAAGGTAATGGGTCTTTCAAATCTCAGTTCTTGGTGGTAAAGATCTCGATTTTATTATGTTATTTGAATGAGTTTTTACTTGATTTAAACTCTAATTTTGAGTTTATCATATGTTAATCTCTTGCTTCGATTTCTTAGGGTTTTATCTTAGAATGTGTTAAATTAGTGTTCTGGAAGGTTTGATGGGATTTTGATGGTGTTTGAGAATATAGATAAAAATTTTAAGTTGCTTCAATGGAGCCTCGGTTTTGAATTTCAAAATGGGGAAGAAAGTCTTGAATCTGCCTTGTTGGTGATTGATCGGGCCTTGTGGCCAATTGATCGGCTATACAGTAATTCGACTGTTTTTGGAAAATTTATGCTCATTTCATTGTTTTTACTCAATTTAATAGTTATAATGATTATGAGAGGTTTGTTATGTTGACATTAGGCTACTGGAGGTGTGGAATTGATGATGGAGGTTTATAGATTTGGTCTAAGTGTTGTTATGTGGTATTATATTATATGTGATAATTGTGCATGTTGATATGGAATTACCTTGAACCTTTGAATGTTGGAACTTTTGTGATTAGAGTATGTTTTTCGCAGGGATATTATTTAGAAAATGATGAGATGTGTTCTCTTATAATGAGAATGGTTTATGGGTAATTGATGTGATCATGTTATGGCTTAATGTAAAGAAATATCATGTTTGTAGGAGTGAGTGTACTATTTTACGTGGATGGATTTAAGATTTATGGTAGATATTGCTTTGATTTTAGTAGGAATCATTGTGTTGAATGTGTTAAAGCATGCATATATTGCATTATGAGTTTATATCAAAGCATCGATCATGTGCTTAGAATATGTATGAATACACACACATATGGGGAATATACTATAAAATTGTAGTTAACTATACTTAATTGTGATGCATGAGGGGACTGATTGGGAGCATGTTCCATGTGTTAGAACCCACATAGGTCTTGGTTACGGATGTATCATGATATCATGCATTATAGATCGGTATTTATGAATGAAGTTTTACCGATGTTTAACCAGAATTGATCGATTGTATGTAATGATTGAGATTGCATGCCAGATTAATAACTCGGTGGATTAATCAGAACTTGGTTGGTTCAAGTTCCTGTGTGGAACATGTACACACCCCGGGTTGAGTCAAGTCAAATTGAGTTATGTGGGGACGAGTTGTGTACTTGTCTTTAGGATGAGATTATCATGATTGTCATCTGGACCCTGAGAATCTAGAGTGGTATGGCTCGTGCACCGGCTACCACGTGTTCTAGGGTTCCCTGTATAGGAATTCGGGCTCTCCCTCACCGCAGGAGATGTCCCTGGGCGAACACACCCGCTCTAGATTCTTTGTATGAGAATCGGGCATCCTTGGTTAGGATCGTCCAGGGCGAGCAGCTTTAAGGGTTAACAACCCTGACCCTCTTCTATTTCTAGACTATGTCTCGCCTTCATGGCCTTGACCGTGTCTAGCCTATGTGGCAATACTTGTGTTTACTCCTTGATGGAAGCATTTTTCATTTGTATTGATGCATGTGTATTATGAATGCTATGCATGATTGCGTATCATGTGTTTGCCATGTTTGTTGTGCAGGATGGATGAAGATGTGATATGAATGCATAATCAGAAATTGTGTGGTTGAGACACTATTATGTAGGTCTATGTGATATGAATGCATAATCAGAAATTGTGTGGTTGAGACACTATTATGTAGGTCTATGTGATATGAATGCTTAATTAGAAATTGTGTGGTTGAGACACTATTATGCAGGTTTATGTGATATGAATGCATGATCAGAAAGTGGTATAACATGTAGATTTTAGATATGAATTACTACATTGCCATGACGCCGTGTCTTCTGATTATTATAGTTGTATTCAAAGTCCATTATTGAGTTTTTATATTCACCCAACGTTTGTTGTGTTTTATGTTTTGGGGCTGCATGGTGTGGCATGTAGTTAGGTAGGATCCTTTGTATAAGGAACAGATGAGTAGAGCTTGGGACTAGGCGTGGAGACCTAAGACTTTGCATGTTTTTCTAATTATTTTATTATGATGTTAGAATACATTGTGGAGTGACCCTCGTTTAAAACTTGTGATATATTATGCCTTTATATTTGTTTGAGACCCTATTTGAGCTAAGTGTGTTGACTCTGAATTTTTAATTTGTGGGTTTAAGACTTGTGATTTAATTTAGAGTTTAACGTCTCTTTTGCTCTACTTATTTTCTCTTCCTCAAAGTAGTGCATAACTCCATTAATTAGATCACCCATAATAAGTAGGGCATAAATTTTCTACTATTTCTTTAACCGTTATTCAATTCCTTCGCTCCCGTATGTTGGACCGGCCCTTAGACCAGGTTCGGCTCAAGTCGGGCAATGCCGGAGCATGACACTTTGCCCTTCTCCTCCGTGCCTTCAACTTTTGTTGTTACACTACATTCACATTTGCAACTCCTGCCACCAACCATTGTGAGCCTCCTACTCCACTCATCTTCCAGCCTTGCGCCTATTGCTCATGTCTCAGTTTGCTCTTCCTATAACACCCGAAATTTTCTCAAAACAAAATTTCAAAAATTTCTACCATTGACAGGTCCCCGATGCGTCGATGAGCATGTCGGTGAAGGGTGTAGTCTACTGTTGGCAACTTACCAACATGCTGTTGAGTGCATCAGTGAAACCAATAGAGTTTGTTACAATAAGAACGTGGTTGGTTGCACAATTATGATACTAAAGAAGTTGTTATACCCCTTAAAAGGGCAAAGAGCATAGAATTGTGGATACTTTGCGATCAAGATATAGAGTCCAAGAAGGATACAACATCTCCAATGTTTCCAACAAGATCGGATCTAGACATAGTTCTACCTAATACTACACTATATTAAGAAGCATAGCATCACACATGCAATGCTTAAGTATTTTCAAGCAACCTACATTTTATGCAAGTCATTTAATCATTCCACATGTTCTATTTAAACAAGTAATATCAATCAATGTTATTAATTATTTCTCGAACCCTTGTTCGATAATTAATATCCTTGTCTAATCCTAATGACAGACAGACTCATCAGATGTCAACCTAAGTTACAAATGACAACGAAACACCCTGGAATCCACCAGGAAGTGCCATCTCCCAACCTATCCCATAAGGACTTGACCGGAGTGGAAGGACATGGCCCACAACTGCACCTGAACAGAAGTGGTCAGAGACGCCAACCAAGCAGAATGTCAGCGACCCTAATTGCGTGTACCCTAAAAGACCCTCAATAGATCTGTGGTGAGCCCGGCTCACAAGGAACTCCCTCCAATGGGGAGGTGCAACTACACAGTCAAATCAGCGGCTCCTCAATAGAGCTAAAACTCAGGAAACCATTCTAAACCCTATCTTGCTCATCTATAAGCCAGGATTTCGAATGACTATCCCAAACCCTATTAGTCCCTTCTAGACTAAGGTTTATAACTCAAGACATGTCATCGGTTCATCAACCAAGGCACATCATCAGGTCAAAGGCTTTGTTCACTATATGAACTACTCCCAGACCCCTCTGAGGTATTTTAGTCTTTACCTTAATTAGGTGTTCTCCCCACAAACCAATAACCAATATCTCTAGATTAGTCTTTATTAACCTTATGGTACTAATACAACTTAACGCATCAATAACAAAAGCATGTAGTAGATTAAACAACATAAATAACATGCAAATATACAAGTGCATAAATAATAACAAAGGCCCATTGCACTCATTTGTAGGGCTAGGGCTCAGCAAATTCAAGCCCGAAAGTGTAGATAACTCTAACGCTTCCCGCGACTTACATGTATAATTCTCTGGTCGATCGATGTACTCGATTGCAGACACGTATAACACGTTGCATTAAACCTTGAGAATTATGGTTCTTCCCCTTGTTTCTCATAACACTATGACCTATCAAGGTCTTCATGTCTTTTACTGGTTACACCCCTTCCTTTTGAAGTCATTTAATGTCATTCTATGGCACCCTAACGCTTGGCTGCTAGGTTATCCGTTTTAGCAAAAATAGAACATACTACCCCTTAAGGGCATTAGAGTAATTCCACCACTTGGGGTATGCTACCCTCCATTGGGTCATTTGGTCATATCACTACCCTTTTAAATATTTTAAGTCATAATCCTCTTAGGAGGCTCCACTCTCAAACGGACCTACACTTCCATTCACACGAATGTGGGCGGATTCACTCAAAAGGGTATTTTTGTCATTTGGTTTAAAGCCTTAATGACATCCAATGGGTCCAAAATTAAACTCAAGGGTACTACTTGACTTCATGGACCCTGTGTAATTTTCCTGGCATGTGACGGGGTCGTGAACCCCTTGAACTGACCCAGGTTGTCTTAACAGTTTATGATGAATACTAAGGGCAAAATGGTCAATTAATCACTCACTGGAATTTTTCCTCACTATTAGATTTGGGCTATAATTAATTTACTTATTAAACTCTCACTGAGAATTTTCTCAATTTTTAACCCAACTCATAGGCCCTTGAACTGGAGCCCCGAAGTCGGGTAAATAGTTTTCACACGATGATTTAACTACCAGGGGTAAAAAGGTCATTTTATAGTCTCTAGGATTTCTCCCCAAGCATAAACTCAGTCAGAATAATCCCAAACCTCTCCAGGTACATGAGTATTTTTTTTCTAGATTGTTTTTTGACACTTTTAGCCCCATGAACCGGACCCGGTTCACTCCATTCCTTTTTTTTTCCAAACCGAATCGGTTTGGTTCGGGTCGATGACCCGCAACGCGGGTCATCTTCCTCGCATCCGGCTAGAGGCCTTTCTGCCTCTGGTGGCGCCGCCACCCTCGCGGCGGAGGGCTGGGCGGCACATAGGCCCCGGACCACCGGAGCACAGTGGAACCGACAAGGTCGATCCCGTGGCCGTCCGGCGGCCAAAAAGCTGGCCCCTTTTTCCTCTTTTTTTTTAGCAGCCGGCGATGCCGCCGCAGCTGGAGCCAGCGCGGCCCAGGCCGGTGCATCCAGGGTCGTCATCACTTGGGCCAGCACAGCCGGGACTGGCGCGGCCACGGCCTCGGCCAGTGCGGACAGCGACAGTGTCTCGCTATATATATTTTCTCTCTATGCATTGACCGGCGGTCTGTCCGGCAGTGGCTACGTGCCAGAGCCCGGCCCACATGAAACCTCCACTAGATGACGGCTGGCCGGTCATTGGCTGGACGGCGCTGACTGATCAGCAGCCGGCCAGTAAAATCTACTGTTTGAACGGGATTATAGTACTCCGATTACTGTTTATGTAAAATACACTATACATATCTGATTTTCATTCAAATCTAATTAATCAAACTTTTATTAATCTTCAAGCGAAGACAAGGCAACGATCCTACCTTAATTGTCGATTTGTTGTCAATCCACCGCCATTGGAGCCTTGTCAGAGCTTAGCCATTTACCCCATTCTCTCCTCCAATCGGGCAAAGACCCCTCAAATTGTGCCCTAAGAAGGCCTTTTATAAACATGGGGATTAGGGTTCCTAATCCCTCTAGAATTTTGGGTAATCCCCCCCAATTAGGCCACCTAATTGGGACCCTACAAAAACAATTTCGGAATTATAAACAACCGGGCCCACAAAATGACTTAAACGGGCCAAATATAGTCTAAATCGGGTAAACGGGTCCTGCACGATATGTTCAACTTCAAACGGTCATATCTCCCTCATCCGAACTCGGATTTATGCGTTCTTAGTGGCGTTTCGAAGCTCTATTTGTCTAATTTCTAATAGAATTAGTTTCAGCCATAAATTCTATATAAGGATAAAGTTATTTACTAAGAATGTCAATAGGTCAAACACCCTATTTTCCACGTATTTAAATTTTGAAACTCGGGAAAATTAGGGATATTACATGAAAGATTTAGGAGAGGCATCCTGTGTCATAGGGATTGAGATCTACTGTGATAGATCTAGAAGGATCCTTAGGTTGTCTCAACAGGCCTATATCAATAAAGTTCTGAAACGGTTTAACATGAAAAACTGCTCACCTAGTGCAGCACCAATTGTAAAGGGTAAAAATTTTGGCTTGTTCCAGTGTCCAAAGAATTCTTTGGAGTTAGAAAGCATGAAGGACATTCTTTATGTATCAACAGTTGGTAGTATGATGTACTTGGAGGTCTGTACAAGACCTGATATTACCTTTGCTATGGGAATGCTGGGAGGGTACCAGAAAATCTAGGGATGGATCATTGGAGAGCTACAAAGAAGGTTATGAGGTATCTGTAAGGAACGAAGGATTACATACTTACATACAGACATTCTAATCATTTGGAACTGGTTGAATACACAGATGCAGACTTTGCTGGTTGTGTTGACTCGAAAAAGTCGACATCGGGTTATATTTTCCTTTTGGCAGGCGATGTTGTCTCTTGGAAAAGTATTAAACAAACCCTTACAGTGTCGTCGACTATGGAGGCAAAGTTTATTGCTTATTATGAGGGAACGTCACATGCTCTTGGCTGATAAGCTTTGTCACAGAACTTACTATTATGGATTCCATATCTAGGCCGTTAAAGATGTTCTGTGATAATAGTGTTTTTGTGTTCTTCACGAAGAATAACAAGAGTAGAAGTTAGAGTAAGCACATCGACATCAAGTATCTTGTTGTTCAGGATCATGTTAAAGAAGGGACAATTGTTATTGAGCATATAGGTAGTGAGCTTATGGTTGCTTATCCAATGACTAAGGGCTTACCCCCTTCTCTATTTAAGAGTCATGTGGATCGTATGGGTCATATTAGCTCATCGTGCATTTGATTTTGCTTATGTACTTCTGGACTGTACTCATTTATCGTAGTAGTTATAATTTATTTTCTCGTTGTGTCTCATTTTTTAGTGCATTTAAGTATAAGACAGTATTTACAAAATGAGTGGGAGCAGTCCTTCACTTATAAATATATTTTGCGACATATAGCACTCAAACAAAATGAATTAGTTGTATCGTGATACATAGAAGAGAATGTTCTCCTCTGAGGACATAACCGCCTTGTTTCATATGATTATGATATTTTGTAAGAGTATAAAGTTACCACATACAATTCAAAGGGTATTATTTTTTCAAAAATTATATGCGCATACGAAAGTCATTTTAAAGTTGCTCATAACCCACTTGGTTATTTTTTAACTAAAATATTTTTCTCAAATTTAGTTTAATTGAGCCAAGTGGGAAATTTTATTCTTTCTATGGCTCAATCGAGAAGTTGTGCCAAGTGAGAGAATGTTGGGCTTTGTTTTGTAAAAAAATATAAAGTAGCCCAACAGTCTCAATTGACACTGTTTTGGGCTTTTAAAACTGTCTGGGTAATGAGCCTAAGTCAGAATACCCATTAAGTTGTGGTTTTAAGAGGCAAATCTGAACCATTAGATGACCTATGGATGGACGGTTAGGATTCTAGGGTTCTTAACAGTGGTGTCCTGGTTTAGTTATAAATACACTATTAGCCATACTAATTCGATATCTTAAGTAAGATTACTCTCAAAAACCAAAAATACAAATACTATTTTGATTCTGAAAAGGATTAGCAAAAGATCAAGCTTTGTTGATTCTTATGGCTACAGGTATACCTAATCTTTTGTATTAAGTTCTATCAATAATGGCTGCAGCCAGCCATATTTAGGCCAAAGGAGGAGGTAGGGTAGAGTTTGGGTCGCCATGGTAGTGAGGGCATCAGCCGGTGCCCTAGAAAGAGTAGAGATGGTTTATTTTTTTATTTAAGGTAAGGGATAAGTGAGAGATTGAAATAGGTAAGGTTGGGGTAAATAAAAAATAGAAAACATAGGAAAAAACCAGGATGTGAAGAGCTACGTTCCACGAAAAAAACTAAACACTAGTTTCTTGTGAGATGTTCTTGAAATTTCTCTGCTTCCTTTTTAACTTGAACCGACTTTCCACAAGTGTTAAATGCAGTGTGTACAATAGGCACTTTTTCTACTTTGTCCATATTTATCAGGTAAGATTGCGCTTTGACCATCTTTGGTATTTGGCTTAGTCATGGTAATATAAACTCAAAAAAAGGTTACAAATAGTCTTTCATTATGAGATGTTCTTGATATTTTGTTGTTGCACATAGAAGTGTAGGTGGCAACCTTTTATTGGATCAGCAATGAATAAAAACTAAATATTATTGTATCAGCAACATCTGAAAACTAATGAAATCAGAAGGCTTCTGATCTTCATTGGCATTTGATTTCTGAAACTAATCATATGCTTCCTGTCTATACAGCAAGCTTAAAGCAGTCACAGTTCTCATGTTTTTCTGAAGGGATTCAGTTGTAGGGGAAGGAGGCTTAGAAAGCCATGGTTGGTCATGTTCATCTGATGCGGACAGGCAAAACCAAATAGTAAATTTCTGAACTTTATGGGAATCGTTCAAATATCATCAAACAGAGCAAAGAACCCCACTAGACAAAATTTATGTCCAATAATTAGAAGTAAAGAAAGTAGTGATACTCAAATATGTCATGTCAGGTAAAGAAGAACCAGAATTATACAGAATGTTCGGTAAGGAAGAACGTTCGGTAAATTTGGTTCTCAACAACGAACGCAACTTATAATTAATTCTGAAAGGCTTTGTTGTTCAAAGAACATTACTCAAAGACAGAACCCATTAAGAGAAATTTCGAAATTCTTGTAATTTCTTTATCGCTATAAAAGCACACAAGATCACACTCAGTTTCTACAGAACTTAATAAATCTGTTTGACAACAGTTACAACGAAACTATCAGCATCGAATATGCATCAAAACAGAAGTGCATTAGAAGGACCCAGCAATATATATTATATTCTAATATGTTAATCCAAGAAACCAAACTAGGCAGCTACAAACGCTGAATGGCGAACCCTAGCTTTCCAGATCCGTGCCTGAATGCCCAGAACCGGAGCTTGTCCCCAATCTTCACCTGCAGGTCCTTGTCTTTCACAAACTCGTTCCAGCCGTTGTTGATGATGTACATGCGGACGCTGGGCCAGTAGTGGAACCTCAGGTCCCACTTCCCTCCCTTCCAGTCCACCACCTTCACCCCCATCCCAGCCGCGTCCTTGGGCTCCACCGCCACCCTCTCCGCCGCCCGCAGTCGGGGCTTCAGCAGGCAGGAGCTGTCTCGCGGAATGAACAGCCGACCCAGATGGCCTTTGACGTCGCTCCCTGTCAGCGTCTTTTCCCCCAGGCACACCAGCTCCCTCGCCTCCAAGTCTTCCAGGGTTTCCACTATCTCGGAGAAGGGAGGAGGCACCGCCGCGGCCCTGGCCGTGAGGAGTGCCATCTTCCTCTCCTAGCGCTCCAGGTGCTCGAGCAGGTCGTCCTCTGCTGCCGCTTCCCGCCTCCTCTTCCTCTCTCCTACTTCCGGGTGGATGTAACCCATCTTCACTTCTCTCGGACAAATCAAGAACTCTTCTTGAACCAGTAATCGCTCTGTTCTTGAACTTTTCTGATATGTGAGCCAGAATGCGGGTGCAGTATGGAATTTTATAGGCTGGGAGGTAGGGATGCACAAATGAGGAAACTAGTAGGCGGTAAAGCAAGACTATGAAGGCAAGAAGAATTGGAGGAAACTAGCACAGATTTTGTAATTAGCAGTTGCGAACACCGCCATTGTAACACATTAGAAATTAAATCTCGTGGGGATAAAGCAACATAATTTATATGGTTAATTAAGTTGGGTTCAACGTATATGGCCCCCAACCCGAGGTAGCCCTATTTGTGATTTCGCAAAGTTTCCTGTGAATTATGTTTACTATGTAAAAAACATATTCCCACCTATAAGAATTTCAATAATAATTTTTGTTTAAAGGAAATTACAATCATCAAAATCCATTCGAAGATGGCCGATTTTCCCTAAGCGTTTTCAAATTTAAGGCTAATCTGATAATGAACAAGTTAGCCATGTATACTGGAAGGAGTAATGCTAGACCAGTTGGTAATGACTAAACGAACGATCATGCACGCAGAAATTTTGTCTCAACGTCACGAAAGAAGACAAAACCCTACTATAGATCAATGATTACCAGGTGCATTCTGGTCTACTTAATGGAAAAATATTATATGCCAATAAGGTACCTTGAGTACTGTTTACCATGGGATTTTACTTCCGCTTCAAATGATGCCCAAGCACATGCCGATTGGGCTCTTTGTAAAATATCTGATCATTATAATTCTTGATATATATGAGCATGATGAATTAAGTAGGTACTCAACCAAGGGTGGAGCTAGGTTCTTTGCCAAGGTGGAGCAAATACTTTTAGTATAAAATTTTATCAATATAAATTTATTTACATGCATGAAATTTTAGTTACACAATGCTCGTAAATCTGGGGGTGAGCAGATAAATGACATGTACTGCTATCTTGATCCAACCATGTGCGGCAACCATGGAAAAATGTGCCCAAGAACATATTAACTTGTTGCTAATTATAAAAGTTAAATGCTCTCTCCGTCCTAAATTGATAGCTATATTTTACAAATAAGTTTATTCTATATTAATAGCTCTATTTTGTTAAATTTAAGTGGTTGAGTACTTAAAAAGTAATATCATAAGCTTAATCATTTTCTCTGCTCTAAGACATGGTTTCACCATTCAATAATAAATCACTATTTTTCAAAATATAGCTATTAATATAGGATGGAGGGAGTATGATAATATATGCCC
This sequence comes from Saururus chinensis, assembly GCA_035235625.1. Lineage (NCBI taxonomy): Eukaryota > Viridiplantae > Streptophyta > Magnoliopsida > Piperales > Saururaceae > Saururus > Saururus chinensis. The sequence continues at coordinate 24,500,768 of CP141143.1, read as the reverse complement.
TTCTATTATTGTTCATGTAGAGTTTTTGAGTTCTCTAATTAAAAAATAATTGTATAATATTATATTTCTACTCTAGGCATATTTTGTCTAAAAGAAATGAATTAATGTCAACAATGATTTAAATGTCCAAAAAATAATAATTTGTAACTATATATATTTTTATTTGTATTGTGTAATCAAATAAGGTTTCTCAATAATAAGAGAAAATTCAAATAAAAGATTGAACAAATAAGCATACAATACTACAAATACATAAGAAATTACTAATGTTGTTTGGACTTTCATACCAAATTAACTTGGTATCTTTAGCTTAGCTCGGGTAAAAACCTATCAAAGGTTATTTTGTACAGTGTATATATAAGTGATTTTAATTGATTAAAATATTAGTTTTAAGAGCATTCTTTTGATCCGCTAAGTCGATTAGACGAATATTAAACTCTCAATCAGAATTCCAGTATGTAGAGTGTTCCAACAATCCTGAAGCCCAAGAATTTTCAGTAGCTTTGAAATATGACTTCAAAATGCATGCTATCGGTAACTCTGAAACTACCTGACACTGAAAAAGGTAATGCTAGTAATATAGCAAGAAGAGATGAAAAACATGATAGAAAAAGGGGCAACGGTAACTTAGAGTCACTCAAACATGCCATGCATGGCCACCTAGTCTCTTGGTTTGTTGACAAAACTTCACCTCTACATGACATGTTGGAATGTGATTTATTAAAATAAAATGAGGATTGCTTGATCTTTAGATAGGAGTGATTGATCGGCACCAATTTTAATCATCTGTTAATTTAGGCCGAGATGTTTGTCGATCAATCGATGGAGGAATCGATCAATGAACACATATTTTTGGTCTTCATTAAATTAGGCCAAAATTTTAGTGATTGATCACTTGAGATGGCAATAGATCGATCATCACGATTTTAGTTACAAAATGGGTCATATTAATATGTTGTGCACAAATTTCTCATCAGAACTCTCTGGAACATGGGTTAAGTGGAGCCTAAGCATAAGGGGATGTCCATAACCTTTATTCTGAGAGAGAAAAACATCTTCCTCATCAATTCCTCTATGATTTCTCTTCTCCTCAAGTGGTTTTCTTCCGAAAAGAGTTAACTTTCAACCATTCTTTGTGTGGGCAATAGTTTTCTTCCTAACTTTGCTTAGTAAATCATTGGAGTGCACCAAAAATTCCAATGAGAGGTTCATTGTATCTTAGGAGTAGGTTGTCGGAGAAGCCTTGCACTAAGGAGGTGAATTTCGTTTCAGAATCAGTCTCTTGGTGGCACCACGGACTTTGATCATTGCTCATATTATTTATTGATTTCATTGGTGGTAACTTTTATATCTTATTGATGGTAACCCTATATTTCCCAACAATTTTGAAACAAGATTTCTTTTGTTATTGTTATCATCATGGGTGTTGATAAGAATCTCAAACCATATCAGTTTGAGGGCAAAGATTTTTATAGATAGTAGAACAAAATGAAATTTTGGCTGATCACTCTTAAAATTTTCTATGTTTTATCAGATCCGATTGATGAAAACTTTAAAGAATATGAACCGGCAAAGTCAGCCTCCGATAAGAAATTCAAGAGGGATGACGACATTTGCCATGGTCATATCCTTAGTTGTCTAAGTGATGAGCCTTACGATCCTCATTATAAATTGTCTACAACTAAAAAAATCTGGAAGCTTTAGAAAAGAAATTTGGCAGTGATTGCAAAGGAAGGGAATTGACAATGAGGGTTAAAACCCTGAAGTCAATGTGGGGATCATAGGGGACAACTCAGCAGAACCCAATAGAAAGTTTGAATCAACTCATCTAGTTTTAAACTTGGCTAGTCAACCTATTGATTGGTGGGTAGACACAAGAGATAGTATTTACATTTATTTTAATCTATATTTTTTTACTTTGAATTGAGAGTTGAAATAGGGAACAGTAACAATGGGGAATGACTCCTTTTACAATAAGAGTTATTGGAGAAGGAAAGGTTGATGTGAGATTGATCATTTATAATTAAACCCTTTGCAAGTGTACAAGGTAATTATACTAGGATAAGTATTTAAGGGTTGTCGAACCTCAGGGACGGATGGATTATTAATAAATCTAAAGAAGAATTTGCTGATTAAAAACTAGAAAGAACTTAAACTTAAATTAAGCAAAATAAAGGAATCAATTAGTTTAAAAGCAAGAGATTAATATGATGGAAATTACTTAGGAAATCGAATCTACTATAGAACCATAACAATTCTTTAACTTTTAACCTAAATATAGTGTGAATATGAACAAGTATTCTCAGCTACAAGCTAGAATTACTTCAAAAAGAATCATTAATTAACTTCTATGGCATGAACTATCTTCGACAATAGCACGAATCATCTACACTAAACTAGCTATAGGCATGACCCGTCTAATCTTAGTATAACTCATATAAGTCATTAATTATTTGAACATTAAAACTATTGTATGACCATCTCATCTAAATCACAGAAATTAGAATTGATGCAAATATCAAAACCACATCAATCTATTATCTACAAGACAATAAATCAACATAAACTTGAATAAACATTAAAAACTCTTCCATTAAAAAGGAAATCCATATTATACAATTGTCATCATTCACAACTGAGATCTAAATTAAAAAGAAAAAAACTGAAACTTATCTATAGCTTCATTAACTCCTAAGTAAAAGAAAAGTCTAGCCTTCCGTGGTAGAAGAAAGCACTTGAATCTCCATTGAAAGCTTTGAGTTCTCTTCCATCTTCTTCTTCCTTTTTATCTTCTTAAAATCTACTAGAATCCCCTGATTTCAAGCCAAATATGTCTTTTTATAGGCATAAGTTCCGTAGGAAGAAGTCCAATATGAAAATGATTGAAATTTGGGTCAAACAAGGAAACTGCACGTTATGCCGTTCGAACGCCCTGCATGCCCGTTCGAACTCTTATACTGAGTTTTTCTTCAAAATCACGTTATCTCGTTCGAACACCCTGCAGCCCGTTCGAACGGCTACAGTGTTTCTGCAATCTGGACAGTTTTCCTAGACAGTCCATATTCTGTTCATTAAGCTTTTCTTCATGTCCATATTAGTTTTCAACTTGTTTATAACTCTGAAACATTGTCCAAATCACTTTAAAGCATGTCAAGACTATTTTGAACTATTTCAAATATCGTCCAAGTACCTCGATAAGCGTACTTTTCTTACAAAATATAAAATATCATACTTTAGACATGTATAATGTAATTAAAATTCCAAGTTGATTTAAATACACATCTAAACTACTAATAAATACAAAATTATTAATAATTAAACTAAAATACTAATATCTATCTTAATCTAAATAAACCAGAACTAACTCTAAATTAACCTAATCTATACTAGCAAATAAGGTAATAAGGCATATAAAATAGATATAAATTTCATACTTATCAGAGATTCACATCAGGAAACACTTTGACTCTCTATAAGGTACAACATGTGTCAAATGTTACGAAGAACTTAGTCAGTGGAGCACTTCCTAGTCAAGAAGGTTTTAAATTAGTGTTTGAGTCAAATAAAGGTATAATTTCTAAATTTGGAGTGTTTGTAAGAAAATGTTATCTTTGCAATGGTTTGTTTAAACTAAATATTATTAGTTGTAATGATATTTTATCTAATGATAAGAGTTTATTTTCTTTCAATATTTATTTTTGTGATATGTGATATATGAGAGTTAGACATGTGAGAATGTTCACACCTTAAAGAGAACGATGAGTCTTGATTTGATTCCTAAATTTAATGTTGAGACTCATTCTATGTGTGAAATATGTGTTCAATCTAAACTACTTAAAAAACCTTATAAATCTACCCATCATGTTTCTTCTCTTCATGAGCTCGTTCATAGTGATGTTCGTTAAATGAATGGAGTATTGTCTCGAAGACGTATGAAATACTTCATTACATTTATTGATGATTATTCTAGATATTGTTGTGTATTTTTACTCAAATCAAAATACGATGTTTCTGAAAAGCTCAAAATTTTCAAGAATGAGGTTGAGAACCAAACCGATTTGAGAATCAAAAGGTTAAGATCATACCGTGGTAGAGAATATTATTCACATAAGTTTAGCAAGTTTTACAAAGACCATAGGATAATTCATGAAACTATGACATCATACTCTCCTCAATTTAATGGCATGGCTAAAAGGAAAAATAAAATATTTTTAGAAATAGTGAACTCTACGTTATCCTCTTTAGGGTTACCCAAAAAGATGTAAGGGAGAAGCAATTATCTTTGCTTGTTCTATTATGAATAGAGTTCATTACAAAGGTCAAAATAATACTCTCTTTGAACTAATGAAAAGATAAAAATCTCAAATAATGGGGATGTATTGCTAAGGTTAAAATTCTAAATATAAAGGTGAACAATATAGAACCTAAGACTTATGACGAAGTATTTATTGGTTATGTGAATAATAGTAATGTATATAAATTCATTGTATTAAGGTCTAATATGTGAGCATTGTAAAGTTTTACTATTAATTGTTTGCTATAATTGTGTGATGGTTTGGTTTAGTTTGAATTTTATTAGTCTTGTTTTGAATTTAGTTGGAAAACATTAGTGTCTAGCATAAACCACCAAGTTGTTACACTAATTATTGTAATTTTTAAAATATTTCCTTATATTAAGGTAGTAGGCCTCACCCTAGAACCCACGACCATCTCAAACGATGTGCTAACTTCTTGGGCCGCCAACCCTCACTTAACATTTTAGATAAGCTTGTCACATCCATTCTAGCCAATTTTCTGAGTGGGTTCAATTATTCTTTTGTTAGTCCCATTCAAAATCCCACTTATTTACCATAGTATAAATACTCATATTGGTCATTCATCCCACTTGGGCTGGGCTAAGATTTTTAAAGGCTTTGGAGACCTCTACCCCCTCTCAAGAAGGGAAAGTTTAATGCAAGGTAAATCACTCAAATCTTTATATGTTTTTCTTTGTTACCCTAAATCTTATGTTCTTCTCTTCTATTAGATCTCATGTCTTATTCTCTTTAAGTTCATTCTTTTACCCATATTTTGAAACCCTAGATTCTTGTTCCTTGCTTCTACTCTTGTGATTTTCATTTTGGGCACAAGTGAATGATAGATCTGTCTTTTATTGATGATTTTGAGTCTCTATATGATAGAAAAGTGAGATTTTTGCTTAGAAAAAATGTGACCTAATTTGTTGGGTAGGGATTCATTATGCTTAGGAGGAGATTGAAGGATCTACAATTTGATTTGAGTTAAAGGGGTTTTTTGTTTGATAAGGTTTTACTTACATTAACATCATGTTTATGGGTGACGATGGTAAATCTATTTTCTATGGATGATTTTAAGTTTCTATTTGATGAAAAAGTGGGATTTTTGTTTATGGCTAATGTAACCTAATTTGTTCAGTAGGAATTCCTTGGGCCTTCAAGGGTCTACAAACTAATTTGAGGTAAAGAGTTTTTGTTTGATAAGGTTTTACTTACATTAACACTATATTTGTGTAAGCTTAAATATTCTTAAAAGGGTGATTTAATGGTGTTTCGACATGGATATATATGAGTTATATTATATCTATAATGTCTAAGGATTAGGTGATGATTACTTGAAGTTTCATGAATCTTTAAGAATTTTTATGAAATTTTGATATGGGTTTGAATCGGGTTCATGATAAAAAAGGAGATGTTTTCTGTTTCTAGGCCGACCTATCGATCGCCCTGTATGATTGATCAATCGGCTAAGTAGAAAATGACCACGTGCTTATTTTTAAGCTAGATTTTGATGATTTCTTCATGTCGCTGGTAAAGTATTGATGCACTAAAATAATGTTGAATTAAATTTCTTCAAATGTTGAATTTCAATCCTAATTTATGTTAATTCAGTACTTATTTTGGTTGTTTATATTGTGATGGGTAGGTTAGACTTCTGTTGTATTTACATGTTCAAACAAGCTTCAACAAGATCCAAGTGGAAGAGGAAGTGAAGCCCAACTTCATAAAGCTATTTAAGGGTTAAGAATATATTCTTAATGGTCTAAACATACATAGAATGGTCAAATACAACTATGTGGACCAATTGGATTTCATATTTCCATCAAGAAAACTAAATTCGAGAAGGAGTTGATTTGGACATATTGGCACAACCTTAGTATTCCAATTATAGTTTTCCATAGGAATTTTGGATAGACATGATTCTGGTGGCATTAGAAAGAAGACTTCTATGAATACAATCACCATTTCGGGCATAAAATCATATTTCTAAAGATTTATGAGTCAAATCAGATATATGAAAGGACAACTAGTCAATCAACCAGAGGCAACACATAGAGGATATTTTCAATGGTTGTGATTGATATATATATATATATATATATAAGGAAAGATAATGAAGCTTATTAGATAACTACAGAAAGACACTACAACAAAATGTAGTATTAGTGACGCTTAGTTATGTGTTGCTAAAAATAACTATTTGTGACGTATAAAAAAACGTCACAAAAAAATGAACTATTAGCGACGCATTTTTGTATGCGTCGCTAATAGTCATATATTAGCAACGCTTAGTTTAAAACATCGCTAATACTAATCATATTAGCAATGCTTTATTATAAGTGTCGCTAATAGTTCCTCTATTTGTGACGTTTTATATAACCGTCGCTAACAGATATATATTTTAAATAAAAAAAGAAAAAAATATAACTATTAGCGACACTTTTCTTAAGCGTTGCTAATAGCTTTTGCAATAGCGACGCTTATACAAAAGCATCGCTAATAATGTTTCTATTAGCGATGCTTACAAAAACGTCCCTAATAGTTATTAATTAAAAATTAAAAAAAATTAAATTTTAAATTATTAGCGATGCTTTTAAATAAGCGTCACAAATACTATTTCTAATAAGCTTTATTAATTAATTTTATTTAATAAATAAATATTAAAAAAATTTATAATAAACTTCCTAAATATAATATATTTTATTAAATATTTACTATTTGTATATACAATAAATAAATATTAAATTTTTAATAAAAACTAGTGTTAAGAATAGATTAAACTTTCACTATTTATATATAATATATTTTATTTGTTAAATTTTATTATTAATTTTAAAATATAATTTATAATAAAAGAGAGTGAAGAGAGTGAGGAGAGAGGGGGAGGTGAGAAAGGGAGGTGAGAGAGAGGGAGGAGAGAAGGAGAGGGAGGAGAGAGGGAGAGGGAGGAGAGAGGGGTGGAGAGAGAGAGGGAGGAGAGAGGGAGAGGGAGGAGAGAGGGGGTGGAGAGAGAGAGGGAGGAGAGAGGGAGAGGGAGAGAGAGACATAGGAGAGAGAGGAGGGAGGAGAGAGAGAGAGGAGGGTGGAGAGAGAAAGGAGTTTTATCTTGATTTTTTTTAATTTTTTTTATTTTTAAAATAAAAAAAATAAAATTAGAATAAATACTAATAGCAACATATAGTTTTATACGTCGCTAATATGATTTCCTTTAATTCTTTTTTTTATTTTTTTAAATTAATTTTAAAGAATAAAAAATCTTTAAAAAATTAAATTAGAGGAACGAGAGGAGAGGGAGGAGAGAGAGGAGAGGGAGGAGAGAGAGGAGAGGGAGGAGAGAGAGAGGGTGAGAGGGAGAGAGAGAGAGGGTGAGAGGGAGAGAGAGAGAGAGAGGAGGGAGGAGAGAGAGAGAGGAGGGAGGAGAGAGAGAGAGGAGGGTGGAGAGAGAGAGGAGTTCTATTTTGATTTTTTTAATTTTTTTATTTTTAAAATAAAAATAAAAATTAAAATAAATACTAATAACGACGTATAGTTTACGTCGCTATTAGTACATGTATTAGCGATGTATAAAATTTTACTTCGCTAATACGTCACGTATTAGCGACGTATAATTTTATACGTCGCTAATATGATTTCCTTTAATTCTTTTTTTTATTTTTTAAAATTAATTTTAAAGAATAAAAAATCTTAAAAAATTTAAATTAGAGGAGAGAGAGAGAGGAGGGCGAGAGAGAGAGAGGAGGGTGGAGAGAGAGTGGAGTTTTATTTTGATTTCTAAAAAAAAATTATTATTTTTATTTTTAAAATAAAAAAATAAAATTAAAATAAATAATAATAGCGACATATAGTTTTATACGTCGCTATTAGTACATGTATTAGCGGCGTATAATTTTATACGTCGCTAATATGATTTCCTTTAATTATTTTTTAAAATTAATTTTAAAGAATAAAAAATCTTAAAAAATTTAAATTAGAGGAGAGGGAGGAGAGAGAGTGGGTGAGAGGGAGAGAGAGAGGAGGGAGGAGAGAGAGAGTGAGAGGAGAGAGAGGAGGGAGGAGAGAGAGAGGAGGGAGGAGAGAGTGAGAGTGAGAGGAGAGAGAGGAGGGTGAGAGAGTGAGAGGAGAGAGAGAGAGGAGGGTGAGAGAGAGAGAGGAGATAGAGAGGAGGGTGAGAGAGGAGAGAGATAGGAAGGAGAGAGAGAGGAGAGAGTGAAAGGAAGGAGGGAGAGAGAGGAGAGAGAGTGAGAGGAGAGAGGGAGGGAGGGTGAGAGAGAGAGTAGAGAGAGAGGAGGGTGAGAGAGAGAGAGGGGAGAGAGTGGAGGGAGGAGAGAGAGAGGAGAGAGAGAGTGGAGGGAGGAGAGAGAGAGAGGGGAAGGAGAGAGAGAGGAGGGTGAGAGAGAGAGGGAGAGAGAGAGGGAGAGAGAGAAGAGAGAGAGAGGAAGGAGAGAGAAGGTAGAGAGAGAAATGGAGGAGAGAGGGTAGAGAGAGGTGGGAAAGTTAGAAAAAAATACTATTAGGGATGCTCAAAACTGAGCGTCGCGATTAGAGCAATTAGTGGCGGCGGTTATAGATTAGCGCCAATAAGAAACCAATTAGCGACATTTATTATGCAACATCGCTAATAGATTTTTTTAAAATAAAAATTTTGACAGCTCTAATTTTACAATTATTAGAGACACTTGAGATTGAGCGTCACTAAAATTTTTATTATTAGCGACGCTCATGCTCGAGCGTCACTAATATTGTCATTATTAGAGACGCTAAAATGATAGCGCCGCTAATTTAAATGTTTCTAAGCGTTGCTAAATGTTCTACGCGGGTGGAAATTCGCCCGCACGCGAAATTTCGTGTTGGGCGCAAATTTTCTCACTCGGGCAAAGTTTCGCCCTGCGTTTATAAACACTTGCAGCCTCCCCTCGCCGTCACCGTCCCCCCACCCGTACCTTTTAACCTCCATCGGCCGTCCTTTCCTCGCTTGTAACTTTGTCAACCCTTGCTCTCTCTTCTCCTTGCCATCTCTCCGTCTGATTCATCCACCCTCAAGCTGCCTCCCTCAGGTCGATCTCCTGCAAGTCGGACGACGGAGGAAGCAGAAGCTGTTCTAGAGGCTGGGAGCCGGCAGGCTCGCCGGACGAAGCCAGACTCGCGAGAGGTTGAAGACAACCTGCTTATGCGGGTCATCACTGGCCAGAACCCTGGGCCATGCTCCCGCACCCTGCTCCCGCTCCTGGTGCCCACACCCTGCGCCCCACTCCCGCTCTCGGTGCCCGCGCCCCACTCCCACTCTTGGCGCCTGCTCTCCGTTCCCACTCCTGACGCCCCGCTCCCACTCCCTGTGCTTGTGCCCCACTTCCATTCCCAACACCCGCACCCCGCTCTCGATCCCGCTCCCGGTGTTGGCACCCCGCTCTCGGCACCCACACCCCGCTCCTAGTGCCCGAGCCCCGCTCCCCGTGCCCCGATCTTGCTCCCCACTCAGGTCTGCAGCGACCCGCGACACGGGTCAGACCAATTCCAAACCAGGTCAATAGACTCGGTTTGGTCTATTTTTCTTCTTGTTTTAATTTTTTTAAGCAACACACTTAAAGTGCGTCACTAATAGTGGTAAATATTTTTTTATTTTTTAATCTACATTAAAGACGTTTAATAAACGTCTCTAATATTATACTATTAGCGACATAAATTTATAAACGTTGCTAATAATTATTTTATAAATATTTTTTCTTTTAAAATAAATTTTATTTAAAAAAGATGTTTAATTTTTTAATATTTTATTATTAGCGACGTATGCGCTAAACGTCGCTAGTACTAGATTATTAGCGACACATTTTGTTTATTAGAGACGCAGTAGTAAATGTCGCTAATAATGACAATTAGAGACGCTTAATAAAAAACGTCGCTAATGAGCAACAACGACACGGTTTTTATCGACACATGTATGCTAATAGTTATTAGTGACACTTTTAGGACCATTAGCGATGCTTAAAAGCGTTGCTAATAGTCGTTTTTGTTGTAGTGAGAGTAAAAAATACTTATTTACTTAATAAATCTTTGATTTATCTAATTGATTTAGAATCTAATCATTATTAAAGAGCAACAAATCAAGTAATTAGTCAAGAGATATGATTGGACCTTCACCTTTGAAGCAGCCCCATCTACTGATATAAAAAGACGGGTGAACATGAGAGAGACATCATCCTCTCCTATTTGGAGCTCACTTATCCTATTTTTCTTTTCTTCTTTTTGTAGTTTATGTTTTTAAGTTTTAATGTGACTTTCTAAGCCTTTTAACTAAGGCTAGAGGTGATTTGTAACAATCTAATGAAGTTCTATTAATGTTTCGTTATTAGTTTCAAGTAAGTATTAGTTATTTAAAGTGATTTTTATTTAATATTGTTCTTCTTCTTAATTTCTTTGTGATCTTAATACACAAGATGTTAAAGGCTCTCCTTCGTGATCTTTTGTGATTTTAATACATAGAACTCTTAAAGAAATAATTCTTTTAATCATTCATATATCCAAAATATTATCTATCTTTATTTTTACTTTTAATGTTCATATATTTCGGTTGGATAGAATCTTCATTCGATTCTAACCAAGATAACATGATATAAGAAGAATATCATTAGATATTATAATAACCTATAATGCCTTAGTGTTTAATCTTACCGATTTCTTAACGCTTTCGTTGCCTCAAGACGCTTTTACTCTCCCTCTTAATTTTTTTTACTCTCATTTTATAATCATTGTGATAGTCACACAAAAGCAATCCTTGTGGATTTAACCTTGTAAAACTATATCCACTTGCAAAAATGACTATGTGCTTATTTTTAAGCCGGATTTCGATCACTAGTAGAGTATGATAATGATGAGGTATAAATTATTGCACACATGTGACATTAATCACATATGAACCATGTTCCATGTACTTTAGCTCATTTGTGAACATGACAATTTACGTTTAGTGCACTTATGCTTACATGATCTCATTAGCCAAGTATGGATCATGTCCCATGCATTATAGGGATACTTAGTAGTATGACTACTTATGCTTGCATACACTTAGCAATGTTCATGTATGAATCATGTCGCATACATTATGAAAATGATTCTTTAAGCCATGCTTGATCGCATTTAATCGTGATTAGCTATAGTATTCCATACTTTTCCATATTAGTAGTATCATGGATTTTAATAAATCGGTTAGAAAGTTTAATGTGAGGGGTTTTTTATCCGAAAGGGCAAGGTTTTTCATACCAAAAAGGAGGGTTCCTCCTTAGGTGAGAAGAGCAGAATGCTATAATAAAAAAAACTATTGAGACTTCTTAAGCAAACTCCAAGATGATTTGTTTGTGTGCTCTAGCTAACCAAGGGTACTTCCTGTTCTCAGGATTTGCCAACTACTTTTGGTCTTTCCTTGTTAGGAACTTTTGGTAAGCAGGTTGCTTTTTGTATTTTCTTCTTAGGAATGTTGAGTAACCAGAATCAATATCTTCGGGTACTGGGATTTCTCCATCATTGACTTTATAGATTATGATGCTCATTTACACAAATTTTATGTAGGAATAATTATGCTTATTTACACAGGGTTGGTGTACGGATTATGAGGCATGTTTACATAGGGTTTATGTATGAGTTATGATGTTTATATTTATACAGGTTGTCTACGGATCATAATACTTGATTAAGCAGGATGTGCATGGATATGTCACTTGAATGCACAAGTTGTGTGTGGATTATAAAACATAATTGAGAAATTATGCACAAATTTTGCTTATCGATATGTGATGAATGAATGAGGTATTTGAATAGGTTGTATGTGCAAGGGTTTGACATGCTCTTATGTCATTTATACCAGTTTTGCATAAAGCTTAAGTTATGCTTCTTAAGAATTATGTTTTCGTGTAAATGTGAGCTTCGTTTTCAAACCCTTACTGCGCTAAGCTCACCCCATTTCCATTATTTTGTTTTGAGGCATCCCTTGGGGATCCTCTATATGGTTGTGTTGTGCAGGTGTTCAAGATGATCTATTTTGCGAGCACGAAGGCAATTATATGCATATCGAGTAGGGAATAGTCTACATGTTTGGGATAAACTTTATGATTTATTTTGATGTAATCTTGTGGCATAACTATGACACTTTACATGTTGTAGGAGAACTTATTTTGAAGGCACATATACTTGTTATCGTTTTAGGCTTGAGACTCCTTATGTTCTTATGAGATTTATATGGGTATTGTGAATAACTAATAGACTTTAATTAATTTTTTTTATCTTCTAGTAATTACTTTTGCACAAAGTGAGTGTTGTGTACTTCGATCTAGCCTGAGTTGGGTTAGCATCCACCTTGTTGCACCTTTGTCATTTCTCTTTAGCTGGTTTTGGGTCAAGGAGGCATGACACGGGCGTGACAAAATCACTCAGATTATGCTCCTAATACCATAAAGGAATACGGTGATGCAATGTTCTTTGACCACATTTTCCTTCTTAAGGAAAAGGAAAGTGATTGTGCATAATTAAGAACCATCGTCATCGAGTCATAGGATGTAAAATGATGAAATTCCTGAACTTAGGAGAAGTAAAAGACCAAGAATAGAGAAAACCTTTGGGCATGACTTCTGCACCTTCTTGGTGGGAGATGACTTATATTGAGGCTATGACAACTAGTGATGCTCTTATTTAGAAAGAGGTTGTACAAAGTGAGATGAACTACATACTTGCACATGAGACATGAATTTTAATTGATCTACCTAGTAGGTACAAACTCATTGGATAAAAAAAATTGAATTTGGATGGGTCCATTGAAAAGTACAAAGCAAGGCTAGTAGACAAAGGCTATAGTCAAAAGGAAGGTCTGGATTATTTTGACACTTATTCTCATGTGATTAGAATAACTACTATCATAGTGTTTTTTAGCACTGGCTACTCATTACAACCTTTAAATTCACTAAATGGATGTTAAGACAATATTCTTATATAGTGAATTAGAAGAATAGGTGTACATGGATCAACTAGAGGGATTTCTTGTGTATGGTCTAAGAGTATAATATCCATCTAATTGACATAGCAGATAACTAGATTTCTCTTAAAACTAGTAATTTTAACAAGTAAGAATTAAAAGTTATAGGCTCTTTGTGCATAATTTTTTTTATTAATTGGAAACAATTAAAACCTAATATTCACTTAATCTCACTCTCGAAATATCATTCAATCAACCATCAATCAATCCACACATGAACTTAGAAATTTACGTGGAACCCAACTAGAGTAAAAAAACCATGATAGTTCCAAAGGAACCGAATTAATGCACTAAAAACTAAGACTTTACAAAAGCACAAGTAAACCACCAACTTTGTTTAGACTCTAACAAAAGATCATCTTGTTTAGGTCGTTGTTGTTGACCTTCAAGTCTTCTCCAAGCACTTGAAACTTTCTTTTTTTTGTCTTATCTTTGTCTCTTTATAGTCTTCAAAAAGAACCTATTGTTGTCTTGACTTTGGACTTGTGGAAATCTTTAATTTTCCAATGAAGACGGAAATCTTTAATTTTCCAATGAAGACATGTTACAACTCTTCTTTGAATACTCTATGTATTAGTTCTTTTAGTTTTGAATTGTCTTCTTCAATTCAACATACATCTTCAATATAAAGCTAAAGTGAATTCTCCTTTGGAAAACAATAAGCAAAGGTGTAAACCCTCTTTTTCTTTTATCTTATAGGTTTTCCTCTATGAAATTTTATGATTTCATAACCCTTATATAGCTCATTAAGTTGATTTAAAACTTGTACTTAAATAAAGAATAAAATTAAAATTCAAAGGTCTTAATTTAAATAAACTATCCTTGAAATGATCAATCATTCTAAATAGCGATCGATTGGTTATGTTTTTAATGTGCACGATACTTTAAGTGATCAATCAATTATGAGAACGATCAATTGAGAACTCTCTTCTTCATTTTTCAAAGAGCTAAATTAATAGGTGATCAATCGTTCTTCTCTTTATTGTTTGCAATGATCTATCGTTCTACTTAATTTTTACCTTTTTGCCGTTTTTTTATCCTAAATCCTTTTGAAACCTTTGAAATCACTTCTAAAACTTTTACAAGTAATTTTTGTATGCCAATATGATCTATATTAGCTTCAAAATACTTCGCATTCTTCAATCGTTCACCTTGATCAATAAGAATACATATGTTCCTATTTTTAAAGTCTATCAATTCCAAATCTGACTCAACTACAACTACCTCAAATATGATTCTAAGACTCAAATTTGCCTTTTTTGAGCGAAAAAAGAAGAAATATTCTGCAACGTCTTTGGACCTAAAGGGGAGGATGCCTTGAAGGAAGGAAAAACTCCAAACTCCGCTACATTTGAAAACTTCAGGGAAGTAAACATTTCTGACCTTCTAACTTTAATGCATTTTAAATAAATGCATATGTATCTTAAGTAGTTAATTTAAGATGTTGAATGAGATATGTGTTTTGCCCTGATCTGCTTTTCTCTGTAATGATATGATGTGTTTTGACATGGTCTAATATGCTCTAATATGTTTTACTCTACTGTGTGATATAACTAGATATCTGATGATTTATTAGTTTTCGTATGATTCCAATGATTTTATAAGATTTTCATCTTTTTCTGAATATTTTATTGGATTATAAGTATATGAAATATATGATTTTGTGTTGCCTAATACATGTATTAACCATTAGGCAGAACTATACTCGGGTCCGATTATATTAGAATTACATTGGAGATATTATTTAATACGTAGGTAGGCAACAAATGACATAACAATGTTGACCTGATCCAAATTAGTTATAGATATATGTTTTATTTTTGACCTATGTGCGGTGGAACATTGAAGCTTTGTAGTGTGTAGAGGAATATTATAGTTCCCACACACAGAAGGTATTTCCTTATTTGAGGAAGAAAAAATTTTAATTCGTGATTTTCTAATCCTGGATAAGGCCGGGTCATTACACTTAACCCTTATTCTAAGAGAGAAAAACTTCTTCTTCATCAATTCCTCTCTGATTTCTCCTCTCCTCAAGTAGTTTTTATCCCAAAGAGAGTCAATTTTTAGCGATTTTTTGTATAGGCAATAGTTCTCAAGTTAGCTTTGTGAATCATTGAAGTGCACCAAGGATTCAAATAAGAGATCTGTTATATATGAGGAGTGGGTCGCAAGAGAAGCCTTGTACTAAGGTAGCAAATCTCGTTTCAAAGTGAGTCTCCTAAAAGTACCTTGGACTTTGATTATCACTTAAATTATTTGCTAATTTCATTAGTGGTAACTATAACATTAACCGTATATTTCTCAAAATGACTTGTGACACAAAGAAGCACTGAAAAAAAAAACGAATTTACAAAGAAAGTAGATGGTGAAAAGGGGTGGGAGTTTACAATGTTGTGCGTACTCAACTTAACCTAGTCCAGCATCTCGTCATTGTTTGCCTTGCTTAAAAATTGTTTAATGGAACTGATGCACAAACCACGTGATGCATAGGTCTAAATACTGTTTAACACATTTTAACATATTTCCATATGTCTCAACGTGAGTAATTTCACATTAACCTTAATTTACGTGTTATAAAGTAAATAAACCTACCTACAACTACGTGGTGGATAAGTTCCACTAAATACTTTTTCCACTGCAGTTAGGATGGGTGGCCATTTACACCTTTTCGAGTGGACTCTTAAGTTGTCCATCACATGTTACAGGACACAAATGCATTGCCCCTATAGCATTTGATCTAAGTGCCTAGCCTTGATATGATATTATAAAGAAAAATATTCCAATTACATTATGTTTTATACATTAAAAACCTACTTCAACGTTTAAAGACCATTGATAAGTCTTATTAATACTCATCAATGGTATTTAGATAAAGTAAGCTTTTGACATATAAACTATAACGTCAAGTTAACATTACTTTTATTACTCTTATCATAAAACAATGTAGAAAAACTTTTAACAAAAAATAATGCAGATGAATAACTGGTCAATTGGATCTTGCTTGATACGAAAAGGACAGTGGACTTTAACAAAAAAAAACCAGGTTAACAGGAGCACGAACCACTGAGAAGTGCATTGAACAATCACACCCACGTCCCCATCCCCCCCGTGAAAGCAAATACATAAGCAACTGCCATTTTTAGTCGTCTCACACCAGAATCTCTTCCCTTGGTCAATCAGCTTCAGCTACCAAAGTTGACGATCTTCCGTGGCCCGCACTTCCACTCCTGGTCACCCCGATTAAATACGGGCGTGAGCCCCTTGTGTGCTTAGGCCCACCAGAGAGCACCTTAGGAAGGTAAGTTTTATTATTGGGAAGTTTTTTTTTATATGCGTTAGTATATATATTATTAATTTAAAAAATAAATATTTTATAGGTATTTTTTATGCTCAGCTCACGGAAAATAGAGAACATAAAAAAATGCTTCTATTGATATGAGTTTCTCCTAACTTAGCTTATTTCTCGTAGGAATTTTTTATTTATAAAATTAAGAACATATATATTAGTGTATATTATTAACATATATTAGGACAAGTAATATTTACATGCCGTCAATTTAAAAAATAAAAGGTTTACACACAATTTGTACGGCTCTTTCCAACATGAAGATTGTGGACCCTTGTATGAGCCCAGGCCCACGACCCAGCGGGATGTCCACGCGAAGTTGGGGCGCACAAATTGACGTAGCCCGAGCGTGACAAGCATGTGGACGGAGCGAATCGCGATATTTCCAGGAAGACAAAACCAAAACGGCGCCTCTTTGTCTCCGACCTTTCTCACGGTTTCCATCCTCTCTGGCAAAAGCGCTGTCGCCACTCGCGTATTTCAGTTTGCAGGCCAAAAGGCTTGGCTCTGTTTCTCCGTTCGACACCTCTCAGGTGATCCTTTTTCCTTCTCTGCTATCTGAAAGTTTGGTTCTTTCCCGAACCCAGAAGGAGGCAGCCCCGGTCATCGGTCTTACTGGTAAGATTTCTAGTGTGGGTGGGTTTTTATTGTTGCTTTCTGTTGTGCCAAGTTTTGATTGCTTTTGATTTGTAGAGGTGTCTCTCTCTGTATCTATTTCCAACTACATATTCTGATGCGCTTGGTTTGTATTTTTGGTGATGTAGTGGGACCCCGATGTGGGTTTTGGAGAAGTTGATGTTGTGGGTATGTTGGAATAAATTCATAAACTGCTGAGATCTCCCTGTACGGGTAAGTGAGTTCTGCAAATTAATTTTTTTCTTTTGTGGGTTGTCTTGGTTCTGGAGGATTATCCTAATTATGGCGTGGGAGATGTTGTTGTGATGGAAAAGCATATTGATTTCATATTTGATTGGAAGAAGAGTACTTTGTTTCTGATTGAATTTGCACCAGAGAATTTTGATTATTATAGAACTTGAAAGATTGTAGAGAGTGGATTCTTGGTATTTGTTGGAACTTTTAGTAGTCTTATAAGCATGATGGAACATCTTGCTATGATGGAAAATGTATTGGGGGAGGCGTCAGACTATGAAGTTGAAGGCGACAATCTGGCTGAAGAAAACGATGTTAGTGACGAAGAAATTGAACCCGAAGAACTTCAAAGACGAATGTGGAAGGACAGAGTCAAACTTAGGAGGATTAAGGAAAGGCAGAAACTTGAAGCCCTGCGAGCTGCTGAGAAAGCAAAAACCAAACAGACGTCTGATCAGGCCAGAAGGAAAAAAATGTCTAGAGCCCAGGATGGTATTCTTAAATATATGCTGAAATTGATGGAAGTTTGTAAGGCAAGAGGCTTTGTATATGGAATTATACCTGAGAAAGGGAAGCCTGTGAGTGGTGCATCGGACAACATAAGGGCTTGGTGGAAGGAGAAGGTGAAGTTTGATAAGAATGGCCCTGCAGCCATCACCAAGTACGAAGCTGAAAATATGTCTGTTTTGAATGGCCTGAAAAAGGGGTCTGGGAGCTTCCATGGTCTTCAGGACCTTCAGGATGCTACTCTGGGTTCTCTTTTATCTTCTTTGATGCAACATTGTGACCCGCCTCAGCGGAAGTATCCATTGGAGAAGGGTGTTCCCCCTCCTTGGTGGCCATCTGGGAATGAAGATTGGTGGATTGAGTTGGGACTTCCAAAAGGTCAGTCCCCTCCTTACAAGAAACCACATGATTTAAAGAAAGTGTGGAAGGTTGGAGTATTGACAGGAGTTATCAAGCACATGTTTCCTAATATAGCAAAGATTCGCAGGCATGTACGTCAGTCCAAGTGCCTGCAGGATAAGATGACTGCCAAGGAAAGCTCAATTTGGTTGGGAGTTTTGAATCGGGAAGAAACACTAACACAACAACTTAATGGTGAAAATGATGGCTCTGGTGTGACTGAGACCAATGCTACTAATCATGAAGGAAGAAGGGAATGCCCAACTGGTAGTAATGGTAGTGATTATGATGTGGAAGGATGTGACGATGGGGGTATTTCTGTCTCATCTAAGTCTAAAAATGAAATGAGAAGTTCACAGGTTGACTTGGATTCACATAGAGAAAATGTAGGTTCAACTGCTAAGTCAGGCCAACCTAATGAAAATAGAAACAAGCATGTCCGGAGTAAGGATCATGCAGAAAAACAGCCAAGGAGTAAAAAAGCCCGTGGGGATCATACAAGTGTTCCTGATGTCAATCTTTCAGCCATCCCACCAACTGAGTGTCATACACTTTCCACTCAACAGGAAAGTTCCCAAAATCTGGTTGCAGGATGTCAGGAAGCTGTTTTGGAGAACCAGGACATGCTACATTCATCAGGGTACAATAACTTCACTGTCAATTTGCCTGGACAAAGCATGTATTTTGGGGGACAACCCTTATTGTATCCGGAGGTTGGAAATGACAATTCCTATGAGGGAACTTTCAATATTTTCTACTCTGGTGGTTATGACCGTCCTCCTGATACACCGCAGCCACCAATAATCGTGGATGGTCACCAGGCACAACCAGAAGATGCAGGCGTTAATGAAGGTCAAGTTATTGGGCATGCATTGACCCTTAATGGCAACACAAATGACTTTGGAGGAGACGTACACAACTTGGTGACGGATGCATTCCATTCTGAACAAGATAAACTAGTTGACAGTACCTATGGATCCGCCATTGATGGTTTGTCCTTAGATTGTGGGTTTCACAGTCCTTTCTCATTTGACTTGGATGTCCCTGGTTCAATTGAAGCGGAATTTTTACTGGATGATGAATCGTCAGTCCTTGAGTACTTTGGTGCATAAAGTGAGTATTTTTGTTTGCAACTCTTTTAGTTTTTCCATGAGCAATCAGCTTATTGTTGACCTTTATTGTTGCTCATTCAGGGTTTTTGTTATAAATTGCTGAATCTGGAATGCTTAACAAAATTCAAAGGTTGTCCTAGCCAGTCTGACCTGTAACAATTCTGAACGAGACTGTTTTGATTCAATGTGATTTTAGAATTTGATCATAAGTTAGACCATCCAGGTTGTTATCTCTTCATATGTTGGTGAAGCTAACCTTTTGGCATAGATGGTTGTGGTGTATATAGTTGTGGCCAAAGGATGAATATCTCTGTATTCATTTAATAAAACCAATAAATTTATCTCTATATCGTTTACATTGATGCAGTTCTCTTCTCCGGTATTCTTTTTTTCTTTGAGTCATTGATTTTGTTGAAACTTTTATCTCTGTTCCTCTATAGTGCTCTGATTAGCCTTGGAATGGCATTTTGTTAGATTTAAATTTTCTGGCGGCATACTCATTTTTCATCTTCTATTAGATTTAGTTTGAAGTGAGCGCAAGCACAAAGGGCTTTCTGCTTTCTAAGAACAGGTAGGCCGGTGCACGTAGAATATGTGTTGATTTTTTCTTTGAAACAGGTATATGGTGCAGCCTTGGCTTTGGAATGCTTCTCTTTCATAGTGCTTGAGAGAGTTGGATTGGCACATAGAGTACAGGAGGGGCAGTTTTGTGGATATAAATGCTTTACTTATGGTTTTGATGTTTTGCTTTGCACATTTAATCTCTAGTTTTTAATATTTTAATTAGCGTTTTCAAGTTGTTTCCTCTTATTTTTAAATTTCTTGCTTTTGGTTCCCCCTCTTTACTGAATGTTTTTTTACTTTGGCCTATAGTATGCAATATTATTGCAGGTCCTTCGCCTTTTCAGACATGCACATAAATTCTTTACTTGGATTAGATATATATCTTCTGGATAACATATTTTTATTAAAAAGTATAGACCGCTGTAAGATATGGTTGCAATTAGTTTGACTTATGAGTGGTTGCTTCACGTTCCTTGCTGTAACATTAGGTTTGAATGTTTGATATGCTGGTCTTCTTTTGATATCTCAATGCCTTCCCCTACATGTACCCGTCACTGTCGTTCAGTCATGAATCAGAGGGCATCGGAGTTCAGACAAGCTCTTAGAATGTTTTGCTTTATATGAGATCACTGCTTACTGGACATTTCACTTTTAGCAAAATCTTGGCAGAGTAATAGTAAAGCTGTATGTAAATTCAACAGTGGGTATACTAGAGCATAATGAAGTTCTCATATTTCCCGTTCGGACAAGTATGTATTGGTGATGTTTTTTGCCAAGTTGTTCAATTTCCTGTTAAAAATGCCTATTAATGTTGTTTTGCCTTTTGTAGCTGTGTACTGAATTCCTTGTGCACGTTTCGGTAATTAGTATCAGTTATCAGTATCAGTATCAGTATCAGTATCAGATGCTCTCAAGGGAAAGAAAAGGTTGAGTGGAGGATTTAAATTGAGTAGTTTGGCCTTTCTTTTTCCGTCTTTAGCTGTTTTTATTTGCACCAAAACGAACTTGGCACGTAATTTTATCCTCTAAATTTCTTCCGCAACTGTTTGTATCTATGAAGAGTAAAAAATTAGGCCACCTTCATCCTGTGTTATACGAATAAACAGACAACCTTTCAGCTGACATTGACGAGAATTACTGACAAGATTTACAATTGGTAGTCCTACTATAAGCAATGATGAATCTACTTGTGCTGTATCGAAAAAAGAAAATAATAAAATGACTCGTGCGGTGGGGGTTGGAGCATTATTTGTCTGGATATAGAGGCATCTACTGGTTGCCAACAAACATTTGTTTTGATTTATTTCTGGTAGAGAGTAAAAACTACAGGGTCGTTTGGGAGGCTCCCTAGGTGGGGAAAGCGTTTTGCCCACCAAGCGTTTTCCCGGGAAATTGATTTTCTCTTTTTGATGTGACAAAGTACTCAACAGAAAATCAATTTCCTCTCCTAAGTGCTTCCCAAGCTTATTTGAACAGGAAAACACAGGGATCTAGCACCTCTCCATTGGGGTCTTTTGGCAAAGCAGAGATGGAGATTAGTGCAAATGGAGAATTCTATTATACACCTGTGTTTGAAAGCAAAATATTTTTAAAAAAGTTCCTTCATGGATGTTGAATTTAAGCAGAGACTATCTTTTGGTTGGCTGGAGGTTTTTTTTCGGGAGAGGCGCTGGAAAATGGCTTGGTGTGGAGGGTTGAAATTGGTTCAGTCCCTACTTATCGCGTTGGCTCTCCCATGGGGATTGGCTGCCCCTGATTTGCATGTGTTGGACATCATTCTTCCAGGTACCGGGAGATGAAATTTGGAAAAATTAAAGAATTTGTTCCTTACGAAGAGAAGAGTATCCCGGCCATTCTCCAATTGAGAACCACCCAACCGAACCACCTCATTTTGTCGAACTCGAATCTGCTGTGACCTGTGGAGGGCTGAACAACACTCCTCAGCGTTGGCCACCGGTAAAAAAGTGTCGCATCGCCAACCAACCCTCCTGGGCAGACGGAAACCAAAGGATTACTGACTTCTGTTGCCCAAAGGATTACTGACTTCGGTTGCAGTCATCTCACCCTCGTTTACAAAATACCCCTCACCTAATTACCACCACCACTACCACTACCACAGACAACTCTCCCCGGCGAGGCAAGTCCATTACAGTCATCCCACCCCAAATGACTTGGCCAAAGCCATTGCCTCTCCCGAACAACCACTTGGTCTCCACTCTACTCACATACCTTTCAACAGGGCTTCTCTTGGATACGCCGTCAATGATGAAAGGTTCCCATGATCTTATGCTGGGCTGGGCAGAGTTAGCTCACTCTTAACTCCTCATCTTAATAAAAAATAATTTAAGATACGCCATATACGAATGAGCCCAAAATTATTAAGAGTCCTGTTAGTATAATCCCATGATCCGGTCTAAGCTCCTGGGCGTTTCTATAACGAGTACATTTTTATTTTTTAACTATTCCGAATTTTAAAAGGCTGATGACAATGGAGAATAGGGTTTAACACTTAAAAAATTTCTCATGGCCGGTTATTGCCCGTTAGAAATTTCCGGCTCATCATGGGCCTATCCTTTGGAGCACCAAAAAATTTCCGCTTCCTTGTTAATTTAATTGGCCGCAGTCATATTGACGTAGGCCCATTAACCACTATCCAACTTCTTATTTTCGTGCAAGCCCAAAACCATGCCGGCCCCCCTTTGTTCCACGAACGTTCAACTGGGCCGCATTTTTTAAGCAAGCAAGCCCCGAGTCCACATGCGAGAACAGGCCCTGCTTCCTTTGCCTTTGTCGACTCCTCGTGTGTCGTGTCGTGTCGTGTTGGCCTTCTCATTAATCTCTCTTCCTTCCAACTGGTACTGCTGGTGCAGGAGCTGCCACGAGGGCTCACGTGGGTCACACTTCAGTTCAATTTGGACCCACAAAGTCCAGCCATAAACTCTTTTCCCGCAACGAGGAAGTGCGGATCAAGGAAGTTTATTCTTTCGGACTTTGTTAGGAAAAAACCGCTGAAATTCACAAATGTTTCTGCAGAAAGTGGGTTCCTCAAGAAAATTAAATGCCATTTTTTACGATTTTTTTCAGCCAAATTTTGTGTTTTTCGGTGGTAAAATGAGTTAATAGTGCTTACGAATCATACAGGCATGGAGGACGACCGCTTTTGGCATCTACGGGCTTATGAACTTCACGAAATCCGCCTTCCAGTATGTCCTTTTTTATGGGTTTCATCTGATAATCTGTTATTTGCTTGGTATATATGCTCTAGCCAATTTTCTTCAGCGGGTTTACATTCGTGAACTGGCAATGCATTCTGAGTTTTAAACTTTCTTAAACTGCTTTGAACAGTAGGAATAATGTATTGTAACTAGTTTTTGTGCTATCTTTTTTTTTTATTTCTTTCATGAACTATGGAAGACTTCAGAGTCAGTTTCATTTTGTTGGTTTGTCGGAAATCGGTCTCACTATCTAAGTAGAGTGTTTTGTGTTTTCCTGATGAGGGACGGTGCCTAGTGGAAGCTTTTTTCTGTTTGAATCACTTGTCTAATTTGTTAAATCATCAAACTCATCTAAATGAAGAGGTTGAGGAGGAGGAGCGGGCAGGCTAGTGGGCATTGAGCTACGAATGGTCACATCGGAATGTTTTAAGTAGTAGCTCCAACAGGTTATAAATTGGGAAGATCTGTTTAAGATGGTCCCGATGCAGTAAACGAATCCTTTAATTGCCTACTGGAAGATACTTACCTTTAGCTTAGCAGAGAAAAGGAAAAAAGTATATTAAGGAGACTGTCACGGTGAAGTGAAAAATTTTCTTTTGCTGGAATAATGAACAGAATTTGTGGGCTGGTCCACATGAATAAGATGCAGTGATGATGAACAGAGCTGTAATTTTGGTTAGCTTTTTAGGTTGTGTAAAAGGACGCAAGTAAAAAGGAGTCCTCTGTTTCTGATTTACATTGCTAGCAGGGAATATTGGCCCAGAGTAATAGGGTAAAATGGCCTCCATTTGTTGGAGGCCATTGCTGAATAAGTTACTATTGAACTTGTCATTGGAAATGGACTCTTCAACCTTAAGTGACTTGTTTATTTAAGTGATGGATTGTTCCCTCGCAAGAGTTTCTTAATTTATGCACTTATTAATCCTATTTGTAAATTCTGAAATGAGAATAAATTGAATATAGTTGAAATGAGGATGCTAAGGTGGATGTGTTGAATAACTAAGAAAGATAGGATTAGAAATAAGTATATACATGAGAACTTAGGGATAACACTATTAGGGGAGAAGTTTAGAGAGTCTAGATGGCGTTGGCATGGGCATGTACAAAGAAGACCAATGGTTGCCTCAGTAAGAAGGTTGGAAGAATTTTATATAAATGATGTCAA
Source organism: Saururus chinensis (assembly GCA_035235625.1). NCBI lineage: Eukaryota > Viridiplantae > Streptophyta > Magnoliopsida > Piperales > Saururaceae > Saururus > Saururus chinensis. The sequence goes on along the minus strand of CP141143.1, from coordinate 24,476,279 downwards.
AAGAGGGAGAGGGAGACCTAAGAGAACTTGGATAGAATTGATAAGGAAGAATATGAATATGATATCTCTTACAAAAGAGTTGGCACAAAACAGGCTAGAACGGAGATGTAAGATCCATATCGCCAACCCCAAAGACACTACTTGATTATGGTTATGATTAATCTTGTTCGTTGATTTTTCCAACTATGTTGTAGCAAATGCAATAATCTAATTCAATAGCTTTTGATGTCTGAAATGTGGATCTTCTTTATTGAATTTGGTGAAGAAGAGTTGAACTATATGAAATCGAGCTACAAGAATAAGAGAGGAGCAAAGAAACACTTGACTGCTCAAATTTGTGGACAAATTGGTCAAATCAAAAGATCAAAAGAGTGAACCCAAAGTTGCTGGTTGAAATTTAGAAAAGGATAATGCAAGAAGCAGCAGGAACATCCACTTAACCGAGATTTGCTTTTTGAAGTATAGGAATTGTTAAATTGATTTTCTTTTTATTTCAAATACTTTTCATTATTTTCTGAAAAAAAGAATCTTATATTTTGGGAGTTTTAGGTTTGGTATTCAGACTACCGGTTCCTTCCCTTCTTTACCTTTACCTTCCAAATTTGCTTCATACCTTCAATGGTTTCCATGGTTCATTATGGAAACTACATTAAATATTATATTCATCTTAATAAAGTTTACTTTTTTCAATATAACCTGTAGAATGGTTTTTTGTGTTAATGACAGAACTATGTGATAAATCTTTGTCAGGGATCATTCCAAGAGATTTAAATTAGAGGACATGCAAGTGCAGTTGGAAGGAAAAAATTGTGTGGTCACTGGAGCAAATTCTGGGATTGGCTATGCCACGGCTGAGGGTCTTGCTTCCCGGTATGTTGACTAATAGACTTTATGACCATGATTCTGATTTTATTTTTTCAAAATCATATTTCTATGTTTACTATATACGATTGTTGTTTTCTAGTGGTGCAACTGTCTATATGGTGTGTCGGAGTGCTGAGAGGGGTGAAGCTGCATGCTCTGAAATCCGATCAGCAACGGGTAACTCGAATGTGTTTTTGGAGGTAGCCTTCCATTACTTTTATGTGCTTTGCAGATAGATGTTACTTACTCAGATTTCTTTCTCTGGCATTGTCACTACTACTTGGTGGAGATCTTTAATACTCCCTCCGGCCCTAATTAATAGTCTAATTTTTTTTAAAAAAAGTGATATTAAAGGAAGCCCAATTAATCAACCTTTTTACTCCATCCACTACCCCTTTTTACTTTATCCACTAATTACTGTGAGAAGGATAACTTGAAATAGGACTATTTAGATGGGGCTTTTTTTTAAAAATGAGACTATTACAATGGGACGGAGGGAATATTTCTTGTGGATCAAAATAATGAATGTGACTTCTGTTCCACTTTGACGTATAAGAATATATGTTGTCCTGTGAAAAAAGTATGCACCCCTTGAATATACTGAGATCCGTAGATAAACAGAATTTATCAGCTCATCTTGAATGAATGGGAGCAACATATGAGACTATTTGGGATTAGAGAGGGATCATACTGTGGGAATCAGTTCTTTAAATTAGTGTACTACTCTCTTGCAGGTCTGTGATCTTTCTACTGTAAGTGACGTAAAATCTTTTGCGTCCAGATTTTGTTCCAAGGATCAGCCACTTCATATCTTGGTAGGTTCTTGAATCAAGCAGGACTTATTAAGAGAAATATCAAAATTGTTAGTTTCCCTTGCTAATGTTTTTTTTTTTTTGGTTATTCCTTCATCCATCTAGTACATTATAAATGTCTCCCTTTTAAAGTGCACTCTAGTAAAAAGCTGATTTTTATTAAAATTTTAATCTTTTGTAATCGCCATTAGATCAACCAGACAAACATTTTTAATCTATCTTGTGTTTACAATTTTCTGTACTTGGTGGAGTTTTATAAAAAATATACCAATATGGCTTAAATCAATAATTTTTTGGATGTTACATAAAAATTATCTTGGGGAATTTCTTAATTTTTACTAATTTATGGAATTTTGATTAATTAATACCACAAGGAACTGCCACTTTAAACATTAGATCTGCTGTTTTAAGGCCATGGTTCCTTAATCTAAGTGTTTGGCTTATCTTTTAAGTTGAATTTCCATTCGACAATTTCTCTCTTAAATGTAACTTCTTAGTTAGATATTTTCTTATTTGTTGTCAATTGAGGGTCTTCATCTTTTCTCAGGTTGTGACATTTTACTTTTGTTTGGCTGGTGTCATGTTCTACATATTTTCTTTTTAATAAAATTTACCAGTGACCAGTTAGAAGGAAAAGAAATTTAGCACAAATGAAATATTTTCTAAGCTTTATCTGATTGAAAATGTGTTTTTTGAGATCAACATACATCTTCGGCAGATCTATTAGGACGAAAAAACTAAGTTCAATTGGCCAACAGAACCTGTTCTCTTTCACTTGAAAGTTGGCAAAGAGATCAACATCTTACAATACTTTTGGTTGAAAATAGAAGATGAACCTTGATTTCGTGTTTAATTTGCCAGAACCATTTGATGACCAAAAAGGAACATGATATTATTTTTTTCCAGATATGTCTTCTTGTAGTTTTGGTTTTTCTGTTAAAATGGAGTCTTCTTGTAGTTTTGGCTGAAACATATGATAAATGTTGTTTTCATGTACCAAAACCATTTCCAATAGGATATTTTTTTGCAAAAAGAATAAAGTTTGCTGCAATAAGCTGTAATTAGGAAAAAGAAGAAAATGAAGGGGAATGTCAGTTGTGTGAAGCATTAATTTTCCAGTCAAGTGTTTGGTTGTAAATGCAAGAGGTCTCTAGACTTGTATGATCTATGGCTTTGTGAAGACTGTCCCCTTTTGATCCTTCAAAGATTGAATGTCTAAGTAGACTGTTAGGGATCTGCCTAAAGACCGACTGATCGGCTATCCTCCTCTTTCCTTGTTGAAATGGGTAAAAATGCGGGAGTGGTGAATTGGTTATTGACGTTCATGACTCAACTGTCCCCTTCCTTTACTTGATGGATGAATAACCGAAATAGTTTTTCCTCTGTCCTCTTTCCCCATTCCCAGTTACATTGCCTTAAATTGTTTACATTTTCCCTTACTACCCTCATCTTCACATAAGTTATTTTGGAAGGTTTAAACTATACATTTGCAGAAAACTATACCAAAGTAAGGACAAAGAGTTGCCTATGAGAATTATTTTGGAGAATATTCTTCAGTTTAGAATTTAATTGCAACTGATCAAACAAGGAGAAGTTTTGTGGAAAATTTGAAGAAAAAACATCTTGTCAGCCTTCCCTTTGGCAGAAAAAAATGATATATAATCAGAAATTGGTCATTCTTAGTAGTGACAAAATTGGAACATCATCTTCACAGTCATGTTAAGCCCTAGAATTACTTATTTTGTGAAGAACTAATTTTTGTGCAACTAAGGGTAAACATGTCCAACGTCACTTTAAATTTTGGTTAAGCTGTTGAATTGTACTGAAAAATGATCATCTCCTCTAAATTCTTACAATAAATTGTAAAGAGCATATTTCTGGCACTGGCCATTTATGACAAAATTTTCTTGTACAATTCCTCTTCATTGCTATTATAGACCTTGATATCTCATTACTTGGGGTTATGCCTGGTTAGCAAAAAAATACTAATATTACAATAAAAAGTACAAAATAAAAAATAAATAAATAAAGGAACTTGGAGTATGACTTATTTGTGCAGTTTTCCTTTCACAGCACTTTCCTTGGAATAACAATCGCTTGGCTTGGAAATTTCTCATAACTGCAAATTATTTATATGTCATCAGAACTGGTTATGGATCATAAGATAACAATGTGGTGTGTCTAGGTTAACAATGCTGGCTTGCTTGAGCATAACCGTATTACTACTTCAGAAGGGTGAGTCTTTCTGATCTTATTTGTCATTTTGTTACACAATTGGGAGAATGCTCATCTCAGGTTTTATGTTTGGCCCACCAGATTCGAGTTGAATTTTGCTGTAAATGTCTTAGGAACTTTTTCCGTGACAGAATTAATGTTGCCATTGTTGGAGAAAGCAGCACCTGAAGCTCGAGTTATAACAGTTTCTTCTGGAGGAATGTACACAACTCCATTAACAAAAGATCTGCAGGTATCTATTAATTGTCATCAGTATTTTTGGAAGAAAATGCTTCTTGCTTTAGGCATTTGTTGGAGTTTCTAATCTTTATAACATGTGTGACTCTTCACGTATAATCAGTTAAAGGGGCCATTGTTTATGGTGGTACATCCATGGAGTCATGCCAGTATTTGAGTCAATCAGCCAAAAAAAATAGTAATTAATTTAAAATATTCAATAATCAATTCAGTGAATATTGGAGGTTAATTGAAAGTGCAATGTCATGTTGAATTTATGAAATTCCATTAAAGAAATTTTGATTGATGCTTACAACAATATATACGGGCATAGCCGCTACACAATGCTTTCATTTATAGAATCTTTCTTAATTATGATTAGCTTGACTATATTTTATTTTCATCCTTCCTGGTGTAAGAGGGAGGAATGTCTGGTGAAAGTTCAACTAGCTAAGTCAACATGTGAATAGCTATTGCTTCCATTGGCAAATGAAACGAAGAATTTGATCATGGAATCCAAGTGACAAATTCTTGAAGGATAATTTAGTATCTCATTTCGAGACCCATGGCTTCATTAATCTGGTTATAGTTAATTGGTTTAGCTGGGAGTCTCAGTATTGATGTGGCTTGGGATACATGAAGATCGTAAACTAAATATGAAGTTCGTGGCTGATGAATACTGAACATTGTAGATTGGATTAAATACAGGGCATCAACTTTTCAGCTGTTCCTAGCTTTTATTATTTTCATATAATCAATTTTGTCTAGTATTGTATCCAAAACTCGTGACATGGATCTATCTATTGCAGTTTTCAGAAGGTTCTTTTGATGGCACGGTGCAATATGCTCGAAACAAGCGTGTTCAGGTTGGCCAACTATATTTATCTTTGTTATTCACACATTATTCCAATTATCTATTGGCAACATGGATTTTGCTTGGCCATTCTGCTTTACAGAAGACCTTATTCATTTCCAACTCATGCATCTCTCAGCCAGTTTAACTTTTCTTGAAAGTTCTATTTTGGCCTTTCTCTACTTCCCTCTACTAATCACTGAGAGCTGCTGGTAGCTACCTCTGAACATTATAAGTAATAATTGTTTTGAAATCTGACTCCATTGCTTATGGCATTTGTTTATACAAAATAATGATATAGAAGTCTTCATAAGAAGAGCCTTTTTATGTTATCGTACTATTATATAAAGCATATTGATTTATGATATGATTTTCAATTTTTGGCTATTTTACCCATACTTTTTATATTTATTCCTATTTTACCCATCTTTTAAAGTCAATTATTCAGTTCTTTTACAAGTTTGAATTGGTTTATGATATGAGGGCATTTTAATAAAACTATGTACTTGGATTCTTCTAGGTGGCTGCCACATGTCAACCTAATACGATATGGGCCCTACTTACATTATATTGATTTTAACTTTGTAAGGCTATATCTTATACTCCTGAACTCAAATTCGCATGTTATTAGTATCGTTGGAAAGCTCTATCAAAGGAGATCCTACATAAGTATGTTTTCTCCATGGTGTAAAATCTTTCAACATCATTGTCTTCATCAACCTATGACCAAATATTAATCCTAAAAGATTTGGACTCGTAGTTGCATACTCCAAGTGCACATATGTTAGTATAGTGCTTATAATTATTTATGCATGCAATTTATGATCATTATGATCCTAAAAGCATGTACTATAACAATGAAGGAAGACCTTTGTTCAATACATACTTTATTTTCATTTTGTTTTACTTTTTCTTATCCAATATGTATTTATGCGCATAATGTGTGTGCATTCTTGCTTTTATAGATGACGATATTTCTTCCCTGAAGGATAAGAAAGGATTAGTAGTTGTCTTTCATTTCTTGTTTGGGTATCAGTTTAGCTTTCTTTTACCTTTTTAGGTTAATTGATAATATGTTAACATAAAAGAGAGACATTAGTCCATGCCCGCACCTGCATCCGCACCCAGACTAACGTGTCAGCAGCCCGCCACATTTAAGCTTTGTGATATGAATTGTGTGACCCATTTAAATAAGGAGGGAGCCACCCCTGTTTATGCATGCAGGGCATGAAAAATCTATCCTGCACCCGACCACATATAAAGGTTTTTCTTACAAAAAATAAAACGTAGATGTTTATGACTTTTTACTAGTTGCCATTTTTATCTCTTCTTTTGAATGGTCGAACTATCCCAATTTTGCTCAATAATTTTGACCCGGCTGGGTGTATTAACCCTTTTTACAGTCTTGTGGACATTTAATTCTCAATTTTCTTTATTACCCATTTTCTATGTGTACCACAATATCCTTTTTTTTGTTGCATTAATAATTAAATTGCTTGTACCTCTCAGAGGTCTAAACCAGCCAACCCACCCATGGCCTTGATTGTACAGTTATCCATAATGTTGTTCTTACATCATGTTTTCAGGTTGCGTTAACCGAAAAATGGACAAAATTATATGGTGACAAAGGAATTGGATTCTATTCAATGCACCCGGGTTGGTCTGATACACCAGGTGTTTCCAAAAGTTTACCTGGATTTTCCGAAAGGTGAATATTTTCTTATTATAATAAACTTGGTGTTCAAAGCACCATCTCTGTTTTAATCCAAATTGGATCGGGTTGATCACAATTTAATGTCCTTTTCCCATATTCGCTTACTAAGCAAAATTTGAGTTTTAGAAAAGAACTGACTGATTTGTGAGCAGCAGGCCAGTTTTACTTCAAATTTCATTTTAAAAAGGAAGAGGAGATCCAAGATAGCTGTGATGAGATGGATGATAATGAAAATATGAGTAGAACAGAAGTTTAGCTTCTATCTATGCATTCTCTGATTAGTTTACTCTTCCCAGAATGTCAGGAAAGCTAAGGACAAGTGAGGAAGGTGCAGATACAGTTATCTGGCTGGCTTTGCAGCCAAAGGAGAAATTGGCGTCTGGTGCGTTTTATTTTGACCGCGCAGAAGCGCCTAAGCATTTGCCACTTGCAGGGACCAAGGGCTCCCATGATCTCATTGATTCAATCTATGACAGCATCTGTTCCTTGTGCAACCTTCGGTGATATAACTTACTTCTTACGATCATAAAATACTTGAGATACCAGGTACTCTTAATTGATATTCCTGTAATGATGACTCTCAATATTAGTCGTTCTGTATAATTCTCTGCTTAGTAATGTCTGAGCTTACAGTGGTGTGGCTCCCCTCGTTTGTCTAATAATGAGTATGATTGTTACACTTCTGTAATAAGGTTCAGTAACATTTTTTTTTATGATGAGTAAATTTATTAAAGAGAGAACAAAAAACAAAGAGGAAATACAAAATCCACCATCTAAAGTATACACTATCTATATTGTATCCCTATTGAGGCCCCATATGGAATCAAAATTTTCCATATTAATCCCCTTAAACTCACAGTATAGCTGCATGGGAACCCAGAAAATAGTGTAAAAAATCTACTAATAATCCTCAAAACATTTACCTCCACTTCTTACAGGAAAATTTTGTTATTTCTTTTTATCCACAAAGACCAAATAATAGCCAGAGGTTCAGAGAATGGAACTTCTAGCTGCCTTTTAATATCTTCTTCCTCCCCCATGAACGCCATTAGCCTTGAGAGGAAAAACCCAGGACAAATCAAACTTGTGCAAAGCTTTACACCGAACTCGTCTAACAGCCGGGCAATGCAAAAACAAGTGTTCAGAAGATTACTTGATACACCTATTTGTTAAAAGACCATCCCCTTAGTTGATTAGTTGAAGCTTACACGTAGTTAACACTTACCCGAAGAGGCAAGCCACAAGAAAAATTGCACTTTAGAAAGTGCTGCATGATTCCATATAATTTAGCTTGGACTTCCATTTTGGTTCCCCAACAATGCCACTGAGCATGTTGCTCCAACACCAAAACCTGTGGTCCTCTTCATCACTTGAATGACAACTTAGTACCTCCTCCAAGAAGAAAGCCGCCTTCTTTAACCTCCCCGTCTCTCACCCTTCAGAGCTGCAAGTAATGTCAACTCCAGAATCTGTCCAATAAGATCACATAACCAAGCATCCGGACACCTACGCAATCTCGCCAAATTGGGAAATCTGGAAAGTGCATGCTACCCCACCAACAGTCCCCCAAAATATGATTTCCTTCCCATTCCCCACATCAAACCTATATCGTTTTTCAAAGAACGCTCTTATTGTTGCTAACAAAAATGTGTTCCATGACCGGCTCTATGATGTTATATAGGACTCCTAACATGGTACATAGAAGGGAATCTAGCCTTTATGTACCATGCTAAAGGTAAACAAATTTAACATGGTATATAAGGGCTGTGTTCACTTCTAAATATCCTATTAAGGAGCCCCATGTAGCATGGTCATGGCCGCCGGCTATGAAGCCAATCTAGACGCGTATTGCTAATTGCTTTCTATATACCCATTCCAAAAAGAGGCCCTACTTTTTTCAGGTTCATTACACATGCTAAGAAGGTGGAGGTTTTTTATGATGAGAAGAAGCTTGGAATTTGTTGGGTTCTCTAATCTCAACACTGGCATCTATATTTATATTCCATTATAATCTGAGATACTCAAAGTTCATGCTGAAATGTATACTCTTGGAATTCTCTACCATGTTCATTGTTTATTATATAGTAAAGATCATTTTGAGGAAGAGGTATACGTTGTGTAGGTAGGAACGGAGTTCATAGGTCCTTTTTGTTGGTTGAGATAGGCAAGAATGCCGAGAGAAAATGTTAGGGCATAAATCTGAGTTCTTTGGGAATAAATATGGCAATCATAGTCGGAAATTGGCCTAAAAAAAACCGATATAATGCACCAGCCGGGAATCGAACCCGGGTCTGTACCGTGGCAGGGTACTATTCTACCACTAGACCACTGGTGCTAGTTGGAACTCGGACTTTCATATTTTTTTTATCTTTTGAAATATTGATAATCCTCCTCAGACAACTACTGCAAAATAATTTATGGAACCACTTTGGTGACATGAAATTTACAAAGAAAATTATGTGTGCCCCCAATGGTCATAATACTAAATGAAATACTGTTAGGTATAAATATCTTGTTTGTTATAAGTCTTTATTATTATTTATCAATAAGTCCTTATTGTCTTGTGTCTAAAAAACTTGAGGAAAAAAAATTATCCATGTCAAAACCAAAAACTCCCCAAATGAGTAAAATAATGAAGCAATAAATATGGAAGGTTGTATCAATATCAATGATAATATTAATTACTATTGATATAGATACGTGCTAATAATACGCTTGGTATGCTTCGTGATAGACAAGAATCTTTAGTACATATTAAAATTATAATATATTATCCTAACAATTCTCTTAAAATCATAATAAAAATAAAAAGTTGTAAGTGAAAACCCCTTCAAAGAGCTCTCACAAAAAAAAACCCTCACTTGTAATCCCCTCTATGCAAAAACAAAGGTTTATATCTCTCTTTTTTCTCACACCCGTAAATCATGTACGTGGGTTATATAAGCTCATGATGCCAGTTTGCAAAACACAATCCATATACGACTGTGATATCCTGCATTCTGGCCATATCCTAACTTAAAAATGTGTAACACATTTTGAGTAGACTACAAGTTCTAATAATTTTCACCTTGACTTGAATTTGTGGTGTTCCCCTTTGTACAAATTTTCTCAAATTTGATGACGCCCTCCTACACTAGTGATCTTATATAGTGGTACTTATTGTCAATGTGCTTAGTCCAAGCACGGAATGTTGCATTCTTTGCCCAAATATATAGCACTCTAATTGTCATTATACAATGGACTCCTATCTTGCTCTTTGCCCAACTTCTTTAGGAAATTATGGAGCTAGAGTAACTCCTTACTAGCCTTTGTAGTTGCAACATACTCATCTTTTTTAATTGATAAAGAAATAATATTTTGCAACCTTGACATCTATAAGATAACTGCACTACCCAATATGAAAACATAGCCGATAGTACTTATCTCCCATCTAGATTACTTGTCATATTTGAGTCCACATAACCCTGTAACTACACCTTAGTTCCACGATAAACTAAGGACATATCCTTAGTACCCTACAAATACCTAATAATCCACTTTACAACTCTCCAATGTTCCTATCTAGGATTACTTATGAATCTAGCTACAACTCCCACTACATGAGAAATATCTTGCTTAGTATTCACCATGACATACATAAGACTCCTCATTGATGATGTATATGATACCTTGGCCATTTCTAGCCTCTATTCCTCCCACTTTGGGCAATCCCTCTTGTTCAACCTGAAATGAACCGAGGGTGTAATGACTAGCTTAGTTGTGTGCATATTGAACTTTTTCAACAGCTTATCATAATCTGCCTAAGAAAGTCTCAAAATATGTGTTTGCTTATCGCTGTTGATCTTCATCCTAAGGATATGTTTTGCTACCCTAGATCCTTCATAGAGAACTCTTTAGATAAAGCCCTCATAAGATTTTAGATTTTTGACATGTTTAACCATGCAATCAACATATCATCCACATACAATAGCATAATAATGTAAGAATCTCTCAATTGCTTGATGTGGCAACAATCATCAACCTCATTATGCACATAACCGGTCTTAAAGATAAAACTATCAAATCTCTTGTACCATTGTTTGAGTGCTTATTTTAGACCATAAAAACTATTACTGAGCTTGCAAACCAACCCTTTTGTACTTGGGACTACAAAGCCCTTTGGCTGCCTCATATAGATCTCCTCTTCAAAATTGTCGTAATGAAAAATGGTCTTGACATCTAACTGTTCTAAATGTAGGTCCTTAGCAGCCACAATGCTTAATACAATTCATATTGTGTTCATCTTCACTACCAAAGCAAATATCTCTATAAAACCAACGCCATACTTTTATTGAAACTCTTCATGTAGGGTCCGCAGACAACCAAAATTTGAGGCTAAACCCGGCCTAGGGTTTAGAAAATACCGAAATAAAATTTTTTTCTAACGATCACTAGGATCCTCAACCATGTACAAGAGTTGTAGAGACCCTTGGGCACCAGTTTCAAAAATAATAAAAATATTAATTACTACTATTTTTTGGATTAGGCCAAAGTTGTCATACCGTTAGTTGCCTATGTATTTATTGGATAACATCTCCAATGTTATTCCAATAAGATCAAATTCATACGTAGTTCTACCTAATTACTAAGTCCTTTCAACAAACATAACATCATAGATATTGCGCTTAAGTATTTTCCATATGCAGTCATATATCATAGTCGACGTAGAAAATAAAAGTGTCAACCAAATAATTCTTTCACAAAATCTCATGGGTAAATCACATAATCGGATAAATCATTCATTCAGAGAGACATGATACTTAACGACTTACTCCCGTACTCATGGGGCCATGGAAGCCAGAAGGATAGGAACTTTCCTATGATGCTTCACACTTGTTTTCATCAGAACCAATTATTTCTCTCATTGGGTATCCTTATTTAAATTTGTGATACCTAACGGCTTATCTCTGCACTAATGGGGCCACAAAGGCTAGAAGGATAGGAGATTTTTCATAATGTTCAACACAAGTGCGAGCCAAAACTAATTATTTCTCTCAGTAGGTCTCCAAAATTGATAGCTTTTGGGCTTTATGCCAAATACCTAATTTTCAAATCCAATCATTCAAAATCCAAGTAGGAAGAATACATAAGGGTCAAAGACCCAAAATCGATAAGGAATTCATCAATTCAATCATAAATTGTTCCACATACCATGCATTCGTATAAGTTAACTATAAACATATGCATTTACAAGCATGCATTAAAATAATATAGTTGTAGCTGCTTACTCCCCTCGGACTTCTCGAAGTAGTGGCGATCAGAGTTCCTTCTTCCTTAAAATATCATCCCTTTACGGTCAGAAGAGGGCGGGTGGAGCCTCTCCTTAATCTGGAAAGATTCTTCCTTTATGGCCTGAAGGTGATAGTCAAAACTACCCCTTTTGCGGGAACTTTTCTTTTTTTGCAACATGATGGCCGCGAACAGAGCCTCCCTTTACCTGGGATGTTTCTTTCATTGTGGTCAGAAGGCCGTGGATAGAACCTCCCCTCACCCGGGATGTTTCCCCCCCTCTAGAAAGATTATCTCTCGAAATTGACCCTCTCACGACGTAGAAACCATTGATTTAGCTAGGTTTCCTTTTAAATGGGCTAAAATATGTTAGAAATAGGTAAGAAACGAATGAGAGAAGGTCTAAAGATGGGCGAAATCAGAGAAGGCAGAGAAGAGGAGCGTAAAAAATGGGTAGGAATGTGTGTCCTTCAAATGGAGACCTCCCTTTATCGAGGGACAGGGGCTGGATGCGCGCCAGGCACTGTTGACGAGCATGTTGCGTCAGCACCTGGTGTAGTCATGCCATGCCACGCGCAACTCATTAGCGCTGGCGCGACTACACACCTTGTGCACATTACTGCATGACGTGACTCTAACGCATAAAAAGTTTTTATTAACAAGCCCTTCGACATTAGACTGCACATGGATAGGTTATCTAGTATTTTTTACGTGGGTCCCGCCCATGTGGCATGCTTCTTAAGGTCATAACTTTTGCTCCCGACCTTTGTTTCACGTGTTCTTCAATTCGTTATGCTTGTTACTTCAAGATCTACCTATATACAAGAATTTTATCTCTTGAAACTCCTTAAAGTTTAACTAAATTTTATGTAATTACCCCTAACCTCTCGGTTTAGGTGTAATCAAAATAGGGGGTTTTATAATATTTGATTCCAAATTGATCACTTTCAAGTCTTTTGCTTTTCTAGGAGTCTTTATTCCATATTACTTTGATTATTTAGGGATTTTCTCATTAGTTTTCATTAATTTTGATTTGTTAGTCATAAGGTTGTTAGATATTAGCTTATTTTATAATTTAATTTGTCATTAGGACTTATATAAAAAAAGTTTTGCTCTTTCATGGAGGCCATAGTTCTATATTTTTTTTATATATTGAAGATAAAGAGATTATTTCTTTTTTCTTTATTTTTCCTCATTTTTTTGTTAATTTGTCATTGAAATTTGAGAGAGAGGAAGGTTGTGAGTGCCTGTAGCCAGATTTGTCAAATGACGTTTATCCCATCAATTCAACCCTATATCAATTCTTCGATTATGAAATTCTACATTAACTTTGAGAATAACCCCTAATATAAAGGGAAAAAATAATATAGCTTTAACGAAAAGGAAAATAATATTCCTACACCTTATTTCTCTACATTATAAGCCTTGCACCACCTTTGATTAGATAGGGAAAGTGGGTCCCACTTGACAATAGAGAATCACTTTTCTTTGTCCAATATAAGTGGTGTAAGGCTCATGGTCTACAATCACTTGTCTGAATCAACTTTTTTTTTCGGGAGAGGAGGGGGAGGGGGGGGAGGAGGGGGAGGGGAGGGAGAAAGCTTGCATCAGGAAGAGAAAAACTAAGAAGTTCAACCTGCTCAAGGTGCATCAACAATAATTTCAGAAAATATGTAATAGAAACATCCTATTTTTTGGCTAGTATAGGTGGCTAGTTCACCTATGAGAGGATAACAAAGCCCCTCATGAATAAATGTAGGGCTGACAGGGGGAAGTAAAAAAATAAGTGTATTACCATTGCTTTCTAATGCAGAAATGGAATATATACAAATAATGCTAAATGTCTATTCGGAATTGCTTAAAAGTTTGGGGAAAAAATAACATTGTTGGCACTTATACATACCATTATCTTTATTTGAAATAAGAATGAGCTCCTCCACTAGAGTTGCGGATAGTTTCTTTACTTGGTAAGTGCATAGTCATCACCCCAACAAACCACCTCCTTCCTTACAATAGTCTGAGCTCTTTAAATCAGCCTCAAATACCATCACATATAATGTATGTTGTCCATGAATCCCAATGCATAACATGCTGATCAAATAAATAAACATGCCTTAAGTCCAATGGCTTTCATGAATTAGTTGATGTCACAATGGTGTAACATACAATTTGGATTTTGGACAAATGCAGCAAGAATTCTACATATAGAATCTATCACCTAAGATTTTGAACACATATTATTAACCAAATCAAACTTTAACATCCCTTATGTTGGGTGGAGCAGTGGAAGCTTCGTGGTGAGCCCGGCCTTGTGGATGTGTAAAAATATCACATTTGTGTCCCTCTCAATCAAATTACATGCATATACACAAACATAAATAAGCAGTAGTAAATCCAAATTACTATGAATTAATATAAATTAAAGTAAGGATAAAATACTACTGACCTTTAGGGGCTAAGCCCCAAGGACGTGGCTAATCACCATGCACGACCTCTTTGTTATATCAAGTATAATAATGGGGAATTAGAATTACCTCTTGTGATGAATCATTCTCTTGAAAATCAAGAGAGAATCCCTTCTTCCTCTTGCTAATTCTCTGGGAATTATTAGATTGAATAGGGCTTTTCCTGATTCTGTCTTGTGCAATTCAATGAACCCGTGAGAGAGAGAGAGAGGGGAGATAATTGAGACCTTGTTCTCTGGTTCCTCAAGCACACTTAGAGAATCAAAGCATCTGAGTTTTTCGTCTTGGAGAGAAGACAAAAATGCACACACACTGCTTTCTATTTTCATCTCTGAGAGAAGACTGAAGCCCAAAACTCCTCTCTGTTTTTCATCTCTTAGAGAAGACCGAAGCCCTGTCGCAATATTTGATTTTCATCATTAGGGAAGTAATGACTAGGTGGTTTTTACAATTGCCTTATCCCATGTCCATTTTGGAATAGGACTTGACCAAGTCCCATTCCCAATGGTTTTATTGTGGGTCCCATTTAAAGTTTTCTTCTCTCTCACTTATCTCTCAAAACGAATCTGGACTATTCTCTTTTCTGGTTTAAGTGGGTACAATGCCCACAACCCAACATCCCCCACTTGGGTGAAGTGCCCACGAACCAGACAACAACTTATGCACCTAGTTCTATCTTAGTCTAACCTATAGGCAAAAAATGTTCATACTGAACTCCATAGGAGTTGGCACCCTAGCCCTGTCAAAGTCCTATACTATGAACATGACGTACAAAGTGATCCGTTGTTAAGGCCTTAGTTAATGGATCTGCCAACATCTCAGAAGTAGGAAGATGGTTTACTACCAACTTTCCTTTCTGTAGCATGTCAAACACAAAGTAGTAATTTACTTCAATGTGTTTACCTCTAGCCCTGATTTCTCCATTTTTAAGTGTTGACACAGTAGCCAGATTATCACAAAACATCTGGACAGGAGAATTAACCCAGCTCTCTAGCCTAAGCCTGGCTAGAAAGTCTTTAATCAACACTGCTTTCTGAAGCTGCTAAACTGCATGCATAAAATTCAGCTTCCATGGTTGACTTTGCTACGCTCTTTTGCTTCTTAGTAGCCCAAGCTATAGCACTGCCTCCAAACATGAAGACATAACCAACAGTGGATTTCCTGTCATCTGGGTCCCCAACATAGTCTGAATCACTATACCCAGCCAATGACAGTTCCTTAGCCTGATAAGTGAGTTTCATACCTTTGGTTCCCAGGAGGTACCTAAAAACTCGTGTCACTACTTGCCAGTGAGGCATACCTGGGTTTGCCTGGTATCTACTCAAGAGCCCTATAACATAACTCAAATCAGGTCGAGTACAGGTCATGACATATATTAAGTTGCCACTAGCCTGTGCATAAGGCACTGGCTCTATTTTGAGTCTATCCTCGTTAGAGGATGGTGCTTGACTTTTAGATAAAGTTGTACCCTTATAAATGGAAGACTCTATTGCTTTCCAATCAATCACACCAAAGCATTTCAAGATGCTTTCTATGTATGATTCTTGAGATATACTAAGCAGTCTTGCTTTTCTATCTCTGTCAATCTTCATACCGAGTATGTAGGAGACTGTTTAAGGCCATATAAAGACTTTATGAGTTTGCATACCTTATGTTCCTCTTCAGGAACAACAAAACCCTCAGGTTGTTCCATGTAAATCTCCTCCTCTAAATCACCATTTAGGAAGACAGTTTTTACATCCATTTGGTGCAACTCTAAGTCTAATTGTGCCACTATAGCCAACAAACACCTAATAGATGTAAATCTAGTCATAGGTGAATAGGTTTCCTTAAAGTCAATTCCCCTGACTTGGTTGAAACTTTTAGCTACCAGTCTTGCTTTATATTTATCTATAGACCCATTTGCCTTGAGCTTTTTCTTTAAGATCCACTTACAGCCAATAGGCTTTCTTTCACTGGGCAAGTCAACAACTTCCCAGACTTGGTTCTTCATAATGGAATCCATTTCTTCTTAAATAACTAACTGTCTGTAACGACCCTCGATTTTCGGAGTAAAAGAAAAATAATTTTTTGGAAACGTGACAAAATTTAATTCCTAATGCCAAAGACCACCGTGTACCAAAAGAGTAATTACAAAACACTTTGTATTATACAAAGATATCCAAAATTTGGCATAACATGCCTTTATACATCAGTCAGTACAAATATTACTAAAAAGTACAAAAAGAAAGTACAGAAGACTGAATTTATGAAAACTCTCTGTCGGCTCCTCCAGATTCGAGTGACACACCTGCAGAATTTGAGGGTGGGTGAGTAATTTCATACTCAGTAGGTTGAGTTTAAGTTCTAAAAATAAGCTTCATGGATGTAAAATCATATCATCCTCTTTTGAAAATCATTTAGAAATAAGTCCGAAAACATGCAGTCACATAAGTGTCATGATACCCCGACTTACACCTGCGCTCATGGGGCAACGGGAGACAGAAGGAAAAGGGATTTTCCCATGATATCCCAGTCCTATATGCGCGCCATAAACAAGTATTTGTGGTACCCAGAATCTTCTTATCAAAATAATCATTTGTTCGATAAACCAAAAGCTATCGAAAGGGTTTAGTTACCCATAACTCAGAGAAGTTTTTTGAAAAGAGAAGATGCTTTTAAACAAAGTTTCTTAGAAGAAAACAGAACTTTGGCAAGTCAAACTTTCAGCATATAATTAGAATTTAAAACCACCTACCTATAACGTGTGTGGAGTATGAGAAATCCCTTCGTAGAATATAAAGAAGATCCTTCCTTCGAGTGGGAATTTTGGCAGAATAACGGTCCCAATGCGTAGAACACCTTCAATTTAGTGGGATACGGCTTTTGAACGGGCTGAAACGGATTTGAAACGGTCCGGATATAGTAAAAAGAAGAAAGAGGAGGATAAGGGACGTGGTAGGGTTTTCTGGATTTTGGAGAGGTCACCTTGAGAAAATAACCCTTCCGGTGCGTAGAGCACCCTTGATTTAGTATGAAACGGGTCTTGGATCGTGTAATTTGGACTTAGAACGGGTCGGGAATGGTAAAAACAGTGAGAGGGTAAGAAATGGAGTGTAAAAACAAATTCTGGCCGGAGTGGGGTATTTATAGGGGAGAAGGTGGCGGTTTCCGGTGAAAAATAGGGGGGCCGCCACCGGAAACGGCGGGCGCACCGAAACCAGCGGCGCGCATGATGAATGCGCGCCCGTTACGCACGTCATGCGCGTGCCGCGCGGCTGAGCCGTGCGCCACATTGCGTCGAGCTGCGCCACGCCGCGCCGAGCTGACCCAAATAAAATATATATTTTTATTTATTTCTATTAAATTTCAAAAAATCGCAACTTCCTATCCCGAACTAGGATTCGCACGTTCTTGGTACCGTTGAGCTCGTATTGACGAGCCCTACGAGACTAGACTACTTATGAACCGGTTTACCCGTATTTTATAAGTGGGTCCCGCCAGTTTAGAGCATGCTTCCCGAGGTTGTAACTTTTGTTCTCGACCTCTGCTTTACGCAATTTACGACTTGTTACGCTCATCTCTACAAATTCTAACTGATCTTTAAGAAATTATTAAAAATAAACACTAAGAGATCATGTTTAGAAATTACGGTCATTACACTGTCATTCCTTGGAATCTGGACTATCCATTGCCTGCTCATAGGTTAAGGGATCATTAGATAAAAGTTCATCTATTGTTACTTCATCCTCTCCTAACATGGCATAGAAGTCCCGCAACAAGGTCGAGGGTCTTCTATCTCTCACCTCCCTTACTCCAGACACTCCCCTAGGTTCAGATCCTATAACCACCTCTATAGAAGTAGTAGTGTTTTGCTCTTTCTCTACTTCGAACAGTTCTACTCTTTTATTAGGAATTTTAGGGTCTAAGTCTTCTTTTAGGAAATAAGCATCCCTAGATTCAATGACCCCCACTGTCCCATTAGTATGGTGCACTACAAACTTGTACCCTTAGAGTATTCACTGTACCCCATAAAGTTACACTTTATTATTTTAAGGTCTAGTTTACTTCTATGTTAGTCAGACACTTTTACATGTGCCTTAGACCCCCACACTTTAAGATGACCTAAGTCTGGATATCTGTCTATCCATAACTCATAAGGTGTTCTCTTGACAGCCTTAGTGGGTACACGGTTAAGCATATACACAGCGGTGTCTAATGCCTCACCCCAAAAATTTACTCCTAGCTCTGAGTGGTTCAGCATTGATCTAACCATATATAAGAGGGTTCTATTTCTCCTTTCAGCAACTCCATTTTGCTGAGGAGTAGAGGGTATAGTGTATTGGTGTATAATTCTTAGGTTGGTGAAATAGTCATTAAACTCATCAGAGGTGTATTCTCCACCTCTGTCCGTTCTTAGAACTTTAATTAACCGACCTAATTGAGTTTCTACTTCAGCCTTGAATTCTTTGAATTTCTCAAAGGCTTCAGACTTTCGCTTTAGGAGGTATATATAACCAAACCTAGAGTAATCATCTATGAATGTAATAAAATACACCATCCCTCTATGAGTTTGTAAATTCATAGGCCCACATATGTCTGAGTGAACGACCTCTAAAAGGTCTGTGGCACGCTTACCCTTTGGGAAGGGCTACCTACTCATTTTGCCTGCCAAGCAGTCTTCACACACACGCATATCACTAGATAACTTAGGGAGGAGTCCAATGTTGGACATTCTGTTTAATTTGTTAACATGCACATGACAAAGCCTCAAGTGCCACATTAAAGAATCAACATCAGACAAACACACCACATAATCAAACTTAGCTATTGCATTAATCGAAGAGTCATTTGCTACATCTAACTTAAATAAACCATCACAAAAAGAAGCAGTAAATAAAATCTTATTATTCTTGCCAACTGTTGCCTTTGACCCCTTAAACCTAGTCTCAAACCCCTTACTAGTGAGGAGGGGAATTGAGATAAGATTCCTTCTGATGGTAGGGGCAAAGAGGACATCTGTCAGCACCAAGTTCATCCCTTGAGGAAGAAGGATCTTGTAGGTGCCTATAGCAGTCACATCACAAAATGTGTTGTTCCCTATGTAGATCTTGTGCTGCCCTGGAGACAGATTAGTTATCCTGTCACCCCTAGTCATAGCCACATGCTTAGTAACTACAGAATCTAGCCACCAGCTCTTCTCATTGGAGTCAACAATCATAACTTCTGAGATCATACAAATGATATCTTTCCCTTTCTGATTTGCCTTGCTTCTAGCTCCTTGATCCCCATTAGGGCAGTTGTTTTTAAAATGACCCATCTAGCCACATTTAAAACAAGCCCCTTTAGGTTTGTTGTCATTGTTGCCCTTTCCACCACCTTGGGGTTTCTTGCCCTTTCTCTTGAAGTTCTTCTTCCTCTGACCTTAACCACGACCTCCTCCACCTTTCTTAGAGCTACCATGCTGGGTAAGGTTGGCAGATACACTCAGAGCACTCACATGGTTTCTCCTCTCCTGCTCTAAGCCAAGCTTGGCAATGAGATCATCCAGTGTGAGTTTCTTATCAGAGATGTTTAATGCAACAACCACACTCTCCCAAGGCCTAGGGAGGTTATTCAGAACAGTTGAAACTTGGATCCCCTCGTTTATGGGGTTCTCAAGGATCTCCAGATCACTTGCAATGATGGACATAGAGTTAATGTGCTCAAGCACATTATCTCCTTCCCTCATGTGACTGTTCTGATAACAGGTCTACAGCATCCTAATATAAGCCTCTGTGTGCTCTCCATACCGCCTAGCTACTGCCTCCATCATTTCCTTGGCAGTCTTATGCTTTTCAAAAAGTAGTTCAATGTTTGGCTCCATGAATGTAAGGAAGGTAGTCCTTTCTTTGGCATCTTCCTCCTTAAACTTTTCATAAGCTCTCTTCTGAGCCTGAGTAGAGGAATCATATGTAAGAAGGTATGTACACTGGTCCAAAACATGGGCCAGGTTATCTAGGAAAAAAATATGTATGATCCTCCTCTTCCAGGTGAGGTAGTTAGTGGAGTTGAGCTTTTTAGTTTTGCTTAGCTCACTAGCAACTATACAGGACACCATGGAATAAATAAAAATTATTTACAAAGGTAAACAAGGAAAATAAATACGCAAATAAATAATACTGTTAACTTATTTAGATGGATATAAAAGGAGTAGGACTCTATCTAATCTCAGTAGCAAGCAAGTTCACTCCCAAAAATAGTCTTGGTGTGTATGGGTGAAAATATAGTGAATTACAATTTTACCCTTATACAGGGTTATTTATAACGATAATCCACTCAACTAATCAAGTAAGCAATGTATGTGTGCTTACTATGCTAAATAAGCAATGAAAATGAGTGAACTTTATAAATAAAGATAATATACACTTTTATCCAGAAAATAAAAGTGTAAATTGTATGAAGTTACTAAACTACCCTTGGGCTAGTTAAGTACAATCAATCACATACAACAATTGTGCACTTTATATCATGCATCAATTACTTCACACACATGAGATTATATATATAATCACCTCTAAATAGCATATAAATAAGCCTCAACAATAGAATTCAGCAAGGTGAATTTCCAATAAAGCCCTTGAAATCAAGTTTTACAAAACAAGTCTCTTTTAGGGCAAAATCTATTTATAGAATAAATCTATAAACCAAATTCACCAAATAAATGATAATTTCAGCTAATTAGGTACTAAAGAACCCAGTAAAAATTCTGAAAAAATTCAATTCGAATTCGGGCAAATTTGGTCCAAATTGACCAAAATACCCTTGATCTTGATGGTAGTGTTTGGCACGCTTCTTGAAATATACTTAAGCTCAAATTTGGTAGAGGGATATTTTAGACAGTTAATAAAAATCTTATTCAAACGGAATTTCAATTACTATCTTTATGAGAGAGATATAGCAAGCCCTAGCCTCATTAGGGATAGAAAGGGGAAAAAAGGTAATTTTTAGCACCCAATCCATAAACTAGAACTCTGATACCACTGTTGGGTGGTGCAGCGGAAGCTTCGTGGTGAGCCCGGCCTTGTGGATGTGCAAAAATATCACCTTTGTGTCCCTCTCAATCAAATTATATGCATATACATATAAATACAAATAAGCACTAGTAAATCCAAATTACTATGAATTGATATAAATTAAAGTAAGGATACAATACTACTGACCTTTGGGGGCTGAGCCTCAAAGGCATGACTAATCACCCTACATGACCTTTTTGTCATATCAAGTATAATAATGGGGAATTAGAATTACTTCTTGTGATGAATCATTTTTCTTGAAAATCAAGAGAGAAATCCCTTCTTCCTCTTACTAATTTGCTAGGAATTATTAGCTTGAATAGGGCTTTTCTTAATTCAATGAACCCGTGAGAGAGAGAGAGAGAAGATAATTGAGACCTTGTTCTTTGGTTCATCAAGCGCACTTAGAGAATCAAAACATTTGAGTTTTTCGTCTTAGAGAGAAGACAAAAATGCACACACATTGCTTTCTATTTTCGTCTCTTAGAGAAGACGGAAGCCCCATCCCAATATTTGATTTTCATCATTAGGGACGTAATGACTAGGTGGTTTTTATAACTGCCTTATCCCACGTACATTTTGGAATATAACTTGACTAAATCCCATTCCCAGTTGTTTTATTGTGGGTCTCATTTAAAGTTTTTTCTCTCTCACGTATCTCTCAAAACGAATCCAGACTATTCTCTTTTCCTGTTCAAGTGGGTACGATGCCCACAACCCAACACCTTACACCTTAGACTGCATTAACATGTCAAAAGGTGATCAACCATGCATAGCATAAAACATAAAAGGTGACGACAATTATTCGTTGTCAAAAGTATGTAATAAATTTTATTTCCTGTATGCTGACGTAAATTGGGAATCGGATATTAGCTTAGTATAACCTGATAAATTAAAATTCAACTAAAACTTCTATATTCAAGAGAATTAAATTCTGCGGAAGAGGGCAATCTGTTATAATTCCAATAGTTTATCAGGATTAATTAGGAGCTGATTGGGAAACTACAATTAAACCCGCTTCTGCAATCCATATGGTCCACGTCCTATTACTGTTAGGATCCATGTTTCCTTAAATTCTGTAGTTACCAAAATCAGCCACGAAGCAGTAGCAGTAGTAACTACTCCTAAATAGGAAAGCAACCAAATAGGAAAGCAAGGGAATGAGAAACTTCAAGCGAGCCACTCCAACCAGATTACACACTTCATATAAACCTATATTGGTACTCCGTTCATGTTACATTAAACTTGTAAGGCGACGTTCATGTTGTTCGACATTCAGAGACCAGACATGGCGTGCGGATGGCTGGCCAGTGGCAAGAAGAGTAAGAAGCCCAAGTCGGAAGATGAGAAGACGAGGCTCAAGGCTATGATGATAGATAAGGAGAAGAGGGTGAAGGTTCTGTCACGTAGGTTGCTGACGCTTCTACGCATGGTTGAGGGGGAGAAGAAGCATAAAGCTATGCTGTCACTTCTAGCTCTTATTGACGAGGAAGAGATGTTCAAGGCTATGCTGATGCTTCTGGGTATGATTAAGGAGGAGGAGAGGCACAAGGCTCAACTGATGCTTATATGCATGAATGATGAGGAAGAGATGGAGGAGGTTATTTCGCATGCACTAGAAACCATTGGTAAGCTTTCTCTTGTCCAACAATATTTTTTTGGGCGGGTAGCAAAATTTTAATTGAACAAGAAGCTCAAAAGTCTGCTGTGAATTGTGATGATGCTTACAGGGGCGGACGGATTGATGAGGAAGAGAAGACTAAGGCTATGTGGATGCTTCTGCGCATGAGTTAATGCACAATGTTATTGCACTTGTAATTGGATTGGATATGATGGGTGGGGGCAACGCCCTTAGATTTGTAATTATAACGTGGCTTTTATTGTAATCTTACATTGTTTTTGTTGTAATGTAAGTTCTTTGCAGTTTTAATGCAAAATATTCTACTGTGTGTTCTATTGAGTAAAATTTTCACATATTTGAGATACTAAAGTACGAATTATTGCTACTGCGCGCACTCCATTCATAACGCATCCAGTGGTTCAATAAAAGCCTGAGCCAGGAATGCGGATATAATAGACTTTAATTTGACCCTTATGTATGTATCCCAGGAAGGTTATTAAATTTTATATTACATGGAAGTGTTGTAGGGAAGACACTAACGACAACCATGAACTATGGTGTATACCAGTGTGGCCTCTCTCTCTTCTTGTAAAGTATTGCGTTCTTAAACTAAGCCATTAGGGCTATCAATGGGTAACCATTTACTCGCTTCACCTACTCGCCCAATCCGAAATTCGTAAGCGAATAATTAATAAATAGGTAAAGGGTAAACTGAGTGGGTAATTTTACCCACCTATTTATTACGTGGGTAGGGTATGGATAACCCTTTATCTATACCCGTTACCCATTACTCGATTTAATATATATAATACCCATCACCATTCTTATGTTTAATTATTTATATATACTTATAATTTACCCACTACCCCAGTCCCTAGCCTAATAACCCATCCATCCCTAATGCCCAAGCCCAGTAGCCCGCCCAACCCAAGTCAAATGCCTAAAATAAGTACCCACTACCCACCTAATAAACCCTAAATCATAAGTGACATTGGTTGTTTTCTTTTGATCGACCACCCACAAACCAAGGGATGGAGAACGGGGCATAGGGTAGTGGCGGCTTGGCGCAGTGTTTCTTCTCTGTTATTTCTCCTGCTCCTTTCTCCCGGTGACTAACCTGGCTTCCTCTTAGTCTCTCCTGACGATTGACCAGCCACTAAGTGATATATTGGATAGAAGGCTTTTGAGAAATATGTATAAACTTATAATGCAATCTTCTTATAGAAAATATGGAAGAGAACATGGTAAATCTTTTTTTTTTCTTTGCTTTTTATATAAAAAGGGTGCATCTTGTAGCATTTTGGTATAATGAGGCAGTAAATTTGGAGTAATGAAAACATATTTGAGTCTTAGTTTTTTTAATTATTTAAGTTTACATAAGGTGTTAGATTCTTATTATGTTTTATTTTTTTATATGAATTGTGAGGTCCTTATAAGTTTATATTTGGTTGATTTTTTTTGTACTTTGAATAGACTTTTAACATATATAATAATTATTATTTTTGTTTATTAATTGGTTGGTTGTTTACCTGTTACCCACCCATTTACCCGCTTATTTACCTGATAATAATGGGTACTGGGTAGGATATGAGTAATGAATGTGAAAATGGGTAATGGATAGGGTATGGGTAAAATTTCTGAAAGAGGGTATGGATATGGGTAAAGCCTTACCCGACCCATACCCTACCCATTGACAGCCCCTATAAGCCATAGTATAAAACTTTCCAAATTATTAACGCTTCCTGATTTTAGTGAAATCACAAGTTTCCTGCATATGGGCACCACACAAACTAAAGAAGTTTCCAAAAATTAACTCCAGTACAAATCCTAAATCAGTAGCAAGAAAGTTTTCTGATGTAAAAGCACTGACTTTCCTATTATGTCTCTCTTAGTTCAGTCTTCATTTATCACTCCAACGTACTACATCAGTTTCGAAAAATTGTGATTTTTGTTTAGGACATAAACACTATAGATTGGAAGAACACAAACTAGGAAAGTATCAAATAAGAGTACACTAGGACGGAAGTATCCCTTAAGAATGTGGCTATTCAGACCCCACTTTTTTCCATCCCCTATGTCTTCTCTACCCCAACCTCTCTTATTAAAATCTTTCACTTATCCCCCATATTTAAAAATAATAAAAATATTCACCCTCTCTCCTACTTCTCCTTTCTTCTCCAGTAAAAATTTAGTCGTCGGCACACACAAGCAATTGCTCAAACTCTGGCCACATAGGCCGGATCCTACTTGCATGCTATCACCGGCTGGATTGGCCTACATGCACGCCAGATCTAGCCGTGCGGGCTAGATCTGGCCATGCACTGGATTGGCTGCAAGGGCCAGTCCGGATTGTGTGCCAAATCTGGCCGCACAAGCAAGATTAGGCCGCATAGGCTAGACCCAGCTGCACGCTAGATGGTCGTGGCCGGATCTGGCTGTACAGGCCAGTCCAACAGCCGGTTGGATTTGGCCGCACATGCCAGTCCAACATGTGGCCGGATCTGGTCGCATGGGCCAAATCCAATGCGACTTGAGTGATTGGATTTGGTCATGCCAGATTTGGATCTAACCTCTGTGGCCAGATCTCACTGCCAGAGTCGAAGTCAGTGGAACTATTGCCGGTAGAAAATGGGTTAGGGTTTAATGTAGTGGGGGAAGTATGAGCAAAATGAGGGGGGAAATATGGGGGAATGAAGTAAAAAAAACCTCTTTTTTACTTTTTACAGGGGACACAAGGAAAAAACTAGGGTATGTTGTGACAACCATGATTTCAATACATTTTTTTATCCAATAGTATAATTTTAACATATTTTATTGATTATTATTTTGGAATTAGTACCTAAAGAGTTGTGGTAGAACTCTAAAAGATGTTCATAACGGCTTTCGAAATGTTTAAATTGGACATCGAAGCTGTATGTATTGATCGTGGAAGCCTTCTTTTATAGGCAAGATCTATGGTAAAATTGTAGAAAAACCTATCCTTGAGTGGTCTTGTTTCGAATGACTCGTCGATATGAGTCCATCGGTACTAAGAACGCGTGATTCAGATTTATGGTTAAAAAGTTAGAATGTTTTGAAATTGTAGAAAAATAAAATAAAAAAATATTATATGGACAGTTGATGCAAGCTAACGCAGAATCTCCATCACCCGCGTCAGCCGACGGCGTGGTGTGGACTGCGATGTGCGGTTCGACCATGTTGTGTGGATCGCAGGCGCGACATGTGGGACCCGCGTGTTGGGTCCCGCAACATCACGAGCCACCGTGCTCAGCACGATGCACAAAGTGCCATTCATTTTTCCTATAAATTCTACCCCCTGTTTTACTTCTATCATTCTGTGTTCTACCACAAATTAAACTTCCCTTCCTTTGTTCTAAGTCATTTTAAGTCCAAATCAAGCCGTTCAAAAGCGATTTCTACTAAATTGACTATGTCGGATGTTGTGGTGGGGTCAGATTTTCAGTTTGAAGTCTTTGTAACTACGACATTGCTACTCAACCTTAAGGTATGAAGTCTTAAACTCTAACTTATGCTCTGTTTGTATGGTTGACTTTTTATGCACTATTTTCATTCCGTTATGTTTATTTGCTTGAGTTTTCTAAAGAAATGCTATATGTGTGCTATATTTTACCTACACGGAATTATGTTCCGATACGTGTATTTTCTGGATAGTTCTGGGATTAAACCTAGAATTATATTTTGTCTGGATACATACCGAGAAAATAATCGGTATTTGGCATGCGCACATAGGTGTGAAGTGTCATGGAAAAACTCCTAGCCTTCTGAGCTTCCTATTGCCCTATGAGCATAAGGAGGAAAGTCATTCGGTATCACAACTCTAGATTTATCATCATCGAATAAACCAATATTTTTTTGAAATTATTTCTATATTTATTTTTGTAATAAATTCTGTTTTAACAAAAATTATTACCGTCATGAGTATTTCTACTTAGCATTAAATTAAATTTTAATTCCACCTATTGCGTATAAAAATACTCACCCACCTTGAGACTCTGTAGGTAGTGAAATCAAACTAGAGGTGATGGCTGAAAAATTTTCTACATAGTTTTTTGAATGTTTTAGTTAAATTTCTAATAATATGACTTTTACGCAAAGGCTTATTATGCTTCTATTTTGTGATCTGATTGTTCTACGGACGATGTATCTAGATTATGTCCTAGTTTGATAATATTTTGTTAAAATATATATTATTGTGTTATGTAAAATTTTAGTTGTGCATCAACTCTAGGTTTTTATAAATTATAATATTTTATATATTATTATTTTATTTATATACGTACTAATGGCTATTATATTCGGTTTTACATATAATATAACACATACCGAGTAAAATAATAATTATATATATTATATTATATATTATTTAATGATGGTTATAACATCTGAATAACCACGCTCTTCCCTTAATAGAGCAACCGACTACGCAGAAGAGAGAGATAGTCTATATAAGGGAGTGGAGTGGGTAGAAAAGAAAAGGCTATAAGGGAGTGGAGTGGGCAGGGGAGAAGCAGAACTACGTGTGGTATAATCCCTGTAGTATGCAATCAATTACACACGTCCATAGCATGACCAAACAAACACCATTACTCCATCCACCGGCTTCAACCAGAAGAGCCCCGGCTGCTGCCTACAATGGCCCAACCCTTTTCCTTGATCTTCTGCACTTGTGCTTCTCTACGTCCAAAGCCTCCTCTGGTCCTCATCCGACAGCAACCTGAGGCTCACCCTTCTCTAGACCCACCAGAGCAGTCTCCTCCCGACGGCGAAAGTCACGACAAAGCCAAGGACACTTGCACAGGCCATGTGCTTGCACTTGCCACTGCCAGAATGCCACCCACATGTTGTTCACAGCCTGGACGTAATATGCTTTTGGTGGTGGTGTATGCCCGCCAATCTTCTTCCGGTGCGATGTCTGAGAACTCTCCGTTATGGCATTCGTACATGCTTTTGGTGGTGGTGTATGCCTACCAGCTCCCCCATCCATCTCAGTCACACCAGCCATCGCGAACTCATGTCCAGCTCCCTTGCCTGCCCTGCCTCCCCATGTCACACTACTTTTGCCTGACCAGGGTCCAGTCATCACTCCCCTGCTTTGTTACCTTCTTGGTCGTTGCTAGTACGCCATCGCCGATCACTGCTACAAAACTGTTGAACACCATCCACCGCAATGCCGAAATTTCCAACCTCATATAGCTTGCACTAACCTTTTAGTGATTGAGCGTGTCTATGTGCATTCCAATAATTTTTTTAGTACTCTATTTTATTTATAAATTTATGAGAGGTTTATTGGGTTATTAGGGTACTAATGGATTATTGGGGTGTATATAGATATATTTTAATAAATAATTTTAGAGAAAAAGGATTTCTTTTGAGAACTCATCTATTTGCACCCCATTAATCCCCTTGATACCCAATTTTGTACAAAATTTAGTATTTTTTTAGTATGGGGTTATTTAGACCCCAATAATAGCTCGCTAACCTCGCTTCTAAAATAATTTGTTATATTATTTTATTTACACATTTACCCAACAATTCACTCATTATTACCTCATTTAAGATTCAATCACTATTACTCCATCTAAAACTCAACTTAGATAATATGTCTTCTTCCTGCTCCCCTTTTTATTTTTTTCCTTTCCTTATTCGAAGCTATTGATGGGCTTTGTTAATTTTTCCAGTGTCAGAATATCAATCACTAAGTTCATGAGCCATCTACATAACTGTGATGATGACACTAGATATCCACCATGCATTATATAATACTTTAGGGTGTATGTCCTTCAAAACTATATGCTACTGTAAAGGTATTAATAGCTTGTTTGAGAAAGAAAATAGCTTTGGAGTAGGCTTAAATGTAGCAAAGGATATAGTTGGGGTGTACAAATTTATAAAACATTTTGAAAAATATGAAGTATAAATAAGAGATTTTAAAGATGCATTTGAGGTAAACAAGAAATTGGGTAACGAGTATATTATTGGGGTCTAAATAGCCATATTCATTTTAATACTCTAGAAACCCTATTATTTTTCTCTCCTATTGATTACTCCAACCTTTCCTCTCTAGCTCGTGCAAGCAGCAAATCTCTGGCAGCAGGCCAACGACAGGTGATGTAGAGGAAGTGATGAGACCGGAATAGGTCAAGACTCTTAGGCCAGGCCAATTCAGGATGGTTGAGGCCAAATCTGGTCGCGGCCAGAAGAAAGGTGCATCCAATTCAAAATAGTCGCGTCCATTTAACCATGACTTGAACTGCGACTAGAGGAAACTCCACAACCTGAACCATGGCTAGTAGAAAGGTTGCAACTAGAAGAAAGGTGCAATTGCACAGTAAGAAGAAAGTTTGTGGCCAATTCAAAACGGTCGTGGCCTGAACTGCGGCAAGAAGGAAGGTCATAGTCGTGCGGCGAGAAGGAAGGCCACGGTTGCATTGTGAGAAGGAAGGCTGCTGCTTGAACCATGGTTGCGCTGCATGAACCATGGCCATATAGCCAGAGTTTAGACCGCGACAAGAATTCAAAAGGTTGCGGCTAGCTCCGTAACCATTTTGGCCGCAGTCAAATCTGACCATGGTCTGATCCAGACTGAGGCTGGCTGACCGCCACTTTTACCGTAAAAAGGTGGCAACTTTCATTATCGTAGACCAGCAGCACAGACACCAGCACCCAAGAAGAAATGAGGAGGAAAGAGAAGGGGTAACTAGAAAAAAAAATTGATACTATGGGTAAGATTGAGAAATTTACTTTGGCAATTACAGGAGACATGCACACATGTTTGGTATTCCTTAGGAGTGCATGTCTATTTTGGTAAAAAAAATCTTATATGTTAGTTGGGATTAAACAACAATTTTTTGACTCTCTTCTGCAAGCCGTGAAGAAGAGTATAACTAGCTGGGAAGAGCAAATTATTTGGCAAGCACTTGTTTCTTTTGTTCAAGAATTGGAAAGGTTGATTGCAAATTTCTTCTATGGTGATTTTAATTATGGTGCGAGAAAGCATTGGATTTCTCATTCTTAGCTTTGCTATTTGGTAGATGAGGCAGGATTGGGAATTAGAAGGCTTAAAGATGTTGCTAATGCTTATCAATGTAAGTTGGCTTGGACGATTATATCTAAAAATTCTCTTTGGGGTAATTTTATGAAAAGTAAATACTTTGTTTCTAATGTTTTTTTACTTTTGCATAAAATTACTAATTTAAGTAGAAGTTGCCGCAAAATATAATACTAGAAAGATATTATTGCTTCAAATTCCTTAAGGTCATCTTTAGGTTGGATATGGAAAACATGAAATAATGGATATTTTAGTGTGAAATCTGCTTGGTCTATTCTTTGTATATGTCAGGACAAACATATTTAGTTTAGTTCGGCTTGACATTCTCTTATTCCTTGTAAGATATCTATTTTTTTCTCCTTGTTTGATATGGTAGATTTCATGTAGAGGACATGTTAAGAAAATTTGGGATTTATATTGCTTCCAAATGTTCTTGTTGTACTTCTCCCCATTGTGAATTTGTGGTGTTAGAACATATGGGTATATATATTATAATTGACTAATTTTGGTGAACAAAACAATGTCAAACACCATGTACGTTTTTAGTCTTAAGGTCTAATGAGATTAACGTAGTGATCGAGTCAATTTGGATTCAAAAGGCTTGAAAAATAGGAGCAAAAACATTCAAAAGTTTCAAAAATGAAGACAATTATGAGTGTCATACTTTAAAGGTAACAAATCACTTAGGTTTTAATTGAAATAATCTTAATGAGTGATTTTGGTGTTTTAGGAAAAGATGGTGAAAAATTACAAAAGTGTCAGTAAGTGATTGATCGATTTTGAACATACTTCTTGAACAATCGATCAGGCTAATGAATGATTTTGAGATTTTACATAAGGGATAAATTGATCGATTGTTTGGTTAATAGATCGATCAATCGATCAATTGGACATTCGGCCATCACAATAAGATGAATGATTGATTGCATGTTAGAAAGGCTTGATTGTATTAAGTTTTAGGAATTAAATATATTAGGGAATGATCGATCGCCCTAATAAACAATCAATCATTTAATTAAATACTTACCTAGTTTAGGATTCTAGAGTAGAGTCCTATCAAACTTAGGTTCCTTTAACCCTAGTCGTTTTGGAGGATTATGAAAGGCCGAGGCATGGACAAAATAATGAGGAAAACCAACATTTTGATGAGAAAAAAGTATGAGCCTTTATTGCTTAGAATTTTCCTTGTTCACCATAAATTTGAGTGAAAATTCATATTGGTGAGAGATCTTCGATTCTTATAAATTAAAGATGAGTGATTTACAAAAAAATGAGGTGTTGAGGAATTCTTCATCAAGGAGTGTTGAAGAAGCTCAAAGGGAGTTCAACAATAATAATATAAGTCTTTGATTGAGCATCTAGAAGAAGACAAAGACAAAATATGAAGAAGGAAACCTTTAAGGGTTTGAGGAAGAGACATGAAGGCCCATGAAGGACTTCACACAGAAAAAGAATTTCTTGTGTGAAAGTAAGGATGATTGTTTTGACCTTGTAAGATCTTTGTTCTAATTAATGCATTGATTTAGCCACATGGGGTTTCTATGGTTTTTTACCTGATTTTTTCACGTTAAATCATTGTGTGATGATGCACATTTGATGTGGTTGATTGATTGCTAGCACATAGAATTTAGTTTTTGTTTATGCTATAAAAATCCTCCTCAAAGAGGCCATACCTTCTAATTCTTTACTCTAACTAAGTACTTGAATTACAAGCAATGTGGTGATCCACAAGATAGTAAATGGATATCAAATTCTCATATGGACCATTTTTTAAATAAATGAGATATTGTTAAATTAATGTGGAAGTATTTTGAAGAATTATTTGATATTTTGTCGAATATTTCTAGTACCTAGAGAATGAAGGTACTGAATTTCATTTTTTTCAAGAAAAGAAAGACTATAATTTTGGATTTCTTGTGCTTGTGATTCCCTTTTTGATCATTTATTTTATTTTAAAAGTTCTTTGTGCAACTAAGCTTGGTAATAAATAAATGAATATGCCTTCTATCATTTGAAACATATGCAATTTTGTGAGAAATGTTGCTGATATTGCTCCACCTATGCTAACAAATTTGACTAGGGTGGATCATATTATCAAGAAACTAGGTGTTGGAGAGTTGAGTTTCAAATCTCCTTGTATCATTTTGGTAAAATGGACATAGCCGTGTTTTAATTGTATGAAGCTTAATGTGGATGGGGCTTCAAAAATAAAATCTAAGTAATTTTGGAGGAGATGGGGTCATTAGAGATAGTCATGGTAATATTTGTCTCCTCTATCATTATTATTATGGTCATAATACTAATATGAAGAGAGAAGCATTGGCTTTGAGGTTTGAGATATGCTACATCATTTAATTACATCCCTCTTTTTATTAAATCATATTCTTCTATTTTGGTGGATATGGTTCTTTGTAAAACTTCAGTCATGTAGTCCTTAGTGCATATCATTAAGGAAAGAAAGT
The DNA here is from genome assembly GCA_035235625.1 of Saururus chinensis. Taxonomy (NCBI): domain Eukaryota; kingdom Viridiplantae; phylum Streptophyta; class Magnoliopsida; order Piperales; family Saururaceae; genus Saururus; species Saururus chinensis. Next base: position 24,443,666 of record CP141143.1, on the reverse strand, counting down.
CTATTTTATCTCAACATATTAGGCCGGTTCCCCATATTTACAGAGAAGCAAATTGTATGGCCAATTATACTAGTTTTGCATCCACTCAACATACTTCTAGGCTTATGTTCTACATCCCCAAAGATATGAAATATCTCAAGGCATAGTGGCTATTGATAAAGCTAGTGTTTGGAATTTTTGATGTTGATCTTAAATAAGTTCTTCATTTTTGGTGAGCATCTTTGGGATTTATGTATTATGTTATGGTATTATCTAATTTTGATGTTTATAAATCAAACATATGAGATTATAGAAAATTTATATAATTTCTCTTAGGACATACTACAATGATAATCTACCAGATAAATAGTAAGTGATTATCATATACAAATATGAACTGAAGAATAATTATAAAAAAAGGAAATCCCGACTTTCTTTGCCGATCTGGATTACCAATCAAAATTCCTCATTGAGAAGATGAACCATCAGAATCGACCTACTTCCATAAAAGCTTTTCAATAGAGATCAAACTAGAACATATATTTAATAAAAATCAAATCAAAAGTTCAAGAGACAAATTGACAAACAAAGTGCAACTATGTCAAACATAAAGAGAGAAAACTTACTAATTGAAGCCTTCACAATGCATCAAAAGCTTCACCCCTCAGCATTTGATCATCCTCAACTCAAGAGTTGGCGATCAATCTAGCCAACAAAGGGAATTCTAATTTTTCTTGCTGGGAGAGATTATGGATCTTTAATCTCTTCTGCCCACCGTGCTAAAAAAAATTAGTAGGATTTCAATAAACTAAATTGAGTTTTCACGTATGGGGCTCCTCTTTTGTTTGTGCAACGGCAAAAATCCCTCTTTCATGTTGATCTACAACCTCCCCCATCGACTTTTCTAGTAGTTTATCTGCGATCGCCACTCTAGTCTCTTGTTGCATACTCAAATCGTGGTAGGTTTTGTCATGCCGTCCGCTAATGAAGTATTGCAAGTCACTTAAGTGACTTTAGTGGGGGGCTGCGATAAACCCCCACTATAAACTCTTTTTAGTGGGTATTTTTTTAGCCCTTGGTAATTGTCCCTTGCTAAAGGGTTCTTATTTTGTAGTGAAGATAAACATAAGGACTTTAACTTAATCTTGGGTTTCTATTAACAAAACTACTACAACTAAGCCATTATCAGAAAATAATACAAAATTTTATGACTAAAAATTTTAGCCCTTGCTAATTATTTATAAAATTATGATATGTCCATAGATATTTATATTTAGAACAAGCTTTATGACTAAAACACAACTTTTTAGTTAGATAACATTGAACAAATAATACACTTTTATATAATTAATCAAATATAATTCTTAATCCAATTTGTTGTGAACATTATGTGGATATAATAAAATATAGTTTAGGCTACATTACTTTCCTATATTATGTGAATTCATTCTATGAATCATTTAAATGATTTTTTACATATATATGTAATATAGTAAGATTTTAAATTACTTTTGTTCCACACATATCGTTCAAAAAAATAATATAAATCTAAAATTTTGCTATTTGTGTGATCTTTCAACTTTTTTGTTTAGATGGTGATGTAGGGATGGACTGATGCGATGAACTTCATTTGACAAATCTGGCTATAAGCACACACAACTTTCCTCTCTTGCGAATTTTAATCAAAAATTCAAAGAAAATAAAGGGAAAATAAATAATTTCAAACTTCTTCTCCAACATATTAGAAAAACATAGAACTATGGCCTTCATGAAAGAGCCAAGCTTTTATACAACTCCTAATGGCAAAACTATAAATAAAATAATCTAATCTATAATTACCTTATGACTAGCCAATCAAAATTAAGGAAAATAATTCATAACATCCCTAAATAATCGAAGGAATATGAAATAAAGACACCTAGGAAAGAAAAAGACTTAAGAAAAATTTATTTGGATTCAAATTCTTATCCAAAAAGAAGTTTGGAAACATATCGTCATTGGACGATCGATTGCTAGCAAGACTGATTGAACGCCGATGCTCTCAACTTCGTTTTACACTAAGCTATGTAGAGTACTGATCAATCGCTGATTGATAGCCCAATAAAGCTGATCGATCTCTAGAGAGAAAATTGTGATTTTTCTTTGTGGGATTCCAATGCTCCATATACTTCAATGCCAACTGATCTACATCATATGTCCACTTTTAGTTCTTGTATCATTTTCTATTTTCTCTAGTAAATATCATATATTTAGAATCTTTATACTTATCACTGCATTGTGCCTATGAAGAGCCATAACAAGGTTCATATTGTTGTCATCCACACTTAAAGATGCTACATTTAGATTTAGTGCAAAGATTGAACTTAACATACATACTAGAAACCCAATCATACTAGACACATGTTCTGTGACAACTCTAATAATTCCTCTTGTTTGGGAAACTTGTAATAATCACTTTTCAATCTCTCCTAGAGAAAAAGGAGTGGCAACCACATGTCATGGTACAAACACTTCTAACACTGAGTTTCCACAATACATGAACAACACAAACTAGGAAGTTTCCCTAATTTGAGATAACTATCTTTCCCCAACTGAATTGAAGTAAGGGAGGTAACCGACTATCCTTGCGGGGTTGTCTATATTAGGGAGTGGCCTCTGTGGGTAGAAGAGAGGAAGAACTACGTGGGGTTTGATCCCTAAAAGGGGTGCATATGCAACTATCAGATCCCTACAGGGGATTTGTTAGCCCAACCAAATCCAGTCAAACTTCATCCTCCCTTGAACTTCTACTGGTCCAATGCCTCCGCTCCTCATCTGGCAACGACCTCCAAAGTGGCCTCCTTCTCTCATTGGGTGCCTTGTGCCCAAGCCAGATGTAGCTCCCCCCCCCCCCCCCCCCCCCATGCATCATAGTTGCACTAGCCAAACAACTACATGAAATTATTATTTCTTACATTATATTACAAGATCATAAAGACAATCATATTGAACTTATACAGTCATATTTTCCCTAAGTTGAAGTATGAATCAATGGCAAGTACAAGCTGATCTATAAGCCACTAATGTCTTTTGCATCTACATTTTTTTTTGTTTTGTTTTTGACAAATACCAACTAGATACGAAGTTAAAGCTTTCCTGATAATGAAAGCGATCTAGAAGGGGTAGATTAAGCTCTCAAAGTCACTCTTGCACTAATGTCTTTTGCAACCTAGAGGATCCTGGACAAACACTGGAAATTCATCGCATGTTCAAGATATAATCATCCACTAAGAAAGATTGGGAAACCAGAATGCCTATGCAAGGTCAATTATTCCCATTTAACGCACATTCTAGGCTTCTTAATCCTAGTTCTTTTTTATTTTTCAGTACTACTTTCAATGTAACAAGTTGAAGTATTTTACAAAAATTGATCACCCTGTTTGATTCACCTTCCACTCCAATTGTCATCACTTCCATGCTACTTCACTGCCTCTTTCATGTCCCATGCCTCCTGGGCCTGAGCCCCCTTTTCAATAGCTTTTTGGCTATCCTTTTTGTGCTCTCTTCCATCAGCTTCTGTTCATGTTTGTGTCCACCATGGGTTTTTTATTTAAGAGGGTGCATCATCAAGTTGACAAGAGTGAGTGGGTGCTACACGAGGATACAATATTTCTAGTTGTATATGCAGTAGGAGCTTAAACAGCAAGAGGTAATCAAGGGGTAAATAAACTCTTCTTCTCATAGGCACACAACTACAACATCAACTGCTTGGTTGAGAGCAGTATAGAACTGTCCAAATTACGAGCACTTTCTAACACTCAATATGGGCGTAACTCCAACTAGGAAAGTTTCCAATAGTTTAACACAACCCTTAATATTACTTCACAATGAGGGAAGTTTCCTTGAATCTAGAAATCCAAAAACCCTGCAGTTTTTCCCCAACTCAAGTATGGAAGAGGTTTGATCCCTAAGGGGATGAGCATAGGCAAGGTACGTAGGCAATTGATTCATTGGATGCTAGCCCCACATATAATTGTCTATACTTATGAAGTTTTTTGTGGACATTATTTCATTTTAGTAAGGCATATAGTCTTGTAATTTATATAACCTTATGACAAATATTATCCCAATTACTTTGTTAAATATGTAATATGTCTTACATAAAAATTATCACCCTAGATTATTTACATATTGTATTGGATTTTACTAAGTCTCATGATAACAGTACTCAATACTTTATTAGCGAGGTGAACAATTATAATGACCTTCTAATTCAACAAATTTATGAAAATAATTCTATTATTGGCAGTGAACTTATTGTAGATTTATTAGCTAAATTAAATCAAGCTGAACTTATATTAGATGTGAATGATAAAACTGAACATGTTGCTTCTTCATTTTTATCCTCTACTAGTAATGCATCCTCTTCAACTTTGAATAAAGTTTTGGATAAATCTCATGTGTTTGCTACTCTATTGCTTAGCTGTCATACACATGATTTGAAGTGAGTAGCAAAATTTCTAAGAAAAGGCAAAAAAAAGCAATGAGAAAGGCTCATACTATTTCTCAGTATTCTGATAGGGAACTCAGGTCCAGCCTTGGTCAAGGCCAGACATCTTGATCATTTTGTAGAAGTGAGTAGCAAAAATTCTAAAAAAAGGGAAAAAAAAGTAATGAGAAAGGCTTAGATACTATTTCTCAACATTCTGATAAGAACTTAGGTCCAATCTTGGTAGTGTCCAAACATCTCTATCTTTGTAATAAATTTAATTTCTTGGAATACCTGAGGATTAATAACCTAAATAAGGTTGCATATCTTCACACCTTAATTAGGAATTATTCTATGAGTATTTTGAGTCTTAACAAGACATGAGTTAAAAAGTTAAAGGCCAAGAATATTCAATTATCTATCAATTCAGCCTACTAATTTATAGATAATTATCAGTCTTCGGCCTTTGGCAGAATTTGGATTGGTTGGAATCCTTCTTTGTATTTTATTACCAAAGTCGATGAGGGTTCTCAATTCATACATAGTAACATCATCAAACTATTAGATAATTTTTGTTTCAAGTGCACCTTTGTCTATGCATAAAATCTCTTAATGATTGTTGAGGTCTGTGGAATTGGATTTGGCAGCAATATAATCACTTATAATCCTCAGCTTCTTATTGAGGATTTTAATTTTGTGTTCCATTTAGGGGGAAAAACTTGGAGGTATTAATGTCTCCTCTTCATATCTTACTGAAGTTAGGAAAAATGTTAATCAAGCTGGCTTGTTACATGGTCAAATAAGAGCACAAGTCATAGGAGAATTGTCTCTAAAATTAATAGAGCATTTTGTAACATTGGTTGGATTAACATATTCCTAGGGGATGTTGTGCGCTGCCTTCTCCTAAATGTATATGATCATTGCTCTTTATTGGTTGATATTAATGCTCCTATTTTAGAAAAAAAAACTTGTCGGTTCTTCAATTGCTAGATAAGTATGAGAGGTTTTAATAAATTGGTTTCTTCTTCTTGGAATACAAAAATTCGAGGCAATCCTTTGTTCATTATTGTTCATAATGAAACTTCTCAAACAAGCCATTAAAGTGAGGAATAGATAAAAGTTCGGTGAAATTAAAAAAAGTAGGTGAGTCTAAGATTTGTCTTTAGTGCTGACAACTTCTTGTTAAGGATGACCCTCATAATGACACTTATGTTATGGAGGAATCTAAAGCTTTAGCTATTAATAATCAAGAATTGTTCATAGAAGAAATTTTATTCAGACAAAAATCTAGAGTTAAATGGTTATTGTAGATGGATCATTGTACAAAATATTCCATACTATTGCATCCTAGAATTTCTCTTATAACTCTATAAAGTATATGTGGTGGATTCTGCAGGCAATAAACTGAAAACATCTAACACCATTGTTAAGGAGGCTTTAGATTTCTTTTAATCTATTTTCACTCCTACCTCAACATTTTCCATTGGGACTACACATATTAAGGCTTGCCTCAGTGGAGAACATGCAAATTCTTTGATTGAATCAATTACTTATGAAGAACTTTATCTAATAGGTCTCTTCTCTTTAGCAAATAAAGCTCTTTGCCTAGATGGATATTAAAAAAAATTATTACATACTGGGATATCATTGGAAATAATTTTTGTAAGGCTATCATATATTTTTTCTCCTCTATATAGAGAAAATTGCAAAGAGATATAGGGTGAAAATTTTCCATTCTATTGCATCATGGAATTTCTCTTATAACTCTTATTCCTAAGAAAAAGATGGTACTTCTTTTGACAAAATTTGCCCTAAATCTCTTTACAATTTTCTCTATAACATTGTTACAAAAATTATGACAAACATGTTCTCGAAAGTTTGCCTTCTATCATGAATGATAATTAGGTTGCTTTTTTGAAAGGTAGACTCATCTCAAACAATATAATCCTTCTTGCACATGAATTGCTTCACAATTATCATAGCAAAAGACATCCTAAAGAATTTTCTATTAAAGTAGATATTAAAAAAACCTATAACAAGATGCATTGAATGCCCTTTATTTGGATTTTTTGGGTCAAAGAGTGTATTTCAACTCCCTCTTTTAGTGGTCTTATTAATGACTCCAATTATGGTTTCTTTTGAAGTAAATATGGTCTTCATTAGGGATGCATTTTATCTCCTCTTCTCTTTATTCTAGCTATGAAGTCTTTAATTGATATTCTCAAGAATTTTATGCCGAAAGGTCGTATTTAGATTCCTACACATCAAGATATTGTGGGAGTCTCTCATTTGCTTTTTGCTAATAAAATTCTACTTTTCTCTCAAGAATCCATTGCTTCAACCATAGGATTGAAAGAAGCCATTGACATGTTTTCTCAAATTAGTAGTCTTATGGCAATGAATATAAAAGCAGTATTTTCTTCTCATTGAGTTGTACTCATAAGACATCTATTCTTCATAGTTTAGATTCAAAGAAGGCATTCTTCTAGTTCAATATTTAGAGTTACCTCATTTTTTAGGTAGACTTCATGCCTCCGTGTACTCTCATATTCTCGATCAATTTCATTCAGCTCTTGCTAGATGGAAAACAAAGTAGCTCTCTTATGCTAGGAAATTAGAGATTCTTAAATCAGTTTTATCTAGTATGTATATTTGCTGGTCTCTTTATTTCATACTCCCTTCTAGTGTCATCAAGCAATTAGAGTCTCTAATGTCAAATTTTTTTTATAGTAATTCTGATGGCAGTCTTAAATTTCATCCTCTTAGTTGGAAGAATGTTTGATGGCCTAAAGATGAAAATGGTCTAGGTATTAGAGCAGTGACAAATTGTGCATTACTAGATTTTCCAAACATTTCTGGTGGCTTTTGAAAGAAAAGAATTCTCTCTGGATCAAATAGATGCATAGTTATTATATTCAGGGTTCTTCTATTTGGCATTGTGATATCCCACCATATGCTTCTACGTCATGGAGAAATATTCTCTCTCTTCGAAGTATGATAATTTATTTTATTTCTTGTAAGATTAATGATGGATTGACACTCTTTTCTAGTTAGATCCTTAGGTTGGGAATTTTACTCTCCTTTATAACTATGGTCAGCGTCTTGTTCTATCTTTGATTGTTTGAACATTGGTTGTTGGAAGTGGACTCAACATATTAATTTGAGATGTGCTCATCTTCTTCAAGTTATTGAGGGTCATACTCCAACTCTTAATCAAGATTGTGATACAGTCCTCTAGAAGCCAACATCCTCAGGTATTTTTACCACTAGATTAGCTTATATAGTCTTATCCAAACATAAACCTAAACTTAAATGGCCTAGTCTTGTTTGGTTCCAACATCATATGTCTTGTCATTCCTTCACTTGTTAGATGATGTTACATGGTTGTCATATTATTTTAGATAAACTTCAATCCAGAGGAATTCAATTCATTAATAGCAGTGTTTTATACAAGGTTGATATGGAAACAACTATCCACATTTTCTTTTATTGAGGTTATTCTAAATGGATCATGCGTACTATTTTTAAATTTTTTAGAGTGGATATCTCTTGCCATCAAGCTCTTCCGCATACCCACTTTCTCAGTAGTTTTATTCCTGACCTTAGGTTGTTATTGAAGTTGTTCATGAACTACATTATCTACTTTATATGGAGGGAAAGAAACAACCACATTTTTAGAAATAAATATCTCCACAAAATCTTTTTTCAAGCAAGTGTGAAACTCAAGTCAAATTTTATTTCATTGTCAACTCTCATCTTTTCTCTCCCCCATTTTACTTGATAATTTTTTTTTCAAATACGAGTATGAATAAACCGAAACTACTTTCTAGGGATAATGAAGGAGATATTAGGGTGATATTTCATGATAAGTCATGTAATACTTTTCATTCTATTAAAGTTATCAAGGAACCTGCCTGTAATGCCAATGAAAATTGTGTTCAACACTAATACCTATTGGACACGCGCATGTTGGTTTTTATATGGCCCCACAAATTACTTCAGAGTCCAGCAAGTATTGGTGTTGAGTACAATGTTCCCCTATGTAGCATACCTAATAATTTCTAGAGAATGGATTGGAGAGAAGTGGGGGCCAAGGTTAGGGGGACATAGGCAGTTATGAAACCTCTCCCTTGCAATTTCTTATAGGACCAATCTAGCTTGACTAGTTTTTATGACTAAGGCTTAGTGACCGACAATAGGAGGCTGCCACATCACCAAAGAAGTAGTGAGAGAGAAACTTAAAAATTAGATCCAATAATTCCTAAGATTCCCCCTCCACATGTCTATTGGTCATGCATTTTTGTCATGAAAAATGGTCATGAAAACTTTTTTCTTATTTATATGTTGTTCTCCTCCGCTGCATCGAACACATGATGAAGTTGTTGTTCTTAGTGGCCACTTGCATTAATACATTGAGAAAGAACAATTAATGATATGTTAGGCCTTGGCACATTGGGACTATCTCCAATGAAGTAAGCTTCAACCTATGGTCACTTAATATTGGCAATTGTCATAACAAAGGACAACCATAGTCACTTTTGTTAGAAATGACATTATGGGGATTCATAGCATGAGCCAAGCACACACGACTGCATGAGCTTGGGAATCACTAGCCATTGGATCTTGATCTGGTGGCACACATTAAGAGAGGAAAAGAGTGGGTAATTTATACCCACCAGCCTCTTGAGTAACGTGCATCATCGGTTCAAAATCCAATAGTGACTACTCGAGTCCATACTAATATAAACAACTCAAACAAAAAGGCTATTACTATGCAATCTTAAGGATGCAGTACATTAATCATTGTCCCTTGTATTGAACACATGGGGTGACATCAACTAATGTGACTTTGAATGAAGAGAGGCACCAGCTATCCGAATTTCAATAATAACACACACAAGTCACACATTAGGATTAAATATGGTGTCCTTCCCTTTACTAAATGACATGTGCTAAAGTTTGAAAGATTAGCTAGTTGCTTCTATTGGTGGGTATTGTGCAAAAGTCATTGATGTCCTTGGTGCTTCCCACCCACGATAGGCACGCTACTATATAGGATGTTTAGCGAGGATGACGAAAAGATCATTAAGGATGCCCTCCTCGAGCACACTAGAGAGTGCAAGGAAAATGAGGATGTTGTTAAGCTAGCTCTCATCCTCATTTCTAAGAGTCTAATATCCTCATTTCTAAGAGTCTAATAACTAAGAGGGGCTGGGAACATGCAGACAAAAAGTTTTTAGTCCTTAGTGTTTTGTGTTCTACTCTCACTTACGAAAACTCCATATGCATCTTTTTCCATATGGACATGCCCACCTTGCACCCACTTGAGAATGGATCATCAGTGGATGAGGTGGCCAAGGTATGGCTGGCTGTGATGGAGCCAGCCAACAAGATCATCATCCCCATTAGTTTGAAATGATTGGGCGGGCAATAAATTACGCCATTGGTGGTGTTTTGAACTTTGAAGCAGTTGCCTACGATACGCTGGTGGCTAGAGCTTCAGCTCCGAGACTTGGAGGCCATTTTGGGTTCATCTCAACCTTGTCCAATTGAAATGCAATGTTGAGTGGTACTGTAATGAAGAGCGAATAAGATTGGCATCCGCCTCAGGAAGAGCATTTGAACATGTCTTGACGAAGTGAGTGAGTCATCTATGAGCAAAATTTGATATTGGTTTTATCATCTACATTGATAATATCAAAACTAAGGGGAATGTATATTAAATCTATATATTAATAATAACTAATGTAGTTATATATCGGTTGATACATACCTATATTGGCCATATGGACTTAGATGTATCTAATAGAGCGTGTATTTACAAATTAGACGCATCATGTGTAAGCCCTTGTCTTTTTTTGGCCCAAACCCGGTTTGGGTCTGAGTTGAACTCAAACCCGGTTTGGGTCTGAGTTGAACTCAAACCCGGTTTGGGTCTGAGTTGAACTCAGACCCGACGGGTTTTTTCTTTCTAGGAGTGTTGGGGGAGAGAAGAACTCTCCCCCCAACCTCACCGCACTAGGGAGAGGAGAAGTTCTCCTCTCCTAGTGACTCCCCCTTTCTCCCTGCGTTTCTCCCATTCAGATCACGATTCTACTTCCTTTTCTCTGCACGTCTCTCCCCATTCCCTCTCTATAAATTTCATCTCCTCCCTCACCCTCACCCCAAACAGCTCTTCTTCCCTGGTTCGATGAGAAGAGGTTGTGGCAGCTTACCGGCAGCGACGAGGGGGAAAGCTGGGCAGTGAGAGGACTGGGCTGAAGAGGGGAAGGCAAAAAGATAGGATTTTTCTTAAAACAACTCTCTCTCTCTCTCTGATTTGGGTAAATCCCTTCTTCCCAGATTCGGAAACACTGTTCATAGTGTGTTGGATCATCCGAAAATTTTCAAATTTCAGCATCTTCTTTCCCTTGCGATTGATTACATGTCTCCTCCTATTAATTAGAGTTTGGTTGTGGTTTTCTTAGGATTTTGTGAGGAGCAGTGATATTTTGTGTCGATTTGTGCTTCAAGCTAGGCTAAGGTGAGGTTCCTCAATGAGACCATGGATTGTCTTCTCAGCATGATTTGTTCTGTGATTTTTATTGTGATGGATGAATTTCTAATAGAGTGTTCACATTCAAATTTTAATCTCATGAGTATGATATGCTTGGATTAAGTGTATGTTTTCTGACATTGATGGGTGATATTCTGATTCAAGTCCACACAATATTACTATGTTTTTTTTAGCATGATTGATCTGGTTGAAGTATAGGTGTAATCTAGGAGTTAAATTCTTAATTCTGAATTAGTAATGTGATTCGGCCTTATGAATAGGAGAGGTTATAAGTTAATTTTGTGTACTGTGTATACAATTGTGAGATTACTACAATGATACATATATGCATATGCCCTATATAGTGTTTGAAATATATATACGCAGATTTGTCTTTGTATTGTGCAATGGTGGAGAATATATCAGCCACACATACTCTTTAAAGTAATATCAATTGGGCAGTCCTTACACTCTGATTTTGCATGATTCAGGATTGATTCAATGTCATGCAGTTCTAATGTTGTTCAACTATGATTGCTGAGTGGGTTCAGTTTCATGATATTTCAACGGCTAATTTTAACTGTTAAAGCCACGTATGCCCCAAGCTATTATACACAGTTGAATGTTAGTTATGAATTGAGAATTAGTTAGTAAACTGCTACGGATTATGTGTTTGGCGTAGACCACTAGTTTGGGTATGTATGCAACTTAAAGTTTTGAGAAACTTATGCAGGATAATGATTATAGTCAGGCAAGAATTGAGGTTATGCAAGTTATTAATTTGTAGCAGGAACATGTAACTATATGCTAGTATGTTGATGTATTTAAGCTTCTGCATTGTTGAACTTGAATCATATATATATGTGATGCTCCAACTTGGATTAATTCTTTGTTTTAAGTTCTAAAATGCTGAACCATGTAATAAACTGATGCAGGTTATATGTAGGATATAAATTTACTTGCATCTAATAATTGTGAGTCATAAGGGATGGACGGTGTTCTGCAATTCATGTTATACTCTATTCCGATATGATTGAATTATATGCAAGCATGACTATATTACTGAGTAAATTATGGTTTTGCCTTTAAATTGCTTATGGAATATGGTTAGTTTTTCTCTTATGGGTATGTGAGAGGAATACGTTGCATAATTGGTAGATCAGTATTAAGAACCCACCTAAAAGTGATCAGTGGACAAGGGTAGTTAAGGTTTGGGTTGGGGGACTCAATTTTGGGATTCAAGATAATAAGACTACCCAGGTGCCACGTAGGGATGAGGGTGGACCCAGCCTTTGGCAGTTCCCTCCCGGTTTTCACGGGTCATTACGAGTGCACGCGTATGACCACCTACGGCGCATTCGCACCGGCGCAAATCACGGATCACATAGCTAGTTCTCTGGGTGTTATAGGGAATGAGCTGTGTAGATTATGCGTTATGGATTACGATGCATGCAGTGATGATGATAAATGATGATTGGTTACCTTAGATGAGGTGCATGAATATAAATATATTTAGAAATCATGTTAGATATTTTATTCTGTAGATTCATTGATTATTTGTTGTTGTGTGACTAACGATTGCTAAGATTACAATGTATGTTTTATTTGAGGCTCACGAAGCTTTTAGTTTACGGGTGGAACGTTCGTTCCACCGGGTGTATTTTTGCACGCAGGTTTGCTTACAGATTTGGATGCGTAGGAATGTCGAGAAAGGATAGAGATAACGGTCACAGGGTTAACGAAAGGGATTAGGATTAGTTTGATTTCTTTGTTGCATTAGTAGTTATTTTGTAGTTACAGATGAACACCCCTTGGGTGAAACTCATTCTATTTGATTCAATAAAAACAGTTTAATAGGAAGTTTATTTATGTTTCTGATAAATTCTTTATCCCTTGCAAAAATATGCTATTATCTTGTCACAACTTGAGCTCAGATACACTCGGATAGTGTTAGTGGTCTATGGATCCTTCTGCGTGTGCATTCTTACATGTTCTTACATATTTTTCTTGAGGGTAAAAGTTTTTTCACCGTTTTGGCCGAATGGCCGGAATCTCCATTTATGCCAGGCCCATTGAGTTTTCGAATTTTAAAGCGAATACCTCTTTCAAAACCAGCCCATGGACTGCCCCGGTTTAGCTTAAAGTCGCAGCCCAGTCCGACGTATGGTAAAACCCCACCCGCAGAAAAAACCCTAGCCTCCCTTTCCGGGAACTCGCAATTTCCCGCTCAAAACGGCCGACCTTCTTCCCGACGTTAGCCCCGGTCTTCCGCCGCACCGAGCATCTGCAAACCCTAGCTCCGCCTATATTCAAACTCAGTTATCTTCCTCTTCCATGCCTCTTCTGATATCTATCGTAAAGTTCTGTTTTTTCCCTCTTTCTTGCTAATTGTTTCTCAATTTTCTTCTGCCAGATTCTGATCTCCGATGGGGAAGAAGCGGAAACAGGCGGAAGTGGACCAGTCCGAGGCCCCCAAGGGGGAGGAATTCGCTCCTCCACGACCCGAACGCACGCTGCTCGGGTGGAAGAACAAGCAGCAGAATGAGGACGGGAGGGAAGAAGGCTCTTTTTCCGGTTTTCGCAACCGGGAGAAGGTCCTCGTTACATGCTCCCGTCGCATTGTTTATCGGTAATTTCATCCTTAATAGCTAGACTAGGTGATTTAATTTGGGTTTGTTTTAAATGGAGAATTGTTGAAGGGGAATTATTTCGTCAGGTACCGGCATTTGATGCTGAATGTGGTGTCGCTTTTGCCGCACTGCAAGAAGGACAACAAGGTTGAGTCGAAGGAGATTAAAGGGGCGACTTTGAATGAGCTCGTCGAGCTCAGAAGCTGCACTTCCTGCATGTTCTTCGAGGTAAAGTTTCATTTCTTTTATTTGCTACATTGTTTGCTGTTGCTTGTTGTTGCTGTTGATTGCCTGTCTGTTGGAAGAGGAGTTTCAGTTCAAAAATAGCTTATTTACTTTCAAGTTCATTGAATTGTTTATTTATGGTGTTAAGTAGTGAAGCTTTACCTTATAAAGTTTAAAAAAAAGTTATTCTTCCGTCGTCAGTAATTAAATGTTCTTTTCCCTTTTTCATTTATTAATTATTTCAGTGCAGGAAGCAAAAAGATCTTTATCTTTGGATGGCCAAGTGCCCTAGTGGGCCTTCTGTCAAATTTCTAGTAAATGCTGGTGAGTACATTTGTCCTAACAGAATATCTATCCTGTTGTAATTATATGACTTTGTCCTTATCTTAGCTTTTACAGCTTGCTTACTGGATATTTTTATCTCTTCCTGGGTGTTCCACGTCTATGGAGGAAAATTTAATCTTACATTAGATCGAAGATTTTATATTCTCTTCTTTTCTTCCTCTTTTCAGTGCACACAATGGAAGAACTAAAGCTGACAGGCAATCACTTGAAAGGATCGCGCCCAATTTTGACTTTTTCTACCAATTTTGATAAGGACCCGCACTGGATGCTTTTGAAAGAGTTGATTCTCCAGGTATTGCTTTATCTGTTATCGACTTCAGGAAAAAAGATGTATGTGTATAGTAATGATCAACTTTAATGTTGGATTGATGATATATCTGCTATCCTTTTTTAACATTAAGAATGTAGCAGTAACAACGGGGTTCTCATGAACAGTTCAATTGCATTTAACTATTAGCCTGGAGAGAAAGTAACTACACTCTCATTATTTTGAGGACATAATAGTGGGATTTTATTACATTGTGTTGTAAATTGTGTTTGTTGCCAGTTCTAGTAGCACCCTTGTTGCTGGAAACTGATGACATATTGTTTGGTGATCTGCAGATATTTGGTACACCAAAGGATCACAGGAAAGCAAAACCGTACCATGATCATGTGTTTGTCTTTTCACTTGTCGATGGTCACATATGGTTTCGGAATTACCAGGTGATGGTCATAATAAGATTGTCCTTTTATATGAATGTAGTTTGGGGCGTTCCTGTTCTTTTCACAGTCATCCTTTACTATTAAATTATATTATCACTAAAATTGAAAGGAAGACATATTGTCAAGAAGGCTACTTTGGTCATCGTGCATCTCAACTCTGAGCCACCCCCATCTGTAGTAGATGTATTATTAGTTGATTTGTTTTGCTCATCGTTATATGTTTCTTCCCTCCTCTCTCTCTCCCCCTCCCCCCCCCCCCCCCCCATTTGAGGAAACCTCAACAGCTTTTAACATCATATTCGGACAGTTGCTGCCATTGGTCTTCTTTCAAGATTTCCTTTTATTGCATCCTGCTTTTCTATATAGAAATTTCACCTAGATCAGGGTAATATCCATTGCATAATGCTTTTCATTCGTTGGCTTGTTGTTTATCAATGTTTCTCTTGCAGTTATCTGTGCCTCATAATGAATCGGATAAAATAGAGCGTGGAGGTTTGGAGAAAATGACCCTCGTAGAGGTTTGCACCATGTTTTTAGACTTTTATTTGACAGTTTTTTGTTTGGTTCAAAATGTGGACAGTTGCTAATTTTTTTTTCCTCACAATCAGATCGGCCCAAGATTCTGTCTACTACCAATCAAAATATTTGGTGGCAGTTTTGGTGGTCCTACATTATATGAAAATCCATTCTTTGTGTCTCCAAACCAGGTTGGTATAATGTTATTTTTGAATTAGGAAAGGTGTTATTATTACTTGAATATGTGGATTATTGTTGGATAGAAATACGCTATCATTTATGTCACAATTGTTCCTCTAAAAGTAGAAAGCCATTTTACCTTTATTTTTGGCTGCAGAAAAGCAGCTATGTCAGAGGAGAGAATAGTAGTAGTGGACAGAAAATATTGAACGTTGTCATAAATTGATTAATGAGAAACATTGCTGATAGTTGTAGTAAATTGTATATGATGATTATTAACATGATTTGAATGCCATTGCACAAAAAAGGGAGATATATATATATATATATATACACTTATACAAGTATGGCTGCCATGTATAGAAATTTCTTGGAGGCTACCTTTTTGATGGAAAATTTTGAAAAAGAAAGTTTAACATATTGTTAACTGAAGCATCAATGTGAGCACGATCCATATAGTATCCGGAAGTACTCCTTTATCTCTAGCTTTCCTTGCTTCACACTTTTTCCACAACCCAACATGAGGAGAAATATCAGCCTGTTGAAGGTTTTTATTTGCTGTTCCTGAATGAACAGTTTATTTCAGCTATTTGTTGGTCGTCTTAATATTGTCTCTTTATTTTGCGTTTCCAATTTGTACAGATGTTTGATGCAATGATGATATTGTGATTCCCAGCTCATTATGATATCTTCAAATTGAAGATAAGGGAAAAGGATGTTCACACTCGTATCTGAACATGTCGCACTTTTTGATAGATGTGTTTATATGAAATTCTTTTTTTGATTCTTTGGCATTAGTCTGTACCCACTAGGTCGAGTCATAGCAGTTTTTCAATGATGTTGTTGCCATGCTAATGCTGAAACTTGTTGGCAAAATGAACCGTCATCTGAGTTATCTCCGAATTAGATTTGTATGAAGCTGTGGCGCAGCCCATTTCATGTAGTAGCGTTCCACGTTGCATGGGATTGAGTCTATGGGAAACTTCATATTTGTCTGTATTCATTAATTGATTATACTTATTTATCACCTCAGATCCGATCCTTGGAAAAGAAGAAAAAGGCTGGGAAATATGCCAAGAAGATCAAAGCCAAGACTAAGAAGAAAATGCATGAAATGTCGAATCAGTTGGAGCCTGACGAGTTTGCAGATCTATGGAAATCATGATAAGTGTCTTTGTCATCAATATCAACGCACTCGAGGCATATGATCAGAATTCTGCTTACATCTTTACCCTTATGGAGAACGGGTATGCTGTACTTCGCTGTTCAGGGCAATTTTATAATAAAGAGTAGCTTTGGTGTATTCTGTCAACGTTTTTTTTTTTAATGTAAAAGAAATTTTTTCTTGGCCTTAGTTTTTCAAAGTTGATTTTGTTTTACTCGAAAGAACATTTGCACCGGTAATGAGGACTGTAACTAAGTGGCTCAAATGGATCGACCGCCAATATTCACAGATTTCTAGTTGATTAATATTTCTGAAACACCTTCGTTTTTAATTTCAAATTACGAGTTTTTTTTAATTAAATTTTAGTCCAGGTAGGATGGTAATTAGGTAAGTGTGTAAACGTGGATGCGAATCTTTGCCGGGTGACTAGGAAAGGTTTGTTGGTCGGCCTGCGAGGCACGATTTAGGTGCCAAGCAAAAAGAAGGGTCAAGAGTCTTTCTAATTTGGGTTGGAATATTCAAAGTTTATATTGAGGGTTGACCGGTTAAAGCAGGCCTAGCCCGTTAATATTCCCCTTCCTATATTCTTACTCTTTCGCTTTGCTTGTTGAGATTCCACCGTTAAAACACTTAAGAGGTTTTGATTTGTGATATATAATACAAATACGTGCACGGTATTTCATTGTATGTCATGTAAGCAAAACTTTAGATTATAGAGATTTTTCTTATATTACTTGGCCTATGATTTAAATATTTTATATTGTTTAATTTTATAAAAAATAATCTATAGAACTTGGGTTTATATAAAAATTTTAAAAAAATTAAACTAAAATACCCTTGTAGCATGACTTGTAATTTAAAATTATATAAATCAGTTGTGGCAATGCATAAGCAAAGAGTTAATTGGAGCTTAGCGGTGATTTGCGAATTTTGCTCGGCAATTTTCATCACGGCAATTTTCATCAGTAGCAAATTTTAATTTCTGTTTGGTGATTGTCGTCCTCTGTTACTTCATCGGCGATCGATCTTTTTTAATTATTATCTAAAATTTTTTAACCACATAAACTACTTATCCTTATAAAAGAGAGGATAAATTATGGGGGACTAGTAGGGGAAAATAAGGTTATATAAGAATGGAAAGGGATGTAGATGTTAGGGAAGGACATTGTAGAATGACCATGATAGCCTCTTACCTTACTATGTAGAGAAGAACTCTAGTATATTTTTTGTAAGCAAGTTTTATTGTGTAAAACATCTTAGTAAGCATGTATACGATTTTAGAGGCATTCACCCCTAACTTGATGAACGCTTGTATCAATACCACATATATGAAAATATCATGAATTTTGTATTTTCGAATACACGCAAAGAATACATATCATGTTATCATATATACGATATGGAGTATATTGTACTATTAATAACACATATTTTTGATCTGTCGTGCTATCATATATACGATATAGAGCATATCGTATTATGGGTCGTTAACTCAAAGAACACATACCATGTTATCGTTAATATTATATGGCTAATATCTTGTTATCGTATATGCAATATAAAGTATATTATATTATTGGCCACTGACTCAAAAAATACATATAATCTTATCATCAACACGATATGGCGAATATCGTGTTATCGTATATGTGATATAAAACATATCGTATTATGGGTTGTCGGCTCAAAAAATATATCATATTATCCTTAACATGTATAATGAATATCATGTTATCGTATATGCGATATGGAGCATATTATATTATCAATAATACATATTGCTGAAATATCTTATCATCATATATGCGATATAAAACATATCGTATTATGGGTAGCTGGCTTAAATATCATATATCGTTAACACTATATAATAAATATCATGTTATTGTATATGCGATATGGAGCATATTGTATTATTGGCTGTTAACTCAAAGAACACATATCGTGTTATTGTCAACACGATATGACAAATATTGTGTTATTGTATATGTGGTATGAAGCATATCATATTATTAATAATATATATTATTGGCATGTCGTGTTATTGTATATGCAGTATAGAGCATATCATATTAGAGGTTGTTGGATCAAAGAACATAGTGTGTTATTGTTAACACAATATAACACATATCATATAATTAATAAAATATATTATTAATATATCGTGTTATCATTGATATAATATGAGCCACGCCATAATATGAGCAACTTTGTTATTTTCAACCGGGAAAGCTTCTGCGCAGGAAAAGATAAAGAAAAGAGGGTTGTACCATCACCAGCTAGTAAGCTATTGTCGATAATTCACCACCGATAACACCTCCCTACTAGAACGATGCCCCACCCCTTTTTTACTATTTATTAATGAAATAAGAAGTTGGGTATGTGTTCATTTATTACCTAAGGGTATATTTGTCATAAATTAGGTCATATGGAAAAATCTCTAGATAATGTCATAAAATTCAAGTTCAAAACATGCATAAGCATAAAGAGCAATGAGTCTGGATAACTTACTTCTCAAGTAGACCTAATAAACCCAACTTAGATGTAAAGAGAAATCCTTTCTTCCTTGAAACCATAGTTCACATCAAGCGCCTTAAACAAAAATTACACAAATTTACTATAAGCACGGGGAAACTAATTTTTCTTACCTTAAGATACATTTTTAATGCACAAATCAACTTCCTTAGAAGACAACCAAGATGAGAAGAGATCTAATTTAGTACTCAAGCTAATTCGAGAAATTTTTTTTATGTTTTTATGGCTAATCCTAGTCATATTGAAATCATGATATATGTTCCATTGAGTTCATTTGTGAAAATGTCGTCGAGCCTTGAGTACAGCTCTTTTTCTCTTGTTTTCTAGTTTCATTTTTCTTTGTGCATTTGGAATGCTTGGATTGGTTCATGCCCTTCCGGTTGGAAATTTAAACTAAAATTTGTCTGAGAGTTTGAACAGTTCCTTAGTTTGTTCGGGAAAAATTTCAGAGGTTATCTCAAAGTATTTACCCATCAAAAGTCTCCGTTTTCCATAAAACCCAATTTCTATTAGTTGTCACTGTCTCGGGTTTCCCCTTCATTGGTCTTTTTCTTCACTTCTCCATCCTGTATTATTGGGAATTTTTTCTGATCAATTTTGAGTTATTAGAATTTCTATAAGACACATCGACTGAAATCCATAGTTCTATTATTCCAGGTTCAAACTTGTTTTATGCATTTAAAACATGCTCTTTTGCTCCAAAATTTCTTGTGAGTTGAATTATATGAAATCTCTGTCTATAATAAAAATTTCAATCCAACTTGGATTGTTTAACATCAAGTTATGACGTAAGTTTCCAAATGCTCATGATTTTTTTGTACTGCATAATAATTTTCATAATTTTGAAATAAAAACTTTTTTAAAGTTAGCTTGAATGCTTTATTTAATTTATTGTCACAAACTCATTCATGTGGTTGTTCTCCATATTCTGTGGTCATTTGATGTCTTTAATTAATTTTCTCAAAGAAAATAAAATTAGCCACATAATGAAAATTAGTTTATGCGATATAGTTCATCATCGGGTAATTGACATGCACAATTATTTTTCAGCATATTTTTTCACCATTTGAATGTATCATGGGATGGGAATGAGTTACACATGCGTGGGTAATAAGGTGAAAATTAGTAAAATTTTCCATGTGTCTTAGTACCACAACGAAAATTGTATGAAAATAATCTAAAGCAACTCATGGGGACTTTGGAGGATAACGCCCCTTGAAAAAAAAGTGTCAAGGTAAAGTGAAAGATATTGATTAATCATTATCAATCTAGTCATAGTTTACCTATATACTATGTAGAAGGTGAATACATTCATGTTTAATTTTGCCGTTGTTTATTTGGTTATGCATGTTTTCACTAGTAAGTTTGTAGAATTAGTGTGTATAAGTAATTTTACTAGATGTAAGCTCATGGGTGGTCTTACTTTTGCATTAAATTTTCCACGTGTATTAAACGCATAAATGTTTTAAAGTACGCATATTCTTACACTTGTCTATAAGAGACAAGGGTACTTGCAGTAGGAGAACTCTATTTTTTTTATTATTTTTGGATTATTTTAATAATTATGTCTAAGTGGCAATTGTTTAGTACTTATAGAAATTGTGCAATATTTTTTAGTATGACTAAATTATTATTTTAATTAACATCCTTATGTGCGTCATCATCGTAAACTTGGCTAAGAGCCCTCTTGTCGGGGTTGTGTTGCTCAGTTAGCCTCCAAGGGTTGCTCTGGATTCTTAATTCTTGGTGCTGGCTCCAATCTCCTCCGAGCTTCCTTCTTAATTTTTTTAAAGCAGGATCTAACAGCTTGTTTCTTTTCTCGTCCTTTTATTGTTTGCCAAAATACTAGGCCTTGTAACTGAGTTGAGATGGACGATGGATGCTTGGCCTCTCCCACCCTTTAAGATCCACTCTTCACATTACGATATGCAGGTTTGTGTTGTCATGTACGTGCTCTGGATTCTTATTCCCAGTTGAGACGGATAGACGCATCTATCAAAACTGGACTTGAAACCACCCACTCATTGATGAGCGTTTAGCTAAAGAGTAGGACAAGGGCTTTTTGTTGTACCGAGCTGGTTCACAACTTTGATACTTTACTAATCAACTTGGCCAGAGAATTGGCCATATCATTGCCTATAGCCCAAGCCGAGGTGGAAACTGCTTTGCAGAGATGAGACAGGATCGATAATTGTGCTAATTTTAAACCGTTGTTGTAATGCTGTATGTCAAACTTAGCAGAGTTATGTAATTAGGCTGGGTCAAAACACTCACAGCCGCATACCTACCCTTAGATTGACTGTGAGGCACTCACACCTGATTTGGTATTAGTCGCCAATCAGCCCCTCCCTCCTTGGGAAAAAACATGTAAAATGTAAACTTTGTTTTCACGCTTTTGCCTGGAGGTGGTAGCTGATCGGCAACTCAAATCAAATCGGGTGTGAATCACTCACAGCCAATCCACATCCCCTCCTAACACCTTCAGTCTTATATGCTCTTTCTGTCCCATATTTATAGCTCCATTTGAAGGCAAAAACTTGGTCCCATATGAACAACTTCATTTGACTCAATGTAAATAGTTGAGTACTTAAAACACACATGAGAAGCTATTTTCCATTCTCTTGGTTGTGGACCTTACCATTAAATAAAAATCACTCCCTTTGTCCCACATTAATAGCTCCATAGGAAGTACTATTTTCCCAAATGGAGCTAAATATAGGATGAAGTGAGTAAATTTCAAATACTAAGAGCCTTGAACACATATCTTAAATTGGGAAGAGCTTCAAAGTACAACAAAATGTTTGCTCATTGTAACATTCGGCAATTTTCTAAAATTTTAAAGTTGGCTATGTAGAAAATATGGTGTTTGATCTTCTTGCAAGAATAACTTTTTTAATAAATGGAATTTAGGGCAAAAACTTACGTGGATAGAAAGTACACAAAATGGGCTTTGAAATGACACCAAGAATGTGTGAATTGGATTTTGAATGATGGAGATAGCCGTTCAAAATTAAACATATCACACAAAGCCCGTTTAGCTGAACTAGACATGCATTTAGGCCTTTTATGTGGCTATAGGGTGCAGTTAATTATAGTGATGGAAATTAATTTTTACAGACCCAATTAAGTTGCTCAAGAAAGGTTTAGCTGGCCCAAACCTCTTAGGGGATTAGGGTCCCTAATCCCCATCATTATAAAAATCTATTTAGGGACTTTGGGGAGGGAGAGGAACCACTGGGAGAGAAGGAGCATTGGTGAAGTTTTTCTATGAAGGCAGCTGTCGACGGAATGGGAGAGGAATGAGCATGAGATCAGTGTTGGATGAGGTAGGATCGCTTAATATCATGATATCTGGTACGTTTCATTATATGGATGCATGATTAGTGGATTTAATGTTATATAATTATACTTTGTTTAAGTTGTAAGCAACCTGATCCTTGCCGGATTGCCGGCGAGATTTGGCTAGCGTCCGGGTTGGCTACTGGCCGGTAGGCCATGCATCGCCATGGTCATGCCGAACGCTGTTGTCATTAGCGACAATCAAGCCATTGCAGACCAGTAGGAGTGGAGGGGCCTCTGTATTTTTCCCCTATGGTGAAATTCCTCTTAGGGCTTGTAGGGCGAAGACAAGAAGGAGATTGCGGTTTTGTACTTTCTTGTTTATTTTCTTATCTAGTTGCGGCTGATGTGGGCTAGGGTAGTTGCACACCATCGGCCTTCTCCCTCTGGCTCGAACTTTCCGACATTGCTGGGTCAAGAGAGTCGGTGTCACTATGACGGTTCTGGCCCCCAATGGCTAACCACATCAGCTTTAAGGTGAGGGTGGAGCTGGCAGAGCCCTCCTATTTCTCTGTTCAGAGAAAACAAAGAGGGAGGCGGAGAGAGAACATAGAGATGGTTGGTACTATGGAACAGCAGCCCCACTGGGGGTGAGGATGGCATGTTTGGTAGATTCGGGGCAGGGCTGAACACCCTGTCATAGCTTTTGGTAGCCAAGCTTGGGGTGGGAGGTGGTGCAGAGCAGATGAACATAGTCGAGCGATTGTTGGACTTCCATCCCAAGGCTGTCCCCATGAGGGAGATGGCCCTTGTGTGTCTTGCATGGATTCTGGGACCGGAATCCGGTGATTCCGGTGCTGTAGCCAGTAGGGGTGGACCGGGAAACTAATCCTTGGTTCGGTTTTGTTTTATAAAAAAACAAAATAAAGAGGACGAAACTGGGTTCAGTTCAAGGGGTCCTAAATCGCATAAAAATTAGTTAAAATTACCGAACAACCAAGGAAGCATGTTGTGTGTTAGGATCAAGTTTTAGACAGAGGTAAAACCCCATAGTTGATAAACTAACTATTTTACCCTTATAGTTGAATTGCCGTGCAATATTCAATTACCTGACTTAGTGGCTTCAGTTCAAAGGCCTAGGAGTGAAGTTAAAAATTGAGAAAAATCCCAATAAGTGGATAATTGACCATTTTGCCCCAAAGTTTAATGGTAAACCATTAAGCGAACCAGAAATAGTTTTAGGGGTTCACAACCTTATTAAATGCCAAAAAAGTTACCCCAAGTCCATAACATTTAGGAGTACCCTTAAACTTAGTTATGGACCCATTAGAGTTTAAGAAATCCCTAAACAAAATGATAGAGTACTCCTATGAGTAGGCTGCTCACATTCGTGTGAATGAAAGTACAAGTCAATTTGAGAGTAGAGCCTCTAGAGAGGTTAATGATTTGAAATCAATAAAAGGATAGAGAGATGACCAGAATGACCCAAGGGAGAGTACCATACCCCAGGTAGTAGAATTACCCCAATGTACTTAGGGGCAGTATACCCCATTAACACTAAAACGGATACCCCAACCTAAGGAGAGTTAGGACACCCTATAATAATAAAAGTCTTTAAATGCAAGGGGTGTGACCAGTAAGTGACATAAAGACTTTTACAGGTCACAATGTCATGGGAAACAAGGGCAAGAATCCTCATTCATAGGATTTAAGGCAGTGTATTACACATGTTTAGAATGTAGTGCATCGATTTACTAGGGTAGTATATATGTAGCTCACATGATGCATATGAGTTATTTATATTTTTGGGCTTGAATTTGTCTAACCCTAGCCTTGCAAATGAGTGCAATGGGCATCCATTTATCACTAATAAGCATGAGTCTTGTTAGTATTGTCTATTGGGACTTGAGTGAGTCCATGTTATTTATGTTTACTTATTTTAGTACATGCTTTTAATGTTAATTTATTAGTATTATAATGAAGATTAATCAAGAGATATTGGTTGTTATTGAATTGGGGAGAAGATCTAATCAAGATAAAGACTAAAATACCTTCAATAGGGTTTGAGACCGATTCATGGAATAAACAAAGCCCTAATTTAGAAACTACCTTGGTTAATGAATCGAGGATAATTATGGGAGGTTACCCTAGTTTTATGGAGAATAATTGGATTTGGGATGAAATTCGTGTGACGGCTCATTGGATGAGTTGTTTATTGAGTTGATTCACAATGTGAAGAGGACCCAATTGGTTGGACAAATACTTAACTAGATAAATTGATCAAGTCTAAGTTTCAAGGGTTGGGGAGTCGGTGGTCATATAGACATTAAGCTTATATGGATTACATTATTTATGTCATTAAGGACATTTCTCTCAAAGTTGGGGAGGGTGGAGATTGTGATACTTGTATACCTTCTTCACTACCACCACGCTTTAGGTATTGGTCAAAGAGGTCTTTACCACGGGTTTCTTGTAGGTCTTCACATGTCATATAGTGCGCATAAAAAGCAAAGTTACATGAGCATCATGGAATGCTTGTCTTACTCTAATGTTCGAGTTGGGTATACGGGGATTTCTTTGGGAGTTGAGGCATCTTTGGGTTGGTACATATTTATATTATGTTCCTATTTTCTTACATTGCGATTGTGGTGTATTGACCTTCAACGAGAGTTATATTCTATTAAATTTAGAGTTGGGTCAAAATAATGAAGGGTGGCTAGTATCATGTGTCATTGTAGTTGACATATGATGTGTTTGTCTATCCAAAGGATTAAATGGAGTTATTAGTTATTGAACAAGGGTTGAGAGTTAATTAATGACATTGTTTACTATTGATTGTTAATTAGTACAAGTGGAACAATTAAATGACTTGCATAAAATGTAAGTTGGTGAAAAATACTTAAGCATTGCATGATTGATGCTATGCTTATTGAGATACTATAGTTTCTAGGTAGAACTACGTGTGGATCCAATTTTGTTAAAATAATATTAGAGATGTCTGAGGAGTACGTAGGAAAATAACATCTTAGTGATGTTGGCCCGATTTAAAAAACATTAATAAAAACTTTTTTATTTTAGAAACTCTTATCCTAAGAGTTGAGAGGTTCCATTGTTGTTTTTTGTTATTTGGTTGGTTATAGGTTTTTTAGGTGATGACTAGTAGGACTAGGATCGATGAGCATTAGATATAGTTATTCATTTGTGCAATTCTAGTAAGTAATTATATCTTTGGCATGAGAGACAACTTGGTTATTTATTTTCAAATGGATGATGGACTTATACTTAGATGGATAGTTTGCTCTTACGGATTTTTGAGATATATAATAATATAAGATGTTTTGATATTCGTATTTGTGACAGTTATCGTGAACTCGATATTTAATTGAATGGTTTGTTTTACATTAAGAAAGAAAACAATTTCTCATGACTTACCATTTGTGCTATTTAAAAAAATTAAAAATTCTAGGTTGTGATACTCATTGCCCCACTTGCCTTGTTTTGAATAAAGAAATGATACTCCCTTCATCCCACATTAATATAAAAAGAACTAGTAGCTTTATTTGGTTTTCCAAAATGAATTATTTTAGTTTATTTTGAAAAAACAAATGGAGCTATTACTGTGGGAAGGAGGGAGAATCATACTATTATAAAAAAATGGCACGATATGAGAGAACTTTTTATTTTTTACTATATTAGCAATAAATTTGATTATTATTTCTAAATTCCCCTAAACATATTTGATTAGCTTGTCGTTTGTACATGTTTAGAGGGAACCCTCTCCTTAGAAAATTGTGTTGTCTTTCCTAATTTGACTAGGTCTTCCCTCTAATATCCTAATTAAGATGTTTATCTAGCCTGAGTGTGTCACACCCCTTTCATTAGGTGTTACCTTTTAGCCAATTGAGTGAGTTCTATATTGCGGAGTCTAGTTCAACAAGGGAAACAACAAAGAAAGCCATAGAGAATGAGAGTTCATGTAGGAAAAGGAGCCACCCCAAAAAATACATATTTAAACATGTTGATATCTATTTGACATCATTGACAAAGATTACAACCTAGAGAAAGTTGGATAATGAGGTTGTGTTTGATGTGATAAAAGGCTGGGAAGAAGAGATTCACATTGGAGATCCAAGTTCAACATGCTCATTAAGAAAGGTTTATTTTTTTATTGATTCCAAACATAGATTTCATATGCATTAAATTGTTTAGTATTTATTTTATATGCATTTTGTTGATCAACTAATAAAATAAAAATAAGTTTGTCTATTTCTATAGTATTAAGATTTCTCTTTGGTGGGTTTTTTTATAATCCTTACACTATCTAATGAGCTTATGATTTGTGTTCATCTATAATTCAAACAAGATTGACGAATGTTAAAATTCTATATGCCTTTCTCATTTTCTATGACTTCTATATAGAATGTAGTCATTCATGTACAAAATTATGCATGAAAATATTATACTATTGAATATCATAAAGAATGAAGAAGGCTAGCTCATGTTTTGAACTTGGAATAATGGTACTATATACAAGTTGATGATAGAGTGAAACATGAAATTTTTGACTTTGAGAATTATATAAAGTTTAAGCATTTTAAATATGGTCAAATGTGCAATTATTGTTTTAATCACATAAATGGGAAGTACCCTTGGTTAGCTGGAGCACACAGACAAATCATCTTAGAGTTTGCTTAAGAAGTCTCAATAGTTTTTTTATTATAGCATTATGCTCTTCTCACCTAGGGAGGAACCCACCCTTTTAGTATGGAAAACCTTGCCCTTTTGGATAAAAAACCCCCACATTAGACTTTCTAACCGATTTATTAAAATCCTTGATACTACTAATATGGAAAAGTATGGAATACTATAGCTAATCACTGTTAAATGCAGTCAAGCATGGCTTAAAGAATCATTGTCATAATGTATGCGACATGATTCATACGTGAACATTGCTAAGTGTATGCAAGCATAAGTAGTCATCCTACTAAGTATCCCTATAATGTATGAGACATGGTCCATACATGGCTAATGAGATCATGTAAGCATAAGTGCACTAAACATAAATTGTCATGTTCACAAATGAGCTAAAGTACATGAAACATGGTTCATACGTGATTAATGTCACATGTGTGCAATAATTTATACCTTAGCATGATCATACTCTACTAGTGATCGACATGTAAGTGAGATGAAGAAATCATCGAAATCTGGCTTAAAAATAAGCACATAGTCATTTTTGCAAGTGGATATAGTCTTACAAGGTTGAATCAACAATGATTGTTTTTGTGTGACTATCACAATGATTATAAAATGAGAGTGAAGGGAAATTAAGAGGGAGAGTAAAAGCGTTTTGAGGCAATGAAAGCGTTAAGAAATCGGTAAGATAAAACACAAAGGCATTATAGGTTATTATAATATTTAATGATATTCTTCTTATATCATGTTATCTTAGTTAGAATTGAATGAACGTTCTATCCAACCGAAAGATATGAGCATTAAAAGTAAAAATAAAGATAGATAATACTTTGGATATATGAAGAATTAAAAGAATTATTTCTTTAAGAGTTTTATGTATTAACATCACAAAAGATCACGAAGAGAGCCTTCAAACATCTTGTGTGTTAAGATTACAAAGAAATTAAGAAGAAGAAGAATATTAATTGAACATCATTTTAAATAACTAATACTTACTTGAAAGTAATAACGAAACATTAATAGAATTCTATTAGATTGCTACAAATCACCTCTAGTCTTAGTTAAATGGCTTAGAAAGTTACATTAAAACTTAAAAACATAAACTACAAAAGAAGAAAAATAAAATAGGTGAAGAGAGCTCCAAATAGGAGAGGATAATGTCTCTCCCACATTCACCCCTATTTTTATATCAGTAGATAAGGTTATTTCAAAGGGGAAGGTCTAATCACATCTCTTGACTAATTACTTGATTGGTTGCTCTTTAATACTAATTAGATTCTAAATCAATTAAATCAATCAAAGATTTATTAAGTAAATAAGTATCCTTTACTCTTTCTATAGTTATCCAATAATCCTCATTATCTTTCCATATATATATATATATATTAATCACAACCATTAAAAAGATCCTCTATGTGTTGCCACTACAACAAATTACAGTATTAGTGATGCATATAAGCGTCGCTAATAGCACCGCAAGCGTCGCTAATGATTATTAGCGACGCATACAAAACGTCGCCAAATGCGTCAATAAAACTACAGTTGCTACTGATTATTAACGACGCATACTAAGCATCACTAATACATTACTATTAGCGACGCATATTAAGCATCGCTAATACATTACTATTAGCGACGCTTATCACTAAGTGTCGCTAATAATCACTTATTAATGACGCTTAATATGCGTCGCTAATAATAATAAAAATTTAAAAAAATAATAAAAATAATTTTCCAAAAAATAAAATAAAATTTTTTTATTTTCTATTAGCGACGCTTTTGAAAGCGTTGCTAATATGAAATAAAAAAATAAAAAAAATCCATTAGCGACACTTGTCTAAGCGTTGCTAATGAATTAATAAAAAAACCGTCGGCGGCATAAGGCCACCCAAGGGGGTCGAAATCCGGCAGGGTTCCTTTGGTTTGTCGATCGGAGGGGGGAACCGGGTGTAGGGGGGTGAGGGGGAGCCAAAATCCGGCGGGGAGCCGGATTCCGGGCCCCCAGCCCCAATGCTCTTCCTCCGGTCTGTCAACCGGAGGAGGGGGTGGGAAATAGGGAGGGGGAACAGGGAGGAGGGGTGGGGGACCGGAGGACATCGAGTCACCGGAATTCGGCTCCCCACCCCCCTCTCCCCCTAGCTCCACCCTGAAAGAGGGGGGGGAGGGGGAAGCCAGAGGTGAGAAGGGGAGGAACCGGGGAAGGGAAGGGGGCGGAGCAGAGCTGGGGAAGGGGAGGGGAAAGGGGGGGGGGAGCAGGGAGGGGGAACTGGAACAGGAATAGGCCAAAGGGGTAGTTGGACAACGGCGCCGCCGCCGCTGCCCTCCGGCCCCACTCTCCCCGGCTCCGCCCCCTCCTTCCTTCCCTCACCCCTCCTCCGAAAATCAAAGGAGGGGACCGGAGAAGGGGATCGAGCAGGGAGGAGAGCCGGGCGAGAGAAGGGGGAGGAGGTGGGCGTCCGGTGGACTCCGGAGCCTGGGCGGAGCGCGGTGGGGGTGGGGGGCAGAGGAAGCGGCAAAGCTGCCGACCTCACATCACGGTGCAGTGGGGGAGGAGAAGAGGGGAGAAGGGGGCGGAATGAGGGGGCACCAAAGGACGGCGGGGAGAAATGGCAGAGCGGCGGCGGGGCAAGGAAGATGGTAGTGCAGGGATGGATGAAGACGAGGGCGGCGGATGTGGCGGGGTGGGGGGCGGAGGAAGCAGCAACGTCCCGCCGGCCTCACATCATAGTGCAGGGGGAGGAGAAGAGGGGAGAAGGCGGTAGGACTAGGGGGCACCGGAGGACAACGGGAGAAATGATAGGGCTGCGGCAGGGCAGGGATGGACGAAGACAAGGGCGGCGGGAGGCGCGGCGGGGAGGCGTGGTGGGGCATGTTATAAGGTGCGGGAGAAATTTTGCCCGCACGGACTGAATTTCACCTGCGTATTTTTTTTTTAAAATATTAATTATTATTGACGGTCATCATGACCATCACTATTTACATGTTTTAGAGACGAACATTGCATACATCGCTAAAACATTTGTATTTTGTGACGAATAAAGCAATATGTCGCTAAAATAGTCCTTTATTGTGACGTTATCAAGAAATGTCGCAATAGGTATTTTCTTTCTCCCTTCTCTCTCTCCTCTCTCTCTCTCCCTTCTCTCTCTCTCATCTCACTCTCCCTTCTCTCTCCCCCTTTTCTCTCTCCTCTCTCTCTCTCTCCCTTCTCTCTCTCCTCTCTCTCTCACCTTCTCTCTCACCTTCTCTCTCTCCTCTCTCTCTCTCCCCTTCTCTCTCTCCTCTCTCTCTCCCCTTCTCTCTCTCCTCTCTCTCTCTCCTCTCTCTCTCTCTCTCTCTCTCTCTTTTCTCTCCCCTTTCTCTCTCCCTTCTCTCTCTCCTCTCTCTCCCCCTTCTCTCTCTCAACACCCTCCTCTCTCTCCTCCCTCCCTCTCTCTCTCCTCCCTGGCTCTCCTCCTTTCTCTCTCCTCCCTGGCTCTCCTCCTCTCTCTCTCTCCCTCTCTCCCTTGCCTCTCCTCCCTCTTTCTCTATCTCTCCCTCTCTCCTCTCTCTCTCCCCTTATCTCTCTCCTCTCTCTCTCTCCCTTCTCTCTCTCCCTTCTCTCTCCCCCTCTCTCTCCCCCTCTTTCTCTCTCTCTCCTCTCTCTCCCTTTTCTCTCTCTCCTCTCTCTCTCCCCCTTCTCTCTCCTCTCTCTCTCCCCCTTCTCTCTCTTCCCTTCTCTCTCTCTCCTCTCCCCCCCTTCTCTCTCTCTCCTCCTCTCTCTCACCTCTCTCTCTCCTCCCTCTCTCTCCATGCACTCTCTTTTATTATAAATTATATTTAAAAATAATAATAAAATTTAACAAATAAAATATATTATATATAATATAGTGAAAGTTTAATATATTCTTAACACTAGTTTTTATTGAAAATTTAACATTTATTTATTGTATATAGTAAATAGTAAATATTAAATAACATATATTATATTTAGGAAGTTTATTATAATTTTTTTAATATTTGTTTATTAAATAAAATTAATTAATAAAGCTTATTAGAAATGGTATTTGAGACACTCATTAAAAAGCGTCGCTAATAATTTTAGATTTAATTTTTTTATAATTAATAACTATTTAAAAGTGTCGCTATGTAAAAGTTTATTAGCGATGCTTAAAAAAGCGTCGCTAATAGTTATAATTTTTTTCTTTTTTATTTAAAATATATTTGTTTTAGCAACGGTTATATAAAGCGTCGCTAATATATGAACTATTAGTGACGCTTAAAAAAGCGTTGCTAATACTTATAAATTTTTTTCTTTTTATTTATAATATATTTATTTTAGCGACGGTTATATAAAGCGTTGCTAATATATGAATTATTAGCGACGCTTATAATAAAGCATGGCTAATATGGTTAGTATTAGTGACACATACAAAAATGCGTCGCTAATAGTTCATTTTTTGCGACGTTTCTGTATACTTCGCAAATAGTGATTTTTAGCGACGCTTAAATTAGCATCGCTAATACTATATTTTGTTGTAGTGTGCCTCAAGTTGATTAACTAGTTGTCTTTTGTATATCTAATTTGACTCATAAATCTTTGGAATTATGAATTTTTGCCCGAAATGGTGATTGCATTCATGGAAGCCTTCTTTCTAATGCCATCGGAATTATGTCTATCCAAAATTCTTGTGGAAAACTATAACTAGAATACTAAGGTTGTGTCAATATGTCTAAATCAACTCCTTCCTGAATTTAGTTTTCTTGATGGAAATATGAAATCCAATTGGTCCACATAGTTGTATTCGACCATTCTATGTATGTTTAGACCATTAAGAATTATTCTTGACCCTTAAATAGCTTTACGTAGTTGGGTTTCACTTCCTCTTCCACTTAGATCATGTTGAAACTCATTTGAACATGTAAATACAATAGAAGTCCAACCTACCCATTCAAAATATAAACAACCAAAATAAGTATTGAATTAACATAAATTTGGATTGAAATTCAATATTTGAAGACATTTAATCCAACATTATTTTAGTATATCAATACTCTACCAGCGACACGAAGAAATCATCAAAATCTGGCTTAAAAATAAGCACGTGGTCATTTTCTATATAGCCGATTGATCAACCATACAGGGCAATCGATAGGTTGGCCTAGAAATAGAAAACATCTCTTTTTTTAGCATGAACCAAATTCAAACCCATCTCAAAATTTCATAAAAATTCTTAAAGATTCATGAAACTTTAAATAATCATCACCTAATCCTTAGATATGATAGATATAATATAACTCATATATATTTAAGTCAAAACACCATTAAATCACCCTTTTAAGAATATTTAAGCTTACACATTCATAAACTTCAAGAATATAAATCCACCCACAAATATAGTGCTAATGTAAGTAAAACCTCATCAAACAAAAACCCCTTACCTCAAATTAGATTGTAGACCCTTTAAGGCTTAAGGAATTCCTACCGAACAAATTAGGTCACATTAGCCATAAGCAAAAATCCCACATTTTCATCAAGTAGAAACTTAAAATCATCCATAGAAGATAGATCTATCATCTTCACACACAAACATGATATTAATGTAAGTAAAACCTCATCAAACAAAAAAACCCTTAAATCAAATTTCCTTCAATCTCCTCCTAAGCATAATGAATCTCTACCCAACAAATTAGGTCACATTTTTCCTAAGCAAAAATCTCACTTTTCTACCAAATAGAGACTCAAAATCATCAATAAAAGACAGATCTATCAGTCACTTGTGCCCAAAATAAAAATCACAAGAGTAGAAGCAAAGAACAAGAATCTAGGGTTTCAAAATATGGGTAAAAAAATGAACTTAAAGAGAATAAGACATGAGGTCCAATAGAAGAGAAGAACATAAGATTTAGGGTAACAAAGAAAAATATAGAGAGATTTGAGTAGTTTACCTTGCATTAAACTTTCCCTTCTTGAGAGGGGGCAGAGTTCTCTAAAGCCTTCAAAAATCTTAGCCCACCCCAAATTGGAGGAATGACCAATGTGAGTATTTATACCTATGATAAAATAAGTGGGATTTTGAATGGGGCCAACAATGGAATAAGTGAACTCACTGAAGAAATTGACTTGAATGGATGTGATAAGGCTCAAGCCCATGTAAAATGTTAAGTGGGGGTCGGTGGCCCAAGAAGTTAGCACATCATTCGAGATGGCTATGGGTCCTAAGGTGAGGCCTATTACCTTAATACAAGGAAATATATTAAAAATTACAATAATTAGTGTAGCAACTTGGTGGTTTATGCTAGACACTAATGTTTTCCAACTAAATTCAAAACAAGACTAATAAAATTCAAACTAAACCAAACCGTCATTCAACCAAAGAAAATGGTAAACCATCACACCATTACAACAAACAATTAATAGTAATACTTTATAGTGCTCACATATTAGACCTTAAGACAAAGAATCTATATACATTACTATTATTCACATAACCAATAAATACTTCATCATAAGCCTTAGGTAACCCTTTATATTGAGAATTTTAACCTTAGCAATGCATCCCCATACTTTGAGAAATTCAAACTAGGATTTTATCTTTTCATTAGTTCAAAGAGAGTTTTATTTTGACCTTTGTAAGGAATCTATTCATAATAGAACAAGAAAAGATAATTGCTTCTCCCCTACATATTTCTGGTAACCATGAAGGGGATAACATAGAGTTCACTATTTCTAAAAATATTTTATTTTTCCTTTCAGCTATGCCATTAAATTGAGGAGAGTTTGACATCATGGTTTCATGAATTATCCTATGGTCTTTGTAAAACTTGCTAAACTTATGTGAATAACATTCTCCACCATGGTATGATCTTAACCTTTTGATTCTCAAATCGGTTTGGTTCTCAGCCTCATTCTTGAAAATTTTGAACTTTTCAGAAGCATCATATTTTGATTTAAGTAAAACTACATGGCAATATCTAGAATAACCATCAATAAATGTAATGAAGTATTTTATACGTCTTTGAGACAATACTCCATTCATTTAACGAACATCACCATGAACAAGCTCATGAAGAGAAGAAACATGATGGTTAGATTTATAAGGTTTTTTAAGTAGTTTAGATTGAGCACATATTTCACACTTAGAATGAGTCTCAACATTATATTTAGGAATCAAATCAAGGCTCATCATTCTCTTTAAGGTGTGAACATTCTCACATGTCCAACTCTCATATGTCACATATCACAAAAATAAATATTGAAAGAAAATAAACTCTTATCATTAGATAAAATGTCATTATAACTAATAACATTTAGTTTAAACAAACCATTGCAAAGATAACGTTTTCTTACAAACACTCCAAATTTAGAAATTACACCTTTATTTGACTCAAATACTAATTTAAAACCCTCTTGACTAGGAAGTGCTCTACTAACTAAGTTCTTCGTAACATTTGACACATGCTGCACCTTATAGAGAGTCAGAGTGTTTCCTGATGTGAATCTCACATCCACCTTTCCTTCTCCAATAACTTGTGTTGTAAGTGGAGTCATTCCCCATTGTTACTGTTCTCTATTTCAACTCCTGATACAAAGAAAGAAAAGATAGATTAAAACAAATGTAGATACTAGCTCCTGTGTCTACCCACCAATCAATAGGTTGACTAGCCAAGTTTAAAACTAGATGAGTTGATTCAAACTTTCCATTAGGTTCTGCTAAGTTATCCCCTGTGATCACCACATTGACTTTAGGGTTTTAACCCTCATTATCAATTCCCTTCCTTTGCAATCACTGCCTTGTAAAGTGTGGTTGACCACACATGAAACATGCTTTCTTTTTCTTTTCTTTTTGTTTAGGCTTGATTGTGTTTTTGTTCTTCTTATTAGAGTTGTTGTTGTTCTTCTTCTTACCAAAGTGCTTTTGGAGGTTCTCTACAACATTTGCATTCCCATTGGGTTGATCATTTACTTGAGCATAAAAACTTTTAGTCAGCTTCTTCTCTCTATGCATTTTCTCTATTTAGATGATAACAATGAGATCATCCAATGACATTGTCTCTCTCTCTCTTGTGTTTTAAAGTAACTCGAAAGTCACTCTAAGAAGGTTGTAGTATGTCAATCAATGCTAGAACTTGTAGCCTTTCATCAATTGGAATTTCTTTTCCAATTATCTTTGCTACAATTGTTCCAAATTTCCACTATTTGTTCACAAACCGGTTTGTCATTAACCATATTAAAGTCAAAATACTCTTCAACTACATATTTTTCTTTACCAACATGCTCTTGGCCAAATTTCTTTTCTGAAGCTTCCATTTTTTTTTTAGTTGTAGACAATTTATAATGAGGATCATAAGGCTCATCACATAGACAACTAAGGATATGACCATAGCAAAGGTTGTCATCCCTCTTGAATTTCTTATTGGAGGCTGACTTTGCCGGTTCATATTCTGTAAATTTCAAACCATTTTCCAGTAAATTTCATGAAAAATTTTTGCAATATAACGGCTGTATTTTGTGAAAATTGACGAAAATCGAAACCTGTGAAAACATTTTATATTTTTTGCATCATCAATTTAAAATCATACAACCTGAAACTTTCTTTTAAATCATCAAAACACACCGACTAAACACCCGGGCGTGAGATCAAACGAACACACATAAAAACACGAGTGCCATGGCCATGGGCTTAAATACACATCTCCCAGGCATAGCCAAGTACAAGTCCGATAACAGTTCCAATATAAACAATCCATATACAAAGTCCAAAATAATACATGCATAAGCTCTCAACTCGCCCAATACATGTATACTCAAAATATGCATCAGATCATGGCATAACTAAACAAAAGAAACTGAATAGTCAAAAATCGACCTGAAGTCCGCAAGTTTGTCCTCTCCTCCAAAGCTAAGTCCCGCCTACGAAGCTCTCATGCTGGGACCCGCAGAAGTCACTGGAGGATCTGAAATTCAGTAGAGGGAAAGTGAGTATTTTTATACTTAGTAGAAAATACCCAATAGGGGATTTCTAAACAATGAACTTGTAAGCCTAAACGTAGTTGCCTTCATGAAACATAACATGAAGCAACAAAACATGGCAATCAAAGTCTCTCAAAATCAAAATATGATGCTCATAACCACACACATATCACGAACTCATGTTCATTCCATCTTACCACACAATCCTACGCATGTACATACACTTACAGTCCTACTTAACTCTTACACTTACTGTCCTGCTCTTACAGTCATACTCAACACATACACTTACGATCGACACCTAGAGCTCATTATCAAACTAATAAGCTCTAGCGTCGACGGAAAGGAATGCCACTGGGGTGTCACCTTAACCTCAGGAGAGTACTAGACGCCATGGACTTTTCCGAAGGCAAGGTACACCTATGCTCATGGGGCACAGGATCAAATAGGCAAGAGTAGTTCCATGATACTACTTACCTGAGCGCGCAAACATAAACGGCCACACATTAGGGTCATACAATTACCCATGCTTTAGGGTCTTATAGTGCCAATGCCACTCTTGGGCAGAATTCATACAGTGCCACTCTAGGGCAGAATCATACGGTGCTCTCAATAGAGCATTAACCGTCTGGGCTTAATTACAGCACACAGACAAACTCTCGCAGGATACACACCATGGCTAGACAGGAGAAATACTTAGCCGATTAATCACCGGCTAGCTCAACCACGGAACTTAATCCGTCTAACTACTAAAGTCTCAAACTCACAACTTTAACATTTTAGTTTCACTTAACATTCCAGTTTGAATTTAAATACTTTATGCTCGTGTAATTTTTCCTCTGAAATCATACTATCAACAAGTCTACCAATAAACTTGAAACTAAGTCTGTTTGCCTCGAGAACTCTGAAGCTTTCTGCTCACTGCATCAAAGCCTAATCCAATCCAAACTAATTTCAACCTATCAAGCATACACTTATGATGCTATCGATATAAACATCCACCATTGCGCATATCAAACCACACAAAACTAACCAAACACTACTTACAATTATAGCACATCCAACATGTGCCTAAACCATTTCAAACGCAGGCAGATAAATGATCTTACTAGCATGCAATTACATACACTGCAAACGTGTACAATCCCTCATTTGCCAAGCCGATCACATGTCATTTAATTAGCATTTGTATAAGCTAACATAATGCCATTACATGCGATATCCATAGCATTACGCGTTATGAAGCATGTAATTAAATTGACCCTAGCATGCATTCTAACATACTAAGCACGCTACGATAGAATTACAAATTCAAAGCCCCCTACCTCGCTTTCCGGGCGTAGGGTGTTGTCGGGGCGCACAACTGTAGCGGCGTCAGTGGCAACTTCGGCGAACCCAAGCGTCGCTTTCTATAAAACGAGCTGCCCCTAGGTGCGAAAGTGCCGCAAGCTTGCCGGGGTTTACACGATGAAATGGTCCGGTCCCGATTCAACACCCGTCGATCTCCGTGCCTCCCGTTGACGTGTACAAGAGGTGGTCGGGGGTGGACACTACGCCCAAAAGGGCTGATATGCAAATGCAAATTCTGTGTGGTGTCTAGCTCCACTGTCAGTCACTGGGCGTCGTGGCGAATCGCTGGAAGCCAAAACCGTACTGGGTAGAGGTCGACAATCGTGGTTCCGGACGCCAAAACCCACATACAAGGGCTGGAGGGGCGTGATTTAAGGTAGAGATGTGAGGAGGAGGAGAAACAAGGCGAGGGTGGCCAGCCACGGCCGCCGGCAAGGCCACACGACCGCTGGACAGCAAGGTTCTTGCTTCCCGGTGTGAGCTTTTGGGTGCAAAAACAGGGGACGGTGGTGGGAGGAAGGTCGGAGAGGAGAAAGAATGGCATGGGGAGGAAGCCTCTGACCGGAGGAGGGGTGGAGAGGTGGTGGCCGGCCAGAAACGGCGCACGACGGTCACCAAACGAAGCCCCGACGCTCCAACGGCCAAAAGGGTGAAAACCGAGCTAATTTCCGGTAGCGCGAGGAGGAGCAAGGAGGTGACGGCGGAAGCTCTAGCCAGTACCACCGGACTCGTGGCGGCCGGGTGAAGCAAAATCCGGCAAGAAACAACGGATTCTGACCAAGGAGGAGGCGCGACAGAGGGTCCGGAAAAGCCCTCGTTTTTCTTCCCGGACTGAAATTCTTACTGGAGTTTCTGGAATGAATAGTGGTCGTGGCTGGAAAGCCACGATCCACTATTCCTTTATATGGTTTTAATTTAATCCTTATATGCTTTTCAATATTTTCACACCTCAGCATCTCTTTTTACCCGCTGCCGCTGCCGCTCCCGTACACCCGCCACGCCGCCTCTAACGCGCCCAAATGCTAATAAACCTCGGGCCCACCCTTTTTACACCGAAGCTTCCCTTCGCATGGCGAAGCTTTATTTTATGCACCAAAGCTTCGACTTACGTGCCAAAATGTATTTTAGGTGCAAAACCCCTTTTTGTGCGTCGAAACCTTCTCTTCACGCCAAAGGTTTAATTTACACACAAACCTCTCTACTTACTCAAGCTCCAAACGTAACACACGTACACATACATATACGGAACAAATACAAATTAAATATAAGGGACAACTTGTTTTATTTTCCACAAAACAAGTAGAAACCGCGGAAAAATCCGGGTCATTACATTCTTCCCCACTTAGGAAATTTCGTCCCCGAAATTGCTCCGTTAACAACATAGTACAACTTACACAACAAACAACTCAAGGTATTTCTGTCTCATCTCCGCCTCAACTTCCCAAGTCGCCTCCTCAAAAGTATGGTACTGCCATAAAACCTTCACTAAAGGAATGGTCTTTGTCCTCAAGACCTGTTCTTTTCTGTCCAGAATCCGACTCGAACGCTCCTCAAAAGTCATATCAGGACGATGATCCATAGGAGTATAGTCTAGTACATGGCAGGGGTCGGGCACATACTTCCGGAGCATCGATACATGGAAGTCTTCGTGAACTCCAGCGAGCTGAGGTGGCAGGGCAACTCTGTAAGCCATTAGTCCAATCCGTTCCTGGATCTCGAAAGGACCCACATAACGAGGACTCAATTTTCCTCTGACCCCAAACCGCATAATTCCCTTTGCGGGGGAGACACGCAAAAATACATGGTCGCCAACCTCAAACTCAAGGTCTTTCTGCCTCCGATCGGCATAGCTTTTCTGACGGCTTTGTGCGGTCTGCAGTCTTTGCCTGGCTAACTTCACTTTGTCTGCACACTGCTGGATTAACTCAGACTTGAGTAAGTTTCGTTCTCCTACCTCATCCCAACACGTCGGTGACCAACATGGTCTTCCATACAATGCTTCATATGGTGCCATTTCAATGCTAGAGTGATAGCTGTTATTGTATGCAAACTCAATGAGAGGCAAATGCCGATCCCAAGAACTCTTCCAATCCAAGGCACAAGCTCGCAACATATCCTCTAGCGTCTGAATGGTCCTTTCTGATTGACCATCGGTCTGAGGTTGAAAAGCAGTGCTAAACTTTAAGGCTGTACCTAAAGCTTCTTGCAACCCATGCCAAAAATGAGAAGTGAATCGGCTGTCTCTATCGGACACAATGGAAATGGGTACACCATGTAATGTCACGATCTCATCCACATAAAGTTGCGCCAATTCATTAGGCGGGTGTTCTCTTCGAAGAGGTAGGAAATGAGCAGACTTCGTCAACCGGTCCACGATCACCCAAATTGCCTCATGCCCCTTCTGAGTGCGAGGTAAACCCACAACAAAATCCATCGTGATGTGCTCCCACTTCCACTCTGGGATCTCCAATGGTTGTAGGGGTCCTGACGGTCTTTGATGCTCTACTTTGACACGCTGGCATGTCGAGCATCTAGAAACACACTCCCCAATGTCTTTCTTCATGCCGTTCCACCAAAACCCACGATGCCAATCTCGGTACATCTTCGTTCCGCCAGGATGGATTGTGTACTGAGAGTGATGGGCTTCCTGCAACAACTCTTGCCGTAACTCCAGCATGGATGGAACTACTAATTTGTGCTGGAATCTAATTCCATCATCAACCCCTCTGGTAAAACCCGGTCTACCCACTAATGTTTGTGTCTTCGAATCCTCAAGTTGTGCCCGAATCACTTTATCTACAATAGCCGATCGAATCTTGAGGTTAGCCACAAAACTCTGCCTATGACTTGCATGGAACTCAGGTCTACAATCTACAATCTCCTCCAACAGTCTCCACTCTCGCACCCTCATGTGTGCGGATAAACCCTCAGATTTTCTGCTCAATGCATCAACCACCACATTTGCCTTTCCTGGGTGGTATAAAATAGAGAAATCATAATCTTTTAGATACTCCAACCACCTCCTCTGACGCATATTCAAATCTTTCTGTGAGAAAATATACTTCAAGCTTTTATGATCCGTATAAACTTCAAACGTCTCACCATATAGATAATGGCACCAAATCTTTAGAGCGAAGACAACTGCTGCCAATTCTAAGTCATGGGTCGGGTAATTAACTTCATGGGGTTTAAGCTGCCTCGAAGCATAGGCAATCACCTTCCCATGTTGCATCAAGACACAACCCAGTCCTCTTCCAGAGGCATCACTATAAAGAACAAACCCTCCGCTCCCTGACGGTAATGCAAGAACTGGAGCAGTAGTCAACCTCCTCTTCAGATCCAAAAAGCTTTTCTCACATGCCTCATCCCAAACAAATTTGACCTCCTTTCTTGTCAACCGGGTCATTGGAAGGGCAATGGAAGAAAACCCTTCGATAAACCTCCGGTAATATCCCGCCAAACCTAGGAAACTCCGTACCTCTGTCACAGTCTTAGGTGGCTCCCACCGTATCAC
The DNA here is from genome assembly GCA_035235625.1 of Saururus chinensis. NCBI lineage: Eukaryota > Viridiplantae > Streptophyta > Magnoliopsida > Piperales > Saururaceae > Saururus > Saururus chinensis. Next base: position 24,402,592 of record CP141143.1, on the reverse strand, counting down.
TGCTTCAACTTTAGCTGGATCAACAGACACCCCTTCACCTGAGATCACATGCCCCAAAAATTGCACTGAATCCAGCCAAAATTCACATTTACTAAATTTAGCATATAGCTGGTGAGACCTCAAAGTCTCCAGAACTAACCGGAGATGCTCTTCGTGTGCTGCGGGATCAGGGGAATAAACCAAAATGTCATCAACAAATACTATGACAAACCTATCCAAAAATTCCCTAAATACCCGATTCATCATATCCATAAAGGCAGCAGGGGCATTAGTGAGCTCGAACGGCATCACTAGGAACTCGTAGTGGCCATACCGAGTTTGAAAAGCCGTCTTAGAGATATCCTCATCTCGAATCCGAAGCTGATGGTACCCCGACCTCAAGTCAATCCTTGAGAAAATCTTAGCTGATTGCAGCTGATCGAAAAGATCATCAATCCTAGGCAAGGGATACTTATTCTTAACAGTGATTCAACATACGATAATCGATGCATAAATGCAGGGACCCATCTTTCTTCTTTACAAATAGAACTGGAGCGCCCCAAGGTGAAACACTCGGTCTAATGAATCCTTTTTCTAGGAGTTCCATTAGCTGCTCTTTAAGTTCCTTCAATTCTGCCGGGGCCATCCTGTATGGCGCCTTAGAGATAGGGCGAGTGTCAGCCACAAGCTCAATGACAAACTCCACTTCTCTCACTGGTGGTAACCCAGGCAGATCATCAGGAAACACATCAGAAAAATCCTTGACAACGTCCAATTGCTCTATCATGGACCCCACTGACTGCTTCTCCAACACACATGCCAAGTAGGCTCTACAACCTTTGGCTATGCACCTTTTTGCCTTAAAAGCTGACATAACACAAGAAGCCGCGGAAAAATCCGGGTCATTGCATATTCTTCAAACTTTTCATCAATCGGAACGGATAAAACATAAAAAATTTTAAAAGTGATCAGTCGAAACTTTATTTTGTTCTACTATCTATTAAAATATTTGCCCTCAAACTGATCCTGTTTGATATTCTTATCAACACCCATGATGATAACAATAGAAAAAGGAATCTTGTTTAAAATTGTTGGGAAATATAGGGTTACCATCAATAAGATGTCAAAGTTACCACCAATAAAATCAATAAATGATATGAGCAATGATCAAAGTCCGTGGTGCCACCAAGAGACTGATTTTGAAAGGAAATTTGCCTCCTTAGTGCAAGGCTTCTCCGATGACCTATTCCTAAGATACAATGAACCTCTCATTGGAATTCTTGGTGCACTCCAATAATTCACAAAGCAAAGTTAGCAAGAAAACTATTGCCCACACAAAGAATCGTTGAAAGTTAACTCTTTTGGGATGAAAACCACTTGAGGAGAAGAGAAATCAGAGATGAATTGATGAAGAAGATGTTTTTCTCTCTCCGAATAAAGGTTATGGACATCCCCTTATGCTTGGCTCCACTTAACCCACATTCCAGAGAGTTCTAATGAGAAATGAGTGCACAATAGATCAATTTGACCCATTTTGTAACTAAAATCGTGATGATCAATCGATCGCTATCTCAAGCGATCAATCGCTAAACTTTTGGCCTAATTTAATGAAAACCAAAAATATGTGTTGATCAACAAACATCTCAGCCTAAATTAACACAAGATTAAAATTGGTGCTGATCAATCACTCCTATCTAACGATCATGGAATCCTCATTTTATTTTAATAAATCATATTCCAACATATGTAGAGGTGAAGTTTTGTCCACAAACCAAGAGACTAGGTGGTCATGCATGGCGTGTTCAAGTGACTCTAAGTTACCCTCGCCCCTCTTTCTACCATTTTTTTCATCTCTTCTTGCAATATTACTAGCATTACCTTTTTTAGTGCTGGGTAGTTTCAGAGCTACCAATAGCATGTGTTTTGAAGTCATATTTCAAAGCTACAGAAAATTCATGGGCTTCGGGATTGTTGTAACACTCTACGGACTGAAATTCTGATTAACAGTTTAATATTCGTCTAATCGACCTAGTAGTTCACAAGAATGTTCTGAAAACTAATATTCTATTAAGTTAAAAACACTTATATATACACTAAACAAATTAACCTTTGATAGGTTTTTACCGGAGCTAAGCTAAAGATACCAAGTTAATTTGGTATGAAAGTCCAAACAACATTAATAAGTTCTTATGTATTTGTAGTACTGTATGCTTATTTGTTCATTCTTTTATTTGACTTTTCTCTTATTATTGAGAAACCTTATTTGATTACACAATACAAATAAAAAAATATATAGTTACAAATTATTATTTTTTGGACATTTAAATCATTGTTGACATTAATTCATTTCTTTTAGACAAGATATGCCTAGAGTAGAAATATAATATTATACAATTATTTTTAAATTAGAGAACTCAAGAACTCTACATGAACAATAATAGAAAGGCATATATTATCATACTCCCTCCATCCTATATTAATAGCTATATTTTAAAAAATAGTAATTTTTTATTGAATGGTGAAACCACATCTAAGAGCAGAGAAAATAATTAAGCTTATGATATTACTTTTTAAGTACTCAACCACTTAAATTCAACAAAATAAAGCTATTAATATAGAATAAACTTATTTGTAAAATAGAGCTATCAATTTAAGGACGGAGAGAGCATTTAATTTTTATAATTAGCAACAAGTTAATATGTTCTTGGGCACATGTTTCCATGGTTGCCGCACATGGTTGGATCAAGATAGCAGTACATGTCATTTATCTGCTCACCCCCAGATTTACGAGCATTGTGTAACTAAAATTTCATGCATGTAAATAAATTTATATTGATAAAATTTTATAGTAAAAGTATTTGCTCCACCTTGGCAAAGAACCTAGCTCCACCCTTGGTTGAGTACCTACTTAATTTATCATGCTCATATATATCAAGAATTATAATGATCAGATATTTTACAAAGAGCCCAATCGGCATGTGCTTGGGCATCATTTGAAGCGGAAGTAAAATCCCACGGTAAACAGTACTCAAGGTACCTTATTGGTATATAATATTTTTCCATTAAGTAGACCAGAATGCACCTGGTAATCATTGATCTATAGTAGGGTTTTGTCTTCTTTCGTGACGTTGAGAAAATTTCTGCGTGCATGATCGTTCGTTTAGTCATTACCAACTGGTCTAGCATTACTCCTTCCAGTATACATGTCTAACTTGTTCATTATCAGATTAGCCTTAAATTTGAAAACGCTTAGGGAAAATCGGCCATCTTCGAATGGATTTTGATGATTCTAATTTCCTTTAAACAAAAATTATTTTTGAAATTCTTATATGTGGGAATATGTTTTTTACATAGTAAACATAATTCACAGGAAACTTTGCGAAATCACCAACAGGGCTACCTCGGGTTGGGGGCCATATACGTTGAACCCAACTTAATTAACCATATAAATTATGTTGCTTTATCCCCACGAGATTTAATTTCTAATGTGTTACAATGGCGGTGTTCGCAACTGCTAATTACAAAATCTGTGCTAGTTTCCTCCAATTCTTCTTGCCTTCATAGTCTTGCTTTACCGCCTACTAGTTTCCTCATTTGTGCATCCCTACCTCCCAGCCTATAAAATTCCATACTGCACCCGCATTCTGGCTCACATATCAGAAAAGTTCAAGAACAGAGCGATTACTGGTTCAAGAAGAGTTCTTGATTTGTCCGAGAGAAGTGAAGATGGGTTACATCCACCCGGAAGTAGGAGAGAGGAAGAGGAGGCGGGAAGCGGCAGCAGAGGACGACCTGCTCGAGCACCTGGAGCGCGAGGAGAGGAAGATGGCACTCCTCACGGCCAGGGCCGCGGCGGTGCCTCCTCCCTTCTCCGAAATAGTGGAAACCCTGGAAGACTTGGAGGCGAGGGAGCTGGTATGCCTGGGGGAAAAGACGATGACAGGGAGCGACGTCAAAGGCCATCTGGGTCGGCTGTTCATTCCGCGAGACAGCTCCTGCCTGCTGAAGCCCCGACTGCGGGCCGCGGAGAGGGTGGCGGTTGAGCCCAAGGACGCGGCCGGGATGGGGGTGAAGGTGGTGGACTGGAAGGGAGGGAAGTGGGACCTGAGGTTCCACTACTGGCCCAGCGTCCGCATGTACATCATCAACAGCGGCTGGAACGAGTTTGTGAAGGACAAGGACCTGCAGGTGAAGATTGGGGACAAGCTCCGGTTCTGGGCATTCAGGCACGGATCTGGAAACCTAGGGTTCGCCATTCAGCGTTTGTAGCTGCCTAGTTTGGTTTCTTGGATTAACATATTAGAATAATATATATTGCTGGGTCCTTCTAATGCACTTCTGTTTTGATGCATATTCGATGCTGATAGTTTCGTTGTAACTGTTGTCAAACAGATTTATTGAGTTCTGTAGAAACTGAGTGTGATCTTGTGTGCTTTTATAGCGAGAAAGAAATTACAAGAATTTCGAAATTTCTCTTAATGGGTTCTGTCTTTGAGTAATGTTCTTTGAACAACAAAGCCTTTCAGAATTAATTATAAGTTGCGTTCGTTGTTGAGAACCAAATTTACCGAACGTTCTTCCTTACCGAACATTCTGTATAATTCTGGTTCTTCTTTACCTGACATGACATATTTGAGTATCACTACTTTCTTTACTTCTAATTATTGAACATAAATTTTGTCTAGTGGGGTTCTTTGTTCTGTTTGATGTTATTTGAACGATTCCCATAAAGTTCAGAAATTTACTATTTGGTTTTGCCATATTTTTGTCCGCGTCAGATGAACATGACCGACCATGGCTTTCTAAGCTTCCTTCCCCTACAACTGAATCCCTTCAGAAAAACATGAGAGCTGTGACTGCTTTAAGCTTGCTTTATAGACAGGAAGCATTTGATTAGTTTCAGAAATCAAATGCCAATGAAGATCAGAATCCTTCCGATTTCATTAGTTTTCAGATGTTGCTGATACAATAATATTTAGTTTTTATTCATTGCTGATCCAATAAAAGGTTGCCACCTACACTTGTATGTGCAACAACAAAATATCAAGAACATCTCATAATGCAAGACTATTTGTAAGCTTTTTTTGAGTTTATATTACCGTGATTAAGCCAAATACCAAAGATGGTCAAAGCACAATCTTACCTGCTAAATATGGACGAAGTAGAAAAAGTGCCTATTGTACACACTGCATTTAACACTTGTGGAAAGTCGGTTCAAGTTAAAAAGGAAGCAGAGAAATTTCAAGAACATCTCACAAGAAACTAGTGTTTAGTTTTTTCGTGGAACGTAGCTCTTCACATCCCGGTTTTTTCCTATGTTTTCTATTTTTTATTTACCCCAACCCTACCTACTTCAATCTCTTACTTATTCCTTACCTTAAATAAAAAAATAAACCATCTCTATTGTTTCTAGGGCACAGGCCGATGCCCTCACTGCCACGGCGACCCAAACTCCACCCTACCTCTTCCTTTGGCCTAAATCTGGCTAGCTGCAGTCGTTGATAGAACTTAATGCAAAAGATTAGGCATATCTGTAACCATTAGAATCAACAAAGCTTGATCTTCTGCTAATCCTCTTTAGAATTACAATAATATTTGTATTTTTGGTTTAGAATTTGGCTGAGAGTAATCTTACTTAAGACACCGAATTATGATGGCTAATGGTGTATTTATAACTAAATGAGAACACCACTGTTAAGAACCCTAGAATCCTGACCGTTTATCCATAGGTTATCTAATGGTTCAGATTTGCCGCTTAAAACCACAGCTTAATGGGTATTCTGACTTAGGCCCATTACTCAGGCAGTTTTAAAAGACCAAAACAGTGTCAATTGAGACAGTTGGGCCACTTTATGTTTTATTACAAAACAAAGCCCAACATTCTCCCACTTGACATTCTCCCACTTGGCTCAATTAAACTAAATTTGAGAAAAATATTTTAGTTAAAAAAATAATCAAGTGGGTAATGAGAGACTTTAAAATGACTTTCGTATGCGCATAGAATTTTTGAAAAAATAATACCCTTTGAACTGTATGTGGTAACTTTATACTCTTACAAAATGTCATAATTATATGAATCAAGGCGGTTATGTCCTTAGAGGAGAACATTCCTTTCCATATATCATGATGCAACTAATTCATTCTGTTTGAGTGCTATATGTGGCAAAATATATTTATGAGTGAAGGCATGCTCTCATTCATTTTGCAAATACTGTCTCATATTTAAGTGCACTGAAAAATGAGACACAATGAGAAAAGAATCTGTAACTGTTACGATAAATGAGTAAAGTCTAGAAGTACATAAGCAAAATCAAATGCACGATGAGCTAATAAGACCCACATGACTCTTAAACACAGAGCCCTTAGTCATTGGATCAACAACCATAAGCTCAGTACCTATATGCCCAATAACAATTGTCCCTTTTTTAACATGATCCCGAATAACAAGATACTTGATGTCGATGTGCTTACTCTGACTTCCACTCTTGTTGTTCTTCATGAAGAACACAACAACACTATTATCATAGAACATCTTTAACAGCCTAGATATGAAATCTATAATAGTAAGTCTTGTGACAAAGTTTATCAGCCAAGTAGCATGTGACGTGCCCTCATAACAAGCAACAAACTTTGCCTCCATACTCGATGACACTGTAAGGGTTTTCTTAATACTTTTCCAAGAGATAACACCGCCTGCCAAAAGGAAAATATAACCCGATGTCGACTTTTTCGAGTCAACACAACCAGTAAAGTCTGCATCTGTATATCCAACCACTTCCAAATGATCAAAATGTCTATATGTAAGCATGTAATCCTTCGTTCTTTGCAGATACCTCATAACCTTCTTTGCAGCTCTCCAATGATCCATCCCTAGATTTTTCTAGTATCTACCTAGCATTCCCATAGCAAAGGCAATATCAGGTATTGTACAGACCTCCAAGTATATCATACTACCAACTATTGATGCATAAAGAATGTCATTTATGCTTTCCAACTCCAAAGAATTCTTTGGACACTAGAACAAGCCAAAATTTTCACCCTTCACAATAGGAGCTGCACTAGTTGAGCAATTTTCCATGTTAAACCATTTCAGAACTTTCTTGATATAGGCCTGTTGAGACAACCCAAGGATACTTCTGGATCTATCACAATAGATCTCAATCCCTATGACACAGGATGCCTCTCCTAAATCTTTCATGTCAAAGTTCTGAGAAAGAAATTACTTAGTCCCGTGAAACATCCATAAGTCACTGCTTGCAAGTAGAATATCATCAACATACAAGACCAGAAATATGTAACGACTCCCACTAACCTTAAGGTATATGCATTGATTAACAATGTTCTCCTTAAAACCAAATGAAGTAATAACATCGTTGAACTTCAAGTACCACTATCACGAGGCCTATTTCAGTCCGTATATTGACTTCTTGAGTCTACAAACCAAATGACTTCCTTTATCTGAAGTGAATCCTTCAGGCTGAATCATATATACCTCCTCCTCAAGATCCCCATTCTAGAACTCCGTCTTGACATCCATTTGATGTAACTCAAAGTCAAAATGAGCTACAAGGGCCAAAATAACTCTTAATGAATCCTTCATAGAAACTGGAGAGAAGGTTTCATTATAGTCAACACCATCTTTCTGAAGAAAACCTTTGGTTACAAGTCGGGCCTTATATCTGCTAATGTTACCAGATAGATCTAATTTAGTCTTATAGACACATTTGCAGCCAAGAGTCCTGGTGCCCTGCGGTAACTCTACGAGATTGCTGACTTGATTATCAACCATAAATTTCATCTCATCCCGCATTACATCATACCATTTACTAGAGTTATCTCCAAACATGGCCCGTGAATATGTAATAGGATCTTGAATGAGTCCAACATTCTCATCAGACTCCTGGAGGTATATAACATAGTCAGAAGGGAGTGTAGGTTTCTTTACTCTTGAGGACCTTCGAAGTCCTATTTCAGCAACAGGCAGAGGTGCTTGTGCATTAGGAACTGCAGCAACTTGTTCCTGAGGGGATAGTGAATGAAGGAGAGGCTGCTCTGGAATTACCATTGGTGATGCAGCATGTGTTCCTCCACCGGATGTGGGTATAATAACTGAAACCTATATTTCCTCAAATATAATGTGTTTAAGGGAAATACTCCTACTGAAGTTGCCTTACTCAAGAAAACATGCATTCCGTGCTTCGACTACTGTAGGGGTGTGAGATGGACAATAAAACCTATAACCCTTAGACCTTTCTGCATAGCTAATGAAAATCTACTGACAATTTTAGGGTCAAGATTCTTCTCAAGTGGATTGTACACCCTAACCTCAATAGGACAACCCCAGATGTGTACATGATCTAAACTATGTTTCCATCCATTCCATAGCTCAAAGGGTGTTTTAGGAACAACTTTAGATGAAACTCGATTTAAAATGTACACGACTGTCTTTAAGGCTTCACTCCACATATTGAGAGGAAGAGAGGAGTTACTGATCATACTCCTCGCCATATCCATCAAAGTGCAGTTTCTTCTTTCAGTAACACCATTTTTGTTGTGGTGTGCCTGGTATTGTGTATTGTGCAACAATACTATTTTCCTTCAGGAACTGCACAAATGGTCCAGGTTTTTGTCCAATCTCTATGTACCTGCCATAGTATTCCCCTCCTCTGTCTGATCTAATAATTTTGATACTAAATCTAGATTGTTTCTCTACCTCTGCCTTATAAGTATTAAAAGCATCAAATGCTTCAGACTTTCCATTTAAGAGATAAATATACATGTATCGGGTATGATCATTTATAAAGGTAATGAAATACCTTTGACCATTCAGACAGGAAGTACTAAACGGTCCACAGATATCAGTGTGTACGATTCCTAATTTCTCATCATGCCTCTTAGCACCTTTAGAAGACTTGTTAGTATGCTTTCCCTTTATGCAGTCTAAACATGTCTCAAGATCAGTAAAGTCAAAAGGTTTTAAAACTCCTTCTCTTACTAATCTCTTTAAGCGGTCAATGGAGATATGCCCCAACTGCCTGTGCCATAACATAGAGGAGTTCTTTTTAATAACACTTTTTTGCACAAACATCATAGATTGTTCAAAGAAAATATGCAAAGAGAGACAATATAATCCATCAATCAAAGAACCAGAACCAATGGTGATTGAATCTTTAATAATCAGAAATGAGAAATTTATAAACTAAAAATTAAAGCCATGAGGCACTAGTCTTGATACATAAATTAAGTTTTTAGAAAAACTTGGAATATAGAAAGCTTTTTCTAAATCTAAGGTGTATCCTGTATGGAGAACAAGTCTATATGTCCCCACACCTTCATCCTTCGAGCACATCTTATTTCCAGAATAGATGTTGTGCTCCCCATCATTTAGTTTCCTTAGATTAAGAAACCCCTGCATGACAGTAGAAACATGGATTGTAGAACCAGAGTCAATCCACCATGTGTTATTATGATGAGAATCAACATAATTAGATTCATAACACACTAAAGACATGAAATTACCTCCTTTCTTGGCAAGCCACTTTGATACTTAGGGCAATCTTTCTTCATGTGTCCTTTTTTCTTACAGAAAAAGTATTTGGTTTCCTTTGTGACACCAGTAGACTTCATTGGCACACCTTTATCAGCTTTTTTCTTTGAAGCACCATGATTACCCTTCTTTTGTCCTTTATGAGAAACTAGATGGGCACTTTCTAGCTTCTCTTGCTTAAGTCTCCCATCTTCCTGAACACACATACTCAGAAGGTCATTAACTGACCACTGAGTGTTATGTGTGTTATAAGAGATCTTGAATGTCCCATATTGTGCAAACAGGGAGTTCAGAATAAAGTGGACCAAAAAAGTATCATCAATCTTTATGTTCATGTTGTTTAACTGATTAGCAATATCACACATCTGCATGATATGCTCTCTCACCCCTTTGTCATCTGTTAGCCTCATCAATGACAACTTGGACATCAAGGTGCTGGCCAAGGCTTTATCAGAACTCTTGAATTGAACTTCAATAGCTTTCAAAAGTTCTTAGACTATAGTGCATTTTGGGATGGATCCCCTAATGCTTTTATTGATGTGAGACCTCATGAGCATCATGCTTAACCGGTTAGACCACTCCCACTTTTCAAAAGATGCTACCTCACTTGGTGTACTTTTTTCTGTAGGAGTGGTGGGTGCATCCATACGAAATGCCAAATCCAAGTCCATGCACAATAACAATAAAATAACTTTTTTCCTTCCAATCCATAAAATTGTCCCTAGACAATAATGGAAGGTGCTGATTAGGGTCATAAATAAAAGATGGATAAGCTGCAATAAAAGAATAAACACATGCAAACATTAAAGAGGGCAAGAAACAATAACATATATGAAATAGCCAATGCTAAAATCATGTAATAAAATTGTAAACCTCCCTTTGGGCAAAGGTTGCAATCTGCATCAAATTTACTAAGCCGTATAGAAACAAAAGTTTATTTTGTCTTTTGATAAGGCTAGTGGGTTATACATAAAACATTACAGGAAAATCTCACACCTTTAGGCATAGGGATTCACCCATGTTAAAATATATAACCCTCCACCCTATCCTAACTATGTAATGCTAACAACCACCTCCCTTTGGGGCTGGATGATAGTCTTTGTCATATAATCAGAATTTGATGATAGCACAATATTTTTATGTATGTGAATCGATGTACCCCATGGTAACATTCTATATGATGCACACATTGACGAATAACTTAGGATGCTTTGGTCATTCCTAAATCATCTCAATGGACATGGGAACTAAATTTGTGCTATTCACCTTTTCAAATAACAAACTGAATGCAATTAATTATCAAACAAACATAAAAATAGCTATATACAAAATTGACTAGGGCATTAATGTCAATTTTGTCATCAAGCTTTTGGGACTTGGCTAGGGGTTCCATCACCACACACCACAATTAAAAATATAGTCCAAAGTCCTTATACAGTCATTTTTTTTAAAAAACAATTGTACAAGTTGGAAGCTATAAGTCCCTAAAATAGAAAAAATATATATATTATTTCTTCATGACTGCATCCGTCTCCAGACAAGGTCCTTAAATTTTTGTGTCGCTTACAATAAGTATAATGTACACTCTCTCTCAAAAATACATAAGTGGTGCACTCAACAATCTTTTTTTAAAATTGATAAGCATACGATTGCAATATAATCCCCTGACAGGCCCATAACATTAATAAAGCCTTAATCATGATAATTAAAAAACACATTCATAATACCACATGCAATCATCATTATAAAAAAAATCCTGAAAAGGAAAGAAATTTTTTTTTTTTTTTAAAATCCCAGAATAGACCAAACCGGGTCTCCAGACCCGGTTCGGGCCAAGTCAGCAACGACCCGCAGAAGTGGGTCGAGGCAACCCGTTTCTGAGGATCATCTTCAACCTCTCGATACCAAAACACATCCGCCATCACAAAGCCCGCCACTATCTGACAAAACCTGCCACAGCCTGGAAGGTCGGGAAAATTTCCGTCTAGCGACGGCGATGTCAGATCCGGCCACAAAAATGGAGCGCTGAGGCTAGTAGTGGCGATTCAAAATATGCACAGTGAGATAAAAAAATCCCAGCGACTGCGAGTGAGGCCTGCCAGCAGTGCAGGGGGCCAGAAAAGTTTCGCCCGACAGCGAAGGTTCCAGATTTGGTCCCGATCAATAATGACAACAAATGCCGGCGGTAGATTTAAATCAAGACAGTGGAAGCAGCTGGAAAACACAATTTATATGCAGCGGTGGGCCGGCCAGCACCTAGACACGATGAGGAGGCGATGGTGGCTAGCGTCAGGCAGGATTGGAAGCAGGGCAACAACCAGAGATCTACGGTGGCGTGAAAACACGAAGCCGGCACTCACACAGACATAAAAAAAATCAAATTTTTATGGCGCTGCCGAGCTGTGTGTGAATCTGGAGGGCCGGCGTAGCGGTGGCGGCTCTAGCCAGTGCGTCTGCTCTGGCCTACTTCTGGTGGCTGTCCGGCAGCCGTGCATACATTATTGCTACAGTAAACCAAAAATTGCTACAGGAGCATAAAAATTACAACGACCGTGAGCAAAAAAAAATTTCTATTGGCCAAAATTTTTGTTCAATGCAATAATATAAACTAGCTCTGATACCAATTACTAGAACTTAATTCAAAAGTTTAGGCATACCTGTAGCCATTAGAATCAACAAAGCTTGATCTTCTGCTAATCGTCTTCAAAATCACAATAGTATTTGTATTTTTGGTTTAGGACTTGGCTGAGAGTAATCTCACTTAAGACACCAAATTAGGATGGCTAATGGTGTATTTATAACTAAACCAGGACACCACTGTTAAGAACCCTAGAATCCTGATCATCTATCCATAGGTCATCCAATGGTTTAGATTTGCCACTTGAAACCACAACTTAATGGGTATTCTGACTTAGGCCCATTGCCTAGAAAGTTTTAAAAGCTCAAAACAATGTCAATTGAGACAGTTGGGCCACTTTATGTTTTATTACAAAACAAAGCCCAACAGTTATAGCTAGGCTCAGTGTGTGCATGGCAGCCATGGCCCCCTTGCTGGAGCAAAGACCATGGCCAATCTGCTCCATAACATGAAATTAGCCATGAGTAGAGCCCATGGCCAGAAACTAGCCGCTGAGCAAAGCTTGCAGCTAGAAACGACCTCAAGCATAGACTGGTGCAACTAGAGCTCCTCAGCCAGCTAGCTGCTAGGTTAGCTGCAACCATCAAGCTGGCTAGTGGTTACATCAAAATCTAAAAGGAATAAAAAGGAGGGGAAAAGATGTCACTGGAGTTGTCGTCGGCGTTAAAAAATGTTGTTTTGGAGAAGGGGGTGAGGTTCATGTATTAGATGAAATAGGAGAAAAGTAATTGAGGAAACGTGGGGAATGAAGTAAAAAAAAGAGACATTTTTTCACTTTCGTTGGGGGACATAGGAAGAAATCGGGTTCTGAATAGCCATGGTCTTTTGCCTGAGTTTGTCATATTGTCTGATATAACAAAACATGAATTGATTCAAAAAAAATTTATTGACCAACACCCGTAACCATGCTACATGGGGCAGCTTGGTAATATACCATGTTAGGAGCCCCATGTAAGATGGTCATCGACTAGTTATCAAGCCCGATTAGTCTAGTTGTGACCTTATTGATCTCCAGTAAATTTCCTTGAGGCTTGAACCAATTCAAAACTCTTTTATGTAATTTTTATTAGAACTTACAAGGATGGTACACAATGAAGTAAAAGTGGAGATAAAAAAAAGAGATCTTGAGAGTATGTTACATTTATGTAATTTGTAGATATCATAATAGATATATATCTAATTATCTAAAGCATATTAAAATGAACACATGATCCAAGAGTTAGACACTTGAATGGCATTACATCATTCTAACAACAAGTAAAAAAAATTGGTACTTTCACATTGTCACGACCCAAATTTTTTTCAAATGCAAAGAAAATTAGGACTTTAATAAGAGTTTGCCTGCACAGCGACCTAGAGACATATTGTCATAAACATAATATAATATAGTTCATTTCCAAAAAATACACTCTTTGTGTATATACACACAAGTAAAAATATAAACAAGTCTTCTCAAGGCCAACAAAAGTAAAAAAGTACTTAGGGCCTACTGGTACAGTCGTAGATCCTTAGTCACTTCTTGACACTAAAAAAAATGTCTTCTCAAAAGTCATTTCTATCCGCAATCTAATCCTCACTGAGTCTTGCAAGGTTTGGGAGGTGGTGAATATTTTCGAATACTCCGTACGAGTATTTCTTCTATTAAACATAAATTTAATATACAATAATTTTCAAATCACACAATTAGGCAAACAGATAATACTTTCCGAAAACTAGTGTGGGTCTCTCACCCAAAACCTCCCCTAGAGCTTCTTCATGTGTATCGAAGATACAACTAGGGTTTGTAAGCTCTCAATCCAGATACCTATTACATCCTAAGGAGTCTGCCGCGGGTACAAAGCAGCCACCTCTACTCTTCTACAGGTTATTCATAAAATACTTTGTGCTTGTAGAGAGAAGAGACACTTGTGCTCATAGGGCATCGGGATCAAGAGAGTAAATAGTCTTCCTATGATACTCTCTACCCTAGCGCACATAGCCTTTTTAAATATTCATACACTTCGTTAGGGGCCAACCACACTTCTTGCCCTTCGTTAGGGGCTAATCAGGTTAATATGTGTGTACACTTCTATTCACGGAGCTCTATCAATACGTCTACCAATTTAAAGCTCCAGAAAATCAAATAACTCTTAAATTCCCCAACTCAAAATAGGAATTTTATTTTTCAATCAAAAATCCTAGCCTTTCCTCTAAAGTCATATCCGTGTTACTGATAAAAATTATAAAGATATGGATGATCACTTGTTCTAACGAAACAGTTACCCCTTCTCTATCTCATCCCAAAAACTCGATCGACATGATTGTATGCATTTTTCAATTCCTTTTAGCAAAACAATAATTCTATAAAATCGTTTTTCAATCCTACTATACTCATGTATAATTAAAATAATGGTGACGCTAGATTTTCTCTACATAACATATATCAGATAGCATAATTCATAATTTACTTCAAGAGATTAACATTCAATAAAACAAATATATGAGGCAATCTTAAAACATACATGGAAACCAATCAAGTACTTAACTAGAATTATATATATTCAGCTCATACGATAGCCTATGTAAGCATTTATGTCTTGAAAGAGGATAAAAAATCCTACCTAATCGTCTTCGCGAATTCGAAGGTGAGGAACATGACACTTCTTACTTGGACAACGAATTCTGCCCTTCTAGAGTTGTCAAATTCGTAAAACAACCTCCCATCGCATAGAGTATGTTCAATTTAGGTGGAAATGCCTCTTGAACAACCTAAATTAGACTTAACGACTTGGAAATTGTAAAATGAGGTTTAATGAGTGTGGGAGTGGAAAAACTAGAAAATAGATGAGCCTCGTACCTTTTATAAGTGCCTAAGGAAATTCTGTGTGCCACATTGCATGCAGAACACGCACTGTGTGCAGCCGGGGTCCCTCAGTGTGTGGCATGCATAGTGTGCCACCCCACCCCCATGAGTGCTGCGTGAGCCTGATGAGCTGGCTCTGCTCATCATGTGGGCCGGGCACCGGCCCATGCATGAAGTACAATGTGTAGCACGGTCGAATGCGGTTGACCAAAAAAAAATTGTTTCTTTTTCTCTTTTGTCTTTATTTAAAAACCTAAATTCAAAAATTGAAATGAGTGTATCTCCCTACACCAAACTCAGAATCACGTGTTCTTAGTACCTTTGAGCTCACATCGACAAGCCATATAAAACTAAATCCACATAGGTAGGTTATCCCGTACTTTTCAAGTAAATTCCGCGTATGTGGCATACTTTCGTAGGCCATAACTTACAACCCTTATGTGCTATTTAGGCGTTCTAAAGCTTGTTATGTTTGTCTCAAAGAGTTCTACGTAACACACTAAACTTTTATCACAAAATATATAAAATTCTTATAAAACTATTGATTTTATACACATGCTTATATTCACTATGCTAATTAGGATAAGAAAGAAACCTATAAAATTAGCAGCTACGCTTCTACATCCTTCCCAACCCCAAAGTTGTCAATGCCTTCTACCGGGAACACAAAACCTACACCACAAAGATATTGAGTATATTGAATATACACATTGCGATAAAATAAAATAATATATATATACACACATACAAAGTTATATTAATTAGAACCTCCAATAAGATTTACATCAATAAGATATTTATTTAATGTACATATACATATATTTATTCACCCAAAACCAAAAATTAGGTTGGAATTGACAAATCTAATAGTTTGTTGCAACATCAAGGAGAACTCTATGACTCCTTGAAGTATGTACCACTCCATGAAGTAGCTTCAAACTCTTACTAAACACTATAGCTTACTTCATCCACTTCATGAAGCTAAGACGTCCACAAGGGCTTATTGACCCAAGGGGTTGAAATTTTCAGCTTTCTATGATTATCGAAAACTCCTTTGTTGTACTGTGCTAGAGTTATATCTCCTTAAATATATAACCCATTCGAACAAAGTCCCAAGCCTTGGGGAGAGGATGTACAAACAGAAAACTCTCAAGCCGTGGGGAGCCAGAAACCCATGATCATTTTTTATATTATGAATATTCTTCTCTGTGTGGCTAAAAGGATCCATTTTTGGAGCCCATATTGACACCAGGCCTTAATGTTCATGAGTGTCATACACAATGCTTAAGGTATCTACACTTTTGATATGCCTGAACCTAGGGTTTACATATCCCTTTAATTACACACATTTTATCATGTGTTTCAATAATTACTTACATTAATTATCAAGTAAACTATACCAATATACTCCTTCTCAGCAGTAAAAAAATTGATAAAAACCTCACTTTAAAAACATAAACTAAAGTGTCATCAATTGAATCATCGACATGCCGGTTCTTACCGTTAGTGGGAAGGCTTACTTTTAACTTAGGCACTAACATGGTCATCAACACATAGACCCCTTTGATGATGACCATCATTTGGTGCAATGACATGCCTTTGGCACATTGGTGGAGAGAATTGTATGTCTTCTCAAATCATCGACACCTCACCAACATATTGGTGGTGATGTAAATGAGTTAACATAAGATTGAATCAGCCACCACAATGGTCCAATAATTTCCAAATTAATCAAGACAAGATAAATCATGAATTTCAGTAGGTATAAGCCAACACTAACTAGAAATTCTCAAGAAAATAACTTTACATAACTTATAAAAGTTTAAAGAATCTCCACTTATTCATAATTTACTTCTCATGGTCAAATTTCATAAGAAGTAAGTACATTTTATTACTTTAAAAGGATAGAAATGTATTTGAGATTGTCCTATTCGACCTCCAAACCATTGGAGAACTTCTTCTGTCTCCCACTTTTCCCTCTCACTAGCACATTGATATTCCACTGTGTAATATAGCTCTCATGCACTTGATAAAGGGTCACTTGCTCCTTCTTGGACTCTATATCTTGATCGCAAAGTATCCAAAATTCTATGCTCTTTGCCCTTTTAAGGGGTATAACAACTTCTTTAGTATCATAATTGTGCAACCAACCACGTTCTTATTGTAACAAACTCTATTGGTTTCACTGATGCACTCAACAGCATGTTGGTAAGTTGCCAATAGTAGACTACACCCTTCACCGACATGCTCATCGATACATCGGGGACCTGTCAATGGTACAAATTTCTGAAATTTTGTTTTGAGAAAAATTTGGGTGTTATAGGAAGAACAAACAGAGATATGAGCAATAGGCGCAAGGCCAGAAGATGAGTGGAGTAGGAGGCTCACAATGGTTGATGGCAGGAGTTGCAAATGTGAATGTAGTGTAACAACAAAAGTTGAAGGCACAGAGGAGAAGGGCAAAGTGTCACACTCCGGCATTGCCCGACTCAAGCTGAACCCGGTCTAAGGGCCGGTCCAGCGTACGGGATCGACGGTATTGATTAACGGTTAAAGAAATAGCGGAAGACTTATGCCCTACCTACGGGTGATCTAATTAACGGAGTTACACACTAATTTGAGCAAGAGAAAATAAGTAGAGCAAAAGAGGAGTTTAACTTTAAATTAAACCACAAGTCTTAAACCCACAAACTAAAAATTCGAAGTCAACACACTTAGCTCAAATAGGGTCTCAAACAAATATAAAGACATAATATATCACAAGTCTGAAACGAGGGTCACTCCATAATGTATTCTAACATCATAACAAAATAATTAGAAAAACATGTAGTCTAGTGGTCTCCAAGCCTAGTCCCAAGCTCTCCTCATCTGTTCCTCATACAGAGGATCCTGCCCGACTACATGTCACACCATGTAGCCCCAAAACAAAAAACACAGCGAACGTGGGGTGAATATAAAAACTCACTAATGGACTTTGAATTCAACTATAATAATCAAAAGACACGACGTCATGGCAATGTAGTAATTCAAATCTAAAATCTACATGTTATACCACTTTTTAATCATGCATTCATATCACATAAACCTGCATAATAGTGTCTCAACCACATAATTTCTAATTATGTAATCATATCACATAAACTTGCATAATAGTGTCTCAACCACACAATTTCTAATTAAGCATTCATATCACATAGACCTACATAATAGTGTCTCAACCACACAATTTCTGATTATGCATTCATATCACATAGACCTGCATAATAGTGTCTCGACCACACAATTTCTAATTATGCATTCATATCACATCCTCATCCATCCTGCATGACAAACATGAAGGCGAGGCGTGGTCCAGAAATAGAAGAGGGTTAGGGTTGTCAACCCTTAAAGCTGCTCGCTTTGGACGATCCTGACTAAGGATGTCCGATTCTCACACAGAGAATCTAGAGCATGTGTGTTTGCCCAGGGACATCTCCTGCGATGAGGGAGAGCCCAAATTCCTACACAGGGAACCCTAGAACACGTGGTAGCCGATGCACGAGCCATACCACTCTAGATTCTTAGGGTCTAGATGACAATCATGATAATCTCATCCTCAAGACAAGTACACAACTTGTCCCCACGTAGCTCAATTTGACTTGACTCAACCTGGGGTGTGTACATGTTCCACATAGGAACTTAAATTGAAAACATGTCCTTTTGAACCAACAAAGTTCTGATTAATTCACCGAGCGATTAATCCAGCACGCAATCTCAATCACTGCATACAATCAATCAATTCCAGTTAAACATTGGGTAAAACTTCGTTCATGAATACCGATCCATGATGCATATCATGATACATCCGTGAGCAAGTCCTACGTGGGTTCTAACACATGGAACGTGCTCCCAATCAGTCCCCTCATGCATCACAATGAAGCATAGTTAACTACAATTTCATAGTATATTCCCTATACGTGTGTGTATTGATACATATTCTAAGCACATGATTGATGCTTTGATATAAACTCATAATGCAATATATGCATGCTTAAACACATTCAACATAATGATTCCTACTTAAATCAAAGCAAAATCTACCATAAAGCTTAAATCCATCCATGTGAAATAGTACACTCACTCCTACAAACATGATATTTCTTCACATTAAGCCATAGCATGATCACATTCATTACCCATAAACCATTGTCATTATAAGAGAACACATCTCATCATTTTCCAAATGATATCCCCGCTAGAAACACACTCTAATCACAAGAGTTCCAACATTCAAAGGTTTAAGGTAATTCCATATCAACATGTACAATTATCACATATAATATAATACCACATAACAACACTTAAACTAAATCCATAAACCTCCATCATCAATTCCACACCTCCAGTAGCCTAATGTCAACATAACACACCTCTCATAACCATTATAACCATTAAATGGAGTAAGAATAATGAAATGAGCATAAAATTTCCAAAAACAGCCGAACTGTTGTATAGCCGATTGTTCGCCCACAAGGCCCGATCGATCACCAATAAGGCAGATTCAAGACCTTCTTCCCCATGTAGAAATTCAAAACCAAGGCGCCATTGAAGCAACTTAAAATTTTTATCTATATTCTCAAACACCATCAAAATCCCATCAAACCTTCCAGAACACTAATTTAACACATTCTAAGATAAAACCCTAAGAAATCGAAGCAAGAGACAAACATATGATAAACTCACCATTAGAGCTCAAATCAAGTAAAAACTCATTCAAATAACATCATAAAATCGAGATCTTTACCACCAAAAACTGAGATTCGAAAGACCCATTACCTTTCCTTATTGATTTGCATCGGATTGAACCTTCAATCTCCTCTAACACCTTCCAAAAACATGATTTTAAGTTAATACACAACAAATCTCGATTTCGCTTTGAAAATTAAAAGAAAACCATAAATCTAGAGTTTTGGAATCATAAAAATGAGATTTTGAAGATTAGGGCTGGGAAAAGAAGAGCAAAATAGTGATTTAATATTTTCAAAACAGATTGAAGCGGTGGAGAAAGACAAGATTAAGAACACATTAAAGATTATGCAAAGATTAAGCTAAACTCACCTCTAATCCCTTTTGAGTTAATTAAGGATTAGGCTCTAATCTCCTAGCTAAGCCTATTCCAAATTTAGGAATGACATGCCCTTTCCCTTTTATAGTAAGGGTTGGGCTACACTTAATAGAAATGTTGGGTAGAAATAAGGTTTTTAACTAAAATTAAAAAAATTTGGCAATTTAACACAAAATTAAGTCCAGAAAAATTCTAAAATTTTTTAAAGTACCTTCCATTGATGTCTGGGGTATTTTCGTCCAAAAAAACTAATTTTATCAGTGAGGCCCACAGGGGGTCCTGCCAAGCCCTAACTTTTGGAAAATTAATGAAAATTAGAAAAACCCCAAAAATTTAGGTTTAGCCCAAAATCATTTAAAACTTATAAATGTGAAGTTATTTTTGATTAAAAATTTTAGAAACTCAATTTATTTTTGAAAACTACCGAATTTACGCAAAAAATGCGTAAACCACACGATAACCGATAAATAACATTAAAAATAAACTGGTTCAAGATGAGAGTCCTTACACAAAGAGCTAGGGCTATAAGTGGGTTGTGTGTTGTAGAAACTAAGGTCTTTTTGTTCTAACAACCACAATAACCCTACATGTGAGTTTAATATTCTTCAACTCTAGAGGGCCACCACAGTGCCTCATGCCCAAAACCAAAATGTAGAGAGCTACAAGATGTGGCCTCTTGCCAGGAAATTAATTTGCTACGTAATTAATTAAGCAAGATAAAATACTCAACATATATTTTTATGTATAAACCCGACTAGAGAAAAACCGCACAACCTCTCTAGGCCGATTAACCTTATACACTAATATGATATAGAACTTACAAAAACTAAATAATTACTATAACACTAGAAGATCATCTCTCTCTACATATCATTTATCTACCAATGTCCATCTTACTATTTTATAAAATACTCAACACATATTTTTTTGTGGAAACCCAACTAGGGAAAAACCACTTAACCTCTCTAGGCTGATTAACCTTATACACTAATATTATATAGAACTTACAAAGACTCAACAATTACCATGACACTAGAAGATCATCTCTACATGTCCCTTGTCTACCAAGTCCATCTTACTATTTTCAAACTTTATCTTTGGTCTTTTTCTTCCTTAGCACAACCCTATTGAAACTTCAATAAATGACCAGATTGATTAGCCTCATCTCCATTTTCAAAGAACTTGATCTTCCTAAGAACTCTTTTAGCATATAACACTTCAATGAAATTTTGACTAAAGTTCCAATCTCATGTCTCTTCTTTTTTACCATTTTATCCTATATGTGTAAATGTGAAGAATCCTCTTCCTCTTCAAGTGTAAGTGTGTATGTGTGAAATCTCTTCACAAACATTCTTAAATGTAAATGTATGGACATGAATAATTGTGAGATTCTAATGACTAATTTAGATATCTCTTTCAAACCACAATAGCCATGGAAGCTCTATTATCTCTTAAACTCAAAGAGAAATTACATAAAGGTCTTTTATACTCTTTCTAAGGCATCATCTCTCTTTTGTCATATCTAAAACACCCTTATATAAACATGAGTCAATTTAGGTGTTAAACTTCTAATTAGAAATAAATTCTTCTTAGAATGACCTTTTTAGGCAAAATCGGGTTCTACTGATCAATCCCTACAGCAACCACTCGAATGTTTATTACAATAACTATTACAATACCCGATTCTAAAAACTTAATCGATCGGTTGCTATATTACCCCAATTGATCACAAATGAAAATTTTTCATATTTATTCAAATTTTCACTTGTTTTCTTTCTCACCCTCATATTTGATAAACACTATTATTCTTAAGTATATGTATGTATATGATGTGCATGTGAATATGTGATCTTTAGCAACATGCAAAGACTCCTTTGACTTAAAATTACACATCAATTAATATTATTTTTATTATTGAAGTAAGTCAATAAATGACAAAATATGCACTTACACTACTAACTAAGCAATTTTTAATAAAAGCAAATTAACTTATGTTAGTATATATAGAAAAAAATTAATATGCAACTAAACATATATTTTGAATACGTGTTGAGACATAATGATGTGTTCTGTAGGATCAAGATTCGATGGCATATAATATGGGGGAGATGGGTTATAAATAATTCATTTGCCCCCTGAATTTACAAGGCCTTGGGATCAAGATCTGTCACATGGTGGTGGGCGCCCATTAGCATGAATGCTGACAAAACTCTTTGAACTATTATCTTTTACAAATTGATATTTTATATGCAAAACTTTATGTTAATTTTAATTAATAAATTTAAGTTCATGCATTTTTACTACCCTTAGAATTAATATGAACAATGACACTGGAACTTTACTCGCGACTAGAATAGTAGCTGAAATCATCCGGATTATGTTGAAAAAATGATTTTCTGATAGAGTAAGAACCTTTTCCTGGTCACACTACAAAAAGTAATAATTTTGTTAATCAGAAATCTTGGTGAGGTACAAAACCAAACCTAATTCCACATTATACACATCTGAGTACCTAGTTACACTATATATATATATATATATATATATATATATATATATATATATATATATATATATATATATATATATATATATACTTTATAAAAAGTTAATATGCACCCGGCACATTAACAGCTATCGGATCATCATCTAGTGGCTTTAGGCAGGTGGGTGATAAAAATCCACCTGCCCACATGCGACCAATACATATTAACGACTCAACTTATCTAGGTATATTCCACCAGTACCATATTGATAGTTACGTTTATACAAATAGTAATTTTATTAAATGGTAAAACAAGAAGGAAAAATAACCTTATAATACACTTTTTCAAGTACCCAACCACATACATTTAACAAAATAGAGCTTAAAAAAGTGTATACCGCATTAATGAACTTTTAAATCATGGAAGCATTTTTTGTCCTCCTACCTAGTATCTGATATCGTCCATTAGGCAAGAGCTGCTTGTGTATCACTAACACTAGCATGTCATCATTACCATGGCTCCTACTCCTGGACATCTCTCGGAGGACCATAAAAATTTCCCATTGTTTTTGTTACCATTCATTTGGCACAAAATTTCTGCACACATATTTAGCTCTCTCATTTATCAGCAACCAAAGCTTATATTTGGTCACCTTCCCATGTACGTCGTTTTCTTATTCCTATTCCTAGACAAACTTTGTTTAAAAATTAGACAAACTTATAATACGTGTTCTTTTTTATTGCAGTCCTAATATGACTCGTTTTTAGATCGAAGAACAGAGTGACTAGTGATTAAAGTAGCGTTCTCGATTTGTCCTTGAAGATGAGTTCCCTCAATTCGGACGGAGGAAGAGGGATGAAGAGGAGGAGAGGAGTAGCAACAGAGGACGACCTGCTCGAGCACATGGAGCGCGTGGAGAGGAAGATGGCCCTCCTCGTGGCCAGGACCGCGGCTGCGCCTCCTCCCTGCGCTGAGATCTTGGAGACCTTGGAAGAGTTGGAGGCGAGGGAGCTGGAGTACCTGGGGGAGAAGACGATGACAGGGAGCGACGTCAAAGGCCATCTGGGTCGGCTGTTCATTCCGCGAGACAGCTCCTGCCTACTGAAGCCCCGACTTCGGGCGGCGGAGAGGATGGCGGTGGAGCCCAAGTACGGGGCCGGGATGGGGGTGAAGGTGGTGGACTGGAAGGGAGGGAAGTGGGACCTGAGGTTCCAGTACTGGTCTAGAGAACGCATGTACATCATCAACAATGGCTGGAACGGTTTTGTGAAAGACCAGGACCTGCAGGTGAAGATTGGTGACAAGCTCCGGTTCTGGGCATTCAGGGACCGATCTGGAAACCTAGGGTTCGCCATTCAGCGTTTATAGTTGCCTAGTTTGGTTTCTTATATTTGTTCAAACTGATGGTGTATAATGAATCTTTTGTACATTCTTAACGAGAAAGAAACAATAGTCATCTGGTCTTTTGTTAATTGCTATAATCATCTATTCTTCACATGTTTCTTGTCTTAATTTCTCTTATTGGGTTAATTTCCATTGGCGTTATGTGTCTTTGTGTGATGGATGGTCTTTAAGTTACGTGAGTTAGAATAGTAATTAGAAGTCGCATTACAACCTCTGTTGATATAATCCAGTTCTTGCTTCGTGACTTTGCTCCGATAATGTATTCCCAATCTACAAGTGAATTATTGTAACGATCAATATTTTTTATCCAAGTAACTTATTTATCTTATTTTTTCATTCACATACTAATTAGTTTGTGTTATGTCTATCTAAATTGAAAGTAAACTTTAAGCCCATTGTAACGGTACAAGAACGGAAAAACAAAGGTCGAATAAGGAGATGTGATTTTTCAAATATTTGTTATAATTTTATTCTGAATTTTAATTTGTAGGCCTATATACATATGTGGGACCTACTTTTAAACATAGTTTAATTATTTATTATAATAAATATATTTACTTGGTTATTTAGCCTTAATTTGAGACATTTAATTAAATTAAAAAGTGATCGTAAGTTTAATTGGAACATAGGAGGAGAGGAGAACAGGGAGAAACACAGATAATCGTACTCCTTATAAAAGAGAGAAGAGATGGGAAATCATTATTTTGTTTAAATGGTATGGAGTTTTATATCATTAAATTCCTTTTCCTTGTTAACAACTTATGATATTATAAGGTTAATTATGATCAAGGAGGATGTTAGGAAAATGGATATTGGAGACCAATGTATTTGTAAAAGTCTTAGGGAGCTAGTGTTGTGAATCAAGTCAGGTCGGGTTGGCTTTAACCCGCACTTAAATTTGGCCAAGTCATGACCCAACCCTATTTATCAAACGGGTTGAAAATGTGAGCCCTAATGCTACTTAGTTCGGTTAGCTTGGGTATGTGGGTAACCTTACCCTTTCTTTTCAATTAATTTTTTTTGTTAACCGTTTGGCTATTAAAATCCATAGAAGTTATTGATTGGCTATCTAATAAAATAAAATTTTAAGATAAAATAAAATTCTCAAAAAAAATCTTTTGGATCTTTTTCACCTTGGGCCGTGTTATTGTTAGATAGTAGAGGTCGAGTTTTGTGGGTTATACAAGTAAATCACAACCCTATTCTTAAAATATTCATTAAAATAAATATATGAGGCAATCTCAAAACATACATGGAAACTACTCAAGTACTTAACTAGAATTACATATATTCAATTCATACAATAGCTTATGTAAGCATTTATGTCTTGAAAGATGATAAAAAACCCCACCTAACTTTCTTTGCAAATTTGAAGGCAAGAAACATTACACTTCTTACTTGGACAACTAATTTTGCACTTCTAGACTAATCAAATCTTTAAAGCAACCTCTCATCCTGTTGAATACGTTCGATTTAGGTGGAAACGCCCCTTGAACGACCTAAATTGGACTTAACGGCTTAGATATTGTAAAATGAGGTTTGAGGAGTGTGGGAGTGTAAATTCTAGAAAAATAAATGAGCCTCACACCTTTTATAGGTGCTTCAGGCAATTCCGTGCTCCACATGGCATGTAGAGCGTGCACTGTAAGCAGTTGGGGCCCCTCGGTGCGTGGCTTGCATAGTGCACCCCACCCCCCTGAGTGTTGTGCAAGCCCAATGAGCTGGCTCTACGCATCATGCAGCCTAGGTGCTGGCCCGATGAGCGGAGTACCGTGTGTAGCACGGTCGGATGCGGACCTGCCACTCGTGGCGTTTGAAGGCAAATTCAAAAATTCAAATGAGCGAATCTCCCTACACTAAAGTAGGGAGATCTCTATGACTCCTTGAAGTATGTACCACTCCATGAAGCAACTTCAAACTCTTACTAAATACTATAGCTTACTTCATCAACTCCATAAAACTAAGGTCCACAAAGGCTTGTAGACCTAAGTGGCTAAAATTCTTAGTTTTCCATGATTACCGAAAACTCTTTGGTTGCATTGCACTAGAGTTATATCTCCTTAAAGCTATAATCCATTCAAACAAAATCCCAAGCCTTGGGGAGATGATGTACAAACAATAAACTCCTAAGACTTGGGGAGCTAGAAACTCATGATCATTGTCATATTATGACACTTCTCTATGTGGCTAAAAGGATCCATTTTTAGACCCCATACTCACACGAGGCCTACATGTCCATAGGTGTCATACACAATGGCTTAAGGTATCTACACTTTTGATATGCCCAAACCTAGAGTTTACTTATCCCTTTAATCACACACATTTTATCATGTGTTTCAATATTTATTTACATTAATTATCAAGTATACCAATATACTCCTCCTCAACAGTAAAAAATTGATAAAAACCTTACTTGAAAAACATAAACTGAAGTGTCAACAATTGAATCATCGGCACGCTAGTTGTTACCATTAGTGGGAAGTCTTACTTCTAACTTAGGTACTGATGTGGTCATCAAGACATAGACCTTTCTCCTCATGACCATCATTTGGTACAACAACATGCCTTTGGCACATTGGCGGAGAAAATTGTACGTCTTCTAAAATCATCAACATCTCACCAACATGTCAGTGGTAATGTTAATTATTTAACATAAGATTGAATAAGCTACCACAATGGTCCAATAATTCCCAAATTAATCAAGAAACAATAAATCATGACTTTCAGTAGATATAAGCCACCACTAACTAAAAATTCTCTAGAAAACAACTTTACATAACTAATGAAAGTTTAAAGAATCTCCTCTTCTTCATAATTTACTTCTCATGGTCAAATTTCATAAGAAGTAAGTATATTTTGTTATTCAAAAGGATGGAAAAGTATTGAGATTGTCCTATTCTACCTCGAAACCCTTGGAGAACTTCTTCGGTTTCCCACTTTTCCCTCTCACTAGCACATTGATATTCCACTGTGTGATATAGCTCTCGTGCACTTGATCAAGGATCACTTGCTCCTTCTTGGACTCTCTATCTCGATCTCAAAGTATCCATAATTCTTTGAACTTTGTCCTTTTAAGGAGTATAACAACTTCTTTGATATCATAATCGTGCAACGAACCACATTTTTATTGTAACAAACTCTAACGGTTTCACAAATGCCCTCAACGGCATGTTGGTAAGTTGCCAACAGTAGACTACACCCTTCACCAACAAGCTCATCGACACATCGAGGATCTATCAATGGTATAAATTTTTGAATTTTGTTTTGAGAAAATTTTGTGTGTTATAGGAAGAGCAAAGGAAGGCGTGACCAATAGGCTCATGGCTGGAAGATGAGTGGACTAAGAGGCCCACAATGGTTGATGGTAGGAGTTGCAAATGTGATGGCAGTGCAACAACAAAAGTTGAAGGTGCAGAGGAGAAGGGCAAAGAGCAATGGCTAGGAGTGGGTTGTAGAAACCAATGTCTTTTTGTCCCAACAACCACAATAACCCTACATGTGAGTTTAATAACATTCAATGCTAGAGAGTAACCACAATGACTCAAGCCCAAAATCAAAATGTAGAGAGCTACAAGGTGTGGCTTCTTGCCCAGGAAATTAATTTATTTCATAATTAATTAAGTGAGATAAAATACTCAAACATATATTTTTCTGTAGAAACCCAACTAGAGTAAAACTCCACAACTTCTTTAGGCCGATTAACCTTAAACACTAATTTTATATAGAACTTACAAAGACTGAATAATTACCATGACACTAGATGATCATCTCTACATATCCCTTGTCTACCAATGTCCATCTTACTACTTTATAAAATACTCAATATATATTTTTATGTGAAAACCCAACTAGGAAAAAACCACACAACCTCTTTAGGCCAATTAACCTTATATACTAATATTATATAGAACTTACAAAGACTCAACAATTACCATGACACTAGAAGATCATCTCTACATGTCCCTTGTCTACCAAGTCCATCTTACTACTTTCAAACTTTGTCTTTGGTCTTTTTCATGCTTAGCACAGGCCTATTGAAGGTTTAATAAATGTTCATATTGATTAGCCTCATCTCCATTTTCAAAGATTTTGATCTTCCAAACAACTCCTTCAGCATATACAACACTTCAATGAAACTTGGACTAAAGTTCCAATCTCATGGCTCTTCTCCTTTCCCACTTTATCCTATATGTGTAGGTGTGAAGAATCCTCTTCCTCTTCAAGTGCAGGTGTGTATATGTGAAATCTCTTCACAAACATTCATGAAGTTAAAGGCATAGACATGAATAATTGTAGGATTCTAGTGACTAATTTAGATATCTCTTTTAAACCACAATAGCCATGGAAGCTCTATATCTCTTAAACTAATAAAGAAAATTACTCAAGTTCTTTTCTACTCTTTCTAAGGCATTATCTCTCTTTTCTCATAACCAAAACACCCTTATATAGACATCTTAGTCAGTTTGGGTGTTAAACTTCTAATTAGAAATAAATTTTACTCAGAATGACCTATTTTAGGCAAAATTTGGGTTCTACCGATGAATCCCTACAGTAACCACTCAAATGTTTGCTACAATAACTACTACAATACCTTATTCTAGAAACTTAATCTATTGGTTCCTATATTACCCCGATTGATGACAAATGAAAATTTTTCATATTTTTTCAGTTTTTCACTAGTTTTCTTTCTCACCCTCATATTTGATAAACACTATTATTCTTAAGTATATGTATGTATACAACGTGCATGTGTGTGTATTACTTGTCAAAATGTTTCATCTTTAACATTTGATCTTTAGCAACAAGCAAAAACTCCTTTGACTCAAAATTACACATCACTTAATATTATTTTGATTACTGAAGTAAGCCAATAAATGACAAAATATGCACTTACGCTACCTATGCAATTTCAATAAAAGCACATTTTATTATGTTAATATATATAGAAAAAAATTTAATATGCACGTTGTCATAGTGGAGTGGAATTCAGATGACTATACGCAGAAGAGAGGGCAACTGCCCAAAAGAATGAGATCTGAGGATAGCCATACACGCCATAACCATAAGTGGCACGATGTTCGTAATGCGAGGCATAACACTAAGCAAGTGCAGTAGGACCCTCATGACCGCCATGCTAGTGTGACTTGCTTTGGATGTTGGCAAAAGGGGTATTATGATAGCAAGTGTCCTCATAGGGCTGATGGTGTGCCGAAACATCCACCGGTGTCACCTAACGCCAGTCCTAGGTAGCCGGGAGCACCTCAGGCAAGGCCACCGGTGAGACCATCTACCGGGTAGCAAGATGCCAAAGGGAAGAAGCCGGCTAATGATGGGAGAGTTTTTGCTATATTGGCGCAGGAGGCAACCAACTCCTCAGGAGTGGTGTAAGGTATGATCCTCATTGCCTCCCACTATGTAAGAGTACTATTTGATACTTGTTCCTCTCATTCTTTTGTCTCCCTGCATTTTTTTCATGAGAAGGGTGTTGGTTATAAGTTGTTGTATGTTCCTTTGATAGTGTCTACACCTTCGTCTTCACTTCGGGCAGAGGAGTATATTGAGATGGTTTCCATGGTGATTGATGGGCATGTGTTGCATATTGAATTGATCATATTATTGACAATGGCTTTGATGTGACTTTTGGCATTGATATGATGTCTAAGTATCATGTGCATGAGGATTGTCGAGGGAGAAAGGAAATGTTCAATTTGCTAGGAGCTAAGCCTTTTATCTTTCAAGGGGTTAAGCATCCTCGTGGCAAGTTCTTGGTGTTTTCTTCCGAAGCCAAGAAGTGGATTGACAAGGGATGCGAGGCTTACCTTGCCAGTGTCTTGGGGATGAACACAGAGTTGTCTTCTTTAGATTTCGTTCGTGTTGTAGTGGAGATTTTTGATGTCTTCCCTAGTGACTTATCGGGTTTTCCATCGGAGAGGGAGATAAAGTTCTATATTGATCTCATTTCAGGCACTACTCCTATTTCTAATGCTCCCTATTGTATGGCTCCAGCAGAACTTAAAGAGATTAAGGCTTAGCTGCAAGATCTTATAGATAAGGGTTATATCAGGCCGAGTATTTCTCCTTGGGGTGCGCTGGTCTTATTTGTTCGAAAGAAGGATGGTTCTCTTCGGTTGTGTCCCGACTACCGAATGCTAAATCGGGTAATCATAAAAAACAAGTACCCTTTACCTAGGATTGATGATTTATTTGATCAATTACAGCAAACACAGGTCTTCTCTAAGATCGATTTGAGATCGGGTTATCACCAACTTTGGATCTGTCCTGATGATGTGGCAGAGATGGCTTTCTGTACCCAAAATAGGCATTATGAGTTTCTAGTGATGTCTTTTGGTCTCACCAATGCACCAGCCTCATTTATGGACTTGATGAACTGAGTTTTTCAGCCATATCTTGATCGATTTGTGATTATCTTCGTGGATGATATTCTGACCTATTCGGCTAGCGAAGAAGGAGCATGAGGCACATTTGAGAGTTGTTTTGCAAACTTTATGGGAGCATAAGATCTTTGTGAAGTTTGACAAGTCTGAATTTTGGCTCAAGAAGGTGTATTTCCTTGGTCATGTGATATCGAGAGATGGTGTGGATGTTGATCCCTCGAAAGTCGAAGTCATGTTGAAGTGGGAGCAACCGAAGAGTGCATCGGAGGTTCGCAATTTCTTAGGACTTGCCAGGTACTACTGTTGTTTCATTGAGGGTTTTTCTAGCATTGCAAAGCCTATGACCAAGTTTACTAGGAAGAATGAGAAGTTTGAGTGGAATCAAGCTTGTAAAGATAGCTTCTATGAGTTGAAGAAAAGATTGACTTCAGCTTCAGTTTTAACCTTACCATCCTAGAGTGGGGATATGTGGTCTATAGTGATGCTTCACTTCGTGGCTTGGGTTGTGTACTCATGCAATAGGGAAGAGTGGTGGCTTATGTATCTCAACAGCTTAGAGTACATGAGCGGAATTATCCCACTCATGACTTGGAGTTAGCGGACATGGTTTTTGCATTGAAGATTTGGCGGCACTATCTCTATGGTGAGAAGTTTGAAGTATTCACTTATCACAAGAGCTTGAAGTATCTATTCACTTAAAGGGACTTGAACATGAGGCAGAGGAGATGGCTAGAGTTCCTGAAGGACTATGATTTCACTATCTCTTATAATCCCAGTAAAGCTAATGTGGTGGCAAATGCCTTGAGTAGAAAATTAGCCACTTCTATAGCTTGTTTGCATGTTCAGGAAGGACTCTTGTATGAAAATGTCATTCAGCTCAACTCGGAGTTAGCTATGGAGGACACATGTAGTTAGTTCACCAACCCTTTCTATAAGCTCTAACTTAGTTAATGTCGTGGTTGAAGCTCAAAAGAGAGATGAGGAAATCAAGCCTTTAAGGCTAGGATGAAGGAGAAGGCAATGTTGGACTTCGAGGAGAAGCCCGATAGGAGTTTGACATATAAGGCACGGTGGTGTGTGCCGAGCTCCGTAGAGTTAAAGAAGTGTATCTTGTCAGAAGCACATCATTCTAAGTTCTCCATCCACCCTGGAGAAACTAAAATATACCATGACGTGAAGAGAATATTTTGGTGGAAAGGTACAAAGAATGATATTGCAGCCTAAGTGTCCAAATGCCTTGCGTGCCAACAAGTCAAGGCAGAGAATCATCATCCGGGCAGTTTATTACAACCACTTTCGATTCCGAGTGGAAGTGAGAGAATGTAGCCATGGATTTTGTTTTCGGACTACCTAGATTGCCAAGCGGTAACGACACAGTGTGGGTTATCATCGACAGACTCATGAAGTCTACTTATTTCCTTGCGATCAGAATGACTACTGATAAGTATGAAATATATATTTATTTTATATGCCTTTTTACCTTATTTGCTAGTATAGATTAGGTTAATTTAGTGTTAGTTATGGTTTATTTAGATTAAGATAGTTATTAATATTTTAGTTTAATTATTGATAATTTATAATTATTAATAGTTTAGATATGTATTTGAACAAAGTTGAGATTTTAATTACATTATACATGTCTAAAGTATGATATTTTATGTTTTGTAGGTAAAGTGTGCTTATCGAGGTACTTGGACGATGTTTGAATTAATTAAAAATAGTCTTGACATGCTTTAAAGTGATTTGGACAACTTTTCGGAGTTATAAATAAGTTGGAAATTAATATGGACATGAACAAAAGCTTAATGAACAGAATATGGACTGTCCAGAAAAACTGTCCAGATTGCAGAAACACTGTATCCGTTCGAACAGGGTCACTTACCGTTCAATCGGGATAACGTGATTTTGAAGCAAAACTCGGTTTAAGCATTCGAACGGGCATGCAGGCGTTCGAACGACATTACGTGCAGTTTCCTAGTTTTAGCCAATTTTCAATCCTTTTCATATTGGACTTCTTCCTACGGATCTTATGCCTATAAAAAGACATATTTGGCTTGAAACCAGAGGATTCCAGTAGATTTTCTGAAGAGAAAAGGGAAGAAGAAGATGGAAGAGAACTCAAAGCTTTCAATGGAGATTCAAGTACTTTCTTCTACAATGGAAGGCTAAACTTTTCTTTTACTTAGGAGTTGATGAAGCTATAGATAAGTTTCAGTTTTTTTCTTTTTAATTTAGATCTCAGTTGTGAATGATGACAATTGTATGATATGAATTTCCTTTTTAATGGAAGAGCTTTTCATGTTTATTTAAGTCTATGTTGATTCATTGTCTTGTAGATGATAGATTGATGTGGTTTTGATATTTTCATCGATTCTAATTTCTGTGATTTAGATAAGATGTTCATACAATAGTTTTAATGTTCAGATAATTAATGACTTGGATAAGTTATACTAAGATTAGACGGGTCATGCCTATAGCTAGTTTAGTGTAGATGATTCGTGCTATTGTCGAAGATAGTTCATGCCATGAAATTTAATTAATGATTCTTTCTAAAGTAATTCTAGCTTGTAGCTGAGAATACTTGTTCATATTCACACGAGATTTAGATTAAAAGTTAAGGAATTGTTATGGTTCTATAGTGGATTCAATTTCCTAAGTAAATTCTATCATATTAATCTCTTATTTTTTAAACTAGTTGATGTCTTTCCTTTACTTAATTAAAGTTTAAGTTTGTTTTAGTTTTCAATCAGCAAATTCTTCTTTAGATTTAATAATAATTCATCCGTCCCTGAGGTTCGACAACCCTTAAATACTTATCCTAGTACAATTACCTTGTACACTTGCAAAGGGTTTAATTATATGAAGGAAGTCATACATTTACATAGAATCCCAGTACCCATTGTCTCCGACCGTGACCCTCATTTCACTTCCAGATGTTGGCAGAGCTTTCAGAGTGCCTTGGGCACATCTCTACATCTTAGCTCAGCCTATCATACTCAAACAAACGGGCAATCTGAAAGGACTATCTAGACGCTCAAGGATATGCTTCGTGCATGTATCCTCAAGTGGAAGGGCACTTAGGAGCTGGATTTTCCGTTGGTGGAGTTTGCCTATAATAATAGCTACCAAGCAATCATTAAGATGGACTATTCGAGGCACTCTACGGGTGTCCATTTCGATCTCCCTTCTGTTGGAGTGAGGTTTGAAAGCATCTTCTCGCCTACCCTGATCTCATTAAGCAATCAGCAAATAAGATACGCCTCATTCGGGAGAGATTACATACAGCCCAGAGCCATCAGAAAAGCTACGTCGATAGGAGATGGCTGGAGTTTGAGTTCAGCGTTGGCGACCATGTGTTCCTTAAGATTTTTTGACCCGAGGCGTGGTCCGATTCAGACAACAGGGGAAGCTGGCACCCCAATTTATTGGGCCATTTGAAATCTGGAAACGCGTAGGCACAACGGCATATCAAGTAGCTCTTCCACCTCAATTGGTCAATATCCATAACGTATTCCACGTCTCACTTCTCCGAAAGTACGAGTCAGATCCTACTCATGTGTTGGATTTTGAGCCATTGGAACTCCAATAGAATCTTTCTTACGAGGAGGTACCTATTCAAATCCTAGATTGAAAGGAAAATGTACTTTAACAAAAGGATATTCTAGTCATGAATGTGTTGTGGAGGAACCATGGGGTTGAAGAAGCCACGTGGGAAAGAGAGGACGAGATCAGAAAGAAGTACCCTCATCTTTTTGTCGTGCGACCTCTAGTTAATTTTAGAGGGCTAAAATTCTTAAGAGGGATGTAAGAACTCTTATCTTGTACTAGTTTATTTTCATTTGTATTTATTATTTAATTTCCATTATGTGGTTTAAGTCATTTTTGATCAATTTTTATGATTTTCAAAAACTTAAAGTAGTTACCAAAGGATTCAAACAAAATTATCTTCACATTTATGGGTTTTAAGTTAATTTAAGCCATTTGTGAATTTTCATATTTTTTTTAGAATTTTTACTATTTTTCTAAAAATTAGGTTTGGCAAGAGCCACTGTGGGCCCCATGATCAAAATTGAGATTTTAACCCAAACCACCCCTAACATTAAACTAAGACACATTAAAAAAATTATTTCAGATTTTTTTAACCTTAATTAGGGTTTAAACAGCCAAATTACTCATTTTTAGTTATGAATTCTATTTGTACTCCGATATTTGATTAGGTCTAACCCCTTCCTTACTATATAAGGAAAGATGCTGCCTCTTTCCCATTTAGGAAAGGGCTGAGCCTGGGATCAAAGGCCTAATCCCCCATTTGCCTAAAATAGAAAGAGACAAGGTTTGATTTTCTTAATTTTTTCCATAATCCATTAGGGTTTTGCCTAAATCTTTCAAATCTCTTCCTTTGCTTTGAATCAATCTCGGTTTTCACTCAAA
This sequence comes from Saururus chinensis, assembly GCA_035235625.1. Classification (NCBI taxonomy): domain Eukaryota; kingdom Viridiplantae; phylum Streptophyta; class Magnoliopsida; order Piperales; family Saururaceae; genus Saururus; species Saururus chinensis. Next base: position 24,367,766 of record CP141143.1, on the reverse strand, counting down.
AACTACTGATTTGGGTTTCTATTTCAAAACCTAATATTTGAAATTTCCTTTTTGGGTTTATAGTGTCACACCCCGGCACTGCCCAACCCGAGCCGAACCTAGTCCAAGGGCCGAACCAATGCACGTGGGCGACAGATTGAAACGATTGAGGAAAATAGCGGAAGACTTGTGCCCCAACTACGGGTAATCTAATTTATGGAGTTTACACACTACTTTGAGTAAGAGTAAATAGGTAGAACCAAAAGAGTTAAACTCTAATTAAACCATAATCTCAAACCCACATACTAATAATTCATGGCCACACACTTGGCTCCAAAACAAGTTTCAAAGAAACTAAAACTGTTATCTCACAAATCTAAGACAAGGATCATCCACAAGGTTCTAACATCAAAATAAGCTAAACGAAGAGACATGCAAAACTAGGAGCCTCCACGACTACTCCCAAGCTCTCTTCGACCTTTCCTCATATAAAGGATCCTGTCCGTCTACGTGTCACGCCACGCAGCCCCAAAACAAAACAAGAAAGTGGGGTGAGTATAAAAACTCAATAATAGTTTTGAATATATCTATAATCACCAGAAAACACAACGACATGACGATGTAGCAAATCAAATTTATGATTAACATGCTATACCACTTTCTGATCTTACATTCATATCACGTAAACCTGCATAATAGTGTCTTAATCACACCATTCATGATCATGTATTCATATCACATAAACCTGCATAATAGTGTCTCATTCACACCAATTCTGATCATGCATTCGTATCACATAAACTTGCATAATAGTGTCTCAAACACATCATTTCTGATCATGCATTCATATCACATAAACCTGCATAATAGTGTCACATTCACACTATTTCTGATTATGCATTTATATTACATCAAATTCATTCACCTTGCACAACAAACGTGTCAAACACGTGATACACAATCATGCATAGCATTCATAATAGACATGCATCAATACAAATGGTGAATGCCTCCATCAAGGAGTAAACACAAGCATTGCCACACAGACAGGACACGGTCAAATTTCCACACAGAAAATGTAAAAGAGTCGGGGTTGTCAATCCCTAAAGTTGCTCGCCCTGGAAGATCCTGGCCAAGGATGTCCCATTCTCACATAGAGAATCTAGAGCATGGGTGTTCGCCCAGGGACATCTCTTGCCACTACAACAAAATTGGGTATTAGCAACGCTTATATAAACATTGCAATAAAATACGTCGCTACAAAGTGGTAATAACGACATATACAAAAACGTCACAAAAAAACCAATATTAGCGACACATAATCTTAAGCATCACTAATGGTAGAATATTAGCGACGCACAGATACAAACGTCACTAATACCTAACCTTTTAGTGACGCTTAAGTTCATGCATCGCTAATACTTAGGTTATTAGCGACGCTTGCATAAGCGTCACTAAAAGATATATCTATTAATTTTTTTAAAAAAAATTTAAAAAATTAACGATGCATTTTTTGAAACGTCGCTAATAGTTTCAACAATAGCGACGTTTATAAATAAGCGTCGCTAATATTTATCAATTTTAAATAAAAAAATTAAAAATTATGAACTAATAGCTATGCGTCGCTACTACCTAGTAGTAGTAGCGACGTATGTAACTATGCGTCGCTATTACCCTTGGTAGTAGCGACGCATAGTCACATGCATCACTAATACCTATTTTTTAAATAAAAAATTAATGACAAAGAGAGAGGGGGAGGGAGGGGAGAGAGGGAGGAGAGAGGAAGAGAGTGTAGAGGGAGGGAGGAGAGAGAGAGAGGGGAGGGAAGAGAGAGGGAGAGGGAGAGGAGAGAGAGAGGAGATAGGGAGGGGAGAGAGAGAGGGAGGAGGGGAGATCTTAAGAGAGAGAGAGAGAGAGAGGAGAGGAGGGGAGATCTTAAGAGTGAGAGAGAAAGAGAGAGGGGAGGGAGGAGAGAGAGAGAGGGGGAAGAGAGATAGAGAGGAGAGGGAAGAGAGAGAGAGGGAAGAGTGGAGAGAGAGAGTGAGGAGAGAGAGGGGATAGGGGAGGGAAGAGAGGGAGGGTGGGATGAATTTTATTTTGATTTTTTTAAAAAATTATTAATTTTTTTATTTTTAAAATAAAAAATTAAAATAAAATAAAATACTAATAGCTACGTATAAAGCTATACATCACTATTAGTATTTTTATTTAATTATTTTTTAAAAAATAAAAATTCTAAAATTTTGAAAATAGAGGAGAGGGGAGAGAGAGGAGAGGGAAAGGGTGGAGAGAGAGAGGGGAGGGAGGAGAGGGAGAGAGAGAGAGGAGAGAGAGAGGGGAGGAGAGGGAGAGAGAGGAGAGAGGAGGAGAGGGAGAGAGAGGAGAATATTATTTTGATTTTTTTTAAAAAATTATTTTTAAAATAAAAAAAAAGTTAAATTAAAAAATTGAAATTAGAAGAGAGAGGGGGAGGGAAGAGAGAGGAGAGGGGAGGGAGGGAAGAGAGAGAGAGAGAGAGGATAGGTAAGAGAGAGAGGGGGGAAGAGAGAGAGAGGAGAGTGGAGGGAAGAGAGAGAGGGGAGAGGGGAGGGAAGAGAGAGGGGAGAGGAGAGGGAAGAGGGAAGAGAGAGAAGAATTTTATTTTAATTTTTTTATTGATTTTTTTTGTTTTTAAAATAAAAAAATTAAATAAAAATAAAATACTAATAGCAACGTATAAGAGTATACATAGCTAATATGTGTACTAATAGCGACGTATATACCTATAAGTCGCTATTAGTATTTTTATTTAATTTTTTTTATTTTTTAAAATTAATTTTACAAAATAAAAAAATTTAAAAATTTGAAATTAGAGGAGAGAGGGGGAGGGAAGAAAGAGTGAGACGATAGAGAAGAGAGAGGAGGGGGGAGGGAAGAGAGAGAGAGGATAGGGAAGAGAGAGGAGAGGGAAGGGAAGGGAGAGAGAGAGGATATGGAAGAGAGAGGGGAGAGAGAGGAGGGGAGAGAGAGAAGGGAGGGAGGGAGAGAGAAGAGAGAGGGGAGAGAAGGGTGAGAGAGGGGAGAGAAGGGTGAGAGAGGGGAGAGAAGGGAGAGAGAGGGGAGAGAGAGGGGAGAGAGGGGAGAGAGGGAGAAGAGAGAGAGGAGAGAGAGGGGAGTGGGAGGAGAGAGATAAAATATTATTTATATTTTTTTACTTGTTATTTATTTTTATAAAATTAATAAAAAAATAAAAATAAAAATAAAAAGTATTAGCGACATATAGTCATATACGTCGCTAATACTTAAAGGTATATTAGCGACGTATATGCCTATATGTTGCAATACCCTTGATTAGGGACATATATTCTATACGTCGCTAATACACTTGAGTATTAGCGACATATAGGATATACGTCGCTACTACTTAACTTTATTAGCGACGTATATGCCTATATGTCGCTACTAGTTAACTCTACTAGCGACGTATATGCCTATACGTCACTAATACACTTTTAATTTTTTATTTTTTTAAATAAAAAATATAAAAATAGAGAGAAGGAGGAGAGAATAGGGAGGGGAGAGGGAGGAGAGAGAGGGGGAGGAGAGAGAGGTGGAGAGAGAGAGGGGAGAAGAGAGAGGGGAAAGGGAGGAGAGAAAGAGTGGAAGGAGATAGGGGAGAAGGAGGAGAGAGAGGAGAGGGGAGAGGGAGAAGAGAGAGAGGGGAGAGGGAGGAGAGAGAGAGAGGAGAGAGGGGAGAGGGAGAGGAGAGAGGGGGAGAGGGAGAGGAGAGGGAGGATAGAGAGAGGGGGAAGAGAGAGGAGAGAGAGAGGGAGGAGAGAGAGTGGGGAGAGGGAGAGGAGAGGGAGGATAGAGAGAGGAGAGACAGAGGAAGGAGAGAGAGAGGGGAGAGGGAGAGGAGAGAGAGGAGGAGGATAGAGAGAGGGGGGAAGAGAGAGGAGAGAGAGGGAGGAGAGAGAGAGAGAGGTGAGGGATTTTATTTTTAAAAAATAGTATTTGCGACGCTTATAAGTAAGTGTCGCAAATATATGCCTCAATTGCGGCAGAATAAGTGAAACATCGCAAAATTAAACGTTATTTGCGACGCTTAGATACAAGTGTCGCAAATACATTATCAATTGTGACGTTTCGAGGAAAGCGTCGCAAACTGGCATATTTTAGCGACACAAACTATGCGTCGCTAAAATTAACACTTTTTTTCATTTACCTACGTGGGCAAAATTTCGCCAGTGCAGCCGAAGTAAATTACCACGCGGCCGAAATTTCGCCTGCGCGGTATTTATCCCATCCCCCCTGTTTCTGTTATCTCTTCCCCCCGACCAGCTCTGACTCTGCCCCCTGTCGGATCTTCCTTCGGCTCCGCCCCGTCGCCTCCTCGTCCTCCTACTCCAACCCGCCGCCGCAGCCTCCACCTCTGCGCCGGATCCTCCTCCTAGCCCCCTCCTCCCTCCCCCTTAAAGGTTCCCTCTTTACCCTAGAACCCCTCCCCCCCCCCCCCCCACCAAAGCTGCCTCTCGCCCCGCCGCATACCGCTCCGCCCCACTTGTCCCAGCTCAGAGCTCCCCGATCCAGCTCCGGCTCCGCTTCCCCCCTCCTCCCCTTAAAGGTCCCCTCTATACCTTGGAATCCACCCCCAGAGCCGCCTCCGCCCATCCGTCCCAGTCAGAGCCCCCCCGGCCTCCCCCCTCCCCCTAACCCTCCCCAGGTCCTCCTCCCTTCCCTTTCTCTGTTTCAAAGGAGGGGGGCGGTTCTAGTGGAGATGGGGCAGTGTGAGGGAGGCCGGGACTATGGGGGGCCGGATTCTGGCGGGGACCAAGAATCCGGCCCTCTCTCTCCGGCCTCCTCTTTCCCATCTCTCCCTGGGTCTGCCCACCTCCTTCCCCTCCTCTGGAAACCAGAGGAGGGGGCGGACCAAGGGGAGAGAGTGGGGGCGATCGGCCACCCCCCTCCCTCCCACTCCCCCTTCTCACCAGATGTGGCAGACCCGGGGGAGAGAGGGGGTGGCCAGCCCTCTCACTCCCCCTTCTCCTTCACCCCCCCTCCCCCCCCCCCTCCCCCCCCCCATCCCCCTTACACTCAACAGAGGGAGAGGGGGGGCGGACTGGATTAGTCACCCACCCTACCTCCTCCCTCACCCAAAGACCCCCTCTCCTCTCCCCAGTCACCACACACCCCCATGCCCCAACCTCCCACCGGCGCCGGATTCGGCACTTCCGCCGGATTCCGGTGCCGGTTTTTTTTAAATTTTTCTAAAGCTATTAGCGACGCTTTTATAAGCGTCACTAAAGCTTTTTTATTTTTTTAAAATTTCACAAAGTATTAGCGATGCTTAACAAAGCGTCGCTAATACAAAAAATGTTTTTTTAAAATTTTTTATTAACGAGGTTTTTTTAAAAAAATAAAATTTTTAGCAAATAAGTTATAATATTTTTTTACATAATTTTTTATATTAGCGACGTATAGGAAAGTGTCACTAATAAGCAAGTATTAGCGACACTTTATTATTATACGTCGCTAATAATTAATACTATTAGCGACGCTTTCGGATGTGTCGCTAATACTAAAATTAGTAGTGATGTATGTACAATTGTTGCTAATGTGCACTATTAGTGATGCTTTGCTTTCCATAAGCGTCGCTAATGATCAATAGTGACTCGGTTTTTAGCGACGTAAGTAGCGACGGTTTATAAGTGTCACTAATAGTCATTAGCAACGCTTATATTATTATTAGCGATGCTTATAATCGCTTATAGTCTTTTTTATTGTAGTGTGCAGAGGGGAGAGCCTGAATTCCCACACAGGGAACCCTAGAACACGTGGTAGCGAGTGCACATGGCATACCACACTGGATTCTTAGGGTCCAGATGAGTATACACATTCCACATAGGAACTTAAATCGAAAACATGTCCTTTTGGACTAACCAAGTTTCTATTAATTCACCAAGTGATTAATCTGGCACGCAATTTCAAGCATTGCATACAATCGGTTAATTCTAGTTAAACATATGTAAAACTTTGTCCATAAATAACGATCCATGATACATGCTAACATGATATATCCATGAGCAAGACCTACGTGAGTTCCAACACATGGAACGTGGTCCTAATTAGTCCCCTCATGCATCATAATTACCTCATAATTAACTACAATGTCATAGTAAATTCCCCATACGTGTGTGTTCATGCATATCTAAGCATACAATTAATGATTTGATATAAACTCATAAAGAAACCTATGCATGCTTAACCCATTCAAAATAATGAATTTTAACTGAAATCACAAGCAAAATCCACCACAAAGCCTAAATCTATCCATGTAAAATTGAACATTCTCATCCACAACCATGATTTTTCCACACATTAAGCTACGACTTGAGCACATCCATCACCCATAAATCATACTCATTATAAAAGAACTCATCCCACCATTTTTCTCATAACATCCCTGTTAAAAATATATTCCAATAACAAGAATTGCTAACATGCACAAGTTCAAGGTACTTCAATATCAATATGCATAACTATCAACATAATATTATGCCACAAGACTACACTTAAACACATTCCATAAATTTTCCATCATCAATTCTACACCTCCAGTAGCCTAATATCATCATATAATACCTCTCATAACCATTAGAATCAACAAATGAAGTAAAACATTGAAATGTGCATAAGTTTCAAAAATAGCAAAAACTATCGTGTAGCCGTTCGAACGCCCTACAGGTTTGTTCGATCCGATACACTGCAAATCAGTCAAAAATATAGTGTTGCCGTTCTAATGCCCTGGCAGGCCGTTCTAATGCCAACACAGCAGTTTTGACCTTCTTCTTCATTTCGAATTTCAAAACCGAAACATCATGAAAATACCTTCAAATCTTCATCCATGGTACCAAGCATTATCAAAAACTCATGAAACCTTCTAGAACACTAATCTATACCATTCTAAAACAAAGCCCTAAGAAATCAGATCAAGAAATTAACATTTACTAATTCCACCATTAAAGTACTAAATCAAACAAATCCATTCCAAATAAACCATAAAAATCGAGATTTTGCCATAAGAAAACTGAGATTTGAAGACCCATTACCTTGTCACTTGTTTAGATTCGGATTTGACCTTCACCCTTCTTGGAAACCTTCCAAAAATATAGTATCTAAGTTAAACTCTATTAAAAATTGATTTAACATTGAAAACCTTGAATAAATCTTAGATCTAAGGTTTGTTAAGCATAAAAAACGAATTTTGATAAGTAGGGTTTAAAGTAAGGGAGTAAATCAGTCACTTTGATGCTAGCATTTTAAGTTGTTTTAACTCTCATTTTCAATGTTTGAATAAAATAAAAATGACATTTAATTTCAATGTGTTTATGTACTTTTTTTTATTAAGTAACTAATATTAATGTTTTAATAAATTCTTACTACTCATTTCTATCTTTCTTTAAATATTATAGATTTTATAGAAAATATTTGAGAATATTAATTGTTACTCAATGCATCTTGATGGCATTCATGACGATAAAAGCATATGGTTTAAGTTAATACTCTTCACAATTATATAAAAAAAGAAGTTAATATATAAAGTGTAAACTCATTTATCAAAATTACATAAAATCATAAGATCAAGAAACAACCATATGTCATAATTGTGAGCTAGTTGTTAAGGGGGGGTAGTAATAATTAAACAACTCACTTTTAGATACATCTTAAGAGAGAATTATAAAGTTTTTTTTTTTAAAGTTTAGCGAATAAAGGAGTAAGAGGGATTTATTAGAGACACTCATTGTGCATAAGTATCATTTTTCTATAGTTGACTATGTAGTTTTAAATAAATTTTTAAATAATATCTAACCATAGTTTATTGTTGTATAAAGACAATCTAATTACTTAAATATCTATACATAAATTTTTGTTTCTATATTTAATTAACTATTACTTTAAAAAATAATTAGATTCTTGAGGACAATTTGTTAACAAAATTTAGTTTAGGTTCTAAATTTTAGTTTGTTAGTTGTGTTAGGAATTAATTTTATACATATGATTAAATCTTATTTATTTTTTCACTCATTTACAAATTGTTCTTATCTCAATTTATAATCTTTTTTTATAGTAGGTAATTTTAATCCTAATTTTATTTATGTATGTTTGTTGTTAATTAAACTTTATTCTTTTCTTTTAAATTTAATCTAAACTTGTTTAGACGTTTACTTATTTAGACTATAAAAGGTAATGATTAAAGCCTAAAATATAAAATGATTTAATAAAGACGTAAATATAATAAATGGCGGTTATATATAAAGAAACCTGGTTCTTAGTTCTTTTTAAAATATTTATAAATAAATTTTCATTTTTATATTTTATTAACTATTACTTTAAATTTTTTAAAATTCTTTATGATAAATTATGAACAAAATTTGGTTTAGGTTCTAAATTTTCTTTTGTTAGTTGTGCTAAGAATTTATTTTATGCATATCATGAAATTTTGTTTTTTTTTCACTCATTAACAATTAGTCATTATTTAAATTTATGATTTTTTTGGATAGTGGTTAATTTTAATTCTAATTATATTTATGTTTTTTGTTGTAAATTAAAATTTACAGCTTTATGTTACATTTTATGTGAACTTGTAAAAACATTTACTTATTTAAACTATTAAATGTGATGTTTATAACCTACAATATAAAAAGTTTTAATAAAAGACCTAAATGTGGTACGTGGCAGTAAAATGAGAAGAAGCCCAATACTTAGTTTTTTTTTAAATATAACTTGTTTTATTAGTTGTGTTAAAAATTAATTTTATACATATGATGAAAAGAATATGTAAACTAAATTTGGTTTGGGTTCTAAATTTACTTTTGTTAATTGTCCTAAACATTAATTTTATGTATATGATGAAATCTTATTTATTTTTCCACTGATTAATAATCATATATACTATGTGTTGCCATTGTAGTGCAAATAAATCAATATAATTGTGCTACAATGTCACTTCTCTATGAAGGTGCAACAACTCTTCACATAAGGATGTCAACTAATGACTAAGAATGGTAACTACAAATTCGCTTCCATGTTCCTAACTTGATCCCTCTAGTATTGTAGTGTTAGAAAATTCAAGGTTTAAGTTAGATAGTTCTATCATATATTTGGACTCATTCTTATGCATATTAATAGTGCTCTTTGTAGTTTTGTTTCACTCATGAGATCCAACCTTTTGTCTCATTTTCTATTTATGAAAATGCTTAAAGTCACATGCATGCATCTACATTATTCCTAATTCAAAGAAAATATGCATCTATATTAGAAATTTTGTTAATTTAAAAAAAATGAAGAAAGATTGTTAACTTGTAAGACATTAATATGGAGAATAACCACTTTCTCTTATATAGTAACAAAAAAACCTACACACTCATTTTAATGGAAATATAGAGCCCAATTAAGTTCACTTTTGGTTTGGTTTTCACCCCAAAAGGCAAATTTGACCCTATATTCAAGTTACATCCCAATAAGATGCCAAAAATGACTCTTTGAGTTAAATGCAGTAGTAACCTGAAATTGTCTCATGATCATTTATTTTCAATGGGATATGAGTAGTTAAGCTTAACAGGCTCAGACTCTAATTGGACAATTTCGGGCTTGCATGAACTAGGTTTGTTTAGTAACCCTACCTATGATTAACTTTTTGTTTTTTTACCTAATGCTTTGGACCTTCTAAGTTATATTAATATCTTATACCCTGGTGAGTTCTCATTTTTTATTACTAAAGGGGCTAGAAAATCATAGATGATCACTTCTAACTCAAAAATTTCAAGTCAACATCAGCTATAATTTAATCATTACCCAGCATCACCTATAATATAAGCATTACCTCATTGAATTTATTTTAGATATACTTAAATTTAGATATGGAAGCAGCAGCCAGGGAGAGGGAGATGATCATGCTTCTCCATTTTATTTTAAAAGCAGTAATGGAAAAAAATGTACTCCTTTAGTTTTTCCCTTGCTTCTGCCTTGGGAATTCAATTTGCCCCCTAAATTATTTAATGCTAAAGGAAAAAGTACACATATTTGTCTGATTTTTTACTTCGCATTCTTTTATGATCCATAGAATGTAGTTAAATGTTTCTACCCCTTTGCTATGCACAAACATAGGATTTACTTACCCTTATTTACATAAAATGTACTCCTTTAGTTTTTCCCTTGCTTCTGCCTTGGGAATTTAATTTGCCCCCTAAATTATTTAATGCTTGAGGAAAAAGTACACATATTTGTCTGATTTTTTACTTCACATTCTTTTATGATCCATAGAATGTAGTTAAATGTTTCTACCCTTTTGCTATGCCCGAAAATAGGGTTTACTTACCCTTATTTACATACACATTTTCATCATGTATTTCAATTTTACATTTTTATATAAGTAAAACACATCAATACGGACCTTATTTGTGGTAGAGGCATTGGTAAAAATTTCACTATGAAAACATAAAATGAAGTATCATCAGTTGTTCCATCGATGCATTGTGTAGTTGTTGATGGCCATTAACACCTCCAACAACACGCCGATCCTAGCCGACAATAGGAAGGCTCACTCCAGCCTTAGTCACCAATGCACTCGTCAACATGGCTACCCACTACAGTGACTATCGATTTGTAAAATGACGTGTTTGTGTCACATCAATGCTATGAATGGTTTGTCTTCTTCAATAATCAACATGTCATTAACACATCAGTAATGAAGTTGATGGTCTAACGAAAGATCGAATCTGCTGCACAATGGTCAAAACATTCCCAATTTGATTGAAATGACTATGTTTATTAAAATGCAATAGAGTTACGTCATGAAAAACCATAAAACTTCATAAAATCCACCTTCATGTAAATCAAAAGTTTGAAGAACTGGGATATTCATTTCAAACATGCTTAAGAAGTTCTAACTTAGAGATATATACATCTAATTATCCTAGAAACATAAACATAGGATTGAAATTGTTCCATCTAGCCTCTAAATCAGGGTTTGCATGTGAATTCCTCTTTGATTTTCCAAGCTTTACTATTCTCTAGAAAATAGATGTCCTACAACACAATTTTCTTTCCATTTAAAGGACCAAAGGCTCTTTACTCCTTGACTCTCTTAATTCTGTAATTTTTGCTCTTTTTAAGGGGTGTAACCACATCTTTAGACTCATAATCATGTAATATACCATGTTCTTATTGTAACAGATACAATAGTGGGTTATCAATGGTAAAAAAAATTTGAAGTTTGTTTGAGAAAATTTAGGGTCACAGGCCATGAGCTTAAGCAAGTATCTGTGTGCTTGTGACAACCATGATTTTAAAATATGTTTTGAGAGCATCGGAGTGGCCACAACATATTAAAAATCCTTTTGTAAGAATATCCTGAACCATGAGCATTGCCTTTTTAACATACGGAGTAGAAAACCATCATGCATCTATTATTTGCGGGTTAAAATCTTATAAAGAAGCCAAGGATCTACCTTATACAAGTTATAACAAAAAATGGCACCACACATGCCTAAAACCTATACTACACAATATAAATAGTAAACCTTCATAGTTGAACAACTTCACTCTTCAGGGATCTCAAACTTGGAGTAGTCCGCTACACCTCACCAACACACACTTGCGTCGCAAGGATGCATGAGTATTTTGAAATATACTTAGTAAGATCAAATGATGTAAATAATACATGTCCATTCAAGTTTAGTTAAGTTTATTCATTAACCATTTGGTTTGCCTCCAGGTTTAGGTTATCCTCTTGTACTCATCTTAGCCTTTTCTTATAGGTATTATCTTGTGCACCTTCTTTCGCAATTAGGTGTAATTATCATCTAATCCGGGCACCACTTAAGGTATTTGGATAATAATGTTCCAGATTATCATTGGAACTAATCTCCATGGTTATATTTTTAGGTTTCACTTTGACATGTATGAATTTGTCACTTATAGAAGTATTGGATTATAAATACATTTCACTACAATGCAATCCTTAGCAGGTAATCTTCATCTCATACTCTACTTCAAGAGCAATCATAAGTTTTGACTCCACATGAACTTAGAGTCTCACAATCCTCTTGACGTCTTGGTTAAGCACATACACCACAAAAAAAGAGTAGGAACCGTGTTCATGGATATTGTTTGCTAGCCCAGGGGATATTAAAATATGGACACATGCCACTTTTTGGCCCAGTAACCCTTTAGACGAAGGCCTACCTTAATATGTGACCCTCTTTAGATTGCAAATAGTCATTGGTACATAATCTCAACATAGCTAATGATCATTTAATACATCATCATCCACACTTTTTGAAGGGAAACTGTGACCCTCTCTAATTGCAAGTGATCATTGACACCGAAGCTCAACATAATAAATTTAAGTCCCTTTGCTAGTTGGAACTCATATATGCTCCATGAGTCATCTTTCTGACTTAGATTTCAACATATCTTTCCATTTTCATTAAAGGATAATTTAGTTCATCATAATATAGGGTTTATTCTCAAAATACCCCTAATTCAGTCTATTATACCTTTGTTATTACAAGGCTACACCACCTTTCAAGAGTATATTTTTCCCCTTTTGTTCAATTTGTTTCAATATCAACATGTCTAACATGTAGAGGGGCCTATTGAGCACACATGGGAACTTCGCAACACTAGTCAGTGGCCAGGGGAAGCTTGTTGAACCCCTAAGTATTTGTAATTTCATATCAATTTCCTTAATATATAAATCTTAGTTAACATTACCCATCAATTTTTTGTATCATTGCTCACTATCTCTCTCTCTTTAATTTCTCATTAAATTTGTACATTAGACCCTTGACGATAAGTCCAATGACATGTTGAAGGACATGTTGGCAAGAGCACAATTTATGTTCTTTATGCAATTCATTCCTTTAATGTGTATTCTTCTTTATATTACTGCATACTGATGTTCACACACAAGTTCTACAAGGTTCTCATCCCATTAGTAATGCCAACTTTCATGAGAATTAACCAGTAAGTCAATCTCACCAAAATCAAGCAATTACCCTTATGCATTATTTAACTAAAAGAAGATATATACAACATTCCCATATAGTTTTAAGCTCAAGGGCAACTAATTATGCATAGAGAGTTTTCCTATCTTGACTTTAACTAATCTTAGAGCTTGCTTTCCATTTCCCCATACTCCTTCTCCTCTGAGTTTATGAGAAATTGGCATTGAAATCGACCAAAAACACCTCTACTCTGCTCAATTTCACCTTAGGGAAGCACTAGAATTGAGTTACAGACAAGAGAGTCCTTCCTTTGACAGTTTTTAAAGTCCACCACCTTACGGTCAACAAGTTACTCCCTTGACATCGAGGAACACGTTGACAAATTTCTCTTTTCTTTAAAACTCAGAAAATCCTCTAATAATGTCCAAAATTATTTCATAAACAATTTAGAAGGTTGTCACTATGCTTAGGGCTACCAATAGAATGATACAATTACGGTATAACTTATTCCATTACCATAACCATTTCGCAAATCATTATCCATAACCGTTTCATTATGTAAACGGTATAGGTACTTCCATAACCGTACCTTCCACTAATAATCGGCCGGTTAATCGGATAACCATTATCCATTATATTTTTTAAAATGTGCTCCAAAAGGCTAAAATAAATATTTTTTATTCATTTAATTAAATATTACTAAGGTAAAAAACTAACATCATTACTACTCTTATTTATAGTTGTTGCAAATAAATTGTAAAGATTAAACATGAAACATAAATAAATACAGGGATATATCTATAAACTACTTATTTTTTAATAATTATTTTCTATTATATTAGTCCAGCTTCAAGACATATCTACTGCCTATTTGAGAAGAATCTCAATGTGAGAATAATAATTGTCTTCTCACAGCCAACTATTTTTAAATGTGCATTACAAGAAAAAATGAGAACACATGTAGTGATGCACATTATCCATTAGTATCTTTTTGAACCAATGTTTTAAAACCCAACCAGAACCCTGACATAGATTAGTGGTCGGGCCAATGTTTTAAAAATCGGCCAGGCCCAGCCAGTCGGACCAAGCTCAATCGGACACAGTTGATAAATCTAACAGATTCATCTACTTTAACTGGTTAAATTAACCCGACCGAGTCAACACAACCCGGCTGGTTGAACCGCTGACCCACTGTTCAGGTCAGACCGGTTTAATACTCTCATGAAAAAAATTTATGTTGGAGACATGTTTCCAAATCACATTCTGTGAGAGCCCATCAGCAAGTCTAACCCACCAGGCTGCAACAACTTTATTTGTACACATTTTTATTTTATTTAATATTTATCTGTTTTACATTGCGCCAATTTTTTTTCTCCACGTCGAGATTCGAACCCAGATTGTCATAAAAATAGCATTTACACTCTACTGACTAAGATACAATAATTTTGTGTGAATATTATACCTAACTTTCTATTTAATCCAATATATGAAAAAATCAGGTCAACCCAGGTTAACTAGCTGTTGAACCCAATTAACCCAGCCCAACGACCAATCCGGGTCAATGGCCAGGCCGGTTTTTAAAATATTGGGCTGGGTTAAGTCAACCCGGGTTGATTGGATGATGACATCATCACCTAAAAAATTTAAAATATTTCACCATATTTTAGATAAAGTTTCACTTAAACTTATTCAAAGTTTCACTTAAACATGTTTGGTTATTCAAAACTTATTGATTCCAACCTATTTCAATAACTAAATCATTCTAAATTTTGCAATCTCATATATAAACATGATTTGTAACATAGTCATAATTCCAACCAACATATACCAAATCCCAAAATAAACTATTTATATCACTCATTCAAAGTTAAGCCAGCCAACACTCAAACTAAGTTAATCAAGATGGTCTAAACAAGAGTTTCGTTCTATTAGCCCAAGTTCAAGCTTTGATTTGAGCTAACTTGAGTCTAGCCTCGAGTAAAATAGAGTTGACTCAATAATCCTACTCCAAACCCACCAATTATTTCTTTGCACAAACAAACATTCCACAAGTTTAATTATCAAAAATGTAAAAAAGACTCATGTGTTTGAGTTATCAAAATAGAATCTAAATTAACTTGAGAATTGTAAAAGTATTTTGTACAAAGTGTCTATATAGCTAGTTAAGATTTTATCACATATGATTAAAGATGAAGTGTGACCTAATGAGACCATAAAAATTAGACAAAACAACCAAATGGGAAACATCAAAGCGAAGTGAGTTTAAGAGAATATAAAATATAAATTATAAATATATTTTTTTATTAAAAAAATAGAGTTCGAAATGAAATGCTAGAAAGAGTAAATTATCTTCCAAGTAATAGTTTGTAACAACTATAGTAAATGGTTGTAAGTAGTTAAATAAATACAATAAATATTTGGATTTGAATGATATCTTTCGTTGAGTAAATTACCGTGGTGAATCATGACATGAAGATTATTGTAAAAGATCATAAGCCAATCTCTTTTGAAATTGAACCACTTAAGACTAACGAGTATATATATATATATATATATATTATATGACAAATGGGTAACGGATAAATGGGTATGAAACAACTTTTTCCATTACCTTCCATTAAGATAACGGTCAGATAAATTTATCCTCTTATTTACCCATCGAATAAATTTAATCATACCATTTAACTTCTTAACGGTACGGTATAGACGGTAGAACAGTAAAACGGATACCGTTGGCAGCCCTAACTATGCTTGTACATACCAACAACTAATTCAATAAAAACTAACTCCAGTTGACACTCCTTTGGCTTAACAACCTTTCCTTTGAGCCAAACGGGCTTCCCAATTGTAATTGGGCCTTCTAGCCTTCAAAGTTCAAACTCAAAATCTTAACAAACTTACAAACTATTAACTACCAGTACAAGATCCCTCTTAGCGCCAATTAGCTTCCAAACATACAAATAAGAACCTTCATGAACTAAAACACTGAAACATCCTTCAAACCATTAAGAGCAGGATGTTAATTGCACACTGAAAAACGTCCACCCCATATGCTATTCCAGGTGATGCTGAGGCGTGAGTATGCACTTCATTGCTGATCCGAGTAAATAGATGAGTTTTGTAGAAGAAGACTCCATTAAAAATCCTTCTGTTACGTACTGATAAATTTGTCTTCAAATTCAAGGTACGCAAAAATGAAGAATGGAGATGGTGTACTTCAGCACTTACTATGAAGGGCAACATACAAGCTTTACAATAGAGTCATTTTGTCTGCTTTTATTTTTGGTTGTTGATTTTCTTTTGTCTTTTTTGGGAAAGAACATTTGAATCAATGAGGACTGCCCATAATCAGATTAATAGAGAGAGAGAGATTAAGACTCAATCTCCACAAAAATAATGCTCTACTATGACATCAGTTCAAGTTCCATAAAAAGAAAAAAACAAACAAAAACAAAAAAAGAATCATTGGACGCCCAAAATTTTGGACAGATGATGGACGATGGATGCTTGGCCTCCCACCCCCTTGAAGTTCAACTCTTCAAATTACGATATGCAGGCTTGTCTCATAATGTGTATGACAAATTAACAAAAAAAAGAAATTTCGAATATTTTCATGTTTCGGCCCTCTTCCCCCATTGACATAGGAAACACATCTTTCAATGCACCCTGAAAATTTTTGAGTGGGCTTTTGGCTAGAGTATGTGATAATGTGCTTTTCTCTAACGAGTTGTAGGCTACAACTTTATAATCAACCCATTAACCGGCCAGAAAACTGCCCACAATATCTTTGCATGTAGCCCAGCAGCCCAAGCCCAGGGGAAAACTTCTAAGCAGAATTCAAGGCAGGAAGAACAATAGAAGAAATGTTAAACTGGTTTAAGCAACTGTAATGATTTTAATTAGCAATTAATTCAAGTAGGACAGCGTTTGCCCTTGCCGTGTTATGGCCGCTTCGAGTTTCTTTGTCTTTGGCAGATTTCCCCCCTTGACCTACAGCTCTTCGTGACAAACATGACTCTTCCCAACGTATTTTCAAAACATTTGAACCATTAAAACAAGAGGAGAGGAAAATAGTGTCTAATTTCCTTGACATGGTACACCCACCACATGGTTCTCAAAAGTCTACATGTTTAGTCCCTTCCATGACAACTAAGCATACATGTATCCTAAACCCAAAAATACAGTGTGGTTTGGTAAACGACCGTATTTTTAATCATCAAAGTTGACTTAATAACAGAATTTTTATTCTGAAGACATTGATTTTAGGCCAAAATTGCTACCGATTGATTGGATAAAATAGTCGTTAATCATGATCACGCAGTTGCGCCGATCAATTAGACAAAGTTCGCAGGGCATAATTGCATAAACATCGCGATCGGGTTGCTTAATTATTAGTCCACTTAATTCAATGTCAAAGATTTTGAAAATGAAGAGAATTATATTAGCAGCAATAACACCATTTCACCAACCATAGCAAAAGGCAACTACCATGATTAGAAAGCTGGCATTTCAAACAGCATGGGGGTGCAAGATTCTACCTAATGTGGTGAAAGGAACCTTAATAGAGGCATTAGTCCTATTAATCAAGTGATAAACCAATTTTCATGGCATCAAAAACAGATTGCCACAACAAACTCTAGAAATCAAGCAATACCACCCATGAAAAAGAAGAAAAAACTGATCCCCATTAATAAAAGCAAAATAAATCCCTCTCCTTAGTTGTCAGCCCCATGGAATGGTCCAAAAGCATGTATGGTATGAAGAGCCACATGGGAGACTGACTCAACCATTCGTCCATTGCTTAAAACCTTCCTTAAACAGGCAAAAGGCAAATGATTTCAGACGCCCAAGATGCTCAAACAAAAGGAAAGACAATCTCTTCCTGCTTTTTCTTTTCTTTTCTTTTCTCTTTCCTTATTCTGGACATGGTCAGAAAGTGGAGAAGCACTTGAAGCCATTTCCCTGGAAGAACTGTACCTATAGTTGGGGGTGTAAAGAGATCTAATAGATGAAGAGAAGAGAAGAAACAACACTGGAGAGATCAGAGATAAATGAGTACCCTAAACTATACCTATACATCATCACCTATAAGAGTCAGGGGATCTTTCAGTGACCCCATCAAATATGTGGAAAGAAAATAAAAAAAGATGAAGTATGTCATTCCTTGCTCCTCTCTCTCTCTCTCTGAATTTTATATCTTGTTTTTTCCTTATGCAGCTGTCTTCCTTCTTGTCTACAAGGCTTCCAGATTTATTATTCCTGTCTTGGGCGAGCAAGCCAGAGAGAGCTAAGAGCTCGGAGCCTGTGGAAGTACTCGGCAATGGCAAGGAAGCACCTAGCAGCCTGGCGTGTGGTCAGTAACTGGTGAAGCCGGTGGAGGGTCTGTTGCCTCAGATTGTCTGCCTGTAAGACTTTCTAATCCTTAGAAACTTAAAATTCATTTCCATTGATTAATCATCATCATAATAAGTCTCCTTTCATTTAATAGTAATAATAATAACAGAAATATTAATCGTAATAGTAATAGTAATAACTCTGGGACATTACTAAATTAAATATAATATTTCTTACTTATGTTTGCATGAATGGCACATCTTGGGGCTGAAGGAAGAATATGGGGCCTTCTAAGGAATGACCCAAATGCCTTAAACTCTAGAACATTAATACCAAATGAATGATGTTTTCATCAAATCTTGAAATGGGCTACAAATGGTCAAGGAAAGGAAAAATATATAGATGAATCTTACAAGATTGTAAGCAGTTTTGAGCATATTTGTCTCCTATGAAAGGAAGGAGCCGTTGTGTCTCATAAATGGGATTGAGAAGTCCAACTGATGGGACATTTGTACTCAAATGTGCATCGGTGAGCCATGTGAAAACAGTTGGCCGGAGTTGGTAGGATGCATGTAATTTGGTAGTTTTTTGGTCTCCAACTTGACTTATTATTATCTGGTTGGTAAATTCACACGTTTTTCTTGGTCCACCTCACGTGTTAGAAGATAAAATAGAGGCTTTTCTAGCATCAAATTAGAAGAGCAGGTCATCTTGGCCATCCTCGGGGTGGCATACGAGGAAAGTGATGGCAATGGGGTCCGCCTATGCCACCATACAATTGGAATGGCGGAATATTGACTTGGTCTAAGGTGGCTCACGAAAGTATCACATTGACAATTCGCCACATATAAACCTTGTTAGTGTGGCAATATTGTTGTGGATTAGTTAAACAAAGAACTAGAGCTGGTCCAAAAAAGAATGGATTAGGCAAGCACTATGCTAACCGATCTCTAGAATTGGTGGATTTAGTTAGAGAACTAAAACCACTACTTTAAGTGTAGAGAAACAATACCGCGACAATGCAGTGATTGACTTTATTCTTTAATACCATCAGCACGATAATTGTTGATACAAATGTACCCATAATAACAAAATAAATAATTATGTAGTATATAAAAAAAAGCATGAGACATATGATGTGAACTTATTTATAAGAACATAAAGTTTAAAGACTTGTTAATATGAGCCTGGGCTCATGTGCGAGTCTCATGAGCCTCGAAGTCACATATAACTCAGATTGGTGTCACCTCTTTTTATGATGTCGGATCTCAATCCGATGGCCATGATGCTTAGGCTCATGTTGATGTACAGGCTCAAACTTTTTTTATAAGTTATATAAGATGTAGCAACACCCTTAACATATGGATGACATATATCATTCTCTTCTTCTTTATGTAATAGAAGAGTCCTATATGCACCAATAATCCCCTCATACACCAATAACTTTATAAACCTCCTTGTGAATTTATAAGTAAAATAGGGTATCAAGGAAATTATTAAGATACATATATATAGACCCACTCTATGTGATATTATGACTTTTAATTATTTAATATGTCTAGTAATGTCTATGGTTAAGTACCAGGTGGTGGAGGTGTTGTAATTACATATTGTACTTATTGTTATTATTTGATGTTTTATCATTTTGTTGTTGTTATTATTGTTTATATTATTGCTATTATATTGTGATTTCCATATTTTTACCGTTATTGCTGTTATGACTGCCTTTCTGGGTTTATGGAGGTTAACGTAACATATACTTCCTCTATCATAAAATGAGTGTCCAATTTAAAAAATAAATTTGTCTTGAAGTAAGTATCCTATTTACTTAGTGTCAACCATTTTCTTCTTTTTTTTAAACAAATAAATCTCTCTACTAACTTCTTTTATGTGTTAATAGAGAAAAAAATAATTTAGAAAATTTTGAGTAATATTCCCTCCGTTCCAAATTAATAATTATATTTAATTTTTAAAATAAATTAAAATTAATTTATTTAAAAAAATTAAATATAACTATTAATATAAAATAGACGGAGTATGAAGCAGGATATATAGATTGAACCTTTTAGACACTTATTTCAAGATAGAAAAAGTAAATAATTATATACCTGTCTAACGAACCCTTCAAGGGTGGAGAGCTTGTTCATTGCTACGGCCATCTGGCCCATGTAGTTGGCCATGTTGGAGGGGCAGCTGAGCGCGTCGGAGGCGATGGTGTCGGAGAGGGACTGGTAGAGGGTGTCCAGGCCCTGGCTGAGCGCCTCCTCCGCCTCTTGCGTCGACTGCTGCAGGCCGCATATGCCCAGTATCTGCTGCTCGCTCAACGGCTCTATGTGGCTCAACAGCATCTATAAATACATTGCACCACCACCACAAAGTATTAGCACAACTCTCCAGCTAGCATTGATTACTCAGTAAGAGACTTCCCTTCTCTAAACTAGTACTTTCATTACCATAACTTTCTACAAAGAAAAAAATCTCCTTCCCATTCAGAGAAAAGTAACAAAGTACAGTGAGATGCCGTCCTGTATGAGAATGACTTCTTACTATACTTGGAACATTTTCTTTTGTCTGCTGAAACTATAGAGTGAAAGCATAATGGGAAAGAAGACACAGAACTTTATATTTGCGTGTGCAGTCTACACATCCATGGCATGAACGAGCATCATTACAAAGACCTCGATGTGAGCTGTGAAGGAATATTCACAGACATGAAGCAATCCTGCCTTACAAAACCTGATAACCCCCACTTCATCTACTACAAAACAACCTTCCGTCATTATGTCTTTTAGTTCATAGCTCATTTTGTTGAACTACACATGCATGCTGGGTAGGTGTCCGGTACAGTTGTGAGGTTCTTGCACTAGCTCATGATCCTGCTCTTCCAGGCGAGAATAATCACAATCACATGCCTACTGTTCCATCTCTTCTGTCATCCTTCCTTGTACGCCACCCTTTCCGTATCGGGTGTACGCGACAGATTTCGGGAGTTCAGCCGAATCGTATCGTGATACGGCTCAATTACTTGTACTACCTACACCCTTCGTGTAGTTGTTCCTTTATTAATTATTATCTTATTAAGCAAATGATAACGATAATAATAAGGAAAAAATTAACATGAGCTGGAGTTAGGCTGGTGCGTCACGCCTGTGAGCTCGGGCATCGCGAGCCATCAAATCTACACGCATTAAAGAGGGGGCGGGCAAGCAATTCAAACCCGTATGTCCCTAAGTAATCCATAATGTCATTAGCATGAAAATTGTTGGATCACTTTTATGTGGTAATCTATAACTAGCCCTTCATTGACAAGGTCTTTGGCACCCATATGTTGAATGGTGGAGTAGTTGATGGGAAGTGAGATCATGCATGTGGTGACTAACTTCCTATGACATGAGCAAGTCTGGTTTACTTACTCTATGAAAATGCAATGGAGAAATAAAATGGAGATTCTGAGATAATTTATTGGCAAATGAGATGGGAGTTGCACCTTGATGAGTTCGGAGGGGCGGAAGCCGCCCATCCACATGAAGCAGCGCTCGGCGGGGGTCTTCCACATGCCGGAGACGATGTGGAAGACGTCCGACTTGAGGACCATGCTCTTCAAGTTGAAAAACTCGTCGTGGTGGGCGAGGCAGTTGTCGACGAACATCCTCAGCTCGTTCTCCTGTATCTGCTCCTGCAACGCCGCCCTCAGCTCGCACATCAGCCGGTGGTGCTCCTCCAGCCACCTCCCGTACTCCATGTCAAACACTGCTGCATCTGATCATGCATGCACCAAACCCCTACCATTTTTTTAGCTAACTCTGGAAAGACGAGAACAAAGAAAACTCTAAAATGCCAAAAAAATTAGACGGGTACCTGAACTGAGGCCATTCATTCCGGGGGCAAGGCCTTGTTCCCCGAGAAGGGCTCCTCCTCCAAAGAAAATGCCCTGAAATGATCATAATTGCCAACAACTTATGATCCATAGACTGATGCAATAACTAAAAAAGCTTGGTATGGGTATTATAAACTGGAATAATTGAGTGCATTAATTAGATCCGTAATCATTTAATAAGTCAACAGAGGTGGTACCAAACGGATCTTAGTTTTGCAGTGTGATTTTGTTAGAGCAGGCAGTGCATGTTTGTCATTACATTAAATAATGGTGCAAAACTGGTGTAAATGATTATTTTTGTTGTCAGATTCCTGGTTGACATTGTTGTTGCAAGACAAAAATGTCAGTCAGAGAGAGAGAGAAAGAGAGGAGGTTAACCTGCGCTCTGGCCCTCTGGAGCTCTTGTTCCAGTTGAGTTAGTTTGATTCTACTAGTTTCCAGCTGCTGGACATACGCCTGTTACAGCTCATGAAGGAGAAAAGAAACATCAACAAGGAGTTTCAAGGAACACCCCATTCACAATTTAAGGTAGCTGGTCGAAAAGTTTATATTTCTTTATCATTTGTTTGACTTACCTTTTTCCTTAGTCTGCTTTTTCTAGCTGCTTCTCGGTTCTGAGCAAGCCTTCTCAATGTCTGCCCAGGAAAGAAAGCAAAGAAGCTCCATAGAAAGATTCTTGAGAAGAAAAAGGAACAAAGTAATAACAATTTTTCGTTCTTTTCTTTTATGTAGATTGAACAAAATAGATGCGGAAAACTTACTACTAAGTTACCTTTGGGTCTGGTGTTTTTGGCCCTTCATGCTCCGAACTGGATGTTGGACCTTTCCTGTTTCCTTCACGCTGCAATATGGAAAACTCGCTCAGAAAACTCAGCCTAAATCCATCTAACAAATGGTTGTCCATTAAAAGCAAAAGATTTACCCAAAAAGACAAGCTGCAAATCGGAAAAAAAAGGAAAATTTAGTAGTAGATGAAGAAGATGGAGGAGGAGAAGGGGAGAGAAAAACTGTTTCATGTTCACCTTTACTCCAACTTTGACATCTTTCCCTGAGTTTGCTCCAGATGAAGGCTCGTTTCTAGTGTTGGCCAATTCCATGGACGCCTCTGATGGCTTCTTGGAGCCACTGCTCGACGAAGAAGCTAAACTTGCACCCTGCAAGAACAAAATCATTAAATAAGCTCATCATCAACCACAGTACAAACCCATTAATAATTGGAACGTACATATGTTCATACCCTTGAAGAAGAAGGCTCCACATGCATGGGCTGTGATGGGAAAATGTTGAGAGTGGGAGGTCTGATTCCCGAGTTATCTGCACACACCAAGTCCTGCAAAGC
The DNA here is from genome assembly GCA_035235625.1 of Saururus chinensis. Taxonomy (NCBI): domain Eukaryota; kingdom Viridiplantae; phylum Streptophyta; class Magnoliopsida; order Piperales; family Saururaceae; genus Saururus; species Saururus chinensis. Next base: position 24,344,248 of record CP141143.1, on the reverse strand, counting down.
ATTAATATACACTGTCCTCTAGTCTCTGTGCCTTCTCTTTCTCTTGTAACAGTGAAGCACAAACAACCCGGAAGCAAAAACAAGGAATAAAAAGGACCCATGTACAGAAAAAGGGGTATCTTTTTCAAAGCATGACACCGGTACTGAAGGACAGGAGGTGAGACACAAGGCAGGAGCTGGATCATCGATGAAGAAACAGACTAACCCATACCCACTGAAAGTCATCATGCATTTGCAACCCCATCCTCGGCCATATCCCAATCACAGAAGAGGACGCTGGCAGAGAATACAACTGAAACAATGCTATCAGCCCAGTACTAATGTTCAGTAAACGGATTTTGCAGGAAGAACATGAACAGTTTGTTACGTGTCACGGTCTAGCTGCTACCTCTCCCTACCCCTTCTGAATTCTCATACCAAAATCTCCTACTAGTTTTTTTTCTTTATGTATCACCCCTGGAAGGCGTCTGGTCAAAACGAGTACTGTAGCATCAGTTGGGCACGCTTTCCTCCTGACCCAAACAGTCCCTGGCATAGAATCTCGGCCCATCCTTATTTCTCTCTCACCCTCTCTCTCTATCTCTCTCCATGCTCTTACGGTGACACAGAAAGAGAGATGGCAAAAAAGTTAAAAGGGAAAAAACAGAAGAAAGAAAGAAGAATTGATACGTCTTTGTTCATGCACAGAAGAGGGCTCCTGATCCAAGTACAGAAATAAGGCCTGATCCAGCTCTCCCAGATCGTAAGCACCACCGGACTCCTTGTTTCTGCCAACATACATAATAAGAATAGCCATCAAGACGAAATAATAGAGAATTCATTAGTCTGCAAAAGCCACTTCCTGTATCAGGTTACCCATTTGATTACATGAAGCTATTTCCAGGCGCTGAAGACGAGGATGAAGGTTGCATCAACATCCCATATGAAATCGGATGTTGCTGTTGTTGATGCTGCTGCAGCTGCTGATGTAGTACTTGATACTGATGGTGTGGGTGGAGGTGGGGTTGACGACGCTCCTCCTCCTTATTATTGCCAGCCATGGAAGAGAACAACACTTAAACCCCCCCAGCTCGTCTTCCCCCGCGATCCTTCTGTCCCCCTCTCTCTCTGTGTATCTGCTTCCTTATCTTGTTCTAATAGACCCCATTAATGGCAAAACAGACTTCTGTTTCTCTTCCCACATGGGAGGTGGGAGTCAGGTGCAGACTTCCATGGCCGGTTTCTGCTGCTGCCACAGGAAAGTCGGTTTCGATCGAATCCTTAATTCCTTGTATAAAAAAAAGTGGGTCAGAGAGAGAGAAAGATAGAGAGAGATAGGAAGGAGGGAATTCAATGCTAGCTTGCAAAAGACAAGCTCCTTTTCTTCTTCTGCTTCGACTTCTCTTCTTTCTCTCCTTAATACTCTCTCTCTATACCAGACGCCTGATGACTTTCAAATAACCACATGTCGGAGCCGGTAGGCTTCTTCTAACCGAACCATACTCAGACCCGAACCGCCGTATCCGCCACCCGGCCCAGACCACCATCACTAGCGAAATACTTTTGTCCACTTTTTTTGTCCGGCAACTTATCTTCTATATGGTAGGAGTAGTCCATCCTAGTATTGAAGGTGCATATATTAGTACATATATATCAACTTCGATAAAAAAATATTTAATTAAGTAATTATAAATATTGATGAGTTATTTTGTGAATGGTAAAAATACACAGCCAATAAGGTGTGCGACACATACTAAAAAAAATTTCAAATGTTTTTTTAAGTCACTTTGTAAGCAAAACAAAAGAGTTACAAATGCTAATCTATATTAGTATATATGCGGTTAATTTTTATAATTTATGGCTGCCATATAATGACAAAAAAAACCTTATAAATTTTATTTTTTTCTTCCCGGCAAAACTCCTTTTCCACGCTCGTGCGGCTAAATCATTCATGCACCATCTACATTTGAGTTATCCTTCAGGTGGGGGCCATGTCCATTTTGACTTGAACTTTCACATTTATCTTGATTTTAAAATACAACAAATTAAAGTGCTATGTTTGAAATGTGCTATATGTGTAAACCGAAGCCGGGGGGTGATACGGTCATTTTAGGCACGCATACTTCCCATTCGACTGACTCGGAGGATGACGCGAGCGTGACGTGGAGCTGACTGGAAGTCACTGGCACGTGTCGAAGTGGCGGTCTCTCCTCAACCCGGTTCAGTGAAATTTAGGACTGCTTGGACCGGGCCCGAGCGTAGCAGACACGGTCACCCGGAGACAGAAAGACCATCGCACGGCTGAGAGCCTACGCCTTGACCCGTCAAAGCATCTGGGCTGTAAAACCCGCACCCTCCCTCTAATAATAAAAAATGACTTACTATGTCAACTGCTCCCCGTCTAATTATACGGATTTGGAAAGGGAGAGAAGAAAACTAAAGGCCGCTAGGGGCACATATAATGTAAATTACCTTATGCAAAGAATTGACATTACACCATCAGATAGCACTTTAGTCTGATTTATCAGGGCCTACTAATTTTACATATAAGCATATTTCACATAATTTGAATTGGTGGAGAGATACGATGCTCTAACTTTTATTCGGGTTCTAAGAATTAGGGCACCCCCTCATAAACAAAACAAAAAATAAAGACATTAAAATTTAAGTTTATGTATACAAGCACAAACTAGGTAGAGTTGGCTGACTACATATTGCTTCTTACTATGGATTTAGGGTTTCGTGAGTCACCTAAAGGGTGACATACTAGAGCCTCGCCATTTTTTTGAACTATTTATTATAAGGTCAATGACCTAAGTTTTGATTAATCATTGGGATTAAATGCAACGGCCAAAAACATTCCTTGTCATTAACTATCAAATATTGCTTCTTTCATTATTAAAAAAAAACTCTCGATTATAATTTGGGTGGCTGAGCAACTTCTAGGATTAAAAAACACAAAGAGCAACTGTTTATTTGTAGGCGGCCCCATGGTCTCCTTTCTCTTAGGAACAGCAACCTATGACCCGCTGTTGGAGACGGACCCCAAATGGCTTTTGCCAATTAATTTCACACTAGATTGCATATTCTGATCATTTTTTAGGAAAAAGTTTAAAAGTACCACGAGTCTTGGCTCACACAATTGTGCATGAACCCAGGCGCTTCTAAACGGGACTCTTTTTTCGATAACTATATCTTGATCTAATTTCATTTTATTCAATTCCATGTAATAACTCTTGTTGACAAATAGGTATGGTGTTGAGCGTGTCAAGCCATCAGTTTCACATAAGAAGTTTATAGATTTTTGTCAAACGTAGACTAACAGGAGGAATTTATAATTTGGTATGTATCTGTCCAATCCTTCTTCCAGCCATTGACTCCATGATGTTGCAGCATAAAACAAATTAAAACTTATAAAACACAACATCAACCTCTCCCTATCTTCTCTTTCCATCTTTCCATCCACAATTGATAAATCCTAGTGTCAGTATCATCGACGTTTTAGTCTCCACAGTATTCCAAGAATAAAATATTGTGGACTAACATCTTTTCTGTTGCTTGGCCTACAAACAGTCTTGATGATAAATATACTTATTTTTTGGTTTTATTGTTGTGTTCTTGTTCCCCATTCAACTAAACACCACCATGGATCTTAAAAATAGAATGCTTTTTGTCCATTGCTATTGTTGGGCATATGGAAAGAGCAAAAGGGAAACCAAAGTGTTTAGGTGTGTGAGCACATCTTGATCTCTAAATTAAAATTGCTCTAGCAAAAGATTCTATCAGATTATCTATGGCCTCAGCTAGGGCTCTCACCCACTCCTCTTTATCCTAATCCATTTTTTCCTACCTGATAATGAACCAATAATATCTTAACTAATAAAATTTCTTATTAATTAACTGATAGGGTCCTATTGATCAACGGCTTTGTTAAAGGCCATTCATTACTTCTTCCCGTCGGATTTTTTAGGTTAAGGTAGCATGATTCTAAAGTGACTGCTGACAACCCTACACCGAATTTATCTTACAAAACCCTACAGCCAATTTTAATTGAACAGAGAAAAGTGGGTCTCACATGATCCTTGATCATGATCAAGTGCTTCTTGGATCGTTTCATGCTTTGTTATTGGTGTTTATCCCAATTCTCGACACATTCTTCTCCCAATCAAGATCAACCAAGAAACATCTTCAACTGGTTTACAACTGAGTTCATTAATGTGAGACACACTTTTCTATGTTCAATCAAAATCTAGTTGGAATGTATTGTTGGACAAAGTCAGTGTATGGAAATCATTTCCCTTCTATATAAGATATGCGTACTATATATATTGCTCGGTTCAATTATAATTATACGTTAATTTTCTGTTGATGTGCCGCATGCAGTTGTGGCCACATGGACTTTTTTAGATTATATGGTAACTTAATCGACAATCATACACATATAACAAACATATTATGACACGATTATATTAAAGTAGTTATTACATATTCTTTGTATGAGTAACTCCACATCATTCACTAATCCTACTCAATCAAAGCTTTTATAAGCCAAAAAAAAATCGAAACTTTTAACTGAGATGAGGCATCATGTCTCTATCAGTAAATTAATTTCAACTGAAATATGAACATTTCCTTTCTTAGGCCAGGCCACCAGATACATAGTCTTGTGTAAGCATATATTTACAATCATACATGCAGTCTCCATCTTATTTATTGAGCAGTAGTACTATACTCAAATACCCGTGTCAATTATTATGTGGGTTCCGTGTGGCTTTCCCAGTATTAGGCCACCAAACCCTTCAATTAGAGAGACTAAAACTGGTGAAAATTGGATATTGCAGGAAGTGATGACAGTATGGTCGTTCATTGGTCTCGGCCGTGGGCCCCATAAGGCACAGTGTAATGATTGTATGCTGGATCAGCTGTGGTCCAGGTTACAAACTCAGTGTATAGCCCGGAGGCGGCCATCATAAAGAACTCAGGGCAGTTGACATTACGATACTGAAAGGTATAGAGAAAGAGGCAATAAGAAGACGTTGTGCTCACATATGCAATACTGTTGCAATCAGCTTCGCCTAATTTGGCAATTTTACCTCATATCACCTGCCTTGGTGCCGCATGCCTCTCAAAAGGGCTGAATTTATAGGTTCTTTTCCCCCAGTAGACATTGATTATTGTAATGACAAACTAACTTGTTACTTAATTTGTTGTATCTTAGATTTAACAACTTCCTAACCAGGTCCCATAGTATCACAGCCAAGACGTGTTCAACAACCGGCTGACCACGATGACATAAATTGTTCTGCAGAGATGCTGATAAGATTCCATATGATCATACTTATTATAGACCACCCACACCAAATTTGATTTTCTTCATGGTTTATTTGTTAACAGATACTATATCTTGTTCAAATTAAATTTGCATTATTTTTCGTTTCTTTTTCTAAAAGGCAATTGGACCTACAATATGATCAAGTAGTTCAATATGATCAGGCGACTGTCCTTTGTTTTTATAACAACGTTGAATGCAATGTTAATTAACTTGCTGGGATCAGTACTTGTAAATGGTCGTATATATGTGATCAAAATGAAGTACCATTATCTAATTTTGGGTGACTAATACAAATGATCACAAAACCATAAGATCAAATCCCCATCAAGAACATGTGGATTATAGTCATAGAATCCCAGCTGAATATTAAAAAACCCTAGGTATGTTCTGTGGCATTTACTTCATATGAGCAATGTGCTCTTACGTTAGAAACGCTGTGTCGCATCATTTGCATGAAAGATGGCACTGAGTCATGCCTATCGTCACAGACACTGCATGTGTCAGCTGTGCTCTTCCTCGTTTCTAAATCATGCACAGTTTGCTCCTCCCATCAATGCCCACTGCCAACTCGGAGCTGTCACAAAGTTAGGTATCCTTGCCATAATGCCATCTATTTCATTTTATTTTTAAATCAATAAAAGCAGAAACATGTTTGATATATAGTTGCTCTAATTATATTTTTATTGCATTGAAAAAATAATGTAGTTTAACCCAATGCATTTATATTATGACTAAACATATCTAGTAGTTGTGACTATTGTGGATGAGGAGTTTATTAGCCCCGTTTTAGCTAGCCCACCTTATTCATAGACAAATGGTAGTTAAAAAAGTTAAAAAGTGGACTCCCTAAAACCTAAAACAAGGGGTGAGAAATTTCTCATCACAATGCTTTAACTTTAGCTGACTTATCTTTCCTTCATCTTAAATTAATACCTTTATCTCTAAGCACATAATTTATAATAGATATGACTAAGAATATCCCTATTATACACTCTTAAATGTGAATCCCACTATTTAATAAAAATTACTGAGCTAACAGAACGAAAATAATATATCCTAGATAATCAATGCCTAAACATGTATGTAACCTATATATGATTTAATGCAGGGCAGTTAGAGGCTGGAGCTGGTGTGGCAACACCTAAATCAAACTTACGAGCTTACGAGCAATGCATGACTTAGCTATTGAAGTGCACTTAGTATATCTATGCATATATTTAATGAAAAATCAATATGTTTAAAAAAACGTGCCCAGATTAGCAACCGTCATATCGTGTAACCCATTACAATTGGACGATTTTCACCCTTGCACACGCCTTATTTTACAATACCATTGTCCATATTTAATAGCTTTACATACTTCACCAAAAAAATACTGCCTCCATCACATTTTAACGGTCTTATTTAATTTTTAAAATGAATTAGTTTTAATTTATTTTAAAAAACTAAATAGAACTATAACAATGAGACGAGGGAGTGCAAACTGCATCATTATTAGCTGTGACGACAGTTAAAATGATTAGATGCATCATTGATTACTGAAAGCTCGATTTAAGAAATTAGACTTATAATAATTACATAAGTTTTAGGAAATAGTTAATAAGAATGCATATGGGAGCCGTCTTATTGTCATCTGGCACCTCCCTAGATAAGTGGGTCCCTTAAAAATATGGGCCGCGTGATCTAAATCGTGTTGCCCATATTCGCCTAGCGCACACGTGCGCCATATTAACAGGGTAATAAGTTTTATAAAGAGCCATTAATTTTATCATGATCAATCTTCCTCTTCCTTCTCATGGTTTTACATTCATTTAAGAAACAAACTCTATCTCTCAAAAGGAAAATGCGTAAAATTAAGGAGCTTCTCAACTATGGTTTCTTTTGTATGTAAGATAAGGATTGAGGAAGTTGCAGGGAGAGAGAGAAGTGAGATGAATCCAGCACAAGATTGAGGGTGAAGGCACTTTAGCCAAATAGGGCATTAGGGCAATGGCCGGGGAATCTGAGGGGAGTTTTCAGTTGAAACAATGTGATTACTGTGGTGCACAGTGGATAGGCATATTACTAAAAATAGTAACAACCCTAGCTTTATTGTGTGATCAAAAAAGGATCCACTGCATTTAGGAGCAGGCGACATGGGCCTTCATGATTCCACGCCTCCCAGTGGAGTCTGATATGGAGAGGTGGGGCCCAGACGCCTTCTATATATGGAAAGCTTCGATCCGCATGATGGGCTTTTCTTGGGTTTTCCGTTTCATCTTTCTGCCACATTGATGGGATTGGTTTCTGTTTGTTGACTACAGTGCTCTGCTTCATTCATGGCACCTCCCCCAGTCCCTGCCATTTGCTTCATCCTCGCCTGGACTTCAGTGCATTATCATTTAATGGTGTCAAATTCCAAAAACACCCTCTTTATTTAATTAAGATGTATTAACCCATGCATTAACTATCATTTCTGTCATTCTTATTGTTTTGAATCTTGTTTAAAGAAAATTAATCTCTGAGTAGGTTCTAAGGCCGAAGATGCACTCAACCCAGAAGAGATTTTTTACATGCTAGAGTGGTAGCATAAACAGATTTCTTGCACGTTACTAAAATAGCACCCAAATGGCTGTTAAAGCTCAGGAAGTCAAAGTGTGCATCAGACTAAGCGATGCCAAACTCTAGTGGCACTGTCCAGTAGAGGAAGAGGTTGGGAAATGCCATAAGAGCTAGACTGTTTTGTTTGTCACTAAGCTGGGTCATAGGCCCTATATAAGAGGACTCTTTCACTGCAACAACTTTAAGTATCTTATTTAATTTTTAAATTAAATTAATTTTAGTTCAATTTTTTAAATTAAATAAAATATTTAATATGAGACAAAGAGAATATAGGTTACGGGTGGTCAAATTTTGTGCAAGAAACCAATATTAAACGTATGATATAAGTGCCACATAGCTGAAAATTATAAAATTCATGGCGACTTGAACCTGCTACACCCCACCGGTCACGACTGTTTAATATCTTGTGGAGTGGGTTTGGATTTCAACTGCCTGATTGACAAAAGGCCGCCTTCATTTTCGGAACACACAGATGAAAATCTTGTTGCCTTCTAACATGGGAACAACTGTCACAACTTAGTTGTGGAAGTCAAGGGGAGGTTTGTGAACTCAATCTCTAACATTATGTATAGCTTTTATTAAGAGAATGTGGGGGGTTTGAATTTTAGGTTACAATTCCTAGAATGATAGGAGACTCCATTCTGCAGGCCTGGATTGGACTAACTAGGTAATAAGCTTGTTGATCCATCTCATTCACTATGACTTTTAAACTTAGGCTGCGTTCCTCAATATCAGCATTTATACACATTCAAGTCAATTTGTCTATTTTTTTTACTATGCTTGGTGTTAACTATTTGGAATCGTGAATAAAATCAACATTGAACATTTATATGCCTTTCAAAGTTGCAAGTATGAAGGATGATTTTGTATAAACAAAAAAAAAGTAAGAATGATGATCATACAAGAAAATATCAAGAAGAATAGCCAAGATACATATTTTGTAAAGGTAAGAGCGACATCCTTCAACATACACCACAAGCATTCGACTTATTCCCCAATTTAAAGAGATCCAATTAGCACAAATCAACGTATCGAAGATACTCCCTCTGTTCTAATTTAATGTGTGGATTGGGTTTTTCAAAATAAACTAAAATTAGTTCACTTAAGAAAACCAATCAATATTATTAATTTTGGACTGAGAGTAACTTATTACAATGATGCTTTTGGATAGATAAAGCCCTTCATGTTATTAATAGTGAGAATTAAATTCCCTATTATGTACTTATATTTATAGAATTGTAATCACAACATTTAGACTATAAGATCTCTAAGTTTAACCTGGTTTAATTTTGATTTAATTGCATGTTATTATGTGGTTTTGCTCAAATTTATCGATTTTACTTGATTTTAGAGTTAAGGGTTGGTAATGATATTTTAACAAGGTTTAATTTCATTTCTATGAGTTTTAATATCAAATTCAATTTATTTTATTTTTAAGAAATTTTTAAGATTTTATGAAAATTTTTCTTAAATTTAGGGAGTGGACCCCACCATGAGCCCCACATCCATGTTTAGACAGTGAGTATCCCACATTACACTAAACTTCAATTATTTCAAATTGATGAGTTTTAAATTTTTTAAATTCATTTTTAGCCTTTAAATGAGCCTAATTAGCCACTTAGGGCATTATAATGGTATTTATAGCCCAACAATTAATATTTATATCCCAATAGCTTAATATATAAGGAAAGCCTTAACCCATTTTCCAATTGGGAAAGGGCTATGCTAGGAGGCTAAGAAGTGCCCTAGTCCCCCACTGCCCAAAGAGGAAAACTCAATTTGGTAAGTGTTTTAGCACTAAATCTTCCCTAATCTTCTAGATTTTTTCTTAATCTCTCATAATCCTACTTTCCCCTAAATGGATTCTTGATTTCTCCCATTAAAAATATTATTTTCAATCTCTATTTTAAACCCTAAAAAAGGGGTTTTTGTTTTTACTCAATGGAAAACCTAGATCTACTAGTTTGTAAGGTTATTTAAGCTTAATAATCGATTTTGATTTAGTATTAATCAAACCCTAATTTTAGGTAGGGTGTCTTGCGAAGTAGAGCTTTAATTTCAACCCAAGAACTTCATAAAGGTAAGGGGTTTTCATCTCAAGTGATTTTATGCTTTGGATTTTGTGTTGGAATGGATTCTAAGTGGGTCCTTTCTTGTTATGTGTTTTAATAGTGGATTATTAAAGGCATATTATTTGTGTTAATTTTCTTGGGTTTAAGCTTAAGAATGAGTAGATATATCATGTCTTAGGTTTGCATTTTGATATCATAAAGTTCTAGAATAATTTTAGCATTTTCTTCGCATTTTTAGGTATTTTCGGTTTGATGTTTGTGAGGTTGAAGACGAACTAAATTTGAATTGTTAAGGGAGTTCGAGCAGCTCAGTATGGCATTTAAACGGCCAAACAACAGTTTTTGTCATTCTTGTATATTTTAGTCATTTCTTATTTTCTATCTATAAATCTAATTTCTTATGGTTGAATGAGTTATTATTACCTATATATGCTGTTGGGATTGTATAATGGTCAGTTTGGAATTTATGATTTAGTTCAAGCATAATTTAGGCTATGTTTGGTAAGTTTTAACATGAAATTCTATTTGCCATAAATTCATGTTTAATGACTACTTCATGATTTGCTTGATGATTCCAATTAGTTCAACCATGCAGATGTGCATATATGCTTGCACATGTTATGCTAATTGTTGGGGAATCATGTTTTCATGCTTTAGCTTAAGTATAATGATGTTTATCCTTACCTAAGTCTAGTAGATGATGTTATATTATCTTGGACTTGTATTTTGAGGTTTTCATCATATTTTCTTCATTATTTCAATAAGGAAGAACTATGATAAAATCATGGATGCATGTATATAAATTTGATTATGGGTTGTTCATGCTTTATATGTTTTTACTTAGACTTGAACACTACAATTTATGTACACTCTTGTGTAGTTATTTGTAATGATTATTTGACACAAATGGACCATGATTGATGCACATGTGGACTGATTTGAGCATGACTCTTATATTTAGACTCATGTAGCGTTGCTAATGTATGTACCATGTTGCAAGCATCATGATAATGATTTATAAATAAGACTATTTGTGATTAGCTAGGTTTGATCAATTGGATGCAAGTGGATGTCATTAAGTATTGAATTAATCGATTGAAGGCTTATTGTATTGGTTTGGGTCTGAAAGGACATTATTTGTTTTGAATTCAATCTTGATGAGCAATAATGTTGGAGACTTAGTCTTGATGAGCAATATTGCTCGAGACTTGATACGTCCCCGGTTTGAGAAGAACGGAATGCTATTTGTGCTATTTAATGAGATATCTGGACCCTGAGAATCCAGGTGGTATGTCTGAATGCATCGGCTTACCACATATAGTGCTCGGGTCCATTTTGATGAGCAGTTATGTTCGAGATTGTCTTGATGAGTAGTAGTACTCAGGACTATCTTGATGAGAAACTCGTGCTCGAGGTTTTGACCCTGATGAGAAGGTTCATTCTCTCTATTTTATGAGACATTAATCAATTGTTGTTGTTTTATGTGTATGTGATATTATACTCAATTACACAATTATTGTATAAGGATAAGGAAGCTCATGTTACACATGTGGGTATGACTTAAATTGCATGTTAGTGTATTTGAGATACTTGCATTGTAGGGTGAATATTTTTATTACAAAATAACTATGCATGATATGTTGATGTTGAAAAGTCATTCATGTAGGATATGATTATGTGTACACATGATGATGTATGATTGATATGAGTTATGTTAAACCCATAATACACAGGAGGCATGAGAATTTAATGATGAGATGTTATGGGTTATAGCATGATGTGTAGATGATTTGAATATGTAATAATATGTGTCATGAGAATGTGTTAATGGAATATGCTAGAGATAGTATGACTTACATATGGTATGAGTAGATGCATATAGATGGTAAATGATGACATAAATGCACAAGTTTATGTAGATATTCCAAAATGGATGGGTATGATGGAGTATTTGTTTAATGAATATTTTTTATTTATGCCTATGGTGTCATCTTAAATTTACTTTCCGTATTTTAAAACCCTTGCTGAGCTTATGGCTCACCTTTTTGTAGTGTTTTTTTTTGGGTTGCATGTCTTATTATGTAGGGGGTCCGGATGGACTTTTTGTGGAGCATATGGCTGATGATGTTGCTTAAGTGGGGTCACTTTGAGATCATGAGTTGTATGGTTGCTTATGTAGCATTTTGTATTATGACTTTTACCTACTTTGTTATATTTTACACTTTATTAGCCGGTGTCATCTTAGACTTTTATTCTCCGGTTTTGGCTTATACTTTTATACTTAAGCCAAGTGTGGGCTATTTTAGATTAAGTATGTAGGTTGATATATGGACTAATTTTTCATTTAGTAGTCCTTTAATTTCTTATTTCGCTCTTATACAAAGTTGATGTGCGCAACTCCGTGGTGAATTACCCAAATAGGGATTAAATCTTCCACAAACCCATGATATTTCATTGCACCATGTGCCACTTTCCCCTTGGACCGGGTTTAGCTTGAGGGTGTTGGGGCGTGACGTAGATCCTTTATGATATGTGAGCCCTCTTCATCAATGTTCAATAACTCATAATTGGACTCAGGCTCCAAAACTATTTGAGTGGAGTTGACTCGTAGTTTTCATGGAGTCAAAATGAATTATAAATAAAATTTGAATATTTTATATAAAAATTTTAACTAAAATAAAAATAACAAAAATAAATTTATTTTTCATGTATGAAAATGTAAAAAATTGTAAAAATGTAACATTATTTTTTAACAAGGAAAAAAACTTAATTTATGAAAAATTAGTATATATATTTGATGTAAACCACAGTCTACACAGGAAAATCTAAGGGGAAAGGGGAAAAGAAGAGAGAAGAAAGATAGGGAGAGTAAAATAATTAACTAGACTAATTGCTGAATTTTTCATTGATTGATTAGCACATGGTTGTGCACTATAATTTATAGGACAATTAGGAATTATTCCTTCTAGCATAAGGAAAGATAATCCTAGTCTAATTGTGAATGGCAATTAAATCAAAATAGAAAATCCTACTTACTCTAGGAAAGGAAATCTAATCTAGGAAAGCTGAAATACAATTCCAATCGAGTTTTAATAGGGGTGGGACATATCAATATTCAGCTTAGAATAAGATAAAAATTATAACTATAGTTTATTATTATTATTATTATTATATATATATATATATATATATATATATATATATATATATATATATATATATATATATTAGAACAAATGTATTTTAGAAGAGGAAATTATATTAGCTAATGGAGTTTGATGAGTTTTGGAGTTCGACTTGGGTAGCAATTCAGAGAGTTTATGGAGTTAGTCATGAAATCATGCTAGTTTTGAGTTATCGTGAAGTTTGACGTAGAAAGTTAAGGAACATAATAAACTTAGAGAATCCTATGAATCAACCACCTTTATTTGATGACCAAAACTTCTCCTACTAAAGGAATTGAATGATAGTCTTCATCCAATACTTAGGTGGTAATGCTTAAAAAGTTATGGTGAAAAGTTGGATTCCTCCAATAACGAAAGATAAATATGGTTAGAAAATCTTAAAACTAGAATCTAAATGGGATGATATTGTCATGAAAATTGATATCCCTACTCCACTTTCTCTACACCAAAAGCCATACTCCATATTTGATTGGATAGGGAAAAGTGAATCTCCATGTTATCAGGTATAACTCAGCTTCTCCTTCTAAGAAGAGGTGAAGTAAGGTTTTTGGTGTAGATAAAGTGGACTATGAATATCATATTTCTACTATAATGCCCAATATTTTTTCATACATTTCCTTAAATATTCAAGAAATTTTTATGCAATATAATGGCTATAATTCATGAAATTTGACAAAATCCAAAACATGTGAAAATATTTTTTATAAATTTAAATCATCATACATAAATTATTTCAACATAAAATTTTACAAATCATTATTCATCTAATCAAATATTCTCATGCATGAATTTTAAAAAAATGTACAAAATCAAATGTCATGACCATGGGCTTAATCACATAAACATAATTCAGACATCACTGAGTACAAATCCCATAATAGTATGAAGTGTAAAGTTTTATAGATAAGTCCAGAAATATATCTACATATCAAACTCTTATTCCACCCAATATATAAGTTATCAAAACGATACATTAAGTTGTGGAAAAATAATAAGGACTAAAATTGAGTCAAAGTACAATTAGAGCCAACAAAGATTGATCCACCAACGAAAGTAAGAGTCTTAGAGCTCTCAATGAAGGATCTACAAAAGCCTCCAGAATATATGAGGCTAAAAAGAGAAAAAATAAGTATTAACATACTCAATAGGAGAGTTTTAATTAGTAAACTCTATAAGTTTATACATAGCAACATTCATTAAACATTAATGTGAAGCAGAAAAACATAAACACAAACACACCCTCATCGATAACATACACACAAACACCCTCAATTCCACAACAAAATCCACACATAACAAAACTGACATAACTTATAAAGTGTCAAACATACATCTAACATACTCTTAATTCATAGCATAAACATATGAACAATCCAACTAAGTAGCATGTATATACTTCATCGCATAAGGATATAAATAGTCCCTCTAACTAGCATGCATGGAATTCTTTGCATAGGTATTTGGCCAATGAGTAATAGCATAGACATTCAACAAATTCATTTACTAGCTTACAGAAAAATCCTTCCTATGAGCATACGAACAACCCAACAATCATCAAGCCATTAAACGCACAATTGAATTATCATTCCCACAATCTCATGCCATGCTAACATACACAAAATTATTAACATCGTGTGTCAATATAATTTATTTGTCTTGGTCCTAGTAGGCATAATAACATACAAGCATGCCAATACGAAATTACAATGTCTCCTACCTTGTCATTTAGGTGAGTTCGATATCAGGGCGCACTATGATGGTGGCATTGGAGACCATTCTCGCAGTCCAAGGCATGGCCTTTGAAGAAAAGGGGCTGCCCAGGGGGTGAAAAATGTCAAAAGGGAACTTGCTGAGGGTTTAAGTAGGTTGTAGCCAGTCCTAAAGAGGTGCATGATGACCCAAAAGCCTCCAACAACATGCACGAGGGTGGTCAAGGCATAAAAGAGCCCAAAAGGGTTGTTGAGGAGAGGGGGTCAACGGCTGAGACTACATTAAGGCTTGCTACCTGGTTGTAGGAAGGTTGCATCCAATTACTAGGAACTGGAACCACCCAAATGGAGGTCACAAGAGTGGTTTTGGAGTCTGATGTCCACGAAAAAGGGGCTAGGGGGAGTGGGTATGGGCCGAGAGGTGAGGAAGAGGGGGACAAGAGTGGTGGTGGCCAGATCCAGTTGTCGAATACCTCCAAAAACATGTTGTCCCAGCCTAAATCAGAAAACGGATTGAAGGGGAGGGCAGAAGAAAGGTTAGAGAGGGAAAAGAAGGTCATGGGGAGGGAGATCTGGGCTGTAGGTGGGGTGGC
Organism: Saururus chinensis; assembly: GCA_035235625.1. Lineage (NCBI taxonomy): Eukaryota > Viridiplantae > Streptophyta > Magnoliopsida > Piperales > Saururaceae > Saururus > Saururus chinensis. The sequence goes on along the minus strand of CP141143.1, from coordinate 24,328,777 downwards.
AGAGTGGTGGCCAGCCGAAAACGGCTCACGGCAGTGGCCAAAACCAGCTCCAACAATGGTTTTAGCCAAAACCAAAGAAAAAGGGTGACAAAAGCTAGTAGACAAAAATAGAGGAAGCAAGGGGGTGACAACAGCTCAAGGCAGTGCCGCCCAGTCCATGGCGGCCGGACAGAAGGGTCTCAACAGAGGGGAGGTGGTGGTGCATAGCTAAGAGACTACTAGTAGGAGGGGGGGTGTTCACTCGTGTCGAAGTAGAACACTGATCGCGTTCAACTTTGATGTTTTTTTAATACCTCCCTTTTGGCCCACCCTTTGATGCGTAATACTACCAATTGGCATGTGGAAACTGCCTTCCCACTCTCCCGAGTTCCCTCGAGCGCACCGAAGCCCACATTCTCTGCACTAAAGTCTTCTTTTATGCATCTAAGTCCTTTTTTATACTTCAAAACCCTCTCTACACACCAAAACATTATTTTATGCATTAAACACTTTTTTCTCTTTTTATCTTCCGCTTAATTTGTTTTTCTTCCTTTTTCGCACCAAAAGTTTCTATGGCATGTTGTAGCCCCCAACCTACGACTAAGCTCCACACCCAGCTCTATACGTAAGAATATTGAGGTAAAATACACAAAATAAATATACTAAAGTGTTAAATTCCCCCACTAGAAGTACGAGTATAAATTATAGAAAAATTATAAAAAATTACATAAAAATCAGGGACATTACACTAACTAAGGTCATCAAACTCATACTAATTACCTTACTTATTTTCTTTACATTCCAATTTATTTTACGTACATTATGCTAGTATAATTATGGTATAAAATCTTACTATCTTAGAGTCTATCACATAAGCTCCAAACCATGAGTCTACTTACTCACAGAATCCCCAAGTTTTCTACTTGTTGCTTCAACATTTGATCCAATCCAAACAAATCTTAGCCTGACAAGCATATGCCTACCGACATCAAACATACAGTTACAAATTCATATCAAAACTAATGCATAATTGATCCTACGTAACCTACTATGCACTGTACATATCTCTTGCTTACTCATCATTCATGACATACCTTACTGACATACTTATTAACCACCCAACTAACATACACATGATCCAAATGTAAAACATACTTATAACTTACATGCTCATCAAGTGAAGATTCATAAATATTGGGAGTTTGGTATCTATCACAAATCTAATAAATCATCATATTGCTCCTAAAACTAGTAATTTAAACAAAGAAAGAATTGAGAGAGATGACCTCTTCTAGCACAAAACTTTCATATAGCTGAAACTAAATTGAAATTATAAGTGCTATGATGAATCTATCAATCAACATCCACAAAATCATGCAAATACTATACCGATTTTTATATGAAAAATCCCAATTATGGTAAAAAATCACGACAACCTCAAAAGGTCAAATCAATGCACTAGACATCAATAACTTACAAAACCTAGAACAACCAACTAATCTCTTAACTTGACACAAATGAAAATATTTTTTCTCTATTTAGTCCTCATTTTTTGTTAGCCTTCAAGTTTCTTCTTCCTCAAACAGTTGAAGTTTTCCATCTTCATGTTTCGTTTCCATCTTCTTCTAGCTCCTCAATCAAAGACTCGTTGATCTTCCTTTGAGTTTCTTCAATCACTCCTTGGTGAAGAAAACTGCATCAACTCTTCAAGTTGTTGTGTTATTATGCAATCACTATCTTCAATTTATGTGAATCAAAGTAATCTCACCCATAAAAAATTTTCTTTATAAAAAACTATGATGATTTAAGGAAAATTCTAAGCAAAGTCTCCCTTTTTTTTTCTCTCAAATAGTGGTTTTCCTTTCTCTTATTTTGTTAATGCTTAGGCCTTTTATAGACTCAAAAAATGACTAAGGTTAAAAGAACCCAAGTTTGAAAAGACTATATTCTAGAATCCTAAACTAGGTAACTATTTTATAAAGTGATCAATTATTTCTTGAGGTGATTGATCGTTCATCCTTTTTGTTTTGAATGAAATCACAAAGTGATCAATCTTTTACCCAGGCAATTGATTATTTTGTCCCACAGGTACAAAATAAAAAATTGATAAGCTATCAATCATTCTGACTGTGTGTTCAAAACTGATTGATCTCTAATGTATAATTTTGAGATTTTTTGTCATCTTTTCCCAAAACACTTAAAATCACTCTTAAGGATTATTTCTATTAAATTCTAAGTGATTTGTATACATGAGTGTGTGTAATTTACCTTTGAACTCTAACACTCGTAATAGTCTTCATCCCTTGAAACTTTAGAACATGTCTACTCTTGTTTTACAAGTCCTTCAATTTTAAATCTAACTCAATTACAACCCTAATCTAATCATACCTTAAGACTAACAATGTACATGGTGTAATAACATTGTTTTGTTCATCTTAATCAGGTAATTTACAACACATATGCCTCGCATGTTATTTCACATAAAGCATTTCATCATTTTCTATGTCTTACACAATGCAATAGAATCATCATTCACAACATTAAATCTCAACAATCCTAACATGTTGCTAATCAATCCAAGCATATTATCATGAGATTACTAATTTAAAGTCCCCTACCTTGCAATCTACACCAGTTCGATGGTGAACACATGATGGTGGTAGAGTTGGAGGCAAATTTGCAGCCAAGGACATCGTATATTAGGAAACATTAGAGGTAATCTCAGCAAAACAGGGACTTAATTGCACTCATGGCAAAGAACTTGAGGTCCACAGCACCACACAAGGAGCATCCTGGAGCAAGGTCATGCCTAAAGGAATGGAAGTTTGACTGGAAATAGGGGTGGGCCAAATGAAGTTTGGACAATGGTGGAGAAGTGCTCAGCCAGCCACAAGACTCCAAAATCACTAGTGGACAACGACATTGATTTCACATCATCGATGACTAACAAGAGGGGGGGAGGGCATGGGTGGTTGTTGAAGGACAAATAAGAGATGGATGAGGGTTCTAGTGTTCAAAAGTAGCTTGTGACGGTGCCAATTGGCAGTTAGATGGCGCAAGAAGGGTGCCTTTACCCTATAGAAAAATCAGGGACATTATAAATATAGAATGAAAGATGACAAATCAAAACAGTAAGGCTCTAGGTGCTCTTTTTAATGTTGTAAAAAAGAACCAACACATGTTAATCTCAAATTGTGTTTCTGTTAAGAATGCTTGGGACAAATTAGTTCTATATAATGAGGGAACATGAGTTGTGAAGGTTTCTAGATTGTATATGCTTGCATTATTGTTTGATATAATTAACACTTGTGGTCAATTAGGTAAACATATAACATATCATCTTGTAGTAAAAAAGATTCTAAGACCCCTTATTAGAAAATTTTAAATAAAAGTGATTACCATAAATGAATCCAAGAAAATACACACCCTAGATATAAAATACACATAGAGATATAGGATCCATTTTCTCAACACCATCTTGGTGAGAGAAGGCCATAACACCATATTGGTAAGACTAGTCAAAGTGCATGCACAAATGATGTGCTAAGCACAATATTTTATTATATAATAGGAAAATAATGATGAATAACAATTGGGTTTCACTCTCCAACAAGTTGTCTCTCTTTTGGACTTTACATGGGCTCTCTCATAATGAATTAGGACTTTGGAGTTAGGTACCTTTTATAAAACCAATTAAAGACTAACCTTTGCTACTATGTGGTTTCTCATAATGAAATAGGATTTTAGAGTTACTTCCTTTTATTATGTCAATAAAGACCTTCTTTTGAAACAATAATTTTCTTAGCCCATAACCTCCTAATCACCTTAATTTAATACCAATAAAGTTCCACAAAATTCTTCCATTAAATTCATCCCAAAAACCCAAACATAAAATGCAAGAATAGAGGCTTACCATCTCACGTCTCTCTCCTCCACCCCTACAACATCTCTGTCTTCTTCTTTCCCTTCCATCTTCTTTATAGCCCATATTTTCTATGGTTGTGATCTATTTATTGTACAACCCATAGATTATCCTATGAGCTTTAACATTTTTTTAATTCCAAATTCTCCTAGTTCCTTTCATTATAGACTCCTCTAGTAATATTTTTATCACATCTTAATACATATATGGGATTATTTTAATTATGTGGCACCTAAAAAGCAAAGCGTAGGCAAGTTCAAAATACACGTGCCATCAAATCATGATATGACATACATGATTCGTTCCCATGAAAATTAATTAAATCTTAAATATTAAAATATTATATTTTAAAAAAGTGTTCAAGTTCCTTCAGTGATTCACCTATGCTTGTATATTCCACATAACTCAATATAGAGAGCAACACAAGAAGTGTTTACCGAATTACGAGAATACAATGATTCCAACCCAAAAAAATCCTAACAAAGAGATTAACAAGTTAAATTATTTTTTAAGGGAGTTTGATTTTAAAAAATTAGAATATTACTATCTTTGCACGCAACAGTTTCTTGCATATGATACTAATGTGTCCTTAATTATCTTCTTCTTTCTATTCTTCTCCCATTTTATAGCCTTTTGTTTTCTAGATGGCATGTATTGTAAAGTCTCGAGTGGTGTAATCGACATTATGTGCATAAATATCTCATTCATGCTTCTTTCAATTATGATATATTCATGATTTTTTTCTATATTTTGTGTATTTATGGTTGTAACTGCTGTTAATTTTCTTGTGGAGGTCTTTGCCATTGTAAGAAGACTAACATATTAGGACTCTATGATTTTACAAAATTGGTTGTGCATATTAAGACACTTTAAGCAGCAAATAAATTTGAAGGCTACTCGCACTTTTAAAATGGGCCTCTTTCTCTCAAAATGAAATCTTTGTGCACTTGATCTTGCAATCTATAGGAATTACCTTGGATGACAAGGTATTCTGTTGTTGGGCATTTCTTGTTGGGTTTGGTCTGTAGATATTCGTGCTATACAAATGGGCCCAAGAAACATGACGGCTAATCCTATTGGACTCGTTTATAGAATCCGTGCTATATAACTAACGAATGGGCGTTACTTAAAATGGCTTTCTCATTGTGGCCCTATTGACATACAACTAAAATTATTAGAATGGTATAATTCGTTAATTATTTTATGAAAAATAATATTTATATTTTATTTTTTCTACATTAAAAGCCTATTCTAACCTATTGAAAAAAGTGAATTTTTGTATTGTCAAGCATGACTTACTTTTTCTATCACAAAGTAAATAAGCTAGAATAGGCTTTTGATATAGAGAAAAGGTAGGAATATCACCTTTTTTTATCTCACCTATTACATCTCTCCATCATCAAATATAGGCCAATGAAAAAGGGAATGTTCAACCCAAGAGACTGCAACACCGGTTGCAGTCCTTACGGAAACAGGTCGGCCGCGGAGCACGGTGGCGGGGTGGGGCACAAATACCACCTCCTAGACCCACTGAGAGCAATGGCGATAGGGGAGTGGGGTGGGGAGACTTTCCCCACTATTGTCCATGGATAACCTAGGGGTTATATATCAAACCGATCATAATCATGTTCCTAGTTTGACAACACAGGTTCTACAAATCAATGCTTTTAAATTTATTTGCTAGAAAGCCTGGAATGTGTCCCTGTCCGGATTTCCCTGTTCGGTCGGGCAAAATCTCGATTGCTGGTAAATTCTTGGTCAACACAAGAAAAGCTGGCCAAATATTGTCAAACTCAGTACGACCAAACAGCCCCATTTTTTAAAGCCATGCTACCATGCATCGATGAATTAAATAATGACTAAGTATTACTTGTAAATTTAAGTTGTGCTCTGACCGCAACATTCTTAACGAGAGAACTAAAAAAATATGCCCCCTAACTTATTATGGGACAGAGGGAGTATATAGCAAGAAGAAAAGGAGCGTACACTAGGGTTTTTTTTATAAGAAAACATATACACTAGGTTAGTACTCTCTCCATCCTAATAAAAAATCTTTTATTTAGTTTTTTAAAATAAATTAATTTTCATTTATTTTTAAAAACCAAACAGAATGCTTGTTATGGGACATAGGGAATATTATTTTTTTGTATTAGCATTAAGCTCACTTTTTACCTACGGGAAAAGACCATGGGGAGCCAGTTCAACTTAAGCTATTAGAAACAAGAAACAATCCAACTAGACTTAAGAGTGTCCATAACAAAAGTAAATACATTGAGCATACAAGCAAGGACAAGAACATTCACACTATCATTACTACAAAAGACTTGCTAGTGCAAATCATAAAGAGATGTCTCCTTCATATAAGCAAGATGTTGATAAAGTACCCAAGAACACTACCACGAACACTCAAGAGGCAAAGGGAGTTCGAATCAGGATCTCAAAAATTGAAGAAGCGGAGATGAACACCAAGATTGGTGCATATCCTTTGTAGGGATGATGTGCTACTATCAACACACAAGACCTCTAACCAACTGATCCAGGATGGGGCACGCGTAGAGGGCCAACACAAGGACCTCTACTGTGATTCTTCAAACAAGGACCAAAGGTGCATCATTGGCGGAAATGGTTAGCAAACGCAAAAAATCCTAACAAAAAATAATACATGCTCTTGCCCAAATAGATAGTTGGACCTGCTGTGATTAGTAGTTAAAGAGAAGAAAACATGCGCCCAAGTAAACAAACCCAACAAAGGAAAGAGTAACTTTACGAACACATAAAAGAGGGGAAGGGTGCAGGGGAGGAAAAGGGATGTTGTTAGACTTGCAACAAGTCCTTTGCAATTTGGGAGCTATCTTGGCTCAAGCAAGGTGTACAAGCCTAGGGCACACACCGTAGCAAGGGTGCTAGCTAAGTTCCAAAGTGCTTTTGAAATTAAGTAACTTATCGGATTGAAGGGATTGAAGGCTTGGAGCAGCAACGATGGTGGGTAGCATGTGCAGCAAAGGCACACAATGTTGAGGCAAAGGTACATAATGTAGGTAGGCTGCAACATCATGCTAACAGTTCTATGCACGCTTCTCGAATTCATGGGAATACATGGGGGCAACGACCATACTCACAAACAATGGTGCTTGTGTGAGATGATTGGCTGAGTGTGCGCTGATAAAGATTGGTTGTTGATCGTTGGCAAAGATCCTAGCACGATTATCAGTGTAGGAGGAGGCCCAATATAAATGAGAAACCTGGCAGCAATAATTGCATGTGAAGAAGAAGCTCAAGACAGACAAATCTTAATAGCACTCGAACTCCATGCGAGTAGAACTCCGGATAGAGGTCTTGGATGGGCTATGAGCAAGTTTTCAAGTAGTACTTAAGTTGGGACTTTGGTATGACGAGTTTATAGAGGAACAATAGAATCCTAGTTGGACCCTCCTTTCTAGGGGCAAATGAGCTAGTGTAAAGGGCACCAAACTTAGATTGTATCAGTCAACAAAAGAGGGCTAATAGTGCTATGAGATAAATTAGGCAAGACCTAGTTCACAGGCAAGACAATCCTACGAGAGTGGACGCTTGTTCCTTGAGCTGGGGGATAAGGTAGAGGTCTCAAACAAAGAGTTGTTGAAATAAAATTTTGAGGCAGAGCCGATTGTTTCTAGAAGTTGTATTATGAAAATTAGGTAAAAGTTATGCAAGTAGGTTACTAGTTTCATGGTGCATTAAGCCATAGGGCAGATTCTCAACCAAGAATTTATCCGTGACATGACGGGATGGGATCACTGATGGAAGGAATGAGCATAAGGTGAGGAGAAGAAAACGTACAACTTGGTAAACAACTCAATCATAAATAGACATGCAGAACATGACAAGGGGAAATGGAGATTAAAATTAATACAGTCAAGGGGGAGAGGCTGACTAAAATGAACGGAGAGAAAGGGAGGGGGGATGCTGGGGAAAGCAAGAGGGCCCATGATGGGAAAAAAGCTCTGGTAGTGGGAAGTGAACTCGGGCAAGAAATTGAGGACATGGAAGGAAGAATAGGCTGGGGGGTTGTTAGGAAAAGCAGGATAATAAGAATGGTGCTGGACCACAAGGCCGGGGGGCAGCCTTGCTACCACCGTGCTAACACCCAAGTCTTCCTTCATGATCGCCCCAAAGTCAGCCAGGAGAAACTCGCGTCCCTCGAGAGACGTCCTCACCTGATCATAGAAGATTGCTGCATTAAACACATTAAACTCACCTTACCACAATGGCCATTGGGCTGACCACTCTAGGAATTCAATAGCTAGATAGATGCTAAAGGGATGCGTCTATGCAGCCTTAGCATCCGTCAGTTTCAAAGTCACGGTTGCAGAGTTTTCATCAATTTCAGTAACGGAAAGCTTAAGAATTAAATGCAAGGCATTTACAACAGCGAACGCATAATTTACATTTTCAAAACGGTGTGGGATCAAAGTGACTACATAAAATGAATAAATCAACGAGGCCAAAGACCATGAAAATTTGGTACAGAAGCATCTCATCTTACTCTTGACTATGTCCCAATAGCTTCCTTAAGCACGGCAACCCTAACGCTCCCAATCAGGAAAGTCCTGCATGAGCAAGCAAAAAACAACTTGTGAACCTTGTTGGCAGGACTACTGGGCATTAGCAACTAAGAAAAACCAGAAGAATTATTTGGTGGTAAGCATCAGAATTCTGATCAATAACCAGACAAACAGATTGAAGATGAGATAAGGGTGGCATAACCGATTCAAAAAGAAAAAGAGATAAGGGTGATATGTGGACATGCAAACATACATTCAGTGGTACATAAAAACTGATCTCATAAAATGCTATGTTTCTAGGTCCTTTGGAAGTAATTCAGCCAGTATAGACAAAATCTATGCTAAGATAGGTGTAGAATTTGCAAATGGCAGATTGGCGCCATGGCCACCCTTTGGCCCTTGTTTTTATTCTCAGACAGAAGACAGATGCAATTGGTTAAACACAAAGAAAAATGCAAAACTTCCTAACTATGCAATTTTGAAGAGCACCAACCTTTCCTACCCTCATTTGATTTACATTGTCGTCAATACCACTATTTTCAATCTCTGCATCAGTGAAGGTTAGTGCCCTTTGAAGCTTCCTATGACAGAAGGCTTCAACCTCCACCATGAACGTGGCAGTCACAGGTCGGTGATCTGAAAGCTTCTGCTCCACCCTTTTGTATTTCAATAGCTTCATTCCCTTCCCAAATGAAAGAATACGGTCACACCTAAACATGCAATAGGTTGCAATCAGTCTGTAAAAGAGTTAGGGTACAGAGGAGACATTCATGTCAGATATTACCATAACCAGACATTGTAAAAATAGAAAAAGCCCTCAATTAATCATAACTAACATTGTTGTCAAAATTATGAACATTATATTTTGAAGATGTTGAATTGGATTCTGCTTTATTCTATTCTGATAGGATTTACGAATCAATGCCCATGTAGTGCACCATAACATATTGCTTCAAGGTAGGAGTGAAATTTCTTTTTTGCTAGGTGAGGTAAAAGTGATTAGTGAGAAAGTAATATTGCAATCATGGCAATGTTAATCGCAGCATCGTGTGTCAGTACATGAGCTTTTATTGCTGACAAGTGATAAAGGCAACTCAAAACATTGACCTCTACAATCACACATAAATATATATGATGAGATTTGCCTCAGAAAAATCAGAGGAGGATTTCTCTAAATGAGTTTTATCAAAGGAAATACCATGCAGGTGTACGTCTCCCTGCCTTTGGATCTTCCCCAACATACTTATCAGAGTTAAACTCATATTTGTATGTTGGTGGGAAATCTAAAGTGCCTTCTGACCATCCATCAAATGCACGACCTTTCTTCAATTCTCGTATAAGCTGAGAAAAGAAAGGAGAAAATTAAGTATACTAAGGTTCATAACATATTAGATGTGTCAACCAATCAACAAATCATAATCATAATCAATATCAAGTAGCACCCTTTCCCAATAATTTGGGTCTGCTAATAATTTCATTGATATGTGGCTAATAATTGTTGCATCACTGACACATTTAAGTCAAAGATTCCCTGTGCAAATTGTTTTCTGGTGACCTGAAAATGATCAGGTACTGATCCTTAAGCATAGTACAATATTTGGAAACTCCAGATGGATAGACTATTTGATAGAGACATCCACCAGAAGTTTTTTTTCATATAAGATTAAAGAAATGATGTCAGATGTTGGGATTGTTATTTTTTTTAGGTTACCAGTCATTTCATGCAGATTTAACAGATAAGAGATTAAGAAGTTTAAATAAAAAACCATATTAATATATTGGTTCTGAATTATAATAACAAACACATGTATCCCGCATAAAAGATTGAGCCAAAGAAGAGAATTTAGTAGAAGAATCAAAATTTCAGAAATCATTCCAAGCTTTTTACATGGCTAGAAACAATTATACCCAACCTGGTCTTTCTCAGCCAATTTGGTCCATTCTTTTTTGGAGATGTGCTCTCGTGTTTTCTCATATGGTAAATTGATACGATAGTTCAAGTCCCCAAACCAGATAATTTTTCTGGAAAAATGAAAAAAAGAAAATTAATGCAGTTATATTTTTTTAAAGAAGTTATGGCAGAGCTAAAAAGTAAAAGTTACTTACAAGCTATAACTAAGAACCATAAACTGCACATTGTTAATAAAAATTCAACCAAAGATGTTGAACAAACTGTTAAAATTTTGCTAAGAATGACGCCTTTTGATCTTCACTGAAAGAAGAAAACCCTCTCGAAATTGAAGATGTAATGGAGAGACTGTTCTGAGCTTTACAATTAAAGGCATATAAATACGAACTAGAGAAATATTGGCACAATTGAAGTCTTAAAGAAAATGATTACATCACGAAATATTACAAGATAAAGGCCTAGGTATTAAAAACGTATTACAAAGTCATTGTATTAAATACTGCCTCAAGGAAGAGCCTAATCAGGTCTCCCGAATTTTTCTCACCCATTGAGTACGGGTTTATCCAACCCATATTTATATTCTTTACCACACACCTAGAAACCCGTCTATAAGCAGAAAACATGAAATAATGAACTGATCTTTTTGGTATGTTTAATTTTTAGTAATAATTATCTTCCTGTTATAACCAAACCATTTCATTGCTGCCATTACTTAATTGCTTTCAGTAAATTATCTACTGAATCAAGCTTACTACTTACAAGTATGAGAGCCATTTATGAAACTCAACTTGTTTAAAAATAATGTCATGATAAAATATAACATTGCCGCAACTTCAAACATTAATGGTTTGAGTCAGGCATCCAATTCCTATATAAATGATAAAAACAGGAGGTGCTCTATAAATTGCCAAGTGACTCAGGGCCCTCGCCTGAGTCCCTTGCATTGTCTCAAGAGACAAACAAACATAAATAAAGGTGATATGCCACAAAATGCAATAGAATATAAACAGTAATCTCACTGATAATTTAATCTCTGTTATGTATTATGAACATAAGAAAAAATGTGTATGTGAATGTATGTGTGTGTCTGGAGGGAGAGAGAGAGAGGGAAAGAGTTTAGTCGTGTTTTCTCCTTACTCATGTTCATGAATGGATTTGGTGCTGAAGTGTGTTCGGTGAAGTATTTCTTGTACATCAGCATTTCTTCGAAGCTCATCCCCATCCTTTTCACCTGATGTGAGATGAGTACAGATGAAGCAAAAAAGTGTTTGATAGATAGACATGCTGACTGATATTGATCCCTGAGAAAAAATGCACTTGGTGGTTACATACCAATGCAAAATTCGGAAGGCCAATGATTATATGAATCTAAATTACAAACTAACTTGATTTGTGAAACTGACTTCATACAGAACTGAAAAAATGAAAATGTAGAGGATAGCCAAAAAAGGGGCGATTCTGAAATAAAGCAATGCTTGAAGTACCATGTGGGAGGCATTTAAGTCAATAATGTTATGTTATCTACAAACAATTACTCAATAATAATTGTTTTTCCATCTCATCAAACCTATCCAAGATAGCAGTGGAAAAACATATCTTGATGAAGCTAAAGCTCATTCATGATTCAACAGGGTTAGTTCAGTAATGGCATCCAGAGTACAACCTAGTGACCCTGTTGCACATGGATTTAATTTTGTGATTTTATTTTGAACAGTCTTAATTACCAATGTAAAATATATGATAAAGCATCTAATAAGGACAAGTGGACTGATTTTCTAGATGTAGACCCTTGAATTAGTTGGCCACACATGTGAGAAAATCCATTAACTTTTAAATATCTATTTTATAAGTCAAAGTAACTCAAGAGATCAAGAAAATCATTTAAGCTTGAGAGCCATCTCACTTTGTTGCCAATGTAACCCATAACCCCAACACCAATAGTAGAGATCTTCAAGTTCTGGATGTGCCTCCTTAAGCTTCTCTTCACCCATATTGAGAGAAAAATGCCAACCATTTGCTTACTGACAATTCTCACATAAGTTGATCTTCTTTTTCTGTTTACAAGTGCTTCAAGATCAAGTTCTTTTAAAATAGATATAACTGGTAGTCCTTTAGAATCTCCATTTGAAGGCAACTTGAAAGACTTGGTTTCTTTGAAAGATTTCATCGATCTGAAGGAACTAAGCCTCTCAAACACACGCTGTGGAAGGAAGTCCAGGGGCTTCTCTGGCCAGCTTAATCCAATTCTTTCTGAAATACTCAGTGTTTGAGTTAGTTTAGCTTTCCCTTGAGAAGGTGAGCTTTCTGACTGCAAATCATCCTCCAACTTTAAAAGATGTAATCTATCCAACTTTGTTGTTGAATGGTGTCTTTTAATAATATCAGCACCTTCAGAGTAAGGCAATTGTTCAGTATATTGAAATTCCGTTCCACTTGTATCTATGAAGAAGTCCTCCTCCTCCATCAGATGGATTTCCTCTTCGTTATCACTGTCAGATGAGGTGTCCAATAGATCATCCTCAAGGACTGGGTCATCATCAGACGGCTTAAATCTTGATGGAGAAGAAGGATCACTATAACATTTATACTTTGGCTTTACAGGATGAATTCTATTCAATGTGTCACGGATAAGATATTCCCATTTTGGAACTGGGCGGCTGTCCTCAGCACCAAAGATGTTTCCAGCATTTAATGGAACAATTTCCTGAAAACTGAAAAAAAATACTGTGTAGCCAGATGGCAAAGCTAATACTACAAAAATAAAGAAGACTACTTGAGATACTAGATTTATGTTGATGGACTAAATATAAGATAAGTGCAAATGCAATCAAGCATAACTTAGTTTATCTTAAACTTGGGCCTACGCCTCTTATTATCAGTCCAACTTGTCTTCATGTTTCATGGAACTGCTGAAATTAAGAAATTTTGAGGACATATTCAATTTTACAGGGGAAAAAGAGGAAAAGAGACAAAAATTCACATGTGGTGACTTCTGAATTATCAAAGTAAATCTTATAGACATAACACTAGTGGTCCAACAAGTGGGATCACTATTGTTGAATTGGGTATATATTACATACTTGTACAGCTTAGAATGAACTGGGTATATAATATGAGTAAAACACTATCACTATAAACCCAGCAGTAAAGTCAAAGAAATACAAGACCAATGACTGTAAACCAATGTGATAATTGGTGACACAGAACTATGCTCATAGATAAACATCACAGAAATTAAGAAAAACAATGTTGAGATGTATAAGCAGTATAGGCTACGTTGTTCAGAAGTAACATACCCAAGCACATATAAATCTGCAGGTTCTTCCACGTCCAACATATCATCAATATCTTGATCATCAGGTGGAATCCTCCCTCCAACATTCCAAGTGCCAACAACGATCCTATAGATATACAAATTTACAGAACATGATGAGCATGACTGGATCAATTTTGACTATGCATATCCAGTCATTTGGACTTACTTGAGTTCTTTGGTGTTTATATATTGCGTCCTGAGGGTCTCTGAATTTCTTCTGCGCAACTTGCATTGGAGAGCCTCTGATCTATTTCCTGTATAATTGCCTATAGTATTAAAAACTGAAAAGTGAGTTTAACTAATGTAAGTGTTAGTATCCTAATATGCTAGCGTAAGCTTTCAGGAGAAGTGATAAACTAATGGTATGACAGTAGAAGGTTGTGGGATTCAATTCCCTGCAGAATGCAGTGTTCCCTGCAATATGTGTAACGCATGTATGTTCATGAGCAATGCTTATGGGAGCTTGCACATCTGGTGGAGTGTTTGTGTGCTAATGTAAATAATTATCCTTTTTTAAATGGCTAAGGCCTTGCAGGGGAGCGTTGACTAATAATAAGAATGAAAAATTCTAGAACATTAGGCTGGAAAGGAATGAAAGAGGATTGTAATTTTGTCAAATAAGAAAAGTTTCAATCTTATCTGTCCCATCCTGATAAATCACATCTCAACAGCAAAATATACTCTCTCCGCCCCACTTTAATAGTCTGAATTAGAAAACCATAATGACCTGATTTTAGTTCAGTTTGGTCTTCAATTCCAGACTAGTAAAGTGAGACAGAGGGAGTACTTCTTAACAGCCTAAAGTTCATGATCTCATTGGACACTTATCACATGAAGAAAAACACACCTCATAGTAAAAATAATTACTCAAATCAGCTGCTATCTTTGCTAGTGTAATGGAGACTACTCGCAGGCTCAATAGATAAAATCTTATCTCAAGTTGGAATTACGCTAAAGATGTAACGTTTTGTCGTCCAGGCAAATAGAAACCATTAACCAACCATGATTTATAAGCCAATAACAATTTGCATACCATTCTGACTAGAATGAACAGTTTCACTTTTTCCGACCTCATTGCACAGTTCACGCTCCCAACAGGACAAATCTGCAGGTAAGTATAATGTAAAATGATTGTATATACATTTCTAAAACGAATGTCCCCATTAGAAAATCTGGAATCGACATACGTATGAATACTTCGAATAGAGTAAACCATATGCCATGAAATCGAAATTTAATGAAATTTTTTCATCGCCAGACATTGTTAGGCACCAAAGAAAACAGATTTACCAAAGAAAAAAATGTAAAAAAAAAAAGAAAGAAAGAAAGATAAAGAACAGAAATTTATTGTTACCGTCATCAGAATCCTCGGTCTCAGTGTCCCGTTCATCTGCACTAAAATCGGAATCCCTCGTCTCCCTGTTGAGCCATTTCCTCAATACAAAACTCGGCCAGAAGAGCTGCAGGGACGTGCAACCCAAACAACAGATATCAAGCCAGTCTCTCTGCAATTTCTTCAATTTCAGGCCCAAACAAATAACAAAAAAAGAAAAAAGAACTGCGCAGGACCCATTTCAGCGCACACTTCACAGCTGAGAAAATGACCCGTCCCACAATGGAGCAAAGCATTTTACCTCGCTCTGGCGCCTTGCTCGTCGTGGCTTCATTTGCTTCATCAACGATACAAGCAGGGCAGAAAGACACAAAACCTGCACCTGGGTCAATCTGAATTCATGAAAAAACCAAGCAGAGAGCTCTCTGGGTCTCGTTGAAGCTGTAGTTCAAGGTCTACTAGTTGCAGCCATGAATCAGGACAACAAGGTGAAGGCGGGGATCATATCCGGTGGCGATTGAAATGGAGTTGGACAGTGACTGATGATTGACAAGTTGAGCCTCATACATGATAAGAAAATCAAAAGGGGAGCGGAAACGCGGTTTGGTTGGTTGGTCGACAGGTCGAGGCGTGGGAGCTATCGCAGTGTTCTGCCATTTCCGGGAAGGAAACGTGGTGCTGTTGGTTGGCACTCGGGTCCCACTTTGTGTCATGACTCATTAAGGCCGCTTAAGGAACACTGCTTTTCTTTTATTTACTTCTTTTTGTTCTTATATTAATAATTTTATTTAAAATAATATTTATTAGTAAATTTTATAATTTTTATTTAACGGTGTAATATATAATAACTTTTAGACGACTTTTAATAGTATTACATCGCTTGAGCCAAATGGAGTTAATTGATATGGGACCCAGACAGTATTTTAGTTTATGTCTGTGCTGGTTAAATCTCCCTATGTTGAGGAAAGGGGTTGCCCTTACTTTCTAAAGCCCTATTTGTCTTATTAGTTATTTGTATGGGCACTAAAATAGAAGAAAAATAATATTTTTATATAAAAAATATATATTAAAAATGGTCTAGATAAGTGGCCCATGTGTACTTTATATGGAGCCTATTTATAAAATCCAATCAAAATTCTTATGTCGGTTTTTATTATTATCCAAAAAAGAAAGCCCCATTTAGGCTTATGCTACGACATTCTATTTGAAGTACCTTCTTTCCCAAAATGAACATCTACCAACTTTTTTAATTTTTGATTTTTTTTTGGAGTTCCTCATTTTCGGCACCAACCACCGAACAAGCCAAAGTTTTGTTGTTATATTCTACGCTATAGCAATGCCAGGCAAAACCCTATGGTTGATGCACTGAAAATTCAAGTAACATGGACACAAAATTATGAATTCAATACCCTTTAAACTTTGAGGGTCACTAGAGTAACTTTAGCCCGAAATATTAAATGTAGAAGACTACAAGTTGTGACATATTTCCGCGTAAATTGGTTTGCTACTAATGCAAAAAATTTAAATCAAACAATTAGTGCTCAAAGAACAGAATGTGTTTTTTTAACGTGAAAACTCTTAACTATGAAAAAAACCACATAGTATGTCCACCATCTAAACAATCAATGTACTAGAGAATAAGACATTTGAAAAAGCTCAAATTTGTAACCAACTTCCGAACCTAGAAGTCCATATCTAGTTGACTTAGCTATCAAAGTTTATTTTGATGCTTGCGAATTTGAGCTCCTTATTATCTTCTCTTTTATGTAGCACAACCTTTTGAACTTGAAAATTTAATCAAAGTTCATCTTGATTTGCACCATCTTCAAAATTTGTATATGATTACTCCTTGTGTGATGTGTATAGCAACTCAAAACTTTCAATTTTAATTCATGAACTACTTATGAATCAAGTTCTCTTACTTCTCTTACGATAGATCTCTCAATACACATTAGTCATGGAAGCACTATTCTCTCAAAATTCACTAGAGAAAAATCACAAATCTCTCTCAAATATTTTATAGCATCCACTTGTGTTTTACCATGTCCAAACCCCCCTTATATAGGCATCTAAGTCGGTTTAAGTGTTAAACATTTAATAAAATTCAAATTCCACTTGAAATGACCTATTTTAGGAAAATTTGTGTTATATCGATCAATCGCTACAATAATCGATCAATTGGTTGTTATAGTACCTATGATTCTGGAAAGTAAAAGAATCAATCACTCAAATACCCCTGATTCATCAGTGAATATTTATAGTGCAACTACAGTGCCAAATATATAACATTCTTTCTCGATCGATCTCATTTAAACCTCGATTGATTGCAAATGAAAATTTTGCATACCTATATAATTTTTCACTCATTCTTTTCCCACCACACGGCTCTCAACACAAAATCACAAACAAATTTTGATGATAAATCATACTTAATAGCATAAAAAATCCTCACATAAACTACAAGTATCAAATGTTATTTCAAAAAATTGTGGGAAGTTTTGCGGTTTTTGACTCTTTGGATAGTTGTACCCTATTTAAAAGTATGAAATCACAAGATTTTGGGTATTGGGGACATCTCTATGGAGTCAAAATGTGAGTGGGGTGTTCAGAAGTGAAGCAAGGAGGACTTGCATCAAGAAGAGATTTCTATGTGGATTGAATGTCATATCGTACCATTTTTTCCTTATTTTATTATTTGGTTCCATGATCTCCATTTTTCCTTGAGTTTTTGTCAACTTTGTACATATGCTTGTGAGTTTTTTGAGATAATTTTTACCATGTGTAGTGCAATAATGGTAATTTCATATTATGATAGCTTGATGTTCCATTTTCAAGTATAAATCACATAGTACTTGATATT
Organism: Saururus chinensis; assembly: GCA_035235625.1. NCBI lineage: Eukaryota > Viridiplantae > Streptophyta > Magnoliopsida > Piperales > Saururaceae > Saururus > Saururus chinensis. The sequence continues at coordinate 24,310,914 of CP141143.1, read as the reverse complement.
TATGAAGATTTTACTCTATTTTGTTGAAAGAACTTCTTTAGAGAAATGGTGCGATCTCTGTTTGTTTTCTTCTGACTATTGGCATGACCACTGACACATCGGTGATCGTGTTGGTGAAGGGAGGAAGATGAACAATACTATAATTAACATGTTGAACTACATTGATGTTTAATCGGTCACCTGTAGTGTGATTGGTGCGTTAGTCAGGCACCGATAAGACATCGATGATTAGTAAGGTAGCCTTTTATAGACAACCCACTATTGGTAATGGTTCACTGCACTGATGGCCATCAATGATCATCTATGCCCTTGCCAACATGTTTGATGTGCTCGGTGTAGGCACAATCGGTACCTAGGAGATCTATGCAGGGAAAGGAGAGAAGTAAGGGAGAAAGGGGAGAAAACAAGAGTTCTTCAATTGCATAACCTCCAACAAAAGAAAGGGCCGCCCCATATAGGGGACGACCAGTCCCCTAGGGAACCGTGCCACTTGAACCAGACCGGCCCAGGTTCCTAGGAGATAACCCAGTTAGTGGGTCGGCTAGCCCGGGCCACTAACTGAACACTAAACTATTACAATAATGAATAAATAGTTCAATGCAAATAAAATAATAAAGTAGAGTATAATCATTGTGCACAATCGTGCACAACAATGTTGGTGCAGTCACTGATGTTACATCAGTGCATGGGATTTCAAGTACGATTTAGTCAGAGTATTATGTGACAAAAAGTGCCTGCAAATTGATCCTATAACTGTTTTAATGTGATATAGACATATTTAATAATATATTTATGATATTTATCATAAAACATGGTTTGTGAAAATGAGAATGTCATATCCCCAATGTTATTTGATTATTCTCACATTTTTTGAGAAATGATTATTCCGTTGCATCCCACCTATGAATTTTTAGCATGTTTTTCTTAAAAAGAAATTATAAAGAGTAAAAATGTAAAATTAGGGGCATGACAATAAGACTCAAGTGTGTGTGTATATGTGTATATATATATATATATATATATATATATATATATATATATATATATATATATATATATATATATATATATATATATATATATAATGGACATAGTTTTCTTTTAATGAAATAAAGTCAATACAAAACATATGACACATATATCCTATCAAACACATAATTGAGAAAATGCCACAATGCTCATATTGTTTTGCTGATATGAAAAACAAAGGGAATTACTATTTCTCACAAACGGAGCAAATGGTTTCTACCAAGGGTCATTTGATTTGGCATTCTTGAAGATACTGATGGAATAGCTAGATGTTATAGATTTCTCTTTGCAAATAAATGCAATGGGCCTTCTGTTTACTTAAATTTCATTGATCTTTTTTTAAATAGAATAAAAATTGCAAAGTCATCATTCACCTCTAGTTTGGTGAAAATTCTAAATGTCTAGATTGTTGTAAGAATTTTGGTTCTCTTCCAGCCTTCTACAAGAGAACACCTTTGGCAACCTATTTTTTAGCCTTGAAATTTTCCTATTTTTTCTTTATTCATTTCTTATCCCTGGTACTCCTTAAGATTTTAAAAATATGTTAGGGCTTGCAAAGTAAGGTTGTAAAGCCTGGGTACCCTTAGGAAAAATAAAAAAAAAACTGATTTTTCTAAAAACTTATAAAAAAAGAAGGGTTGCTTTGGGGGCTCATTCAAATTGCTAGGGCTTCTAGGTAGACAACCTAACTATAATATAATGTGTTTAGATTTCTTATGTGAGACCCCAAAATTCTTTCATTTGAACATGGTTTACTAAATTAGGAAAGTTCAGACCTGACCCCACTATCCATGACATGGTCAAGCCCTATATGCTCTATCCTTTTACCACAGTTATTTTTTTTTAACTTTTAATTCATTTTATTCGAATATATGGTTATTGAAAACTTTTCTTATTTGAACCCTCTAGAACTTAAGGAAAAAAATAAGTCCAGAAAGGGGGACCCGCTTTCCCCTATCTTTCTCTTTAAACCCGCCACCAATTTTCTCTCTTTACTTCATGCTCCATTTTCTCTCTACTTAATTTGAACATTGGACAATGCCCATGTACTCTTTGGAATGGAACCAGCCAAACTAGATGTGCTTAAGGCCCATTAAATGAAACCCTAGGACAACCTCTATATAAACCCCCAACCTGTCCCTCTCTCTCCTATTGTCTTGGGCCATATGCATCTCTCCCTCCTCCTCTCACCTAGGGTGGCATGCTACTCCCCTCCTCTCTCTCAAGGTAGGTTGTTCCTCCCTCTCTCTCTTCCTACCTTTCATCTTTCTTCTCCTTGCAATTCTAATTCAAAGTTTTTTTTTCTCCAAAGTAATCAAACCCTACATCAAATATCCCTTGTATTCCTCCATTTTTATTCCGTGATTAAATTAAGGATTTTTTAATAGGGTTTTGGAGTCCTTAATTTGAGAGGAACCCCATAGATTTTAAATTAATTTTTTGTCATTTAGTAGGTTGATTAGTGGTTAGGGTGTCCACGTGTGATCACCACCATTTTAATATGACATAATAATCATACTAATTCCATCTGACACACGTAATTATCATGCACATGACTGGCCATGATAGCCATCAGGTGCCAAATAGATACAAAGTACTCGCATATATCGTCATCGTGATCAATATAGCATAAAACGGATTCATTGCACAACTAAAAACATATATCATAAGTACATACTAAAATTACGGATTTAGCGGAACATAATATAATTACATAGGCCAAGGACCACTGTGCGTAGATCTGATAATTATACAGAGCTTATAAATATCTAGGCACATCATGTCTTTAAACATCAGTCACATAAATAATTACAAAAATGTATATTTCAGCAACTAGATAAATTATTCGGAATCCCTTCTGCTTCAGCCTCTATCCTTGCTGCAATACTTGTAGGATTTCAAGGTGGGTGAGCATATTTATCCTCAGTAGGTTGAGTTAAAATCTAAAATAATGCTAAGTAGAAATCCCTAAATTTTTTTGAAATATCTTTTATTAGAAAGCTGATTATTTAGAAGAAATTCGATTAAGAAACATATCCACAACATGCCTATTCGTTCGATGACAATAAAAAATTAGGAGCTGTGATACAAAGCGACATTCCCCTTAATGCTCATAGGGAAATCGGAAGGCTTTGGAGGATAGAGGCTTTCCTATGATGCTCCACACCTTTTAGCACACATGTTAGTGCCGATTATTTTTCTCAGCAGGTATCTAGGTACAACAGTACATTCTTATTTCTGCAGCTAAGGAACTACCATGGTAGAGTATGCTATTAAAACATAATGCAATGTGTGTAATCATTTCTCACTAGTATCATATTTCTTTACGGGTAGGTAAATAGTATGTTTCTGGTTCTTTAGCCAATGAACTACCATGGTAGAGCATGCAATTAAAACATAATATAATGCATGCAATCATTTTTCACAAGTATCATATTCATCTTTCTAGAAAACACAATGAATAAGCATGACCAAGACAAATAGCTCAAAAGAGTTAAATTCTATGAGCAGAGCATGGATTTAAAGCACAACAAATAAATATGACTAAGCAAAATAGCTCAAAAGTGTTCAATTCTACGAGGACAACATGAATTTAGAGTTAAAAAACCCCTTACCTCGCTTCCCACACTAGAATGAAGATGACGTGCCAAACTCAAGGACAACATGAATTTAGAGTTAAAAAACTCCCTACCTCGCTTCCCACACTAGAATGAAGATGACGTGTCTAAGAACTTGATCATCACATTTTTGGGCCTTAGAGGTCTCAAACCGAAAATAACCCTTCCATGATGTTTGACATGCTCCATTTAGGTAAGAATGCATCTTGAATGACTTGAATAAGACTTAAAATAATTTAGAACAAGAAAAATGAAATTTGAGGAGTGGGAGAGAGAAAAACTAGAAAAATTGAACCTCGCATGGCTATTTAATAGCTATTTGTGGAGGTTAGAGCATGCCATGTATCACACGCATAGCACGTGATGCAGGGCCTAGCCCTGGGGCGTGTAGCATTGCGTGGTTGGGCTGCGCATCACACCCAAGACATACAGTGTGTGGGGCCCAGCCCACACGCACCCATCGCTGACGCGCATTGTGTGTCCTCCTGCATGCTGATGCCAGCTGTCGCAATAAATTAATTTCTATTTCTTTATTAAAAAAACCAAAATCTTTAAATGCGCATAATGTTTTCTCCCGGACTCCAATTCACATGGTCTTGTAAAATTGGGCTCATATCAACAAGCTATATTAAACTAGACCCCACATGGGTAGGTTATCCACACTTTTCAAGTGGGTCCCGCCTATGTGGTACGTTTCTTGAGACCATAACTTTAGGTCCTAGTGTCCGATTTGAGTGGTTTAAGACCTATTACACTCATCTTTCAGCACTCTATCACATCATTAAGTAAACTCATCAAGTAAAAATTTTTAATTAATTAAAATTTGATGAAAACTCAAATATTAGCCTTATAAGAGGTAGGAAAATTAAGTAGGAAAATCAGGGTCGTTACACCGTGATGTGACACTTGGGTTTTTGTGAGGTATTTTATGTGTTAGATTTATTAGAATATTTAAAAATTATTTATTTTATTTGTAGCGCCATCATCGTCGACACTGATGCATCGGCGAATATGTTAATGGAGGTAATAATAATGACTACAAAACTTTGGTGAGTAGCAATAGTAATAAATTTAAAACCCACACAAAGAAGTTCATTCATAAGAATGTATTGAGTTTTCAAAAATGAAGAAATTTTTTTTGGCAAACATCGACATGTCGATGCTTGCATAGGTAAAAATCTAAGTCTATTGCCGGCAGGCGTCAACATGTTAGCGCTCGCATTAGTGGAGGCCAGTTTTTTATTAGTAAGAAATGATGTTTCAACAAAAATATCAATGGATTACAAAAGTTCATTGGTAGAACCGTCGACACATCGGTGAAAACTAATTGGAGTGACAATGGGTGTGAAACTATTGTATGATGTAGTTACTTTCAGTTTTTGTTGAGGTTAGTCACTAGAATTCAGTTGCTTTATTCCCCAATAAATACATTTGATGCCCCATGACCCTAATCTTTTTGGAATTCTGACTTTAAGTAAAAAAGGAGAGTTTTAGGGAATGTTAAAGTGGAGAGGAAGAGGAGAAAGGACGAGATTATGGAGACCTTGTTATGTTAGTCAAAGAAAAGATCAGATCACTAACCTTATTACTGTTTAATTGTATGCTTTCAATTGATTGTATGCCTATTGAGGAGTTCAAAAGCATGTTGTAGATAATTTTTGAGAAATTTATGAGAATCATACTTTGATTAAAATATATGATCATGTTTTTTATTCATGATGATTAGATGATAGTTTAGTCATGGTTTTTCATGAAGGGATTGTAGTTCAAGTGAGTAATAAATCATGTTTACTATTTTGAGAGGAATGGGGGAAACAAGTACAATCTCTATCACTTCATCCCAATCATCAACATGATTGCCGATGCGGTAGTGACATCATAGATGTTGAGTATGATCAGCAACAGTGTGACTAAAGCATTGATTGTGGTGTTGGTGAGATGGGATTCCATAGCCAATCTATCATGACCACGACCTGGGGAGCCCAAGGGCAACAAGGGAGAGTGAGAGCAACATTTTAATTGTGCAGGAATGGGAGAACTCAGGGAAAATTCTCAAAATATGAAACATTAAACCCATAAATATAGAACAATGCAAATTGTAGATAATCTAATAATTTTATTTTAATTGGGGAAAATCACCAAAGATACGAAGTAAGAATAAACATGATTATGGTTCTCCAATAATTTTCATGAGCCTATTTGAAGAAGAAAAAATTCTGAAATGCAAGCTACTGCCAACTGGACAAAATCAAACTTTTGAAAAGATAACTCTTTTTCCGAATAAACTTCATGAAATACTATGAAATTTTTGCTGGACTAAGAGTGATGAGTCATGAAACTCTTAGAATATTTTCGGAAAAAAAAGATTCCAGGAAGGTCTCAAATGAAAAAAACCTTTAAGACATGATTCAAGATTGTAGATAAGCCAACAAAATCAAACAACATGCTTTATTAATCCAAAGCATGATAATATCCATCAAAATCCTATAGTAATCATGCTTGAAACATGATTTAATAAAACTCTAGCCTTAAACAAGCAAATCCATACATGAAAATAATCACAATAAAGTATATTAAAAAGTGAAAATCACTTACCTCGAAATCCAATTCTAAAAACTTAATTTTGAAAAAGAAGCAAGAAGAAAAGTTCTTCATTGATCAAAACTCTAAAATAACCACCAAAGCCCTAAGGCGCATATTCATAAAATCACACCAAATCCAGAGTAATGAAAATCTAATTTCACTTAACTTGATTTAGTCAAAACTACTCTTAAAAAACTCATCTAAGAGTGTACCAAGTTGATGTAGATTCCCCCAAATTGATGATCCAAAGATAGAGAATTTAATTCCAATCTTTCTAGGGTACTTCAATGGTGATCAAGGGTGAAGAAATAAACAAGCCAAGAATAAGAAAGAAGAAGGAAAGAAGAGAGGTCAAGACCAATTGAGGGAGAGGAAGTGAGGGGTTTGTCCACAAGGGGGGAGAGGAGAGGAGGCGGCTAAGTAGGGGAGAGAAAAGAGGGAAGGGGCGGGTGGCCTCCTCTTATAGAAGGTGTCCTCCCTAGCAACTGCCCTAGTTGGTTGCAACTCTTTCTATTCATATCTAAAATAGATTAAATCAAAATTAAAAAGGGTTAAATCAAACCAATTTGAGATTGTCCTTAGCTTGGCACCAATGCATGCTCTGGCAGATAAGCTGACAGGCTTGGCCGATGTGCACCTTGCCCGAACCAATACTGTGAGCCCATTTAACCACCTATCTAATTTTTGTCAAATAGTAAAAAAAAATTCTAAAAAACTCCTATTTTTTTATAAAAATTCTATACCTAAAATTGAGGGGGTTACACTATCCACTATCGATAAGGGTCTGACATATCAATGAGACATCGGTGGTCACCGACATCCTAGCAAACACATCAATGAAGTCTCTGATGGTGTATTGATGCATAGAAATCTAAGCATGTTTTCGGATATAGTATATGTTATATATAAAATATATATAGCATGATTGATGTGCATGATGAATATGTGAATGTATGTAAAGTTATACAAGTATAATATTGGGGTTAGTAAGCCCTATGTATGTGTAAATACTTGTAATGGTTAGTCACCTTTTGACCTTTGCATTTGACAATTAAGGACAATTGATCCTAGTATCTGGTTGGCTAAAAAATGAGTTGTTTTAGCCACATAGATGGAAAGGTATAGTATAAAATAAGATCATAGTCTTCTAACTTTCCAAATGTGGGAGTTTGTATGTAGAGTCGCTCCCCTAGCCTAGGAGTTAAGTTCAAACAGATCAGAAATTTAAAAGATGATGGGTTCATCACAATACAGTACATAAGGTTTCAATTATCATGGAAGTCGAGATCTCAATTACTTGGATCTATAAGCCCTTGTGGGTGCTCATTTCATGGTGTGGATGGAGTTGGGTGTTGGCTTTAGGAGAAGGCTGAAGGCAAGCTGTGGTGGATCATATCTAGTGAAGGTAGTTGGACTCCTAGATGTGGTTATGAGCCATAGAGACTTGGCGTGGCTTATGCTTCAGTGAGGGCAGATTGACTCCTAAGTGTTGTCACAATGTTAAAATGTTATTAATTATGACTTGCATATATTTGAGGATTGCATATGATACATAAATTGTTATTATACTATTATTGCATGTGATTCTTATTTAGCCATCCCACTGCGTATATTTGTATACTCAACATCCTTGACATGTAAGTTCACGTGAGGAGTGGGCTGGTAAGAGATTTGGTGTGCGAGGAAATGATGATGATCAAACTGCATAGCAAGTGTAGGACCTCTAAACGTTTTCTTAATTGAATTTTTAGTTGGTGTATATGACTATAGGCGCATGAGTGCTAATTTGTTAACATTAGTTTGTATATTGTATGTTATGCATATGTACTCGAGTGAGACTGGGCTTGTTAAATTTGTGATGTGATTTAGCCTTGAATACAACTGTACTATGATCTGATACTATTATATTTGAAAAATGAGAGGCTTACACCCCAAGATATCTTGTCTAAAGTTTCAACAAAAGATTTTAAAAAATTGCTTCTATTTTTTGAATTCATGAAAAATAAATTTCAAAATCATGGTATGCGACAAATGATCTTGTTTAGGTGATTGTTTTGTGGAAAAAGTGGGCTTTGTGCAAGAACAACTTGGAAAGGGTTCTTCATCTTCAATCCTCAATGATGCGGTGACCTAATCTTACATTTTGGGTGTTTTTCATGCTTAGATTAGAGATCTTAATCATATTTAGAATAGAAATTAATATATGATTAGTAAATTGCTCAAATCTATAATTGTCTATGTTTCACATTCATGATTACTATTTTGGATCCTTTTACTTTGAATTCTTGTTCCAAAATTTTTCTAGAAGTGTTTTATCATGTCTAGATCGTGTCTCTAATTTCTCATATTTTTATCTATTATGATATATTTATTAAATTTTTTAGGATGCATATAATATTATAAAACACTTTTATGCAGGCATAGGGGTGAGAACATATGAGTCTTATCTCATTTTTTTATGGCAAACCTCTATGCTATGAGCATGCCATAAAAATTTCACATTGTTTTGAGCATTATAAGGTAGGGGAATGACCGTAAAATTTAAACAAAATAGTTTTGGCATAACTGCACAGTCTCATTAATTAAATTATAAAAATTAATTTTTGTACTAATTTTAATATGATATTTATTTATATTATATTTCCTTTGATAGTACGTTACATAATGGTCTAAAAATAGCACTAAATTCCTTGATGAACCTCTTATAAAATCTTGCATGACCTAGAAATGATCTAACATCCTCAATGGTATTTGAGATAGGCAAATGAGTGATCATGCATTTCAGCTTTGTAAAAGCTTCTTCCCAAGCCTCAGTCCATTCAAAGGGAGTGTCCTTTGATAGTAGGTTACATAATGGTCTAGAAATAGCACTAAAGTCCTTGATGAACCTCTTATAAAATCTTGCATGACCTAGAAATGATCTAACATCCTTAATGGTATTTTGAGTAGGCAAACGAGTGATCAAGTCAATCTTAGACTTGTCTGACTTCTATTCCATTGGAAGAGACAAATAAGTTACCAAACATGATCCCTTTGGAGACCATAAAATGACATTTTTTTCCAATTGAGCACAAGGCTCTTTTCTTCACACATGTTTAAGACTTTCTTTAAGTTGGATAAACAATCATCAAATGATTCACCAAAAACAAAAAAGTCATCCATAAAACTTCACACATGTTTAAGATAACATTCCACCATATCACTAAAACTAATAAGCATGCACATTTGGAACACTACAGAAGTATTGTACAAACCAAATGACATCATTCAATAAGCAAAAGTACTAAAAGGACATGTAAAAAAAGCCTTTTCCTCATCTTCTAGTACAACTTCAATTTGATTGTACCATGAATACGCATCTAGGAAACAATAGTATGCATGGCCAGCTTGTCACCCTAACCTTTAATGTAGTAGATTTGTTCAAATATATTGCGCCCGAGGAGATCCCAGCCAAGCTTTAATTCATGGTGAGTTTTTATTTAGAAGGGGGAGACTTGATGCATCATATTTCACCCCATTCAGTTCTTCTGAAATATTTCATCCAACACTTAAAAACCCACCGATGGCATATTCATCATTTCCTTTTTTTTTCCCATAAGTTAGGATCTTACATATCCTTTTCAGCCAAGTTAGTGAAAAGTTATAGGCTAAGGATGGTTTGCTATAAAGGGCAATGCCTTGAGGGGGGAGGCGCTACAGGGCCAGTTTTATTCAATTGGGGTCCTAAGGCGAATTTTAAATGAATCATTTATATAGTCTCTTTGTCCCATATTAATAGCTCCATTAAGAAAAATAGTAATTTTTATTTGGTGGAACCTACTATTAAGAAGATAGAAAATAAGCTTATAAAAGGCTATTAATATAGAGTAAACTTTTCTTCAAATTTAGCTATTAATATAGGACTGATGGAGTATATATATAGTATAGTATAATATAATATAGCATTTTAATTAAATAATGATCTTTAAGTTTTTCATTTTTCTCATATGCATATTCATATTCATATTTGAATTTATATTCTCTATTCATTATTTGTGTGATTGAATTAATTTATCTACTTGTTTATGTTTTCATATCCAGACTCATATACATGTTTAGGAGACATATTTACTGTTAAAATATTTTCAAACGAAGGAAACACCTTAAAAATTAATTGTATGATAAAAACATAGTATAAATCAAAGTAAATAACATTGATGAAATATCAGTTGGGGTGAGAGAGATAGGAGAGCTGGTTGTCTTGGAAAAAGAAATAGAATTTTCTTTAGATTCTTGGAGTTTAAAGAAAATTGAGAGAGTTTTGTGAGAGGAACTTGATTTACTAGGTTTCTATTGTCTTAGAAAAAATTAACATAGCATTTGTGCAGCAGGCAGAATTTAGGAAAGAAAGAAGCTATGTTTAGTAAGTATCTATTGGGGTTTGGGTATATATGAAATATTTTAAGTATAAAATTATACCCCTTATAGTAAGTGAGTTGTTCGTTGGGTTATTTTTATTAGGTTTTTGGAAATGATACTTACGGATTGCACATTTAAGCATAAGAATGTAAGTTCATAACATACGATCAAAGTGATGAGACATTAGGTAATAATGATGATAAGGAGTAATAAAAAAGAAACATAGTTGATGAAGGCTCTTATATATGCTAATTTATTTTAAAAATAATCTTTACTATAAAAATGTATATGCATTTGCCATATAGAGAAATGGGGCATTGTATTTTGGTGGGGCCTTAGGTAGCCGCCTAAACTGCCTAAGAGTCCAGCCGGCCCTGATGTATTGAATTAGACCCCTAAATATTTCTTTGAACTGTATTCACCTAGAGCTATTCTCAAGTTATTTTGCTCGTAGATTTGAGTGCCTGCCTTTTCCAAAATTTGATGTGATTCCCAGGTGAAACTCCTATATATGTATTTAGAGTTTTAGCTACTCGAATTTGTAACTTGCTTGAAATTAGTGAATTCCCTATTTGGATTAGTAGTTTCCCTCTTCCATTCTCGTTTATTATTTCTGTTATCAGCCATTCAGCCATGTAACTTCACAAAGTGATATGCCACATCAAGTTTTAGAAACAAACTATATTCCTGTCATTTTTTCTATGCATACACGTACTTAAGATATTTCTTATTGGTTTCCATTTCTTCATAAGATTAACTTTAGCTCTTGCTCAGGGACATGAGCTCCTAGATTGCATGAGATCGATGAACAAATGAAATGAACCACAGGGGACCAGAGATGATTTTAATCCACATATTTGTGACAGTGGAAGGTCACCTATACTCATTTCCTTCACATTGAAGCAATATTCTTCCATTGAAAACCTCGGTGTGGATAATATTAACACCTTGTTTCATAAAAAGCTAACAATTGTGAAGGATGTTGTAATAGATTATGATGTCAGCTACTTCCTAAGCTTTTGATTTCTCAGGCAAACCTAAATTGCAATTAAGGTGCCCTATGTTTAACACCTTTGATCTTAGGGCGACAGTGCCGGAGTTGGGGACGGGGAGGTCGCGGGAAGCACTAACGGAAACCAATTTTTTATTAGACTAGATAAAACTCAAATTCATTCAATGTGAAGGGACATGTTAGAATATAAATGAGAATTATTTTCTTTTATAAGTACAAAGTTATTTGATCTTTTGAGGGGGAAGATTGAAGGTACATTATTATGTGGTTCTCCAAACATGGGAATCAATCTTTTTAAAGACATTTGCATATGGGCGGGAGGTCAAGTTCACGGCGCCTCCATGTAATTTTATTAATGGCTTTGGATGCAACTTAATGTAATTAAAAATAACTAGGAGGCATCATCTTCACTACCTGTATTTATTTGAATGGGATGTCAAATAATTTGGCCAAATTAGTATGTTGCACTTGCCAAATCTTCCGGTCATATATTGAAGCTTGCCAATTAAATCTTCTTTTAGGAACCTATAAAAGTATGCAGATGTCATTGTGCAGGTACTTTTGTAATGAAAACATTCCATTAACCATGCAAACAATGCTAGCTTCAAACAAGATGGCTGCGAGATTCTCATCTATAATACACAAAAAAATTGGTAAAATACATAAAACCACAACAAATCCAAAACAATAAATTCATAGCGAGAACCAAGTGATTGCTCACATTAATGGCAAGTACATGAGATCCCCTCCATCGTAGGTGATCTCAAAATCCAGCCCAGCTAAAAATATCTAAATGATCGGCCAAGGTTGCAAGGCACGCCAGTTAAAGGTTAGATTCTAGGAGACTACGGCCACCCAAAGGCTTCCCGATCTCAAAGGGCAAGCTCCGAAGAGGTGGCCAAATGCCAACATAAGATTGGTTATGAGCAGCCTTCTAAGGGGGAAAGCCATTGCTAGTTTGGCAAGCGCCATAAATCACTACAAGATGAGGGAGCACACACCTGCCACAACAAAGAACACCGACCATTGGTCCCTTATATTAAGGACACCTCATCACTTGCCACAATGACAATCCTGCCACCTACCTCTAATGTCATATTATGGATCCTGGACTCCCCTCTCTCTGTCATCTCCTCCATCTACTTGTCACTATATCCTCTCTTTGTGTTTTCCCTAATGAAAAATACATATTTTTATCTAATGTGCATTTCCTAATTGGAAATACAAACTTGTATCTATAAAACAACACTACACTGTAATGAAAGATTATCTTTTGCTATTTGCTTTCATGGTATCAAAGCTGCCAAACTGCCCAACAACTTGATTTCCTTTCCATTCCAAAAACTGCCGGTCTATTCGTTTTGCACGGACACTTTGCTGTTGTCCACTTTCCCTCCTTCTGTCCTATCACCTTCCTCTAGTCACCGGCCAGACAGCCTCCCTTCGCTGGCGTCTCCCTTTCTGGTTGCCCCCCCCCCTCTCCATCCTCTTCCCAGTTCCAGTCGTCTTCTTGGCTTCCTCCCTCTCTAGACCGCCGTTGGCCTCTTTCACTCCTCGTCCCTGGTTTCCCCTGCCGCTGTCCAACCAGCCAAGCTCTCCGCTTCTCCCCTGCCTCCCTCCTCCTCACCGCCATATCCCCTCTTGGTGGTCCTCTCTGGCCTCCCCTGCTTCCAATCGCTGCCCTGCGCCTTCCCCCTCCTCCTTTCTCCCCTCCATGTCCTCTAATCTCCCTCTGCGGTGTTGTTCCCTGCACTCCGGCCTCCCTCCGTCGGTCTCCTCCACTTGTCAGTCCCTGCCAAACTGCATCACTCCTCCCTGCCACCGTCCAGTTGATTGCCCCAGCCTTTCTCTCCCTTTGCGGCCTCTCGCTCCAGCCCTTCTCCCTACCAACGGCGTCCTCCTCTTCTGCCCGATCCCCCTTCCATCCCAAGGCTCTCCATGACGTCCCCAGATCGCTCCATGGCCTCTTCTGCCTTGGCCCCAGGCTCTCCATCTCCTCCCCCTCCCTCCACCCTCGACGAGCTCTTTACTCTTACCATGCGGTCTTGAGGTTCCTCAGCTCCCACCTTCCTCAACTTGTCATGGTGCGTTGTGACTCCGCCACGTTCCTCATTTGGCATATCCAAGTTCGTGACCACCTCGAAGGCTATAGTGTGATGGGCTTTCTTGATGGCTCCACCCTGTGTCATGTCGTTGGTGACCTTGCAGCCCGTCCTATTGCCGCCCAGTGGCACTGCATTGATCAGGTTCTCCTCGCCGCCATTCGTGCCACTGTCTCCCCTTCCTTGCTCATCTACTCTGTTAGACTTGAGTCCTCCGCTACCCTTTGGACCGCTGCTGAAGATCGCTTACTCTCTACCTCCCCTGCTCACATCCTCAATGTGAAAGAGCGTCTTGCTGCCCACGTCAAAGGCGACGACACCATGACAGCATAACTCGACGACCTTAAAGCCTATGCAGATCAACTTGTTGCGGTTGGGGCTCCCATCTCTGGCCTTGACCTCTTTCACAAGACATTAACTGGTCTCTCCAGCGTGTACTGTCTTCTTTTCCGTCTTCCATGCTCACGGTGTCACCATTCCCCTCCTGGAACTTTGGACGCTTCTTCTTGCTGAGGAAGCCACTCTCTCTCACACCCCCGCTGCCCCCACCATAGGCATGCCCCTTGCGATGGCCCTCACTGCCCGCCACTCATGGCATCCCCCTCTTTCGGCCAGCTATGGGCCCCTACCTCCGGCCCCTCCCCCCACCGCCCCCGGCCCCCATGAGCTGCCTCCTGCCTCTCCTTGTGGCCTCCCGGAGACTTCCCTTGGCGACCTCGCTACTGCCCCCCATGCCGGCAGCCCTCGCACTTGTTGTCCCCTATGGGGGAGGCACTGCCTTCGTAGTCATGGCCCACGGCCTCCTTGCCAAATTTACGGTGGGACTAACCACTCCACCAAAACATGTTGGGAGCACTATTCCGGCCCTGGGGGCTCATCCTCCAGTGCCCTTGCCCTCTCTACCAGCGCCTCCTCCTCAACAGCTCCCACCGAGTGGCTCCTTGATAGTGGTGCTTCAGACCACGTGACGGTGGATCTTGGTAACCTCTTCCTCCATTTGCCTCACTCAACGTCCAACCACGTTAATGTCGAGAACATGATGGATTTATGTGTCTCCTCCATGGGTCACACCACCCTCCATCTCGGTCCCTCTACTCTTTCTCTTTGCAATGTCTTACATACTCCGTCCATCTCTCATAATCTTCTTTTCGTTCATAAACTCGTTCTTTATAATAATTGTTCACTAACCTTTGATGTTTCTCATGTTACAATCTAGGACACTAGCTCTTGGTGCATACTCTTTCGAGGATAGTGCTAACATAGTGTCTATCCGGTGTCTTCCACCCTTACCACGTCTCCCACCGACCTACTTGCCTGCACCTCCTCCAACCTTTGGCATCATCGGCTCGGACGTCCGTCATTCATTATGTTTAATTTAGTTGCCTCTACTTTGTCGTCTCTCATAAAAAAATGTCATTCTTAGACTATAATAGTTGTCTCACTAATAAAGTGCACAAACTCCCTTTCTCGCTCTCTCAAACGCCTCCTCACGCCCTCTTGAGCTCATCCACTCAAATGCTTGGGGTCCCTCTCCAGTCACATCCTTTCTCGACTTTCGCTATTATATTATCTTTGTCGATGACTTCTCCCATTACACTTGGCTTTACCCCCTCAAACTCAAATCCGATGTCATCGAATGCTTCCACCTATTTCATGCCATGGCCGAATGGATCCTCCACCAAACCATTAACACCCTCCGCACCAACAATGTCGGTGAATACCTCAACCACCACCTCTCTTTCTACCTCTCCTCTCATGGCATCTCCCACCAAACCTCATGCCCTCATACCCCCGAACAAAATAGTGTTGCCGAAAGAAAACACCGACACATCATCGACACCTCGCCCTCCTCTCCCACGCCCACATGCCTCTCTCCTATTAGGTGGATGCGACTTGCACCGCCACCTATCTTATCAATCGCCTACTTTCTCCCTCCCTACAAAAATTCTCTCCCTAGCAACTCTTTTTTCAAACTCCCCCTGACTACTCCCACCTCAAAGCCTTTGGTTGTCCCTGCTTCCCTTGGACCCGCCAGTACTCCTTCCATAAACTCTCCCCCTGGGCCATCCCATGCATCTTTCTCAGTTATTGCCCTAACACCAAAGGTTACAGTTTCTTCGATCCCATCTCCCATCGTGTCTACACCTCCCGTCATGTCTTCTTTTGAGAAGATGAGTTCCCTTACCACGACAGCCTCCCTACCCCAAACTTCCCAACCCCCATGTCCCTTCTGACTTCTATCGCTCCATCCTCCCCTCCATCCCTTCCCCCCACCTGCCCCCACAACCCTCCCCCTCCCCCCCCACCCAATGACCACTCGTAGCAAAGCCGGGATCGTATGTCCTCATGTCCCTTTCTCCCTTCTCACTCTCTCTCCTCCCCAAACAAAATCCTCTTCAAAATTGCTTCTTCTATTCCCAAATGGTGTGTTGCTATGGATGAAGAGATTAAAGCCCTCCAAAACTAAGGTACTTAGAGCTTAGTGATTCCCCCACCCTCCTCTAATATCATTGCTTGCCTCTGAACTTACAAAGTCAAGCATAATGCCAATGAGAACATCTCTCACTACAAGGCCCGCCTTGATACCAAAGGGTTCCATTAAGAGGCAGGCCTCGACTACAATGAGACATTTAGCCCCGTGGTCAAACCTTACACGGTTCGGATTGTTCTAAGCCTCGGCGTCACCCACTCTTGGCCCATCAAGCAACTCAACATCTCCAATGCCTTCCTTCACTGCACCATCTCCGAAGAACTCTACATGGAACTACCCCCTGGCTACCATGATGTCACTCGGCCCAACCATGTATACCGCCTCCACAAAGCCCTCTATGGTCTTAAACAAGCCCCTTGCATTTGGTACCTCCGCCTTTCCACCTACCTCCTCTCCCTTGGCTTCACCTCTTGTCATGCCGATACCTCCTTTTTCCTTCACACCCAAGGCTTCCACGTCACTATCTTTATCCTCTATGTTGATGACATCCTCATCACAGGTAACCATCCCCCCAACATCCACAAAGTCATTTCACTCCTAAGCTCCACCTTTGTCATTAAAGACCTTGGTGACCTCCATCAATTCCTCGGCATTGAAGTCACCCACACCCCCAAGGGCCTCTTCCTCTCGCAACCACAATATGCCCTTGATATCCTTGCTCGTGCCTCCATGTCCCAATGTAAAGAATCCCTAACCCCCACCACCTAAAAACGCCCTCCCCTCGATCCCCATGACCCACTCTTTCTTGACCCCTCTCACTACAAAAGCATTGTTGGTATCTTACAATACCTCACCTCCACCTATCCCAACCTTGCATATGCTGCCAATTTTGTATGTCAACATATGCACAAACCCTCCACCTCTTACTACATGGCCGTCAAAAGAATCCTTTGCTACCTCAAAGGTACCTTCACTCATGGTCTCCTCCTCCGACCCAACAACTTTGCCCTTTGTGCCTTCTCCAATTCCGATTAGGCAGGTGACCCCATTGATTGCCGGTCCATTTCCAGTTACTGCCTCTACCTAGGTCCTAACCCCATTCTTTGGAAGTCCAAGAAGCAAGACACAGTGGCCTGCTCCTATATCAAAGCTAAATATCGGGCTCTCTCCAGCACGGCCACTGAGATTACTTGGGCCCGCATGGTCCTCACCTTCCTTGGAGTGTCCCTCCTCTCCACCCTCATCGGTGTGACAAGTTTGCCATCTCCCTCCCAGCCAACCTTGTGTTCCACTCCCGGACCAAGCACATCGAACTTGATCATCACTACATTTGTGAGGAGGTTTTAGCCGACAAGATCGACGTCCAGCATACTCCCTCCTCTCAGCAGGTGGCTGACATCCTCACCAAGCCTCTCTCCATCAAGCAATTTATGCAGTTACTCTCCAAACTCATGGTTCTACCCCCACCATGAGTTTGTTGGGGGCTATTAAGGACACCTCATCACTTGCCACAATGACAATTTTGCCACTTGCCTCCAATGCCATATCATGGATCCTGGACTCCCCTCTCCTTGTCATCTCCTCCATCCACTTGTCACTACATCCTCTCTTTCTATTTTTCCTAATGGGAAATACATACTTGTATCTATTAAACAACTGTACACTGTAATGAAATATTATCTTTTGCTATTTGCTTTCACCCTAAATTGATCTCTACACATCAATCTGGAGAGCAGATCAGCTGCATCCATGCAAAATTTCCATACCTAGAAAATGATCAGACATGTCCACAGAGGGATGAGCAAAACACTCTTGACTTAAACTATCCAATACCAAAGACACTAACCTTAACAAAAGATAACTTGAGAGTTGAGACCTAGGTGGTGCAGAAGTAGAAGACAAAGGAGCAGGAGGAGTGAGGGGCACAAGAGAAGCAAAAGGAGAAAACAAAGGAGGATAGGGGAGGGGCAGCGAGAAATAGGAAGAGGGGGAAGAAAAGGCAAACAAGGTGAGTGGGAAGTAGAGGCCTTCAATAGAGAGAGGTTTGGGTATGGGGGAGGAGGAAGGAAGACAGTGGAGGCAGTAATTCATAAGTAAAGCTTCCCGAAAGACACCCGTCTTACGGGAAAAACCCAATATCTTCACTAACATCAACTTCCCAACACCATCGATCGAGATGAAGAAGCATGGCCTAGTCAACCAGGAGAGGGCTGACATTGATCGACTAGGGAGGATAGCCACAGTGTAGCCCTAGAACAATGCTTCTAGATAAACCCTAATACAAGAGCCTTTAATGTGCTATTACTTAAATTGTTTGTTGAATTCATAAGCTGGTATTGAGTCTTGAGAGGTCACCATAACTTCAATAGATGAAGCCTTATCACTGACAACACCTGTTAACTTAATTGGTCTACTCAAAGTTAACTACTTCAATTAAAAAAAGAAATATTAAAATTAGTAATGTTATGACCTCTTGTGCTTAGGAATACTCTCGCTTAGCACCACAATGATTAGGCCCCATGTTTTCACAATGGGGCAAGTATTCCTTGTAGAGTGGCTGGCCGGCAGAAGCGTGGCGGTCACAAGCCTGAGGGGGTGGTGCACCAATTAAAAATCAAAATTTTAACAACAATCTACACAATGAAGTATGTATAGGGTGGCACACCAATTAAAAATCAAACCTTTAACAACAATCTACACAATCAAGCATGTATATGCAAATAAATAAGTAATAAACTATCCACCAAAGAGCATTCAAGAAGTCAAAACGAAATTTAGGAGAAGGGACATACTAACCTTGGGCTGATCAGCCCCTTGCACGCCCTTCAATCGATCAGCCCGCCCTCCAAAATCACAAGAAAATAAGTAGAGAAGGGGATTACCTTTTGTATGTGTTGATCCCTCAACCGCCTTTATCTTGGATTCAAATCTCAACAATGAAAGAATCTAATCACATTCTTGAAGCACCAAAGCAGTGAGATGTCCTTCCACCCTTGCACCACACACCGAGTGAGAGGATAGAATGAAGGGGGATGAAGGAGGAGGGGGCGGCCAGCCCTAGACCAAGGGGAAGCCGCACCACAATGAGAGAGAGGGGGCGGAAATTGGGAGAGAGGAGAATGAGAGGGGGCAGCCCAAGCATAGGGTTTTCTCTTCTCTTGCCCTCCCTTAAATGCCCCTTCTAATCCTCTCTTAAACTGGCTCTCTAATTGAGTTTCATGTAATGGGCTTTCATGCTGAAACTTTCGGCTTAAATTAAGAGGGTCATACACAGCAAGAGTGGGCTCTATCTCTCAAAGCCCGCAGAGGCCTAAACCCCTGCACACGGCTAAGCTGGTGACAGGATCGACCCCTCGTTAATCATGGGTTCCACTATCGACACATGATTTGCGCATCTGGGCCCCACAATGTATAAATGAACATCATAGTCACATGCCTAATGTGCGTATGTGACGAATGCGGGTCCAAATCAAATTAGTGTCACGATGGCTCATGTGGGGTCGGCATGATTGCCCCTACCACCCTTGGACCCCGTGGCTCATACCGGCTTACCTGAGCTACAAATACATCAGACCAAAATAGGTCTGAGCCCATATCCTGGTCCAACATCCCTTACTATGGGTGAAAGGCTCATATAGTCCAACATTCCTAAGCGCGAATAGTCATAATATTTTCTAGTGAAAATAATATTTACTTCAATAATACTTAGTAACTAATGCGGAGTAGTGGTCGGGGCTGTATGTTCATAAGTAATATCATGTAAGATTCCATCAAAAGCTGGACCTAATACGGTGAGGGCCACTCATACGTGCACTTTGAGTTCAACTTGAAAAAACTAATGAATGAATGAATGAAAAATAAAAGAAAAATGTTTTAGTCACGTGAAGTTTTATATATCAAAAGCCTACTTCATCATTTAAACACTATTGATGAGTAGGGCCTATCTTTTTGGACCCCACTGGCCATAGTTGTTTAAACGATGAAGTAGGTTCTTAACGTATAAAACTTAACCTGTAGCATTACTAAAAAAATAAGCCAATAAGCCCCAGTACAACCCACGAATTGCTAGCCTCAATATAGCTTGCTGGCTTGGGGACCCACACCCAGCAGCTAATGTGAAGACATATGAATGGTCATGGACAAGTTCACGGGCAAATGCACATAGTCCAACCAACCGACCATCCACATCAACTTACATATGTAGGAGATCGATAAACTAATGAACCACAGGGGGCAAGAGCAGATTTTAATCCACATATTTGTGATAGTGGAAGATCAACTATACTCATTTCCTTTACATTGAAGCAATATTCTCCTGTTGAAAACCTTGGTGTGCATTAATATTAACACATTGTTTCATAAAAAGCTAATAATGGGGAAGGTTGTTATAATAGATTATGATGTTAACTTCTTCCTAACCTTTTGACTTCTCTGATGAACCTAAATTGCAATTAAGGTGCCTTATGTTTAACACCTTTGATCTTAGCGCAAAAGGGGGACCAATGGAGCACTAACGTAAACCACCTTTTAATAGATCGACCAGATAAAACTCAAATTTGTTCAATATATGGGACATGTTAGAATATAAATGGGAATCAATTATTTTCTTTTGTAAGTACAAAGTTTGTTGAACTTTGAAGGAGGGGATTCAAGGTACATTATTATGTGGACCTCCAAAAAACATGGGAATCAATCTTTTAAAGACATTTGCACATGGCCAGGAGGTCAAGTACATGCGCACCCCATGTAATTTAATTTTATTAATGGCTTAGCACTACAACAAAAGGACTATTAGCGACATTTGTTAAGTTTCACCAAAAGTATAAAGAAAAGTCCCGCTACAACGGCTAATAAATGATGCATATGAAAAAATGTCGTTAACAGTACACTTTTTTGTGTGTCTCTAATGTGATATTATTTGCAACACTTTGTATTTACATCATTAATAGTATATTAGTGGCGTTTATTAAACATCGTTAAAATCCTTTTTGTTGTAACATTTAATATCATTAATCAATTGTGACATTTAATATATTATTAACGATGCTTTATAATTTAAAAAATAAAAAACTCTTATTAGTGATTTTTTTTGTGCATCGTTAATAAGAAAAAAAAATAACTCTCTCCTCTTGCAGGAGGGAGGGAGCGGACGAGGGGGGGACAATGGGTTCTGGATTCATTGCCCCTCCGCCAGCGCAATAGTGAGCGGGGAAGTAGTGGGGGAGTAGGGGCGCCGAATCTGGCACCTCTCCTCCTCCTCATGCTTCGGTTGGCTGCAGTGAAGTTGGGGGGAGTAGGGGAGAGGGCAGAAAGGGAGGGTGCCAATTCTGGTGGGTGGAGCTAGACTCAGGAGTCCCTCCTCCTTTGGCCGACAGCATGGGAGAGGGGGGAGGGCAAGGAAAAAAGGGAGGAGGGACCAAGGAGGAGGGGGGAACAATGGCGGATGGACATGCTGGTAGTAGAGGGGAAGGGGGTTGGAAGGGGGCATGCAACTTACTTGCCCTCTCAGTCATGTTTGTTATCATAGTGAAATCCGACAACCCACAAAGTTGGAGCTCACACTACCATGCATTAGCTCAGTTTGACAGAAATGGGATTAAAGAAATTAAATTAAAATTATTTTTTTGTAATTATATATCATATATTTATATATTTTATAATATATTATATTGTTTAAATAATATATATTAAATAGAAATTAATATTTAAAATAACAATATTTGCGACATTTACACACAATCCTCTCAAATAGTTAGACTATTTGTGATGTTTGTTCATAAATGTCACAAATAGTTCAAAGTAGTTGCGACAAGAAGAAACTTCGCAAGTATTATAGATAATTTGCAATGCTTATTAGAAATGTCGCAAATAGTGCATAATAGTTGTCACAAATAGTCTATTATAAAATTCTAATAATTATGTTTTGTTCAAAAGATTAGTGCTTGCAATATTTATGTAAAAATATCACAAATAGTATTAACTAGTTGCAATGTTTGTATATAAACATTGCAAATAGGATCCCTATTTGTGATGCTTATTCGTAGATGTTTAGGATTAAGCATTGTAAATACTAATTTTTTTCAACACTTTTATAAGTGTCGTAAAAGACTGTTTTTAGCAATATTTTTATGGTGTTGCTAATAAAAGCATCACAAATAGTTTTTTTTTATTGTAGTGTTGGCTGTAGCTTAGTGTAAATTAAAATAACCAAGAGTCATCATTTTCACTACTTCTTGCATTAATTTGTGCAAGGGATGTCAAATATTTTGGCCAAATTAGTTTGTTGAACTTGCCAAATCTTCCGGTCATATACTGAAGCTTGCCAATTAAATCTTCTTTTATGAACATATAATATCCAGATGTCATTGTGCTGGTACCTTTTTTTTAATGGACACATTCCATTAACCATGCAAACAATGCTAGTTACAAACTAGATGGCTGCGAGATGCCCATCTAACATACACAAAAAAATTGGTAAAATACATAAAACCAAATCAAATCCAAATTAAGCACTAAATTCATAGCAAGAAAGAAAAAGATCGATTACATTAATGGTAAGTACATGAGAGCATGTCCATGGTAGATGATCTCAAACTCCAGCCCAGATAATAATATATGAAGGATTGGCCAAGGTTGCAAGGCATGCCAATAAAAGGTTAGACTTTGGGAGACTACAACTAGGGGTGCTAATGAACCAAGTTGAGTCGAGTTTTGGGTTAGTTCAGCTTAAACTCATAGTTATAGTATTGGCTTGAGGTCAACTCAAACTTGATCGAGCTACCAATTATCCAGCTCGAGTTCATCTCAAGAAGGAAACTAGAAACTCGACTCGTATTCGAGCTTGAAGTTAGTATATAGTGCCTACATAACTTAGCTCGAATTTGGCTTGGCTGTAAGTCCGACTATGTGCAAGTTTGGCTCAAATCAAATTTGGCTAAGTAAGCCAATGGAAATTCAAAAAGATTCCATAGTCAGATTTGAACTTTTAACATTGCCAAAAAAAAAAAAACTCCTTAACCACTTCGCCTACAACACCTTTTGTATCAACCATTCCATCAAATAAATATAAGAGTCTCATCATTTAAATATTTTTTTTATCAAATATAATTTTCTCACTTCGTCATTAAAGTTGTACACATAGCCCATGTTATTTTAAATAATATTAGTACTTCTTTATATTAATCATATATTTTAATGCATGAAAATGAGTGCAAAAACTTAATTAATATTTCTATCTTATTGTACCAATATGTACTAATTATATGGTGAAAAATAATATTACCAAATACTCCATCCATCTTAAATTAATTTCTTAATTTAGTTTTTTAAAATAAATTAATTTTAATTTATTTTTAAAAACTAAATAGAGGTATTAATGTAGGACAAATGGAGTATTTACAGATACCATCTTGAACAAAATTCTCATCATTTACTAAAAGCTCATAAATTTGTAAATAGATAACTAAAGTATAAATAATATAATTTACTTATTTATTAGCTTTCTTTTCTAATATTTTTATTTTTTATTATACAATATCTTGTGTTTGTGTGTGTAATTATATATATATATATATATATATATATATATATATATATATATATATATATATATATATATATATATATATATATATATATATATATATATAT